>CM057348.1:410474048-411074048 GCA_030015575.1 Agapanthus africanus | reverse complement strand
TCAGGCCGTTCCTCGACCAGTTTATTGTTGTGTCATTGATGACATTCTGGTCTATTCCAAGAGTTGTGAGGAACGTGAGCAGCACTTGAGGATTTGTTTTGCAGATACTGGGAGAGCCCCAGCGGTTTGCTAAATTCTCGGAGTGTTCCTTCATGCTTTATTATGTTGACTCCTAGGTCTTGTAGTTACGGGAGACGGTTTTCGTATGGTCCCGAGGAAGATCGAAGCCGTACAACTTTGGCTCAGACTTGTGTACGGGACGGAGGTCCGCAGATCTTTGGGCTTATCAGGTTTTTACCGCCGTTTCATGCAGGATTGCTAGTGTATTGCTGCACCATTGACTGGACTGACCGGAAAGGAGGTTCTTTTTCTTTAGACCGAGGCATGTGTGCGGAGTTTTCAGCAGTTGGAGATTCGGTTAACAACTGCATAAGTTGTTTCTTTGCTTTCTCGTTCGGGCGACTTTGTTGTTTAACTTTGATGTTTCGCGAGTGGGGCTCGATTTTGCGCTGATGTAGCACTATAGAGTTATCGCTTATGCTTCCCGACAGTTGGAGGAAGTATGAGCTGGATATCCCATTCATGATCTGGAGATGGCCGCGGTGGTCTTGCGTTGAAGATCCGAGGACACTACTTGTTGGGAGAGTCGTGTCAGATTTTCACGGACCACCAGAGCTTAATGTACATCTTCCACCAGCGGGTTTTGAGTGTTGAGACAGTCTTCTGCAGATTTACAGTTCTTGTGCGATCGTTGAGTAAAACTTAATGTTCGCCTCTACTGAGGGGACAGCTTGCTCATGTCCACGCCCAACCACTTTTCCTTAATCGCTTTCGCGAGGCACAGCCCGCCGATGCTCGTTCGTCAATGATTCTTGAGCATACTCGGCTGGGTAAAGATTCAGAGTCCTTGATTTGTGACCAGATGTGCTATGTTTAGCGACGCGTTTGTGTGTACCTGTTGCCGATGGGCAGAGACGTGAAATCGTAGAGCAGGCACCTCAGTCAGCTTTCAATGTTCATTCAAGTTCCACCAATTTGTAGCGTGACTTGTGAGATAGTTACGGGTGGACAGGGATGAAGAGTGAAGTTTCAGATTTCGTTTCATGGTGTCTGTCTTGTTGTGAGCTAAGGTTGAGCATTTGAGACCGGCTGGAGAGTTGCAACCTTTAACCGTTCCGGAGTGGGAATGGGAGCAGATCCATGAATTTCGTTGTGGTGTCTACCCCGGTTTAGTCAGGATGTGACTCCATTTGGGTGTTTGTGTCCGGTTTTTCTCAGTTTGCTCAGTTGTTCTTCGTTAAGTTGTGCGTTTGCGTGGAGTTCTTTCATGCGTTGTATCCAATAGAGGCACCCTGTTCGCTTGCCGTCTTGGGCAGAAGCTTTAGGAAGCCTTGGGTACCGGTTGAGCTTTAGCTCCGTTTTCCATCCGTTGTCTGATGGTTAGACAGAACGGACTATACAAACTCTGGAGGATATGCTTGTACGTGCGTACTAATTGTTGTTGGCAGTTGGGATCGTCACTTGCCATTGTTAGGGTTCTCCTTCGATAGCTGTTATCAGGAGACATCCCAATTGGCAACCTTTAGGTTTTTTTTGGTAGGATGTATCGATCGCAAGTCTGTTTTTCTGACTCTGCGAGAGTAGGATTTTTGGACCCCAGATAGTCTAGAGACTTCGGAGATAATCAAGTTGTTTCAGGTCAGGATGAGTGCAGCCCAGTGCAGACAGAGGTCTTATGCCGACCGTGGTGGTCGCAGACTTGAGTTTGCAGTGTTAGATCATGTATTCCTACGGATTTTCCGATGAATGACGTATTGAGTTTTGGGAAGCTTATCCCAGGATTGTATGTCCTTTTGAGATCCTTAAAGCGAGTTAGTTCCGTTGCCTATAATTTGGCACTTCCGTCCAGATTATTGAGTATTCACCACGTATTTCTTGTGTCGATACTTCGCAATTACCTTCATGACCTTCTCACATGATTCAGCACCAGACCATTCTTTTAGACGCGATCTTTCGTTCACCAGCAGCCGATAGTTTTAGTGGATCGGAAGGTGGAAAGTCTTCGGTCAAGGGTCTTGATATATGTGAAGGTTCTTTGGCATATCCTTAAAGTGAGGCGATCACTGGGGAGGATGCGAGCGAGATTTGGGAGTTTTTGTACTCATCTCTTTGAAGGTAGGCTTAGTGAGAATTTTAAATTCCGGGACCGAATTTCTTTAAGGGGGGAAGATTGTAACGTTTTAGAAATCCTTTTGCGAATTTTCCGTTTTTAGGGTAAAATAGTCGGTGTTTTCCGTTTTAAACCGATTGTGATCAAACTTCTGTATAAACTTGTCGGCACCTAGTTTAGCTAGAATGAAGCTAGTGCGCGGGCTTTGGGGGTCAATGGAAAGTTTTTGTTCACATAGAATTTTTCCCAAATTAAATATTATTTTAATGTGTTATTTATGCCCTTAATTAGTGGAAATTATATCTTTGTGTGGGTTAATTAGTGCTAATTGGGATCATTGCTAATCTAATCACTAGAATTAGTTTAAAACCTTCTCTTCTAATATCTAGATATTTGTTATGACAAATGGAATATTTTTTAAAAAGAAAAGAAAGAAAGGAAAGGTGGCATTACCTTTAATGAAGCATGAAATGAATTTTTGCTAGAAACTTCTCCCCAATTTCCACAAAATACCCCCTCCAATATTGGCCGAGCCCTCGCCCAAATTCTGCCCTCATCATTTTCAAAGCTCATTTCTTCATCCTTTTGCTCTCAAATTCCTTCAAAAATCCCAAAATAAATCCACAAATTCCTAAATAAAATTAAACCATCATTTCCCTTCACTAATCTTGCTTGGATCTTCAACAAAGCTTGTTTTTTGGAGGCTAAAGTTGTTGAATCTTGTTACTTTGGGGTGTTCTTGTTGAGGTATAATTTCAAACCCTAATCCTTATTTGTTATGATAAAATCATTATGTTAGCTAATTAATTGGTTAATATAGCTTTTAACTCTTGTTTAATTCATTTATTGTAATTTTAAAGAAATTCAAGTTAGTGTTTAATCTTGATGAATGGGTTAAAGGTTAATTGTTAATTTTAGGCAAAAGAAAACTTAACCTACTTGCTAGATTTGTTAAATGTTATTTTCCTAATTATATAATTATCTTAATTACAAACTAGACTTTTACTAAATCCTAATTAGGTGAGATTAAAATTCTAGTAAGGGTTAGTATGGTTTAATCTTGCTAATTAGTGATGTTTGTAAATTCTAGTTTGGTAAAAAGTTGTAGTTTGGTCCTAAAATGATATATATTTCTTACTAGGTTTCGGTAAATTTTTTGCGTGGGTTTCTTTTGAAGTTGCGACGTTAATTATATTGATTCCACGCTATATCTTTTGTTGTGAATGCGCGATCGGTACGATCAGGGTCTAGGCTTGGTAGTTGTGTCGCTTTGCGTTCCTAGCTAGGGTCGTGCCGATGTCGTTCGTGTCTTTGTGTAGCTTTTGCTCTTGAGTTGGTTTCGTAGTGTCGCTACACGCGTTAGCCACTTGACGAATACTTGAGAGTTTGTTTGGAGTTGGTGCGTCGGTCAAATATAGTTGGTACGTTTTATTGGTCGATTGCTAATATATACTTGTTATATTGTTATATACTTTCAAGATCGTAGGCGGGGACTTCAGGCGATACGAACAGGGGAAAGCGAGTAGTTTGCTTTAAGGGGGGAAGATTGTAACGTTTTAGAAATCCTTTTGCGAATTTTCCGTTTTTAGGGTAAAATAGTCGGTGTGTTCCGTTTTAAACCGATTGTGATCAAACTTCTGTATAAACTTGTCGGCACCTAGTTTAGCTAGAATGAAGCTAGTGCGTGGGCTTTGGGGGTCAATGGAAAGTTTTTGTTCACATAGAATTTTTCCCTAATTAAATATTATTTTAAGGTGTTATTTATTCCCTTAATTAGTGGAAATTATATCTTTGTGTGGGTTAATTAGTGCTAATTGGGATCATTGCTAATCTAATCACTAGAATTAGTTTTAAACCTTCTCTTCTAATATCTAAATATTTGTTATGACAAATAGAATATTTTTTAAAAAGAAAAGAAAGAAAGGAAAGGTGGCATTACTTTTAATGAAGCATGAAATGAATTTTTGCTAGAAACTTCTCCCCAATTTCCACAAAATACCCCCCCTCTATTATTGGCCGAGGCCTCGCCCAAATTGTGCCCTCATCATTTTCAAAGCTCATTTCTTCATCCTTTTGCTCTCAAATTCCTTCAAAAATCCCAAAATAAATCCACAAATTCCTAAATAAAATTAAACCATCATTTCCCTTCACTAATCTTGCTTGGATCTTCAACAAAGCTTGTTTTTTGGAGGCTAAAGTTGTTGAATCTTGTTGCTTTGGGGTGTTCTTGTTGAGGTATAATTTCAAACCCTAATCCTTATTTGTTATGCTAAAATCATTATGTTAGCTAATTAATTGGTTAATATAGCTTTTAACTCTTGTTTAATTCATTTATTGTAATTTTAAAGAAATTCAAGTTAGTGTTTAATCTTGATGAATGGGTTAAAGGTTAATTGTTAATTTTAGGCAAAAGAAAACTTAACCTACTTGCTAGATTTGTTAAATGTTATTTTTCTAATTATCTAATTATCTTAATTACAAACTAGACTTTTACTAAATCCTAATTAGTGAGATTAAAATTCTAGTAAGGGTTAGTATGGTTTAATCTTGCTAATTAGTGATGTTTGTAAATTCTAGTTTGGTAAAAAGTTGTAGTTTGGTCCTAAAATGATATATATTGCTTACTAGGTTTCGGTAAATTTTTTGCGTGGGTTTCTTTTGACGCTGCGACGTTAATTATATTGATTCCACGCTATATCTTGTGTTGTGAATGCGCGATCGGTACGATCAGGGTCTAGGCTTGGTAGTTGTGTCGCTTTGCGTTCCTAGCTAAGGTCATGCCGATGTCGTTCGTGTCTTTGTATAGCTTTTGCTCTTGAGTTGGTTTCGTAGTGTCGCTACACCCGTTAGCCACTTGACGAATACTTGAGAGTTTGTTTGGAGTTGGTGCGTCGGTCAAATGTAGTTGGTATGTTTTATTGGTCGATTGCTAATATATACTTGTTATATTGTTATATGCTTTCAAGATCGCAGGCGGGGACTTCGGGCAATGCGAACAGGGGAAAGCGAGTAGTTTGCTTTATTTAGCCAGGAACGTTGGTGAGTAGATTTTACATCTACAGGGGGATCGACCGCATGGCGTTATGCGTCTGGGCTAGATCAAATGACATGCCTATTAGTTAGAATTATACAGATATTGATTGTGCATGTATATCTTGTTCCTTATCTCATTTCCTTGTATATGGACTTAGTATTAATGAGACACAACACCATTATTGACGATTCACGTTTCATGAGCACTAAATGTATGCTACACACACACCGTTAATAATTGCCATGACACGCACAACACTCATACATATATGGTATTGTATTGTTTAGGAATATTGAGACTTGATCCTTATTTTCCTTCATGCATATGACATATAGAATACCTGTATACCTACATGCTTACACATATGCCTTGACATGCTTACATGCTAGTTTCCTATATACGGTATTGTACCATTAGTGATATGTATACACACACATAATGACATAGCTACATGTATACCTTGCATACATACTTCACTTATACCTGGAGGTTATATTCCATCAATGATGATAGGTAGATACATATACCTTGCTATACCTACAGGTTTACACATATATCTGGCTATAGCTACATGTTTACCTTTATTTGATGTTATATAGACTTGGAGGAATTAGGAACCACATAATATATATATTTTAACATGTTGCAGTTAAATAGCGGCTTTTCCTTTACAGGCTCACATTACAGTTTTATGTTACATATATTATATTCATGGATTTTCGCATTGAGATAAGGATTTTTCATGGTGTTTTCTGGATTTGAGGACCGTGGTAGTTTCATGAAATTATGCATTATTTGAAAAACCCGATTTCCCTTGATATGATATTTCAGCAGCCACCATGAGTTTTATCGGATATGATATATATACCCCATGTGAAGAGCGTCGTGGGCCGTGTGAGGGTACATGGTGGGGATGGAGATACCCCAGGGCAAGAAAGGGATTTCGATGTAACATGCCGATGAGGCCTGACAGGGGAACCATACCTGCCGTTGACAGTACCTTTGACTCGACGGGTATCGTGGGGATACAGGTCTGGGTCATGTACGTATGGATACGTCGAAAGGCGAGGTTCAGAGTTAGGCACTTGAGTTTTCGGATAGCGTATGATACGTACCTATCAGGGTGCCAGTCATGGTGACAGCACCTGATAGATCAGTATTTAGGTGTCGATGCTTGACACTTTGTTTCATGATATTTTTACTCCTAAGTATATATAACAGTGGAATGGGATGCTGCTATATATGCATATATATATATATATATTAGTGGAATGGGATGCTAATATATATGTATACATATCAATTTATATACATCATCAGAATTATTCATGCAATTTACTTAGGATATATGAGATTCACTTGATATTGGATTCAGGATATATGAGATTCACTTGATATTGGATACAGGATATATGAGATTTACTTGATATGAGAGCCAATTTGGGGGCTGATTTGAGGAATCGGGATTTGGATTGTCTTGATGGACTTTGGTCCTACCACGAGGTCAGGATTCCGTGGGAATGACATGTTTTATCCCATACTCCGCATCTTTTGTTTATGCACTGCTTCATGTATGAGTAGTACCTGATAGAGTACCTTCCATGACTGTTGCATTTACATACTTTATTTTATATCACTGCTTCATGTATTAGTAGTACCTGATAGTGTACCTTACAAGATTGTTGCATACATATTGTCTTATTATTGCTTCATGTATTAGTTGTACTTGCTATTGTACCTTTCCTGACTGTTGCATTCTTATGACCTTTTATTGCTATTAGTTGCATATGTTAGATTCGCGCTGTACGTGCATACTTGCGATTACCTGCATATGTTAGTTACTATTAATGAGTTGGCAACTCACCCCCGTTGTGCCACAGTGTTTTGCAGGTTGTTCCTAAGAGTAGTCGAGGCAGGCTATTCATCTATTTTATCATCTTTTGCTGCGGATACCGCTTCGGCTCACTGTGTGCAGTTTTGCTTAGGTGGGTTTTGCGGTTATCCGTTTATGTATATTGTATATTCGTTGTATCCTGTACTCTCCATCTACCACTTTCATGTATAACTTAGAGACTTGATGTGAGGACGATATTATATGTTATTTTGCGACTTGGAAGTCTTTTTTTGCAGTTTTTATTTATATCGTCTTTTATTTCTTCGCTACAGCGTCGTATATCTGTTGTGGTAGTTGTTTCCGTCTTTGGGCGTGGATTTTGCTCCCGTTTGGGATGCTTTACTTATATTTATGTTGTACCCATTTTTGGGGGCTTGTTTTACAAAGGAGGTGTTGGCAAAATTTTAAAGGAATTAATTGGACTTTAAAGAATTTGTACTTGAGATTTTCAAAAGCTTAAACAATGTTCTTATCTTTTACTACTTTTGATGGTTTAGATTGCTGGGTTTTTGGCTTACTTAAATTGCGCTACGCCTGTAGACGTTGCGTAGTTGAAGGGCCGTCACGTGCCAAATTTTGGGTCGTGACAGATAGTTTTGATATGTGATACAATATTTGGAATCCAAATTAATTAGTTTTGTGAAAACTAGTTTGTGTTTTGTGAATCTAGCATTGTGGTCTCATTTGATCGATTGCCACGGAGTTTTGATTCGGATCAAAACTCCGTCGCAATCTCGTATAATACGTGAATAGTCCCCGGGAAATACTACTAGATAGCTATATCCATAGCCCCGACTAAGTGACTATAGGAGAACCCTGTAGCCAAAAGCATCCACTCGTGTGCTCGCGGTCGCGATGTTCGGCCCAAGTGCACTCGTTGTCGGCATCGGGGGTGCGACAATCTACTAAAGTTCCCGACGAGCATTTGATCATTTTATCGGGAATATTATAGAATTACCCGAATTGATATCGAAAAGTATTTTCAATCCGAGATATTAATGTAAGATTTAAAGGGTTAGGCATGAAATCCGATATATGAGATATTCCGGGTTTATGATGTCTAAGGTTTGATGCAGATTCTAATTATTGTATTTTTCATTTCTTTTCTACGACCGTAAGTGTAATATGTGGTGTATCCCGGATCTCGTTGCTATACGTCAACGACATTAAGAATACGCATATTTACCTACGTTGATTACATGTGATATTATGTGTTGCTGTGATATGTTATATTGGATCATCGTGATTAAATAGCCGGGGTTTTTTACGTGGGATGAGAGTTTTTATATTTTCATTCATGTAAATTTTTGTATGTAATATTCTTTTTTTGGCACACTTTCGGGTTGAGGTTGTTGTCACCATTGATGTATATTATTTACTTTTCCGTATTAGGTTAGACCTAAGGCGGGGAGCATAAGTAACCGGGTTCTAGAGTCCAGTGGGAGACAATCTCGAGGAGTCGAGATCAGGTCACCTAACTCTAGAATTGGTAGGGTTACTTTCCGCACTCGTAGGGGTCTAGGGATGTGGGTTTGGCTATTTATCACGACCGTGGAATCTGTGTTTCTCATTACTGGCTTAATTTAAAACACGGACCTCCTAGTATATCCTATATTTCATATGTTTGCTTCTGCTGCCTGAGTTCTGTGATGTGATCATATAACTGTGTGAGACGAATGCTACTTATATATATGATATATTAGTAGACACTATATATGTTTTGCATCCGCGCTAGTCCTGACCCCGCCATGCCGTAAGTTAAGTAACCTTACGGTGAAGACACGGGTCCCTGTAGCGAATGCGGTTGGCATACATGTGTGTTTTATTTTCGTTTCTTTTATGATGTTTAGGAAACAAAAATGATGGGACGTCATTAATGAGATTAATGAAAAGAAAGAAACCTAAAAGATATTGTAGAATCAAATTTTTCAAAAAAGGTAGCTCTAGTTATTGCTTTGCATAGCGGTATACCATTATGAATATCCAGCACCTCATTCGATGAGGAAAGAGCGTAGATCCCTTTACCGGGAGTGACCTCTTTAGCAAAACTAGAAAATGCTACAACCCACTCGCTTTGTTTTGAAAACTATTCGATTTTAAAAGTGGAGCTTAAACCACTCCTGTTTCAAATCACATGATTCTACAAAGATATCAAGTTCATTAAGCTAAAGGTTTTCTTCAAAACCAGTTGCAGCCTTCCGTCATTTCAGATAAGGACTATTTAGTAATCGTGCTGCGTTTGTTGACCTTGTCAAGGCGTAGTGTGCGGTGGCTGACTAGTGCTTATCTGCCGCATATGATGCGATTTGATTAGGGTAGTCGTACGGCTTTGTTGACCTTGTTAAGGGTCGGTGGGTTTAATTTAATCACGAAATGACTGGTTGAACTTGACTAGCGCTTATGATTTGTTGACCGTGTTAAGGTCATAAGTCGCTAGGGGTAAAAACAGATATTAGGAATTTCAAGTGTTGAAATTTTCAATGAGATTGCATACCTTCTATGAGATAGTTGGATCCCGATACCCACTAAGAGTAAAAGTTACTCCTGGGAGAGTTTTACACTTTACAATTAGCTAATCTAGTATGTGTCCAAGAAAGGTGTTAACGGGGTTACGCCCTTTCAGAAACGAAGTTATTTAATTAGTTCCATGCGAAAGCACGGGGAGACTCCCTCGGAGTACCAATACCTGCTTGGCTGACCGATTGACGAAGTTGTAGGGTGTAATTAATCCCGGCTAATCTTACCTTTTATGATTTGAAGGAAGATTTGATAAAAACAGTGGGACCCATCCTGATTAGATAAGATAATAACCAATCTAATCTTGCAAGAGCGCACGCTAAAGTGTTTTCTTCTCTCTCTCTCCAGGTAGCGACCATGACACGCCTTAATCAAGAGAATAATATGGATGTATTGACCGAACCCGCTTATTATACTGAGCTGGGGAACGTTGGTTCCGCTCTATCTTATGACTGTCATAAGTATGAGCAAGGAATAGGGGAATATCAGGATTCCCACACAACCCGACCGAACTTCTTTAGGTGTGTTCGTTACCGAGAACTGTTTCTCAGTATGCTCTACATTCTGGGTATTGGATACCGTATCAGAATCCTAAGTTTGTAAT
Source organism: Agapanthus africanus (assembly GCA_030015575.1). Classification (NCBI taxonomy): domain Eukaryota; kingdom Viridiplantae; phylum Streptophyta; class Magnoliopsida; order Asparagales; family Amaryllidaceae; genus Agapanthus; species Agapanthus africanus. The sequence goes on along the minus strand of CM057348.1, from coordinate 411,063,829 downwards.
TTGTTACATAGGTTAAGGAAAGGTAGAGAACAGAGAAAGGGTGATATGTCTCTCAAACTAGGGAATGGAGCAATTGTTGCAACCAAAGCAGCTGGCGAATATCACCTAGTATTACCAAATAGTAATACATTGATTCTGAACGATTGTTATTTCGTACCAAAAATGATGTGCAATATTATATCAGTTTCTTTATTACATAAAGAAGGATATAACTTTGTATTGGAGGAAAATGTTATGAACATTTTCCTAAATCAAGAGTTGATTGTGTTTGGTACATTGTTTAACGGTATATACGTTCTAAATCGAACTACAGTTCTAAACATACAGAACACACACAAGAGGAAAAGTTCAGAAATAAACGAAGCCTTCTTGTGGCATTGTAGACTTGGTTATATCAATGCGACCAGACTAGGGAAGTTACATAAAAATGGATATTTGAATCCGTTCGAATTTACATCTTATGAAACTTTCGAGTCATGACTCAAAGGCAAGATGACCAAAACTCTGTTTAATGGACACGGAGAAAGAGCTACCGAACTCTTGGGACTGATACATAGTGATGTATGCGGTCCTATGTCTACACATGCCAAGAATGGTTCCTCGTGCTTTATTACATTCACTGATGATCTCTCAAGATTCAGACGTGTGTTCTTTTTGAAACACAAATCTGAAGCTTTTGAGAAATTCAAGGAATATAAGTACGAAGTTGAGAACCAAACCGGTAAAAGTATTAAAATCCTTCGATCTGATCGAGGTGGAGAATACTTGAGCACAGAATTCCGAGACTATTTAAAATAGAATGGGATTCTCTCTCAGCTTACTCCTCCGTATACACCACAGCACAATGGAGTTTCGGAGCGGAGGAATCGCACCCTATTAGATATGGTGCGCTTTATGATGAGTGTTGCTGAGTTACTTATTTCCTTTTGGGGTTATGCACTTGAGATAGCTGCATACCTATTGAATCATGCTCCATCAAAATCAGTGCCTAAAACACCATATGAGATATTGAGTGGAAATAGACCATATCTTAAACGAGTTAAGATATGGGGTTTTCCGACCTATGTTAAAAAACAGAATCCGGACAAACTCGAGGCACGATCAGTTCTTTGCAAGTTTGTGGGATATCAAAAGAATTCACATGGATATCTATTCTACCATACCGAGAAATAAAAGGTATTTGTTTCTCAATATGCCACCTTTTTAGAAAAAAGGAATTTCTTGTAAAAGAAATTAGTGGTAATGGCGTAGAGCTGGAAGAAGTTCCTGCTACACAAATTAGAGCTGATGATTTAGTAGGACAGGAGGATTCAATAGTCCCCGACGAACCTCAGCCACTCCACAGATCTAGTAGGGTTCCTCATCCACCTGAGAGATACTACGGTTTTCTCATAGATGGTGGGAGTGAGGATTGCATCATGGAAGATGATGACCTAACTAGTTTCGAGCAGGCCATCACAAGTGGGCACTCTGTGCAATAGATGGATTCTATGCGATCTGAGATGGAATTTATGTACACCAACAAAGTATGGACTTTGGAAGTTGCTCCTGAAGGGGTAAAACCCATTGGGAGCAAATGGATCTTTAAGAAGAAACTTGGTGTAGATGGAATGGTTGAGACCTTCAAAGCTAGACTTGTTGCTAAAGGTTTTCGTCAACGACCATGTGTCAATTATGATGAAACCTTTTCTCCAGTGCCTATGCTTAAGTCCATCAGGATCCTACTTGCTATTGCTGCATACCATGACTATGAAATTTGGTAGATGGATGTCAAGACCGCTTTTCTAAATGGTGATTTAGAAGAGAGCGTGTATATGACACAGCCAGAGGGATTCAAAGACAGTGGGAGCAGTGGAAAGGTGTGCAAGCTGCTTAAATCAAGTTACGGATTAAAGCAGGCATCGCGGAGCTGGAACATCTGTTTTGATGTAGCGGCCAAAGAGTTTGACTTCATAAAAAACATAGATAAACCTTGTATATACAAAATGTTTGTAGATAGTAAGGCTGACTTCCTCGTATTGTACGTGGATGGGATACTCTTGATAGAAAATGATGTTCCTATGCTACACTCAGTCAAGCTCTTCTTATCATAAAAAATTTATCCATGAAAGATCTAGGTGATGCCTCCTGCATCCTGGGGATTAAGATCTATAGAGATAGATCTAAGCGGATGTTGGGATTGCCCTAATCCAGGTACATAAACACCATACTAAAGAGTTTTAGTATGGAAGATTCTAAGCATGGTAATTTACCTGCTTGTTCAGGAATCACTCTCTCCAAAGAGATATCTCCCAAGACTGATTTGGAGAGGGCTCGCATGCAAGGGATACCCTATGCTTCTGTAGTTGGGTCAATCATGTACGCGATGTTATGCACCAGACCGGATGTAGCTTACGCACTTAGTGTGGTAAGTAGGCATCAATCAGATCCTAGGGAGAAACACTAAACAGTCATGAAAAACATTCTTAAGTACTTGAGAAGTGTTAGATATGTATGCCCTAGAGGCCTGTATTGTATAAGATGTTAGGCATGCATATGTACATAAACAATCTTTGCTCGAAATGATAGGATACTATCTGGTTTATCTTCATCTTAACGTGTGATGTGTTGTATTTCATATCTTTATATACATATTGATGAAACCCTTCGGATTATGCTTGACGGTCGGGATTATGATGTAGATCATACTAGTAGGGCCTGGGCAGTCTATAAGCATATCTTTTAACAGTTCCTAGTCGAGGGTATATCGAGACAGGGCATCGATATTAGCAGAGTAGACTAGTGTGTACGTTTCTTGACCCTGGAGGCGATGGTTGATCCCATAACCATTTGTGTTTGACATCAAATATTGTACACAGGTGCTCATTGGAGAATGTGTACACCGAGCAGGACTTGCCGAGAACTCCTAGATGGTATATATACCAATTGTTAGATAGCAGTGTTAGTGGATGTTGCACACCCTCACAACACTTGTGAGGAGGCGGATGTGGTAAACAATAATTTTTTCTTGCATGCAACACCAACATAACCCAAGATTAGTGCTTAAACCTTAACTAGCAAAAACCATCAAGAGATCTAATCTACTATGATTGTATTTATACCTAATAGAACTGGTCCTTCGGGTCTTCACTTGAATGTGACTCCTAGGCTCCTTGTGGTTGCAATGAGCTCGATCTCCGGCCAACTCAAGATCCAAGACGATCCACCCTAGAGCTATCGAACAAGCTACAATCTCTTCTCAAGAGTTCAACTTAGAGATCAAGTTTGCTAGATGTGATCACTAAAATTATGTAGAGATTAAGTATTGGATTATGATTTTTGCTCTAAGATTTTGATTCACAACTCATGTGAGGTTAAAGCAAAGAGGAGGAAGAAAGATAGAATGAAGAGAGAGAATGTCAAAGTGATAATGAAAAGTTCAAGCATGGAAAAATATCATATGGCTCAAAATGAAATAATTGAAGCATGTAATAAAAAATTGCACCATGCTTCAATAGTAACTCTAAATGAATAAAATATGTGAGAAGCCATTCCTACATCCATTCTTAGACTTTCCTAAATTCCACCTTATTTATTTATTTTCACAAAATAAATATCTAATAATGAGGTGTCTCCTTCTAGAAGGTATTCATGTAACAATTACAAGAATACCCCTCCACCGTATACCGTATAAGTATACCCATATTCGAATTCCGAAAAATACGAATACAAATAATCCAATAATATAATACCAACTTGCGGCTTAAACCAAAGCATACCCGTATTAACATTCCGATCATTATTCCTATAACGATTACACGAACATGATTGAAACCCTGCCGTAACAACTTACGGCCTCTACATCTTTCGCCTGAACCAGGAAACTCTCTGTGTAGGACTCTAAAGACTCGACAGTATGCTGGCACTGGGTTTAACCACAAGCACGTCAGCGGCACTAGCTGTGCGTAATGGCTACCCAGGTAAATGACGAAAAAGAGGTGGCCGACGAGCGAACTCAACCCAACCCTAACGAGCCTGTAAGAAACACTTACCGTACAGTCCAATCTCTTTGTATGATATGTCACAAATGAAGTCTAGGGGTGGTAAATGTCAGACCCCAGTAATTTTATAAGTCATGCTGATTTACGGCCCATAACGGTTCGAGAAACTACTGATAACTCTTATAAGTAAATCTCGACAACTCTGGCCAGGGATTTGCTGTTATGGACGATCAAGCAAAGCGCGACATCAACTCCCAATACCGGGAGAGACGAAACCCCTCCTATCGCTCACTGCCTCCATGCGATTCGGGACTGTACCCAAAATCCACCTGTTTGCACGACTCAGTAGAGCCGTGGTAGGGAGGAAATCAAGGCACACTGGGAATCACACAAGACACTATGACGATCTCTGGTCTATAGACTAACTTGTACAAGTGTCACCAGAGAACTGCTATCCGACAATAGGTATATATACCATCTAGGAGTTCTCGGCGAGTCCTGTTCGGTGTACCCATTCTCCAATGAGCACCTGTGTACAATCTTAGATGTCAAACACCAATGTTTGTGGGATCAACAATCGCCCTCAGGGTCAAGAAACGTACACACTTGTCTACTCTGGTAATATCGATACCCTGTCTCAATATACCCTCGACTAGGAACAATTAAAGGATATGCTTATAGACTGCCCAGGCCCCACTAGTTTGATCTACATCATAATCCCGGTAATCAAGAATAATCCTAAGTGCTTCATCAACATGTATATAAAGATATGAAATACGACACATCACACGTTAAGATGAAGATAAACCAGATATCATACTATCATTCGAGAAAAGATTGTTTCTGTATATATACATGCCTAACATCCTATACAATACAGGCCTCTAGGGCACACATATCTAACAATCTCCCACTTGCACTAAGGCTTGTAGTCGGTGGAATAAGTGCCCACTGTCTACACTAGAGCCAGTTGCCGGCGTACTGCATGCCCAACAGCTCGGACAGTTTCTCAAACTGGACTTGGGGGATGGCCTTGGTGAAAGGATCTGCTGTGTTGTCTTTCGTGTCTACTCTCCGTACCTCGATGTCCTGGCGATCCACTATCTCCCTGAAGAGGTGATACCGCTTCAAGATATGTCTGGATTTCTGATAGTACCTCGGTTCCTTTGCCAAAGCCATGGCTCCATTGTTATCGCAATACAGAGGTATTGGATTAGTAATGGATGGAACCACCAGAAGTTCAGAAATGAACTTCCATATCCAGACTGCCTCTTTTGCGGCATCATTAGCAGAAATATACTCAGCTTCCGTCGTGGAGTCAGCGGCGATATCTTGCTTGAAACTCTTCCAACATACCACCCCTCCATTTAGGGTAAATACAAACCCTGAGATGGACTTATTATCATCCTTGTCGCTCTGGAAGCTGGAGTCGGTAAAGCCCTCCATTTGGAGATCTCCATTACCATACACCAAGAACATTTCTTTAGTTTTTCTCAAGTACTTCAGAATGTTCTTCACTGCAGTCCAGTGTTTCTCCCCTGGGTTAGATTGATACCCGCTTACTGCACTCAGTGCATAAGCAACATCTGGGCAAGTACACAACATCACATACATTAAAGATCCTACCGCCGAAGCGTAGGGTATAATGCTCATGCGAGCCATCTCCTCATCAGTCTTTGGAGAGGGTGATCCCGTTGTTGAAGTCAAAATTTGCACCCCGGTTGACTAAGTCAAAGTCAAGGCCAACCCCTAGCCAGGTGGGCCCAAGCCCAAGCAAGTGGGCCAATGCCCAGGTTGAGCCCGAACACAAAGCGTCCGGCCTTCCGCCATACCAAAATAAAAAGTCATGTAACAAATAATTTTTATGTAATTTTTGTGCATGAATGTAAGCAAAATGGGCATAAAACCAAATTTTTTTAAGCCCATGGCTTATGTGCAAAAATAAATGGCACATAAGCCATGGGATAGGCAAAATGCTATTTTGTAAAGCCCAAGAGGCTATATGCAAATATGTAAGCCTATAAAAGGCAACATGATGAATAAAAAAAAGATAATACTTTTCATTCCCCCAAAAACTAGGGTTCTTTGTGCCTCCTGCTTCTTCTCCAAGGTTCTAAACCTTCTCATTTCTTTTAAATTAAATCAAGTGTTTTACTCTTTCTTTTCCAAAAACTAAGTAGCTTTCCACCACAAAACCCACAAAGGGGAACTCAGATCTCCCATCAGATCTCAAAAAGGAGTGATTTTTAAAATCTCCTACTTCTTGATCATCAAGATCCGGCCAAACAACAGGCGGAAGAAGAAGAACCCCCCTTCATCAGCTTCAAAACATCCTTGGAGTTTAATTCCATATATATACATATAATAAATATTTCCTTTTTTTGAAGCATAGCTTCTGGTTCTAGGCTAAAATCCTCCTTTTCTCGCCGGCGCTCAAGCGCAGAGCGCCCGCGTGCCGACACGTGGCGCGCTTGTGCTCAGCGCCCGAGCGCAAAGCGCCCACGTGCCGACACGTGGCGCGTTTGCACTACAGCGCCCTGTACTCAAGCGCAAAGCGCCCACGTGCCGACACGTGGCGTGTTTACGCTCATGCGCAAACGCTTGAGCGCAAGTCGCCCCGTTGCCGACACGTGGCACGCTTGCGCTCCAGCGCAAGCGCTCGAGAGCAAGTCGCCCCGGTGCCGACACGTGGCGCGCTGGCGCTCTAGCACGAGCGTTCGAGCGCAAGTCGCCCCCGTGTCGACACATGGCGCGCTTGCGTTCAAGCGCAAGCGCTCAGGCGCAAGTTGTCCCCGTGCCGACACCTGGCACGCTTGCGCTCAAGCGCCTAGCATTCAAGTGAAAGGCTCTCCCGTGCCGACACGTGGCGCGCTTGCGCTCGAGCGTCAGGCGCTGAAGAGCAAAGCGCCTACGTACCGACACGTGGCGCGCTTGCGCTCAAGCGCCCAGCGCTCAAGCGCAGAGCGCTGCCGACACGTGGCACTCTAGCGCCTAAGCGCACAGCGCTCGAGGCGCTGGCCCCCACGCATCCTTTGGATGTCTTTTCCCCCTTTTCTTATATATACATATATACATACATATACACACACACACACACACATATGCATACATATGTACACACACACATACTCCAAAGGATGCGTAAAAACTCTGCGTGGCTCCCGATATATCCAAACCCCCATTTCAAAACACAACATACGTACACTGCACATTGAGTTCGCATGACCAGTTTAACCAGTCAATCGGAGGTTCCCTCGCTCCAAAGGCGAGGGGTAATTAACGGCAGCTTAGTTCGCGGCTTCCGGAGATTCGGATCCCCACAATCATTAAACCCCGGCCTACCCCAGGTAGGGGGAATCTGTAGTACGCCTGACAAGCGCGCGCGTATTCCCATCTCAATGGGGTGACGAAAAACACCCTACAGATTCTGGCATGCCCGGTGGGACAAATCTCTCCTCCCATATTTCGGGTTAAACGTTCATGCGAACTCAATTATTATACATACCTATATTTATACTAAAATAATGCTTTTTCATGCAGATTTTCAAGCAATCACCTTCCGACGATGTCTTCGATGATGAACTCAGCTCCCGTCTCCTATACGATGAGGATAGACTCTAGGACGGTCTTTCCGGCCAGTCTCGGACGACAATGGGAGGAGCCGCTGCTACCATTCGGCGCTATCATGTTCATGCCAGTTGGCGCCATCCCAGCTCCTCAAGCCCCGGTGGCAGACAAACCGGTCTCGAAAGGCAAGAGGCCAAATGTGGTAATCTCAAGGGCGTCCCAACCCAAACGCAAGTCGGTGTCTGAACGACTTTCCTTGGCCCCAGCTGGGGGCAAGGCCATCAACACCAACAAAGCTACAACGCGTCCCGAGCAAGATCCAGCGGTGCTCTTGACCACTGCTCGATCGGGTGTCTTCTTTAAGCTTCCCACCAATGAGAAAGAGACTACTGGATATGAGGTCCACACTGTCTACATGGTGGGAACGCGCAACAAGAGCAAGGACGGGGCCACCACATCCCAAATCCAATCTGGCGTGAATATGGCTACCACATCCCAAGGCCAGCTTCCTCTGGAAGGTAATGAAGACCTTCCCAGTGAGGCTGATAAGCAGAAAGACCCTTCGGTCCATGTGGAGTCGGACTCGGAAAGCGAAGAAGAGCCGACTTTCCACCCCAGGACCACGGAGCAAGACCTGCTCCAAGAGCTCCGAAAGCAGCTCAGAAACAAAGACAAGGAGATGGCCAAGCTCTACTCAAAAATTGACGACTTGACAAATGTCGTCCTACAGCTCACGGCCCAACTTGCCTCTCAGCCGCCCAATCAAGTGGAGGGCTCTGCTCGTGAACCGGGAAGTGGTGTCCCAAAGCAGTCGACGCCTATTCCCTCAAATCCAAAAGTGGGCGAACTACATGAAAATCAGTCGCATCCTATCTCGGGAAATGTCTTGGCTACCGATGACAGTAGCCCGCTAACTCAAGATCAAATCATGGATTTGGTTGCCAGCAAAGTCAAAACATTGGTGGCCGAAGCCGAAGCGCAAAAAGATATCAGCAGTAGTGGGAGACCATATCCTGCTCAGTATGATCTGGTGGAATTCCCTAGCGGCTATGTCATCCCCAAATTCGGAAGATTCGAAGGGACGGGAAACGCGAATCAGCACATCGCCCACTTCAAAGCCTCATGCGGGAATATTGGGGGTAATGATGCGCTTCTCCTCCGCCAGTTCGTTAATAGCCTGACCGATGTTGCTTTCGACTGGTACGCGAGCATACCGGATGGCTCCGTCACAACTTTTGTCCAAATGGAGTCTTTGTTACGGCAGAGGTTCATGAGCGTCAGCGATAAGATTACCATTGCCGAGCTCGTAAGGACCTAGCCCATGAGCGACGAAAGCAGCACGGATTTTATAACCCGATGGCGTAATCTCTCCGTCAAATGCGAACCGCCGATAGAGCAGGACCAATCTGTCAGTCTCTTTGTCGGAAATCTCAACAACTGTATGACCCCGTTTCTATGTACCGCGGGTCTCAAAACATTCCAAGAGCGGACCAAAAAGGTCCAAACGTTGGAACGCTCAAAGCCCGAGTCCGCTCAGGATCTTCAGTTCACAAACAGACCGAAACCTTGGAGGGACGACAACCGAAAAGGCGGAAGTTCTAACATCACCGATTCTCCAAATAAGCAGAGAACGGGCGGAGCAAAAACTGACCAGTCTCGAGAGCCAACTTTGGAGGAAAGAAGAAATAAGGTCTACTCATTCCGAAGGGACAAGGTCCTCAAAATTTTTAAAGATGCTCTGAAGAATGGCCTGCGGCTACCAGAACCGAAAAGGCTAAGTGAAGCGAACAAGACTGATCATCCCAACTTTTGCCCATACCACCGAGTGCTGGGGCACACTATTGAAGACTGTTGCATCTTCAAGGATTGGGTCGAGAAACAATACAAGGCGGGAGAAATATCATTGTCCCCTAGCGTGTTAACAAATAATCAAGCTGCGACCGCCAATTTCATACACACGGGGACCGAAGTCCTTCAGGGACCTGATTCTCTCAAACACCCGCCTTTCTCTGGGAACAATCAACCGCCACGTCATTAAACTGGGAACAATCGACTTCCACGTCATTAAACTGGGAACAATCGACCTCTAAGTCGTTAAACTGGGAATGTAAAAAGAAATGTAAATAAAAAAAATGTGTAAATAAAAGAAAAAAATAAAAGACGAAACGATGGGGCAACTCGCAATAAAATCAGCGAGTAAAATAAAGATGAAAATAAAGCCGAAATGATAGGGCAACCGCGAATAAAAGCCGAAATGATAGGGCAATCGCGATCTTCGTGATAAGAAAAGCTGAAATGATAGAGCAATCGCGGTAAAACAAAAAGAAACATAACAAAAAAACTGGCGAATGATGAGTCGCTCCTGGTACCATATTCCAGTGCAGCGATGCAGACGCTAAACAAAAATCCAATTTCTCAAAAAATTTCCGGCCCTACGGTTGGTCCCCAAGTTGACTACCGTATACAATCCACGGGCTCAAATAATTCTCGTCACGTCCATGCCCCACCACAATTACCTGTTACGCGGCTGGTCTCCGCTTTTGGAGTTATGCTCCATTGAGAAGACCCACTCATGTGTCCTTACGATACATGAGGAGAACAAACCTTTGTGGGATCCTTACGACTCACAAAGGAAAAACACACTTAGGAGTCCTCACGACTCCTAAGGAGAAAATACACCTGCGGAATCTTTACGACTCGTAGGGAGAAAATGCTTTTATGGGACCCTCATGGCCCATAAAATTGAAAAGCCTTAGGTGATAGGGATCTAAACCTGTCTCCTAAGCCATCGCTTCCCAATCCCCATGTGGCAAATGATGAGTCGCTCCTGGTAACATATTCCAGTGCAGCGATACAGACGCCAACCAAATTCCAAACCCATACCCCAACGGCGAATAATGAGTTGCTCCTGGTACCACATTCTGGTGCAGCGATGCAGACGCCAACAAAGTCCTGAAATTTTTCCGTCCCTACGGTCTGGATCATACATCTTACAAAACCGTATACAATCCACGGGAGTAAAACAATCCCGATCTCTCCAAAAAAAAAAAGAACGGTATGTCCACAAGCAAAACGGGCACGGATGAAAACCCGAAAGGGCTTCGTGAGTAAAAACCGCAGGACTGCCGGCGATTTTGTGAAAACCCGAAAGGGCGCAAACTCGTAAAAAAAAAGAAATGAAATGCACTCGCAAAGTCCTCTCGACTTTGTGAGGAGAAAATTCCCGCATGAGATCCCTACGACTCACAAAGGAGCAACACACTTAGGAGTCCCCACGACTCCTAAGGAGAAAATACACCTACGGGATCCTTACGACCCGTAGGGAGAAAATGCTTTGTGAGACCCTTACGGCTCACAAAATGGAAAAGCCTTAGGTGACAGGGATCTAACCCTGTCTCCTAAGCCACCAATTCCTAAATCCTCCCGGGGCACATGATGAGTTGCTCCTGGCATTATTCCAGTGCAGCAATGCAGATGCCAAACAAAAAACCAAATCCAAATCCTCCCGGGGCACATAATGAGTTGCTCCTGGCATTATTCCAGTGCAGCAATGCAGATGCCGACAGAAAACCAATTCCCAAATCCTCTCAAAGACAGATGATGATTCTCTCCTGGTACCATATTCCAGTGTAGCGATGCTGGTGTTAACTCAAATCAAACAAATCAAACCAACCAATTCCAACATCGACCTCTGCGTCAAACAACAGATACTCCGCCTTAGGGAAACGTCAAGCAGACACTCCGTGCCGGGGGCACATCGACAACAGACACTCCGTCTCGGGGACACGTCAACCAACCGATACTCCGCCTCGGGGAAACGTCAAGCAGAAACTCCGTGCCGGGGGCACATCGACAACAGACACTCCGTCTCGTGGACACGTCAACCAGCCGATACTCTGCCTCGGGGAAACGTCAAGCAGACACTCCGTGCCGGGGGCACATCGACAACAGACACTCCGTCTTAGGGACACGTCAACCAGCCGATACTCCGCCTCGGGGAAACGTCAAGCAGACACTCCGTGCCGGGGGCACATCGACTACAGACACTCCGTCTCGGGGACACGTCAACCAACCGATACTCTGCCTCGGGGAAACGTCAAGCAGACACTCCGTGCCGGGGGCACATCGACAACAGACACTCCGTCTCGGGGACACGTCAGCCAGCCGATACTCCGCCTCGGAGAAACGTCTAGCAGACACTCCGTGTCGGGGGCACATCGACAACAGACACTCCGCCTCAGAGACACGTTAGCCAGCCGATACTCCATGCCGGGGAAACGTCAAGCAGACACTCCATGCCGGGGACACATCAACCAGCGACACTCTGCATAGGGGAAACGTCCAACAGCGACACTCCGTGTCGGGGACACGTCAGCCCGCAGACACTCCATCTCGGGGAAACGTCAAGCAGACACTCCGCCTCGGGGAAACGTCGACCAGTGACACTCCGTTCTAGGGGCACGTCTACCAAATTGCTCCGGATCAGAGCGTCGATCATCCATGTCGCAAGAAGGGCAGTGCAGGCTTCCCATAAATCGGGAACGAAATCACTCTGGATCAGAGCGTCGACCGTCCATGTCGCAAAAAGGGCAGTGCAGGCTTCCTACAAAGCAGGAACCAGATCGCTCCGGGTCAGGGAAACGTCTACCACGGACACTCCGTCTCGGAGACGCTTTAAGCGTCGACCGTCCACGTTGTAAAAAGGGCAGTGCATCCCAAAAAGTGGGAACCAAGGCAAGTTGCCTCCACGTGAAAGAAGATCCATCAATTTCATGCACACGACTCACATATGTGGTGTGCATTTATTGATGGGGGCACTTTGTTGATGTCAAAATTTGCATCCCGGTTGACCAAGTCAAATTCAAGGCCAACCCCAAGCCAGGTGGGCCCAAGCCCAAGCAAGTGGGCCAATGCCCAGGTCGAGCCCGAACACAACGCGTCCGGCCTTCCGCCATACCAAAATAAAAAAACATGTAACAAATAATTTTTATGTAATTTTTGTGCATGAATGTATGAAAAATGGGCATAAAGCCAAATTTTTGTAAGCCCATGGCTTATGTGCGAAAATAAATGGCAAATAAGCCATGGGATGGGCAAAATGCCATTTCGTAAAGCCCAAGAGGCTATATGCAAATATGTAAGCCTATAAAAGGCAACATGATGAATAAACAAAAGATAATACTTTTCATTCCCCCAAAAACTAGGGTTCTTTGTGCCTCCTGCCCCTTCTCCAAGGTTTTAAACCTTATCATTTCTTTTAAATTAAATCAAGAGTTTCTCTTTCTTTTCCAAAAACTAAGTAGCTTTCCACCACAAAACCCACAAAGGGGAACTCAGAACTCCCATTAAATCTTAAAAAGGAGTGATTTTTAAAATCTCCTACTTCTTGATCTTCAAGATCCGTCCAAACAACAGGAAGAAGAAGAAGAACCCCCCATCATCAGCTTCAAAACATCCTAGGAGTTTAACTCCATATATATAAATATATTAAATATTACCTTTTTTTGAAGCATAGCTTCTGGTTCTAGGCTAAAAGCCTCCTTTTCTCGCCGGCGCTCAAGCGCAGAGCGCCCGCGTGCCGACACGTGGCACGCTTGCGCCCAAGCACTCAGCGCTGGAGCGCCATGCGTCCACATGCCGACACGTGGCGCGTTTGCACTACAGCGCCCTGCGCTAAAGCGCAAAGCGCCCACGTGCCGACACATGGCGCGTTTGCTCTCAAGCGCAAACGCTTGAGCGCAAGTCGCCCCGGTGCCGACACATGGCGCTCTTGCGCTCGAGCGCAAGTCGCCCCGGTGCCGACACGTGGCGCTCCAGTGCAAGCGCTCGAGCGCAAGTCGCCCCCATGCCGACACGTGGCGCGCTTGCGCTCCAGCGCAAGCGCTCAGGAGCAAGTCGCCCCCGTGCCGACACGTGGCATGCTTGCGCTCAAGCGCCCAGCGCTCAAGCGCAAGTCGCTCCCGTGCCGACACGTGGCGCGCTTGCGCTTGAGCGTCAGGCGCTGAAGCGCAAAGCGCCTACGTACCGACACGTAGCGTGCTTACGCTCCAGCGCCCAGCGCTCAAGCGCAGAGCGCCCACGTGCCGACACGTGGCACTCTAGCGCCTGAGCGCACAGCACCTAAGCGCACAGCGCTCGAGGCGCTGGCCCCCACGCATCCTTTGGATGTCTTTTCCCTTTTTTTTATATATACATATATACATATATATATACATATGCATACATATGTACACACACACATACTCCACGACACTGCCCCTGTTAGAAAAAAATTTCTAACGGGGCGCTGCCCCGCACTCGTAAGGGGGCTGCTAGTCCCCTTGACCCCCAGCCTGCTATCCGGGTAGCGGGACCCCCATAAAAACTCTGTGTGGCTCCTGATATATCCAAACCCCCCTTTCAAAACACAACACACGTACACTGCATATTGAGTTCGCATGACCAGTTTAACCCATCAATCGGAGGTTCCCTCACTCCAAAGGCGAGGGGTAATTAACGGCAGCTTAGTTCACGGCTGCCGGAGATTCGGATCCCGACAATCATTAAACCCCGGCCTACCCCAGGCAGGGGGAATCTGTAGTACGCCTGACAAGCACACGCGTATTCCCATCTCAATGGGGTGACGAAAAACACCCTACACCCGTGACAAGCTGGTAAATTACCTCGCTTGGGATCTTCCATACTAAACCTTTTTAATATGGTGTCAATGTATCTCGATTGGGACAATGCCAATAATTTCTTAGATCTATCTCTACAGATCTTAATCCCCAGAATGTACGAGGTATCACCCAGGTCTTTCATGGAGAACCGATGCGATAAGAATAGTTTGACCGATTGCAGCATAGGAACATCATTTCCTATCAAGAGAATTTCTTCCACGTACAATACGAGGAATGTAATAGTACTCTCTACAATCCTTTTATAAATACATGGTTCATCTATACTTTTGATAAAACTAAACTCGTTGATTGTATCATCAAAGCAGACGTTCCAACTCCGCGATTCCTGCTTTAATCCATAGATGGATTTAAGCAACCTGCATGCTTTTCCGCCGCTCCCACTATCAATGAAGCCTTCTGGCTGATCCATAAAAACGCATTCTTCTAAATCACCATTTAGAAATGCCATTTTATCATCCATCTGCCAGATCTCATAATCATAGTGAGAAGCTATAGCAAGCAGGATCCGAATGGATTTGAGTATCGCGACTGGTGAAAAGGTTTCATCATAGTCCAAGCCTGGTCTTTGACGAAATCCTTTTGCGACCAGCCTAGCTTTATAGGTCTCCACCTGACCATCCAAACCAATCTTTCTCTTAATGATCCATTTGCACCCTATGGGTTTTACTCCAGAAGGTGCAACCTCCAAATTCCATACTTTGTTGGTGTGCATAGATTCCATTTCGGATCTCATGGCATCCAGCCACTTCACAGAGTAACCACTCGTGATAGCTTGTTGAAAACTAATAGGATCATCATCATCCATGATGCAATCTTATCTATCACAATCAATTAAAAAACCGTAGTATCTATAAGGTGGGGCGAGAAGTCCTACTAGATCTACGGAGGGGCTGAGGTTCGTTAGGTTCTATTGAAACCTCAGGTTCAACCGAATCATCGGTAATTGTTTGTACATCTGGAATTTCTTCCAGTTCTACCGCATTGCCAAGAGTATCATTTGTAAAAAAATCATTTTCTACAAATGTGGCATACTGAGAAACAAACACCCTTTGTTCCTCCTTGTGGTAGAAAAGATATCCATACGAGTGTTTTGGATATCCCACAAATTTACATAAAACCGATCGTGTCTCGAGTTTGTCCCGATTCTGCTTTTTCACAAAACTGGACAACCCCATATCCTAACTCTTTTAAGAGATGACCTCTTCCCATACTATATCTCATATGGAGTAGTAGACACGGTTTTGGTCGGACCCTATTCAGTAGATAAATCGCAGTCTCCAATGCGTGCCCCCAGAATGATATTGGTAACTCAGCATCACTCATCATAGATCGTACCATATCAAATAGGGTACGATTTCTGCGTTCCGATTCACCGTTGTGTTGTGGTGTGTACGGAGGAGTGAGCTGAGAGAGAATCCCATGTAAGTACACGGTAGCTCCCCGGCCGTCTAACAGATGCCAAATGCGGAACAAAAACTTTTTACAACTGGCGCTATCGCATACTATAACCCGGATCTGCCATCAAAGCTAAACTAACAAACTACAAAGTGGGTAGAAATGTTATACCGAACGATCCGAGTCCTTCGGTCTTCAACCATCATCCCACGCTTTGTTGCGGCTGCTCCGATCTCCTGAATCTCCAGTCTCCTCGTCTAGGTGGCACCATGTCGACAGATCTTTAAAAGGGCTCCCGCCTCTGAACCGAGGCAACTCGATCATCAAGTTTGCTAAAAGAGATGACCAAGATTGATGTAGAGAATGAGTAGAACATTTTGTCTCGTTACGTCCAAAGTCACGGACGAACGGTTAATGAAGTTGCCTTTTTAGAACTGTGATGGAATGAAAAGTGCTATGAAATTTCTATACACTATAAACTATATCTTTTCTCCATACACTATAAACTATATCTTTTCTCAAATGAACAACCATCACCATTCACCAAGAATGGCCGACCATTTTAAAGGGGAGGGAGGTGAGTGTAGGAATCAAGAGAGTGATCTTTAGCACTAATACAAATGAATGAGTCATAATGCACACCTTGCAAAACATTAATGCAAATGATGAATCATCTTAAACTAGTCATCAAAGCATTTAATGCATACAATGAACCAAAACCAAGCCACCAAATCTAGAACCTTCTAGAACCACAACTCACCCTCATGACTCACCCAAGTGGCGAAAAGATAAATACGCATTTAACCGAATGTTAAATACGGGTGATAGAAAAATGGAAACTGGCAACTTCCAAAAGTGATCCTGAAACGAATTTCAGGATAACCACGTAACAGTATAAACATACCCGCATTTATATTACGACCGAATACAAATGCAACTGAGACAAAGATATTATATCTACACAGTATAATACTCGGATTCGGCTTAAACCAAAGCCTACCAGTATTATCTGCCCGAAATATGACACGTGCGAAAACGCACGTGCATTTTCTGAACCCTGCCATAAAACCATACGGCCTCTACAACGTTTCGCCCGAACTTGGGAAACCGTCTGTGGGGGACTCTAATGACTCATCAACACACTGGCACTGGGCATAACCTATAGCACGTCAGAGGTACAAGCTGTACATAACGGTTGCCTATGTACTGATTGGAAGGGAAGCTGACGAGCGAACTCATCCAGAAACCCTACTGAGCCTGACAGTGACAATATCCGTACAGTCCGGTCCGTTCGTCTAAAGAGTATTGCATATCGAGTCTAGGGGGGTGGATAAAGTCAGACCCCTAATAACGCGATAAATCGTGTCGGCATGAAGCCCATCACCAACTGAGAAACTACTGATCCAAATCAGTAATTCTCCACTACCTCGGCCGAGGATTTCTAGTGATGGCCACCCGTGCACTGTGCGACATCAACCCCCAATACCGGGAGAGAAGAATCCCCGACGATCCGCTCACTGCCTCCATGTGGCTCGGGACTGTACCCAAAAATACCTGTTTGCACGTCTCCTTTGAGCATGGTAGGATAGAAATCAAAGCACAGTGGGAACTCACAAGAGACAAATGACGATCTCAGGTTGACAAACTAACCTGTACACATGTCACCTGGGAACTGCTATCTGACGATATGTATAATACCAACTAGCATGTTCCCAGCGAGTCCTGTCCGGTGTACTCATAACCCAATGAGCACCTGTATACATCTTAGGTGAACCAACTGACACCAATGGCTTGTGAGACCGGCCATTGCCCCTCGTCGGGGTCTCGACTGTATACACTAGTCTACTCTGGAGTATCGATGCCTTGTCTCGAAACTCCCACGACTAGGGACACTTTAAGGATGTGCTTACAGACCCCAGCTCCCACGTATATGATCGCCATCATACTGCTGGCAGTCAAGCAAGAATCCTATGGGCTCTATCAACATGCAATAGCGAACTAAAGCATGTATACGTTGATAAAGACAAACCAGATAGCATACTATCATCTCGAGCAAGACTGTCATATCGGTATAGGTCCTGCCTCAATCATTGCAATCACGTACCTACGATCCAATAATTGACTTTGAGGGCACTATCTCCAACAATCTCCCACTTGCACTTAAGGCTAATTATTGCAATGTCGCATACTCACAACCCGTGTGATACCGAACATCCAACTACTCTACTAATCAGTTTCACAAAGCTCGTTTGTAAAACTATTGTGTTCTAGAAATAGCCTCAGTGAGTGGATCCGCCCAGATGTTTCTTTCTATGTCTCTCTTAATCTCAAGTTCGCGGAGAAAGCCATCTCCCGAATCGAGCAATACCTGTCTTAGAATATGTCTGGATATCTGATGAGACCTAGTTCATGAATGAACTCCAAATCCAAACTTCTTAGACTGTATCGATAACTGAACCTTAATCAGTGTCCAGCACCATGCCTCCCACAGTATCCTCTTGAACCAATTATCCATAATACTGTCCCTCGTCAGAGGGAAAACTATAACTCTGACAGTCACTCTTTCATTGATATCGCCTTGGAAGCCTGGAATGATAACCGTTTCCCGAAGGAGGCTGTTGTCATCAAATCCGTAAAACATGCACTTATGTTCTAAAACTGCTTCCTTATGTTTCTCAAGGATTGGATTAATATAAACTTATCGCATCTAGTACAAAAAACAACATCTGGTGTGGTACTTGACATATCATGATTGACTCAATTGCCTAAGCAAGTGATCTGCCAATCATGCACATCCCTCTCCCCTTTAGTCTGAAAGACACCTTTAGAGAGGGTGACTCCATCACCTGCAGGTACACTACCATGCCAGGAGTCAACTATTCTAAAATACTATTAGAATACTGTCAAAGTACCCACAATGGGAAACTACCCAAATCTAGATCTAAAACCATAGATCTAGTAACCAGAATGTCAGATATTATATCCATATCCTTTGTGGAGAAACAACTGTGTGACGACCACAGTACAACCGATCGTAGTATAGGAATTTTACTTCCTACTGTGTGTATGTCATCCAAATACCAGGACATCACACCCTACTACCTTCTTAACAGATCCATCCCTTATTCTGATGAAGTTAATGCCATGACTATCACATCAAAATTAGATGATCTTATCTCCGTTATATCTGCTCAAGCCTATAAATAGACATAACCTACTTGCCCACTATGCTTCCGCTGCTCCCACTGACTACGACAACCCTCTGGCAGAATAATATATACCTACACTTCTAAAGCTAGTTTAGAACGACGCTATACTTATCCTCCTGCCGGGTCTCATAGCCTGGAACAACAGTAGTGTCAATTCTGGGTAAACAAGAACCTCCCTATCACCGTCCTTGAGGCTACCGGAGTACCTCTTGGGTGTCAGAGGTTACCCACCATATCCGCGGAGTGGCTAATGGAATTTCAAACCTTATTGAATATATAGGTCCTATTAAATTTTCCGTAATCGTTTGCGGTTCTGGAATCACTTCTAGTTCTACCATACTCCCACTACTGTTTTCTGAAAAAATCCATTTTACTAAAACTGTGGCGAGTCAAGAACAATATCACTATTGATCTTCCAGATGGTAGAAAATCAACCCTTGTCAAAGCCAGGGTCAACCCACAAACTGCCATTATAGAAACGTGCCTTGAGTTATCTAGTGTCTGGTTTTAAGCATAAGCTGGACAACTCCCGTTACCTTTACATCGTTAAGATATGAACCATTCTATATACAATATAGAATTAGAGGCATTAATTTAATTGGAACCAGGTTCTAATCATGCAACTGTCTCCAGTGCATATCAACTCAATGGAGAAAGGCTAATCAGCATTACTCAACTTAGGAATCTATCCAATTATGAGTATCCAATTATGAGCAACCTGAAAGAGAAACATGTTTCTCAAAACCATTACTTCAACTGAATACCAATCACAAGTATCTACATCTTCGATCTCTTTGAAGAATCCTGATACTTGCGACATCTGGTTCTCTACTTTATTCTTATACCCCCAACTTCTCAAAACATAGACATTGTATTTCTGCGAAACACTTGTCTACAAACTAGAGAAATTACAAGTAAACAGAACAGAGTGCGAGGACGAACGCCTTTGTCCTGACGGACACTGGACAACATACAATACTATGTATAAGTCCGCTGAGTTGAATAACTCAAAACCTGTGCATCGTAGGTTGAAAACTGTACATATGGTTAAGAACTACTCCGTTGTTCAATGCTCCTTACCCAATCGTCAACTGATATAGGTAAATGTCACGGACATAATTTCAAAAAGTTATATCTCACTTTATAAAAATAAACGTACAGATATATCATTTTGAAATTAGCGCACAACAACGGCTACTCAAAACCAAATACATGCCGTCGGGCAAAAAATCAGGTGACTTCCTCAAATATCACCAAATACAACGAATTCCGATATAATGAGGATGATCACCTTATTCCCAATAACCTACTCCCATGCAAGTGCACGGCGGCGCCCCGGCCGTCAATCCGACGTCGGAATGTGGAAACGAAATTTTTCTAAAAACTAGAAACCGGCACCACCGCGCACTAAAATCCCGGATCGGGCCATTAACCTACTCCTAGCAAATACGAGAAAGGGTTGAAAGCTATACCGAGCGATCCGTGTCCATCGGTCTTCGGCCTCCGTCCCGATCTCCTCGCGGAATCTCCGGTCTTCACCTCCTCGTCGGAAAGGGCACCACGTCGCCGGGTTCTTTTACGGGCTCCCACCTCTGGACCGAGGCAATCGGGCACGAAGTTGGCGAGCCGACATGTCCAAAAAATGCTGTAGGCAAGTGTAGAGAGGTATGTCTCATGGGGGTTTGAAGTTGCCTTTTGATGGAGGGAAATAATGAGCAATAGAGATGAACTTTGGAGTATCAAAGAATGAGATGATAATTTCCCCACTCACAAAAATGAATCTCTCTCTCTAAAGTGGCCGGCCCCTTAAGAAAAATGGTGGAGGAAAAAATCCAAGAAGAAAATGTATTATCAAGAGAAGAAAATGGACACACCAATTTCAAATCCAAATCCTAATCAAATCACATCTCATAAAAGCAAAGGAATATGATTCAAAAAGAATCTAATGATGCATGAACCATCATGATGCCTCCATTTACAAGAAACCCCTCCACAAAAGATAATTTGCACACTTGCAAATAACCCCCTCCATCGGAAAGATCCGGCCGTGATGGAACAAAGGAAAACTGGCCGGAACGGAATGCAAACTGGCAACTTCAGAAAACTGATCCCGTAATAAATAACAGGAAAACCCCGCGACTGCATATACATGTTAGTGTATATGCCCTAGAGGCCATTACTGTATCATACTAGCTTGTATATTACTTAATGGAAGCTTGGGATATTCACAGTTGTATGGACAATCTTGCTCAAAATGGTAGTTGTTTCTTGGTTTGTCTCTACTTCAATATGGTCATGTGTTTCTTTTAGCATATCGCTTATATACATATTAGTAGAGCCCTTAGGATCTTTGCTTTATTACCAGCGTTGTGATGACAGTCATACTCGTGGGGGCTGGGTAATCCATAAGCACATCCTTATACAGGTCCCTAGTCGTAGGGCTATCGAGACAGGGCATCGATACTCCGGAGTAGACTAGCGTATATGCTTCTCATCCCAGCGGGGGGGACGGTCTGTCCCACAGCCGTCAGTACGTCGTACTTGAGATAGTATGCGGGTGCTCGTTAGGTTACGAGTACACTGCACAGGACTCGTCGGGAACTGTTGGTTGGTATTATACCTATCGTCAGTTATCAGTTCCCAGGTGACATGAGTACAGCTTAGTCCGCCGACTTGACACTGTCACTTCGCCTCGAGTGTGTTCCCACTGTACTTAGATTACTACCCTACCACGGCTCAAAGGAGTCGTGCAAACAGGTAGTAGTTGGATGCAGTCCCGAAGCACTTGGAGGCAGTGACGGTTAAACCCACTGCCAGCATAGTGTCGAGTCTTTAGAGTCCCATACAGAGGGTTATTCGCTTTTAGGCAAAATGAGTAGAGGTCGCATGGTTTTGCGACAGGGTTCGTTCACATCCGCGCACTGGTGCACGTTTCCTGTCCGGACAGCTTATACTAGCGGGCTATGGTTTAAACCGGATCCTAGTATATGATTTGGGATTGGTTTTATCTCATTGTATTCGTGTTCCTTGGATCACGGATACGGGTGTGTATGCACAGTTGACTGAGACAGAGGCAGAGGACTTTGATTAGGGTTGATGACCATTGTCATTTTCTTAACCCTAATGCTTATGTGTGAATTATGATTAATTGATATTAGTTAATTATAATTGTGCATGGTTAGGGTTGTTGACCATTTGACTATACTTGACTTGTTGACCTAGGTTGACATGTTGACCATCATCATTCCATATGAAATATGCTCTTTGATCCTTGCAAATGGCATTTAATGTGAAATGATAATGGTCAATTCTTGATTAACCATGACAATTATCTTAGCTAATTATCTAATTTCCATAATTCACATATATGTGAGAAGAATGGTTCATTTTCTTCTCATTCTATCATTTTTCCTCTCTCTCCTCCTCTTCCTCTCTCTCTAGCTCTCCGCTCTCATGAGTTGAGAATCCCTTGAGCTTGAGATAAATCCTTCTAAGATACTCTCTACTCTTTTCTAAGGTTCTAGAATTAGCACTCCAAGCATCTTAGTTACTTCTAGTTTGAAGTTGAAGCCAAAGGTTGAGGCTCTCGGGTGGATCCTTCTTCGACAAAAGAAGGCGACAAGGAGATCACTTTCTTTCACTCCAAGGAGCAAGGAGAGAAGGACTTAAAGCCCTAGGTATAACCTCTTTTCCATGTAGCTAAACTTCTTTTAGCTTTGTAGTTAGTTTTTGTTTAGCAAAGATCCTCCTTTTGGTAGTCCATGTTGCCTAGTGTGTTAAAAATCCGTTTTTTATACCGTTTCCGCCTCCCCGCAAGCACCGGGGTGGGCAATGTGGACTTGCAGTGGTATCAGAGCCTAACTAAACATAAACTAGCTAGTTAGTAAAGTGTATAGAAGTTCGATCGGTAAAAATCGCAAAACTAGTTTTCAAAACCCTAAGTTTCTGTTGATTTTTTTTTCTGCTCTAAAAATAATAAATCATACTTCAAAAATCGGCTTAGGGTTTTGTTAAGAAACACACCAAAAACGATCCAGTGAACCGTTCAAAGCGCCGTGGTTCCGCGGCAAGAACATGCTTCTTGCCGCGAATCCGCGGCCGAGTTGACTCGGTCGTGGAGCGAGTTTGGTGCAGTGTTCTTCTGTTTAGGTTTTGGAATTTTTAAGATATTTGATTTCTGCCCAGATTTTCCAGAAAAGAAATTTATATTTAGGGTGGTTATAAATCCGTATTTTTGATCGAACTTCCCTATACTTTGACTAATGGGTTATATCTGTGATGTATTATATGTATTGAACTTCTTCTAATCGCTATACGTCGATTAGTGGGGGTTATACATATCTGTGATCTGTAATGCTTGTTGGTTTGTGTATATGAATTCGGTGGATTGTCACGGATGAATAGCCGGGGTGGATGTGAGATGAGAGTTTCTTTTTCTTTCATTCATGTAACATGTAATTTGATGTAATATTATTTATATGGCCGCACAACCGGGTCGGGGTTGTAGCCGTCATTGTATAATTTCTTTTTACTGTTTTTGCTCCAAGGATAGACCCATGGTGGGGTGCACAAACTACCGGGTATCTCGAAGTGCCGAGTGGCCTACTCACGTCGTTGAGGGAGGTTGCTTCGCTTCGGGTACTTGGCGGGTAGTTTGTCGCACCCGTAGGGGTGTAGGGTGGGGTTTTGGCTATTCATCGCGACTGTGTAATCCGCTTTTCGTTGCAGGCTCGAACGAATCGCGGATTCCTAGTATATCCAAAGTGTTCATCTGTGGTCTGGATTGACTATCATTGCTATATATCTATATATGATATATATTTAGGTGTTGCTTATGTTTTGCATCTGCGCTAGTCCAGCCCTCGCTCTGTTGTTAGTAAACTAACCTAACGAGTGATGACGGGACCCCGTGGCGAATGCGGATGGCATAAGCGTACACCATATTTTGGTTGTTTTCTGCAATGGTAGGAATAAATGATGGGGCGCATTAAAATTAATGCAAGAAAATAAACCAAGTAAAAGTCGTTGGAACACATTGAAAACCACTCGGTTCTTTTCAAAACCAAACTTTTAAATGCGGAGTTTGAACCACTCCTTTTTAAAAGCTATCTCGTTCCATCGATTATATCAAGTTCACCACGTTCACGGTTTCGCCAAAACCAATCGTAGCCCTCCGTCATTTCGTATGAATATTCAATAGTATTCAAGCTATGTTTGTTGATCTTCGTCAAGGCATAGTGATTGGTAGCTGTTGGGTATTCATATGTAGCATAGATAGATGCGTTGGTTTGGGACAATCGTATTACCTTGTTGACCTTCGTCAAGGGTATGTACGGGTGGGTTCAAATTAACCTGGACAATGACGGGTAGAATTTGACATGTGACTTATGATTTGTTGACCTTCGTCAAGATCATAAGAGCATGGGGCAAAAATCCACATCGGGAGTTTCAAAAGTACTGAAACTTGCTAGTGCTGCATACCATTTGGAGTGTGATGATTCTGGTAGGATTCCTTCAGTTTTGTCACGCGATGATATTTGGATCCCGATCCTACTGTGAGTATATGCTACTCCTCGGGAACTTTTTCACTTAACGATCAATGCTATAAACCAAGTAGGTTTCTAGAAAGGTTTTAGCGGGGCTACGCCCACAGGGAAAATAGGTTACTTAATTAAGGAACTTCGCGAAAGCGTTGGAAAACCTCCCTCGAAGTACCGACACTGACCTGGCTGAACGGTTAAGCAAGAATTGTACGGTGAGAATGATCCCGACTAATTCTTCCTTTATGGTTTGAGGAGGGATTCGAGAGACAGTGGGAGCCATCCTGTTTAGATAAATTAAAAACCAATCTAAACTTGCAAGAGCATCATGCTAAGTGTTTTCTTCTCTCTCTCTTAATTGCAGCGACCCAGTGACCACACCTAGGTTACATCTAGATAATAAAATGACTGAATCTCACGGTTATGACTGGCAAAGGTCTGTCCAGATGTCCATTGCCCATGACAAGCTGGGAGACCTCTTGACTGATCCAACCCCTGCCATCTCAGGTCCAGTTTTCCCTGTCACGGATATTGATATCCGTAGAATATCAGAAGAAGACTGTGCGAAAGCCAAGTGCCTCGTGTTAGCCTCAGTTGATGGTACATACCAGAGGCAGCACGAGAAGATGGACTCAGTTTCTATCTTCCTCCATAACAAAGATTTATATGGAGAGCAATCTCGTATCGCAAGATTTGAGACCTCGAACGAATTGCTTCCAGCGAGGTTGGCTATCGGGTCATCTGTAAGGGGCAACGTCCTTACAGAGACCAGCTCTTTTGAGCTCTCGGACCTGAAGACCACGTTGAAGAACAGGTCAGATGCTGACTTAGTTCAACAGTCTCTACCTACTACCCTGAAGGAAACCAAGGAATTAGAAAGAATGGGAAGGGCAGAAGTTTCGGGAATGGATATAGTGAAAGAGGGACGTTCCTATTGTTACAGGAATGAACATTGGCAGAAGGATTGCAGGGCTAGTATAGCCAGTAGCCAGAATTCGAAGCATGTTGTGGCTTCTGCTTCGGGTGTGTTTGTAATTGAGAACTGTATGTCGGTTAACCCTACTTCCTGGGTATTGGATACCGGATCAGGATCTCATATCTGTAATTCGTTACAGGTTCTGAGAAACCGTAGGGTTATCAGGAAAGGTGATATGACTCTCAGGGTTGCTAACGGAATGAGCATGTATGCTGAATCCGTAGGGGAATATCATGTAGGACTGACAACTGGGCAGATATTGATTCTGCGTAACTGTTTTTATGTACCAGGTGCGACTTGTAATATCATATCTGTATCCTTAATTTCTAAGGAAGGATATGATTTTACTTTTATAAGCGATGTAGTCAACATTCACCTAAATCAAGTTCTGATTGGGTCAGGTACATTACAAAACGGAATATACGTATTGAATCAAGCTCAGATCTTCAGTGTCCAGAACACACTTAAAAGAAAGTCTCCGAAAATAAATCAGGCTTTCTTATGGCATTGTAGACTGAGTCACATTAATGAGACACGGTTAAAAAAGTTACATAAAGAGGGATACTTGAATCCATTTGAGTATCAGTCTTATGCCACTTGTGAATCTTGTCTCATGGGAAAGATGACAAAGACTCCGTTCACTGGACACGGAGAAAGAGCGAGCGAGCTCTTGGGACTCATATACAGTGATGTGTGTGGTCCAATGTCTACACATGCGCGAAGTGGTCATTCATACTTCATTACTTTCACAGATGATTTCTCTAGTTATGGGCATGTCTTCTTGATGAAGCACAAATCCGAAGCCTTTGAGAAATTTCGGGAATACAAGAATGAAGTTGAAAAACAAACAGGCAAAAGTATCAAGACACTGAGATCTGATCGAGGTGGTGAATACTTGAGTGCCGAGTTTCTGGGCTACTTAAAAGAGAATGGAATTCTCTCTCAGCTTACTCCTCCATACACACCACAACACAACGGTGTATCAGAAAGGCGGAATCGAACCCTATTGGATATGGTTCGTTCCATGATGAGTAAGGCTGAGTTGCGGTGATCTTTCTGGGGTTATGCGCTAGAAACAGCTGCATATCTCTTAAACAAGGCTCCAACCAAGACTGTGCCTACCACCCCATATCAGATGTGGAGTGGGAAGAAACCCTGTCTCAAGTACCTTAAGACATGGGGATGTCCAGCTTTTGTAAAAAAGCAGCATGCGGACAAGCTCGAGGCACGCTCAGTATATGTTTGTGGGATACCCAAAGAACTCCAGGGGGTATCTTTTCTATTCCGCAGTGGAACAAAAGGTTTTTGTTTCTCAGCATGCCCACTTCTTGGAAACTGAATTTTTAGAAAATCAGATAAGTGGGAGCGCAATAGAACTGGAAGAAATTCTAGAACCACAAACTATTACTGAAAGCTTGAAGGAACCAGAAGTTTCAAGAGAACCGGACATCCCAGCGTCACTCCGCAGGAGTAGTAGGCAGTCTCATCCGCCCGAGAGATACTACGGTTTTCTCATAGACGGGGATAGAGAGGATTGCACTATGGATTATGGTGAGCCTACTAGCTTCCAGCAAGCCATTCAGAGCGGCGACTCGGTAAAATGGCTGGATGCAATGCGGGCCGAGATGGAGTCCATGTACACCAACAAAGTTTAGACTTTGGACTTTGCTCCAGAAGGGGTAAAACCCGTAGGCTGCAAATGGATCTTCAGAAAGAAGATTGGTGTTGATGGGCAGGTTGAGACCTATAAAGCTAGACTTGTTGCAAAGGGTTTTCGTCAAAGACCTGGTTTGGACTATGACGAGACCTTTTCTCCAGTAGCTATGCTGAAATCCATTCGGATCCTTCTTGCCATTGCTGCCCTCCACGATTATGAAATCTGGCAGATGGACATAAAGATGGCTTTCCTAAATGGAAATTCGGAAGAGTGCGTCTATATGGATCAGCCAGAGTGATTCATTCAGTGTGGGAGCAGCGGTAAAGTGTGCAAGTTGCTAAAGTCCATCTATGGACTTAAGCAGGCATCGCGGAGTTGGAACATCTGCTTTGATGATACTTTCAAGGAATTCGACTTTATCAAAAAACCAGATGAACCATGCATTTACAGTAAGATTGTAGGGAGAACTGTGGTATTCCTCGTCTTGTACGTGGATGACATTCTCCTAATAGGAAATGATATTCCTATGCTACAGTCAGTCAAAGGATTCTTGTCGCAGAGGTTCTCCATGAAGGACCTGGGCGATGCCAACTACATTCTGGGGATCCAGATCTATCGTGATAGGTCTAAAAGGATGATGGGATTTTCACAGTCAAGGTACATCGACACCATACTGAAAAGATTCAGTATGGAAGATTCCAAGCGCAGTAATTTACCGGCTTGTCACGGGATCACCCTCTCCAAAGAGATGTCTCCTAAGACAGATTTGGAAAGGGATCGCATGTCTATTATACCCTACGCTTCTGCGGTAGGCTCTATAATGTATGCGATGTTATGTACCAGACCAGATGTAGAATACGCATTGAGCGTTGTAAACCGGTATCAGTCAAACCCAGGGGAGAAACACTGGATAGCGGTAAAGAACATTCTCAAGTACCTGAGAAGGACTAAGGAGATGTTCTAGGTGTATGGCGGAAAAGACCTCCAGCTCGAGGCCTTTGCTGACTCCAGCTTCCAGAGTGACAAGGATGACTCCAAGTCCATGTCAGATTATGTCTTTACCCTCAATGGAGGGGCGGTTTGCTGGAAGAGTTCCAAGCAGGAGACCGTTGCTGACTCAACTATAGAAGCGGAGTACATAGCTGCTTGCGATGCCGCAAAGGAAGCTGTCTGGATGAAAAAGTTCCTCATGGAGCTTCAGGTGGTTCCTACCATTGTTGATCCAATACCACTGTATTGCGACAATAACGGCGCTATAGCTTTAGCGAAGGAACCCAGGTCCCATCAGAAGTCCAGGCACATTTTGAGGCGGTACCACCTGATCAGGGAGATCATAGATCGCCGGACGAGGTGAATAGAGTAAATACGGAGAATAACGCTGCAGATCCACTCATGAAGGCCCTACCCCAGACTCAGTTCGAGCGGCTGATCGAGATGATAGGTCTTCGATACGCCAGTACATGGCCTTAGTGCAAGTGGGAGATTGTTAGTGTATATGCCCTAGAGGCCATTACTGTATCATACTAGCTTGTATATTACTTAATGGAAGCTTGGGATATTCACAGTTATACAGACAATCTTGCTCAAAATGGTCATATGCTACTTGGTTTATCTCTACTTCAATATGTGCATGTGTTTCTTTTAGCACATCGCTTATATACATATTAGTAGAGCCCTTAGGATCTTTGCTTGATTACCAGCGTTGTGATGGCAGTCATACTCGTGGGGGCTGGGTAATCCATAAGCACATCCTTATACAGGTCCCTAGTCATAGGACTATCGAGACAGGGCATTGATACTCCAGAGTAGACTAGCGTATGCGCTTCTCATCCCGGCGGGGGGGACGTTCTGTCCCACAGCCGTCAGTACGTCGTACTTGAGATAGTATGCGGGTGCTCGTTAGGTTACGAGTACACTGCACAGGACTCGTCGGGAACTGTTGGTTGGTATTATACCTATCGTCAGTTATCAGTTCCCAGGTGACATGAGTACAGCTTAGTCCGCCGACTTGACAATGTCACTTCGCCTCGAGTGTGTTCCCATCGTACTTAGATTACTACCCTACCACGGCTCAAATGAGTCGTGCTAACAGGTAGTAGTTGGGTGCAGTCCCGAAGCACTTGGAGGCAGTGACGGTTAGACAGGATTCGTTTCTCCCGGTATTGGGGGTTGACATCGCGCTGTGTCTAGGAGAGCCATTACACGAGTAGTCCCTGGCC
The DNA here is from genome assembly GCA_030015575.1 of Agapanthus africanus. Lineage (NCBI taxonomy): Eukaryota > Viridiplantae > Streptophyta > Magnoliopsida > Asparagales > Amaryllidaceae > Agapanthus > Agapanthus africanus. The sequence goes on along the minus strand of CM057348.1, from coordinate 411,034,606 downwards.
AGGGCAAGTGAGATATACTGGTAGGTTTCCAGTGTTATCTCAGGGTGTTCTGTGCTACACTCCGACACAACTTGTACCGCTATTAGGGGACTGACGTTCACCACCCCCTAGGCCCGCCATGCGATGTATCAGACGAACAGACCGGACTGTACGGAGACTGTCACATTCAGGCTCGGTAAGAGTTCAGATGGGTTCACCTCGTCAGTCTTCTTATCGGCATCTACCTGGGGACCGTTATGTACAGCTTGTGCCGCTTGCGGTCAGTGGTTAAACCCACTGCCAGCGTAGTGTCGAGTCTTTAGAGTCCCACACAGAGGGTTATTCGCCTTTAGGCAAAATGAGTAGAGGTCGCATGGTTTTGCGACAGGGTTCGTTCACATCCGCGCACTGGTGCACGTTTGGTGTCCGGACAGCTTATGCGGGCTTTGGTTTAAGCCGGATCCTAGTATATGATTTGGGATTGGTTTTATCTCATTGTCTTCATGTTCCTTGGATCACGGATACGGGTGTGTATGACAGTTGACTGAGACAGAGGCAGAGGACTTTGATTAGGGTTGATGACCATTGTCATTTTCTTAACCCTAATGCTTATGTGTGAATTATGATTAATTGATATAAGTTAATTATAATTGTGCATGGTTAGGGTTGTTGACCATTTGACCATACTTGACTTGTTGACCTAGGTTGACATGTTGACCATCATCATTCCATATGAAAGATGCTCTTTGATCCTTGCAAATGGCATTTAATATGAAATGATAATGGTCAATTCTTGATTAACCATGACAATTATCTTAGCTAATTATCTAATTTCCGTAATTCACATATATGTGAGAAGAATGGTTCATTTTCTTCTCATTCTATCATTTTGGTTCTCTCTCCTCCTCTTCCTCTCTCTCTAGCTCTCCCCTCTCATGAGTTGAGAATCCCTTGAGCTTGAGATAAATCCTTCTAAGATACTCTCTACTCTTTTCTAAGGTTCTAGGATCAGCACTCCAAGCATCTTAGTTACTTCTAGTTTGAAGTTGAAGCCAAAGGTTGAGGCTCTCGGGTGGGTCCTTCTTCGACAAGAGAAGGTGACAAGGAGATCACTTTCTTTCACTCCAAGGAGCAAGGGGAGAAAGACTTAAAGCCCTAGGTATAACCTCTTTTCCATGTAGCTAAACTTCTTTTAGCTTTGTAGTTAGTTTTTTTTAGCAAAGATCCTCCTTTTGTTAGTCCATGTTGCCTAGTGTGTTAAAAATCCATTTTTTTATACCGTTTCCGCCTCCCCGCAAGCACCGGGGTGGGCAACGTGGACTTACAATACATGCCCGCATTTGTATTCTCACTGAATACAAATGCAAAGAGACAAAATCTACCCTGTACAATACTAGGATCCGGCTTAAACCAAAGCCCGCTAGTAAAATCCGTCCGATCACGATCCGTGCAATACCGCACGTATCTGATCGAATCCTGCCATATCTCCATGCGGCCTCTACAGCGTTTCGCCCGAAACTTAAGAAAACGGTCTGTGGGGGACCCTAAAGACTCGTCAATACTTTAGTTGTTGATTTAACCACTAACACGTCAGAGGTATTGGCCTATACGTGACGGGCTACCAGGTATTGACCAAAAGGGACATCGATGAGCGAACTCATCTTGACACCCTACTGAGCCAGTCAGTGACAATATCTGTACAGTCCGGTCTGTTCGTCTATGAGCATCGCATGGCGGGCCTACGGGGTTGGTAAAAGTCAGACCCCCAAAAGCGGTACAAGTCGTGTCGGAGTGTAGCCCAGAACACCCTGAGATACTACTGGAATACCTACCAGTAAATCTCCTGCCTTGGCCAAGGACTTTCATGTACTGGCTCTCCTAGACACAGCGCGACCTCACCCCCAATACCGGGAGGGACGAACCCCTGCAGATCCGCTCACTGCCTCTATGTGGCTCGAGACTGTACCCAACTAAAACCTGTTTGCACGTCTCCTTTGAGCGTGGTAGGGTAGTAATCAAAGCACAGTAGGAACTCACACGAGACAAATGACGATCTCAGGTCGATGAACTTACCTTTACACATGTCACCAGGGAACTGCTATCTGACGTCTGGTATAATCCCAACTAGCATGTTCCCGGCGAGTCCTGTCCGGTGTACTCATAACCCAATGAGCACCTGTATACATCTTAGGTGAACCAACTGACACCAGTGGCTTGTGAGACCGGCCACCGCCCCTCGTCGGGGTCTCGACTGTATACACTAGTCTACTCTGGAGTATCGATGCCCTGTCTCGAAACTCCCACGACTAGGGACCTTTTAAGGATGTGCTTATAGACCCCAGCTCCCACGTATATGATCGCCCTCATACTGCTGGCAGTCAAACAAGAATCCTAGGGGCTCTATCAACATGCAATAGTGATCAGTAATGTCACCAAAAGTAGTACACAATGATAAAGATAAACCAGATAGCATACTATCATCTTGAGTAAGACTGTCCTACCGGTATAGGTCATCCCTCAATCATTGCAATCACGTGCCTGTGATCCAATAATTGACTCTGAGGGCACTATCTCCAACAATCTCCCACTTGCACTCACGGCTAATTATTGCGATGTCGCATACTCACAGCCCGTGTGATACCGAACACCCAACTCCTCTACTAGTCAGTCTCACAAAGCTCGTTTGCGAAACTATTGCGTTCGAGGAATAGCCTCAGTGAGTGGATCCGCTGTGATGTTTCTTTCTATGTCTCTCTTTATCTCAAGTTCGCGGAGAAAGCCATCTCCCGAAATGAGTAATACCTGTCTTAGAATATGTCTGGATGTCTGATGGGAACTAGCTCATAAATGAACTCCAAATCCAAACTTCTTAGACTGTGTCGTCGACTGAAATCAATCAGCATCCTGCGTCATGCCTCCCTCAGTACCCGCTTGGACCACCTGTCCAAACTACTGCCCCTCGTCAGAGGGAAAACTATAACTCTGACTGCCACTCTGTCATCCAGGTTACCTTGGAAGCCTGGAATGATAACTATCTCCCAAAGGAGGCTGCAGTTATCATTTCCCTAGAAATTCAACTTATGTTCTAAAACTGCTTCCGATCGTTTCTCCAGGATTGGATTAATATCAACTTACTGCATCTCGTGCAAAAACAACATCTGGTGTGGTACTTGACATCTAATGATTGACTCAATTGCCTAAGCAAGTGATCTGCCGATCATGCACATCCCTCTCCCCTTTAGTCTATAAGACACCTTTAGAGAGGGTGACTCCATCACCTGCAGGTACACTACCGTGCCAAGAGTCATCCATTCTAAATACCTTTAAAACGCTGTCTAAGTACCCTGATTGGGACACTTCCTAATTCTAGATCTAAAAACCATAGATCTAGTAACCAGAATGCCGGATATAGTATCCAATTCCTCTGTGGAGAAACTACCGTGTGACAACCAAAGTATAACCGATCGCAGTATAGGAATATCACTTCCTACTCTGTGTATGTCATCCAAATACCAGGACATCACACCCTACTACCTTCTTAACAGATCCATCCCCTATTCTGATGAAGTCAAACCTATGACTGTCACATCAGAAATAGATGATCTATCTTCGCTACATCTGCTTTAGTCTATAAATAGACATAAGCCACTTGTCCACCAATGCTTCCGCTGCTCCCACTGACTACGACAACCCTCTGGCAGAGTCATATAGACGTACACTTCTAAAGCTAGTTTAGAACGACGCTATACTCATCCTCCTGCCGGGTCTCACAGTCTGGAACAACAGCAATGACAAGTCTGGGTAAACAAGAACCTCCCTGTCACCGTCCTTGAGCATACCGAAATACCTCTCGAGCGCCTGAGGTTACCCACCATATCTGTGGAGTAGCTATTGGAGTGTCAAACCAGATTGAATCTTTAGGTTCTTATCAAACTTTCAGTAATCATTTGCGGTTCTAGAATCACTTCCAGTTCTACCATACTCCCACTACTGTTTTCTGAAAAAATCCTTTTTGTTAAAACTATGGCGAGTCAAGAACAATATCACTATTGATCTTCCTGATGGTAGAAAGTCAACCCTCGTCATAGCCTGGGTCAACCCACAAACAGCCATTACAGAAACGGCTTCGAGTTATCCGGAGTCTGGTTTTAAGCATAAGCCGGAAAACTCCCCGTACCTTAACAATGTCATGATATGAACTGTTCTATACCCAATAAAGAAACAGAGGCACTGATTTAATTGAACCAGATTCAAATCATGCAGATGTCTCCAGTGCATGTCAACTAAATAGAAGGAGGCCGATCAGCGTTACTCAATTTAGGAATCCTATCAAAATATGAGTAACCTAAAAGAGAAACAAGTTTCTCAAAATCATTACTATCAACTGAATACCATGCACAAGTATCTATATCTTCGATCACCTTGAAGAATCCCGATACTTGCAAAGCCTGGTCCTCTACTTTATTCATATACCTATAACTTCTCAAGATTCAGACCTTGTGTTTCTACGAAACACTTGTCTAAAAACTAGAGAAGTCATAAGTAAACCGAATATAGTGCGAGTAGCAACCCCTCTGTCCTAATGGACACTGGACAATATATAATACTCTGTATAAGTCCCCTGAGTCTGGTGACTCATTCGCTGTGTGTCGTAGGTTGAAAACTGTATTTATGGTTAAGAAGAATTACATCGCTGTTCAATGCTCCTTATCTAACCATCCACTGATATAGGTAAATGTCATAGACATACTTTCAAAAAGATATATCTCACTCTATAAAAATAGACGTACAGATATATCAATTTGAAATTGGTGCATAACAACGGATATTCAAAACCAAATATTTGCCGTCCGGCAAACAACCCAGGTGACTTCCTCAAATATCACCAATTACAACGAATCCCGATATAATGAGGATGATCACCTAATTCCCAATAACTTACTCCAACTCATCATCTGTAAAACCATACAGATGTGAGAATCATACCTGGTAAATACATATCCTAGAGCAAGTGTTTAATTGAGAAATCAGTTTTCTTTTAACAGTACACAGTGAAACTGAAACATTGAAATGTTTCGATGGGGTATCCTGGTATTCCTAGTAATGCCTCTTCCATTATCAAATTCACAACTGTAACCGTATAATTCTTTGCCATCTCTCCAAATCCCTTTATATGTCTTTAGTCATTACCTTCTGTACACCCCTTTAGGCCAAATGGTTTTCTTCCTTCCTTACCGTTCGGCACCAGCCTATGGTTTGGAAGTAGACTATCCAATAAGCACAATGGGTGTACTGTCCTAATCTTAGGAGCACTCGCAATGCGAGAGAAAGTGAAGATAAAAGACAACCGAATAAACCTTATTCCTATTTCTCCTGAACCAGAATCCATCCCCGAACTGGAACAAGTTCCTTTCGAGTTCGTATATAACCATACGATGGAGTATCCAATAAACTGTGGATCTTCGTAGTGATACGGAGTGTCCTGGAGAAATACAAAGGTGATTTAGGATTGGCGAAGAAATACTTGGTTTGGTCGTGAATAGCAGTCGCAATTTACTTTGCGCTCTTACTAATCCCTTGATATATCTTTTCTCAATACCTTCTGTACACCATCGTTATGCTAATTGGTTTTCTTCATTCCCCACCGTTCGGCACCAGCCTAAGGTTTAGAAGAAGACTATCCAATTTGCGTAATAGGTGTACTATTTCCTAAACCAAGGAGTACTCGCAACCTGAGAGAAGGTAAAAGGAAAAGACAACTGAATAGTCCTATTCGTTTTCTCCAGAATCGGAAACCATTCTCGAATAAATTCCTTCGAGTTCGTCTATAACCATACGATGGTTTTATCCAATGGAAGTGGACGTTCGTAGTAATACGGGGTGTCCTGGAGAAAAGGGTAAAAGTAGGAGTGGCAATGAGGTATGCAACTCTGACAATCCAAAAGCCAGTCTTATAAGAAGGTTCGGTTAATTTTGGTCACTGAGTCATCGTCAAGGGTCGGGTCATGGTCGCTGCCAAAGAGAGAGAGAAAAGAAACACTCAGCGTACACTTTAACCTAGATCAGAATGGTTATCACTTTATCTAATCAGGAAACCTCCCACTGTACCGTCAAATTCTCCTCCAAACCTGAAAGAAGAATTAGTCGGGATCACCCGAGGAGTAAACCAACTCATCAGTGGGAATCGGGATCCAACTATCATCACATGATAACGTGACGGAATCCGCTCACGTTATCACACTCCAGAAGGTATGCGCATATCTGGTAAGTTTCAGTTTCTTTAGAAACTCCCGATGTGATTTTTTACCCCATGCTCTTATGACCTTGACGAAGGCCAACATATCATAAGTCACATGTCAAGTTCTACCCGTCATTGTCCAGGTTAATTTGAACCCACCCATACATACCCTTGACGAAGGCCAAAATAGTAGTACGACTGTCCCAAACCAATGCATCTATCTATGCTGCATATGAATATCCAATAGCTACTAAACACCGTGCCTTGACTTTGGCCAACAAACACAGCTTGAATACTATTGACTATCCATATGAAATGACGGAGGGCTACGAATGGTTTCTGGAGAAAACCTTTAACGTAATGAACTTGATATCGTTGAAGGAACCGGATAGCATTATAAAATTATAGTGGCGAAAACCATTGCTAAAGAGGTCACTCCCGGTGAAGGGATCTCGGCTCTTTCCCCGTAGAATGAGCTGCAGGATATTCCAACTGAATACCACGATGCAAAGCAAAAGTAATCGACTATAGTGAAGTTATTACCCTGACGCAAACTTCTGTCCAAAGGGTCACTCCCGGTGAAGGGATCTCAACCCTTGCCTCGTCGACTGAGGAGCAGGATATTCCAACTGAATACCATAATGCAAAACAAAAGAGAACGTCCTTGCAATAAAAGCTTTTTGAAAAATGTTCCAACAACATCAGAATAGGTTTGTTTAGCTTGCATTGATCCGAATCAACGTAGTCCCATCAATTGATCACACCAATAAAGAACGAAAATAATGATGTACGTATATGCCATCCGCATTCGCCACTGGGTCCCGTCATCACCCGTTAGGTTACTTAACTAACGACAGAGCGGGGACAGGACTAGCGCGGATGCAAAACATATACAACATCTACTAGTATATATATCAATATATAATATTCGCTCAAGGCGTGATAAAATGTAACATCACAAAAATGTAATAAGCATCACAGAACAATACAGATATCTGGGATCCCCGGGTTTCATAGAGCCGCTACAGAAACCCGACGTTCCCCTGGTCGTGTGGATAACCTGTGCAATGAAATCATAGACCCCTACGGGTGCGGCAAGTTAGCCGCCAAAACCTGAAGCGAGGCAGCCCCCTTCAGCAACGTGAATGGACCACCCAGCACTTCACGAAATCCGGTAACTTGGGCACCCCTCCTTGGGTCAACCTGTACCCCCTACAAGTGCGGCGAATAGCCCGCCAATTCTAGAGTGAATCCCCCTCCGTCTCAAAGCCACAAGATGCGGGCCTGTTGCCCTCTAGAACCCGGCTACCCGTGCACCCCTCCACGGGGCAATCCTAGTACAGAAAGTAAAATATACAACGGGTACATCGACCTCAGCCCGGTCGTGCCTCAAAAGAATAATATACAAACAGGCAGTGACGGCAGTCCACATGTCGGACGCTCGCCCCGCAATATCAAATATACATATAAAACAAAACTGTACTACCATTGCATCCAGGCTATCCCTCATGACCAATCCGCAACATCACAGCACAACACAGAACATCAACGTGAATGTCACGTTCGCAAATCCGTCTAAAAGGGCTATAGCAGATAGACAGGATTTACCGATTGAATGACATTCACGGTCGCAGATATAATGTAAATACTGTGAACTAACATGTTTAAAATTTTCGATCGACTAAATTTACCGAAGTGGGCCCCAAGCACTACTGTAGTACTCAAAAACATCTGGGCCCAAAAAGAATATACCAGAAACCCTATTTCCATGTCAGAAGCCTACTGTGAAAATTTGGTGCAGTGAAGCCAAAATTCGGTGGCGGTTCCGCGGCCAAAACGTGGTTTTGGCCGCTGTTCCGCCTCGCTACAGTAACTTCAGCCTACCAAATTTTCACAGAATGGATAAAAAACCCTGCACGTATTTTTACAATGTACCAAATAATTTTTAAAGCATTGTAAAAATTCAACAGAAACTACGACATGGAAATGCGGTTTTTGGAAATTCGTTCGATCGAACTTGTAAACACGTTAGAGCAAGCTAGACGAGGTTAATGGCTTGGCTCTGATACCACAGTAAGTGCACGGCGGCGCCCCGGCCGTCAATCCGACGCCGGAATGCGGAAACGAAACTTTTTTAAAAACTAGAAACCGGCACCACCGCGCACTAAAATCCCGGATCGGGCCATTAACCTACTCCTAGCAAATACGAGAAAGGGTAGAAAGCTATACTGAGCGATCCGTGTCTTTCGGTCTTCGGCCTCCGTCCCGATCTCCTCGCGGAATCTCCGGTCTTCACCTCCTCGTCGGAAAGGGCACCACGTCGCCGGGTTCTTTTACGGGTTCCCACCTCTGGACCAAGGCAACTCGGGCATGAAGTTGGCGAGCCGACGTGTCCAAAAAATGCTGTAGGCAAGTGTAGAGAGGTATGTCTCATGGGGGTTTGAAGTTGCCTTTGGATGGAGGGAAATAATGAGCAATGGAGATGAACTTTGGAGTATCAAAGAATGAGATGATAATTTCCCCACTCACAAAAATGAATCTCACTCTCTCTCTCTAAAGTGGCCGGCCCCTTAAGAAAAATGGTGGAGGAAAAAATCCAAGAAGAAAATGTATTATCAAGAGAAGAAAATGGTCACACCAATTTCAAATCCAAATCCTAATCAACTCACATCTCATAAATGCAAAGGAATATGATTCAAAAAGAATCTAATGTTGCATGAACCATCATGATGCCTCCATTTACAAGAAACCCCTCCACAAAAGATAATTTGCACACTTGCAAATAACCCCCTCCATCGGAAAGATCCGGCCGTGAAGGAACAAAGGAAAACTGGCCGGAACGGAATGCAAACTGGCAATTTCAGAAAACTGATCACGTAATAAATAACAGGAAAAACCCGCGACTGCATATACATGCCCGCATTTGTATTCCCACTGAGTACAAATGCAAACAGGCAAAATCTACACTGTACAAATACTAGGATCCGGCTTAAACCAAAGCCCGCTAGTAAAATCCGTCCGATCACGATCCGTGCAATACTGCACATATATGTGTTAGTTATATGTATGCCCTAGAGGCCATTACTGTGAAATTTGGTCTATATTGTAGTGGATGCTGGGACATATATAGGTAGGATTTTCTTGCTCGACATGATAGTACGCTATCTGGTTGCTCTTTATCTTAACATGTATACTTTCTTCTGCTGTGATTTATCTGTGATGTGATCATATGTTGTTCTGTGACAGGTATTATATATAGTATATATGATATATTATATAAACGTTGCTTATGTTTTACACCCGCGCTAGCCCTGCCCCGCTCTGCCGTTAGTTACCTAACCTAACGGTGCAGACAGGACATCGAGGCGAATGCGGATGGCATAAGCGTACGTTATGTTTATCTGTGATGTTTAGGTGGACTTAAATGATGGGATATTCATTAATGAGATTAATGAAAGAAAGCGGCAAGCAACCCTACCAATTCTAGGGTTAGGAGACCCGGACTCGACTCCTCGAGTTGGTCTCCTACTGGACCCCAGAACCCGGTTACTTGTGCTCCCCTCCTTGGGTCTATCCTAGTGCAGAAAAGTAAATAATATACAAATGGTGACAACATCCGCATATGATGCGATTAGTTAGGACAGTCGCGTGACTTTGTTGACCTTAGTTAAGGGTCATGTGGGTGGGTCTAATTAATCACGAAATGACGGGTAGAACTTGACTAGTACTTATGATTTGTTGACCATAGTTAAGGTCATAGGTGCTAGGGGTAAAAACCTATATCGGGAGTTTCAAGTGTTGAAACTTGCAATGAGATTGCATACCTTCTATGTGATAGTTGGATCCCGATACCCACTGCAAGTAATTGTTACTCCTGGGAGAGTTTTTCACTTTGCAATTAGCCGATCAAGTAGGTGTCTAGAAAGGTGTCAACGGGGTTACGCCTCTGGGAAAACGAGGTTTACAGTAATTAGGTCCGTGCGAAAGCACGGGGAACCTCCCTCAAAGTACCGACACTGGCATGGCTGAAAGATTGGCGAACTTGTAGAGTGTAATTAATCCCGGCTAGTCTTTCCTTTTAGGGTTTGAAGGAAGATTTGATAAAAACAGTGGGAGCCATCCTGATTAGATAAAATACATAACCAATCTAATCTTGCAAGAGCGCACGCAGAGTATTTTCTTCTCTCTCTCTCCTGGTAGCGACCATATCACGCCTTAATCTAGATAATAAAATGGATGTATTGACCGAACCCGCTTGTTATACTGAGCTGGGGAACGTTGGTCCCGCTCCAACTTATAATTGTTATAAGACAGAGCAGGAAATTGAGGAATACCAGAATTCCTATGCCGCCCCAACGAAGAAAGTGCATATGATGCATCTCCTTCGGGTGTGTTCATTACAAAGAACTGTTTCTCAGTATCCTCTGAATCCTGGGTATATGATACCGGATCAGGATCCCAGATATGTAATCTGTTACATAAGGCTACAAAAAGGTAGAAAAACTGAGAACGGGTGATAAGTTTCATGAGACAGAAACTGGGGCAAGTGTTGCAGCCAAGTCTGTTGGTCACTGTCACCCTGTATTACGAATACATTGATTCTGAACAAATGCTATTAGATACCGAACCTGATATACAAAATCATATCATTCTCTTTATTAGTAAAGAAATGATATAATTTTGTATTGTTGGATAATGTTTTGAACATTTCCTATATCAAAAGTTGATCGGTTCAGGCACGTTATCTAAAAGTATTGACGTTCTAAATCAAACTACAGTTCCCTGTATACTGAACACACACAAGAGGAAGAGTTCAGAAATGAACAAATTCTTCTTGAGGTATTGTAGACTAGGTCATATCAATGCGACCAGACTGGCTGAAGTTACATTTAGATGTATATTTAAATCAGTTTGAATTTACATCTTGTGAAACTTACCAGTCATGTCACAAAGATAAGATGACCATAGCTCTGTTTATTGGAAACAGAGGAAGAGTTGGTAAACTCTTGGGACTGTTACATGATGATGTATGTAAGGTCTCCTGTCTACACATGCCAGGACTGGTTCTTTATACTTCATTATATTCTCTGATAATCTCTCAAGATTCAGTCGTATGTTCTGTTGAAACATAAGTCCGAACCTTTTGAGGTATTCACAGAATATAAGTTAAAAGTAGAGAACCAAAATACGGGTATAAGTATTATGTCCTTTGATGAGATCAAGGAGGAGAGTACTTGTGCATGGCATTCCTGGACCATTCTAAAGGAGAATGAGATTCTCTCTCCGTATTACTCCTCTGAATAACCATAGCATATTGGTGTATCGGGGCGGAGCAATCACACCCTATATGATAAGGTGTGCTCTATGATGAGTACTACTGAGTTACCTGTTTCCTTTTTGGGAGTTATGCGCTTGAGAAGCTGCATACCTATTGAATTAGGTTCGAATCAAATCAGTGCCTACCACTCCATATAAGATATGGTGTGGGAAGATCCTATCTCTTAAGTAAGTTAAGATTTGGGATTGTCCGGCCTATGTCAAAAGCAAAATCCGGACAAGATCGAGGCAAGATCAGTTCTGTAGAACTGGAAAGGTTCCAGCTGTACAAAACTGCTAATGATTTGACAGAACCAAAGGATTCAATAGTTTCCAACGAACCTCAGCCTCTCCGCCGATCTGGTAGGGTTCCTCGCCTGCCTGAGAGATACCTCGGTTTCTCGATGACAGTGGGAGCAAGGATTGCATCATGAGATGATGACCCAACTAGATTCGAGCAGGCCATCAAGAGTAGGGACTCTGTAAGAATGGCTGGATGCTTAGCAATCTGAGATGGAATCCATATACACCAACAAAGTATGGACTTTGGTTGCGATATCTGAAGGGTTAAATCCCCATCAGGAGCAAGTATATCTTGAGAAGATTACTTGGTGTAGATGGACAAGTTGAGATTTTCAAAGCTAGACTTGTTAAAGGTTTTCGTCATCGACCAGGCACGGATAATGATGAAACCTTTTCCACGGACTATGCTTAAGTCCATCCAGATCCTACTTGCCACGGATACATACCATGACTACGATATCTGGAGGTTGGGTGCCATGACAACTTTTCTAAATAATGATTTAGAAGAGAACGTCTATAAGTACACAGCCAGAGGGCCTCGTAGACAGTGGGAGCAGCGGAAACGTATGCAAGATGCTTTATAGGATAAAGCAGGCATCGCGTAGTTGGAACGTCTGTTTTGATGTGATAGTCAAAGTGTTTGACTTCATCAAAATGGTAGACGAACCTTGTATATACAAAAGGGTAGTAGAGAGTAAGGTGGTCATCTTCGTATTGTACGTAGACAACATACTCTTGATAGGAAAAGAGTTTCCTATATTACGATCGGTCAATCTCCTATTATCACAAGGATTCTCCAAATAGGATAAAGATGATACCTCCTAAATCCTGAGATTTGGACCTATGAGATAGATCTAAAGGGATATTAGGGTTCTCACTAGGTATGGTGAGATTGTATCAATCGATCCTGGGGAGAATCACTGGAAGTGTTCCAGGGTGATAAAGACGACTGAATGTCAGTCACAGGCACTGTCTTTACCCTCAGTAAAGGGACGGTATGTTGGAAGAGTTCCAAGCTCGATACCATGGCAAACTAGACGATAAAGGCTGCTAACATCGCTATTGAAGATACTACCAAAGAGGCAGTTTGGGTGTATATTGGTTCATAGGATGAACTAGGTTCCTACCATTGTGTGACAATGGAACTGTGGCTTTGGCCCTGGAACCCTGGTCCCATCAGTGACCCAGACATAATCTAAGGCAGCATCACCTGATCATGGAGATAGTTGATCTCCAGGGTGATCGAAGTTAGGAGAGTAGACTCAGAGGACAACACGGCGGATCCACTCACGAAGGCCCTTTTCCCAAAGAGAGACTTTTAGGGGATGGTTGAGTATGTGATACTGCAACCACTGCTACAGATGGCCCTAGTGCAAGTGGGAGATTGTTAGTTATATGTATGCCCTAGAGGCCATTACTGTACATTGGATGTATATTGTAGTGGATGCTGGGACATATATAGGTAGGACTTTCTTGCTCGACATGATAGTACGCTATCTGGTTGCTCTTTATCTTAACATGTATACTTTCTTCTGCTGTGATTTATCTGTGATGTGATCATATGTTGTTCTGTGACAGGTATTATATATAGTATATATGATATATTAAATAAACGTTGCTTATGTTTTACACCCGCGCTAGCCCTGCCCCGCTCTGCCGTTAGTTACCTAACCTAACGGTGCAGACAGGACATCGAGGCGAATGCGGATGGCATAAGCGTACGTTATGTTTATCTGTGATGTTTAGGTGGACTTAAATGATGGGATATTCATTAATGAGATTAATAAAAGAAAATAAACCTAATTGATTATGTGACCGTCTTGAACTGCCCTTTGAACCTTCGGGTTTGGGGCAGTACGGCGTGCCACATGTGAGGCGTTGGCTTGACCCTTCTACGGCTGGACCGTTGGTACTGAGGCACGAACTGAATGTTTTTAGACTTGTTTCATGTGTTGATCTGTATCGGGAAAACTTGGGTGTTCGAATGTTCGATCGGAAAGTTTAACATTTTCTGTTTATCCGGAATGGGATACAATAATTGGAATTCACAATAAGTTATGAGATAACTGAATGAATGTTATAAACATAGCACTTTAGTCTCACTTGATCGGTTGCCACGGAATTTTGATGTGATCAAAAGTCCGTCGCAATCACGTAGCGTAGATATAGCAACGAAACCGGCGATCTCACATATTACACTTACGGTCACAGAAAAGAAAGTGTAAAACTACAACAGTTGGAATCCGCAACCTCTTTAGACATCGCATGCCTAATCAAATGAATTACTTAGACATCGCATGCCTAACTATTATAAACCCCACATTTTAGTCTCTTTATCGAAAACTCTTTTCAATATCAAGTCGGGCAATTCAACAAGATTCCCGACATCCTACGCGGATACTCGCCGGGTAAACTTAATAGACAGCTACACCCCATAGCCCCGACCAAGTGACTGTAGGAGAACCCCGTCGCTGTAAGCATCCGTTCGGGTGCTTGCGGCAGCGGTGTTCCTCCTTGGTGCACTTCGTCGACGGCATCGGGGGTGCAGCCGCCTACTAAAGTTTGCGACGAGCATTCGATCAGGATGTCGGGAATCTTGTTGAATTGCCCGACTTGATATTGAAAAGAGTTTTCGATAAAGAGACTAAAATGCGGGGTTTATAATAGTTAGGCATGCGATGTCTAAGTAATTCATTTGATTAGGCATGCGATGTCTAAAGAGGTTGCGGATTCCAACTGTTGTAGTTTTACACTTTCTTTTCTGTGACCGTAAGTGTAATATGTGAGATCGCCGGTTTCGTTGCTATATCTAGAGCCTTAGGCGATCGGTAGACGAAGTTAGAGATCCGATCGAACCGCAAAACCCCAAGCACTGTAGGGTTCCTAGGCACTCTAGTAAAGTCTCACAAGTGATCAAACATGCACAAATCAAATTTTATGGGTTCCTACAAACCCGACTACGGATCGTTTACTAGATATTTAGGCGAAACAAGCAAACTAGTTCACATTTTAACTTGGGGAACGGATATACAACCTTTGTAGATCCGGTCCACCACCTCCACGGCTCCGCAATGAAGTCCCCTCGCTGTCCAAATCATGTCTTGGGCTCTAGCGTCGGCATCATCGAAGAATGGGCGGGCTTGATCGTCGGTTCGATGCCGAAGATGATCTACGTCGAGGCATCGCTAGAACAAGCTCCAACTTCACCAAGTCGGAAAAACTTGTGAAGGAAACACCCTATACTACTTGGCAAGAGGTAGAGGATGAAGAAATAGGAAGTGGGTAAACTTTAGTTTTGGATTTCTCACTAGATTTCATGACTTGCCATTGGAGTAGCAAGCTTTCTTCATTGAAGAAGAAGATGAAGAAAGAAGAAGATGATATGATAAGTCTTTTTTAAAAATAAAAACAATATGATACTTATCATGTCAACAACCATGGTTTAGTGTAGAGATTTAACCAAGGTTATATAAGTGGTTAGGGTTAGAGAAAAGACAAGAATGGTGGACTTATTCAAGGTTTCAAGAAGTTTCAACTAAAAACAAAATAAGTCCACCATTTATCTTTCTCTTTATCTTTTCTAAATGAAATAAATAAAAACATAAATGAATAAGCAAATGAAAAGATACCCTAACCACTAACTAACCATGGTTCAATACTTTACACAAAATCAAGAAAGAATGTATCATCAAACATGATACAATGATGTGCACAAAAATATATCACATATACAATGTGCACAATTCAAGTGAGAAAATCCTTTTAAAGTGAACCAATACTAGTTAACGCAAAGTAATATATCAAATATATAAATATGCACTAAATCATTAAATCAACACTTGATTTAACGATCCGGTCATATCGGATATAACCGACTAGTATCATATGTATCGGCTTATCGAATCAATCCTTGATTCGATAACTAGGTTATATCGCATATAACCAATCGATACATTCATCGCGAGAATAGAATGCGGTATCACATACACGCATTATTCTCGGTCCCGCACATATCTCATATGCGCTCCTATTTCGTTTCGCTTGAGCCAGGAAACCTCTGTGTAGGACTCTAAAGACTCGTCAATACGCCGGCAGCGGATGATGATCATATCAAACACCCACAAGCCGCAAGCGGTCTGCTAAACGTAACGGCCACCCGGGTATTGAGCGATCAGAAGATCGACGAGCAAGCCCGCTCACACTCCTGCGAATCCAACCAGTAACACTTACCGTACAGTCCGGTCTGTTCGTCTGATATGTCGCATATCTCGCCTAGGGGTGGTAAACGTCAGACCCCAGTAGCTTGATAAGTCATGCCGACGTGAGGTCCATAACATTCGTGAAACTACTGATAACTCTTACCAGTATATCACTGCAACCCTGGCCAGGGATTTCCTGTTATGGCCAGTCCAGCATTGCGCAACATCAACCCCCAATACCGGGAGAGACGAATCCCCTCCTATCGCTCATTGCCTCCATGTGAATCGGGACTGTACCCAAAAACCACCTGTTTGCACAACTCAGTAGAGCTGTGGTAGGGTGGAAATCAAAGCACAGTGGGAGACACACAAGACTCTATGATGATCTCGGGTCAACAGACTAAGCTGTACCAGTGTCACCAGAGAACTGCCATCTGACGTGAGGTATAATACCATCTGGGAGTTCTCGGCGAGTCCGTTCAGTGTACCCAGTCTCCACTGAGCACCCGCATACCATCTCCGATGTCAAACACCAATGGATATGGGATCATCCATCGCCCATCCCATGGGTCGAGAAGATATACGCTAGTCTACTCTGGAATATCGATGCCCCGTCTCGATATTCCCTCGACTAGGAACATTTCAAGGATGTACTCATGGACTATCCAGGCCCTACTAGTATGATCTGCATCACAGTCCTGGAAGTCGAGTACACATCCTAAGGGCTTTATCAACATGTAATCAGAGAGACAGAAAGTATACATGTTAAGATAAAGAGCAACCAGATAGCGTACTATCATGTCGAGTCATGAAATCTAGTGAGAAATCCAAAAGTAAAGTTTACCCACTTCCTATTTCTTCATCCTCTACCTCTTGCCAAGTAGTATAGGGTGTTTCCTTCACAAGTTTTTCCGACTTGGTGAAGTTGGAGCTTGTTCTAGCGATGCCTCGACGTAGATCATCTTCGGCATCGAACCGACGATCAAGCCCGCCCATTCTTCGATGATGCCGACGCTAGAGCCCAAGACATGATTTGGACAGCGAGGGGACTTCATTGCGGAGCCGTGGAGGTGGTGGACCGGATCTACAAAGGTTGTATATCCGTTCCCCTAGTTAAAATGTGAACTAGTTTGCTTGTTTCGCCTAAATATCTAGTAAACGATCCGTAGTCGGGTCTGTAGGCACCCGTAAAATTTGATTTGTGCATGTTTGATCACTTGTGAGACTTCACTAGAGTGCCTAGGAACCCTACAATATGATCGAACCCTGCCATATCTCCATACGGCCTCTATAACGTTTTGCCCGAAACTTGAGAAAACGGTCTGTGGGGGACTCTAAAGACTCGTCATTACTTTGGTTGTGGATTTAACCACTAGCACGTCAGAGGTATTGGCCTATACGTGACGGGCTACCAGGTATTGACCAAAAAGGACGTCGATGAGCGAACTCATCCTGACACCCTACTGAGCCAGTCAGTGACAATATCCGTACAGTCCGGTCCGTTCTTCTATGAGCATCGCATGGAGGGCCTAGGGGGTTGGTAAAAGTCAGACCCCCAAAAGCGGTACAAGTCGTGTCGGAGTGTAGCCCAGAACACCCTGAGATACTACTGGAATACCTACCAGTAAATCTCCTGCCTTGGCCAAGGACTTTCATGTACTGGCTCTCCTAGACACAGCGCGACCTCACCCCCAATACCGGGAGAGACGAACCCCTGCAGATCCGCTCACTGCCTCCATGTGGCTCGGGACTGTACCCAACTAAAACCTGTTTGCACGTCTCCTTTGAGCGTGGTAGGATAGTAATCAAAGCACAGCGTGAACTCACACGAGACAAATGAAAATCTCAGGTCGATGAACTAACCTGTACACATGTCACCAAGGAACTGCTATCTGACGTCTGGTATAATCCCAACTAGCATGTTCCCGGCGAGTCCTGTCCGGTGTACTCATAACCCAATGAGCACCTGTATACATCTTGGGTGAGCCAACTGACACCAGTGGCTTGTAAGACCGGCCACCACCCCTCGTCGGGGTCTCGACTGTATACACTAGTCTACTCTGGAGTATCGATGCCCTGTCTCGAAACTCCCACGACTAGGGACCTTTTAAGGATGTGCTTATAGACCCCAGCTCCCACGTATATGATCGCTCTCATACTGCTGGCAGTCAAGCAAGAATCCTAGGGGCTCTATCAACGTGCAATAGTGATCAGTAATGTCACCTAAAGCAGTACACGATGATAAAGATAAACCAGGTAGCATACTATCATCTTGAGTAAGACTGTCCTACCGGTAAAGGTCTTCCCTCAATCATTGCAATCACGTGCCTGTGATCCAATAATTGACTCTGAGGGCACTATCTCCAACATCCCACTCATCAACTATAAAACCATACAGATATGAGAATCATTCCTGGTAAATACATATCCTGGAGTAAGTATCTAATCGGGAAATCAGTTTTCCATTAACAATGCACTGAAACCAAAAAATGTTTCATAGGGGTATTCTGGTATTCATAGTAATGCCACTTCCTAAATCCAATTCATGACTATAACCGTATATTTCTTTGCCTTCTCTCCAAATCCCTTTATTTGTCTTTAGTCGTTACCTTCTGTACACCATCGTTAGGCTAAATGGTTTTCTTCCTTCTCTACCGTTCGGCACCAGCCTATTGTTTGGAAGAAGACTATCCAGTAAGCATAATAGGTGTACTCTCCTAATCCTAGGAGTACTCGCAACTTGAGAGAAGGTGATAATAAAAGACAACTGATTAATACCTTATTCTATTTCTCCCGAACTGGGGAAAAAAGCAAAGGTGAAATAGGAGTGGCGATGAAGTACGCGGTTTGGTCATGAATGATAGCAGTCGCAATTTACTTTGCCCTCTCTTTCTAATCCCTTTATCTTGTCTTTACATATTACCTTCTGCACACCCTACTTAGGCTAATTGGTTTTCTTCATTCCCTACCTTTCGGCACCAGCCTATGGTTTAGAATAAGACTATCCAATATGTGTAATAGGTGTACTCTCCTAAACTAAGGAACCCTCGAAACCTGAGAGAAGGTGATAATAAAAGACAACTGAATAAACCAATTCTATTTCTCCTGAACCTGGATCCATCCTCGAAGAAGTCCCTTCGAGTTCGTATATAACCATACGATGGATCTATCCAATGGAAGTGGATGTCCGTAGTAATACAGGTTGTTCTGAGAAATACAAAGGGTAAAAGAAGGAGCGGCAATGACTTATGCAACTCGGACAATCCAAAAGCTAGTATTTTAAGAAGGTTCGGTCAACTTGGTCACTGAGTCATAGTCTAGGGTCGGTCAATGGTCGCTGCCAAAGAGAGAGAGAGAAAAGAAACACCCTGCGTGCACTCTAACCTAGATCAGAATGGTTATCATTTTATCTAATCAGGAAACCTCCCACTGTAATCTCAAATTCTCCTCCAAACCTGAAAGAAGAATTAGTCGGGATCACCCAAAGAGTAAACCAACTCATCAGTGAGAATCGGGATCCAACTATCATCGCATGATAACTTGATGGAAGCCACTCAAGTTATCACACTCCAGAAGGTATGCGCATGCCCGGAAAGTTTCCTGTTTGTTTGAAAATCCCGATGTGATTTTTGCCCCATGCTCTTATGACCTTGACGAAAGCCAACAAATCATAAGTCACATGTCAAGTTCTGCCCGTCATTATCCAGGTTAATTTGAACCCACCCGTACATACCCTTGACGAAAGCCAACAAGATAATATCACTGTCCCAAACCAACACATCTATCTATGCTACAAATGAATACCCCACCAGCTACCAAGCACTATGCCTTGACGAAAGCCAATAAACATAGCTTGAATACTACTGACCATCCATAAGATACGACGGAGGGCTACGGCTGGTTTTTGGAGAAAAACCATTAACGTAATGAACTTGATCTCGCTGAAGGAACCTGATAGCTTTTTATAAAAAATATAGTGGCGAAAACCTTTGTTAAAGAGGTCACTCACGGTGAAGGGATCTCGGCTCTTTCCCCGTGGAATGAGGTGCAGGATATTCCAACTGAATACCGCAATGCAAAGCAACTTGTAATCGACTATAATGAAGTTATTACCCTGATGTAAACTTCTATCCAAGGGGCCACTCCTAGTGAAGGGATCTCGGCCCTTGCCTCGTCGAATGAGGTGCAGGATATTCCAACTGAATATCACTATGCAAAACAAAAGGAAACGTTTTTGTAATAACACCTTTTTAAATTTTGTTCCAACAACATCAAATATAGGTTTGTTTTATCCTTGCATTGATAAGAATCAATGCAGTCCCATCAATCAATCACACCAGAAAAGAACGAAAATATAATGTACGTATATGCCATCCGCATTCGTCACTGGGTCCCGTCATCCCCCGTTAGGTTACTTAACTAACGACAGAGCGGGGGCTGGGCTAGCGCGGGTGTAAAACATATACAACATCTAATAGTATATATACCAATATACATTAATCGCTGCAGGCATGATAATATGCAACATTACAGAAAAGTAATAAGCATCACAGAACAATACAGATAATCTGGGATCCCCGGGTTTCACAGAGCCGCTACTTAAACCCGACGTTCCCCTGGTCGTGTGGATAGCCTGTGCAATGAAACCTAGACCCCTACGGGTGCGGCAAGTTACCCGCCAAAACCTGAAGCGAGGTAGTCCCCACAACATAGTGAATGGAACACCCGGCACTTCACGGAATCCGGTAAATTGAGCACCCCTCCTTAGGTCAACCTGTACCCCCTACGAGTGCGGCGAATAGTCTGCCAATTCTAGAGAGAGGTCCCTTTGCCTCTCAAAGCCATGAGATTCGGACCCGTTGTCCTCCAGAACCCGGCTATCCGTGCACTCCGTCGCGTGGTAAACCTAGTACAGAAATGAAAAATATATACAACAGGTACATCGACCACAGCCCGGTCGTGCCCCAAAAGAATATTATACAAACAGGCAGTGACGGCAGTCCAGATGTTGGACGCTCACCCCGCAATATCAAATGTACAAATGAATTCAAACTGCACTACCATTGCACACTGCAATCCACCACGACAAAACCGCAACATCACAGTACAACACAGAACATCAACGCGAATGTCACGTTCGCAAACCCGTCTAAAAGGACTATAGCAATTAGACGCTGTTTACCGCTCAAATGGCATTCCCAGTCGGAGATATAATATAAGTACTGTAATCTAACACGTTTAAATTTCGATCGACCAAATATCCCAAGGTGGGCCCTGTTAGTGTATATGCCCTAGAGACCATTACTGTATCATACTAGCTTGTATATTACTTAATAGAATCTTGGGATATTCACAGTTGTATAGACAATCTTGCTCAAAATGGTAGTATGCTACTTGGTTTGTCTCTACTTCAATATGTGCATGTGTTTCTTTTAGCATATCGCTTATATACATATTAGTAGAGCCCTTAGGATCTTTGCTTGATTACCAGCGTTGTGATGGCAGTCATACTCGTGGGGGCTGGGTAATCCATAAGCACATCCTTATACAGGTCCCTGGTCGTAGGACTATCGATACAGGGCATCGGTACTCCGGAGTAGACTAGCGTATGCGCTTCTCATCCCAGCGGGGGAAATGGTCTGTCCTAGAGCCGTCAGTACGTCGTACTTGAGATAGTATGCGGGTGCTCGTTAGGTTATGAGTACACTGGACAGGACTCGTTAGGAACTGTTGGTTGGTATTATACCTATCGTCAGTTATCAGTTTCCAGGTGACATGAGTACAGCTTAGTCCGCTGACTTGACACAGTCACTTCGCCTCGAGTGTGTTCCCACTGTACTTAGATTACTACCCTACCATGGCTCAAAGGAGTCGTGCAAACAGGTAGTAGTTGGCTGTAGTCCCGAAGCACTTGGAGGCAGTGACGGTTAGACAGGATTCGTCTCTCCCGGTATTGGGGGTTGACATCGCGCTGTGTCCAGGAGAGCCATTACACAAGTAGTCCCTGGCCAGGGCAAGCGAGTTATACTGGTAGATTTCCAGTGTTATCTCAGGGTGTTCTGGGCTACACTCCGACATGACTTGTACCGCTATTAGGGGACTGACGTTTACTGCCCCCCTAGACCCGCCATGCGATGTATCAGACGAACAGACCGGACTGTACGGAGACTGTCACATTCAGGCTCAGTAGGAGTTCGGATGGGTTCACCTCGTCAGTCTTCTTATCGGCATCTACCTGGGGACCGTTACGTACAGCTAGTGCCGCTTGCGGTCTGTGGTTAAACCCACTGCCAGCGTAGTGTCGAGTCTTTAGAGTCCCACACAGAGAGTTATTCGCCTTTAGGCAAAATGAGTAGAGGTCACATGGTTTTGCGACAGGGTTCGTTCACATCCGCGCACTTGTGCACGTTTGCTGTCCGGACAGCTTATACTAGCGGGCTTTGGTTTAAGCCGGATCCTAGTATATGATTTGGGATTGGTTTTATCTCATTGTATTCGTGTTCCTCGGATCACGGATACGTGTGCGTATGCACAGTTGACTGAGACAGAGGCAGAGGACTTTGATTAGGGTTGATGACCATTGTCATTTTCTTAACCCTAATGCTTATGTGTGTATTATGATTAATTGATATTGGTTAATTATAATTGTGCATGGTTAGGGTTGTTGACCATTTGACTATCTTGACTTGTTGACTTAGGTTGACATGTTGACCATCATCATTCCATATGAAAGATGCTCTTTGATCCTTGCAAATGGCATTTAATGTGAAATGATAATGGTCAAGTCTTGATTAACCATGACAATTAACTTAGCTAATTATCTAATTTACATAATTCACATATATGAGAGAAGGATGGTTCATTTCTTTTTCATTCTATCATATTGGTTCTCTCTCCTCCTCTTCCTCTCTCTCTAGCTCTCCCCTCTCATGAGTTGAGAATCTCTTGTGCTTGAGATAAATCATTCTAAAACACTCTACTCTCTTCTAAGGTTCTAGGATTAGTGTTGGAGATAGTGCCCTCATAGTCAATTATTGGATCGCAGGTATGTGATTGCAATGATTGCGGAGGACCTATACCGGTAGGACAGTCTTTCTCGAGATGATAGTATGCTATCTGGTTTGCCTTTATCAGTCGTGTACATGTTCAGGTGACTGATTACATGTTACACTTTGATAGAGCCCTTAGGATCTTGCTTTACTACCAACAGTATGATGGCGATCATATACGTGAGAGTTGGGTAGTTTATACGCATATCCTTAATTGTGGTTCCTAGTCGTGGGAGTTTCGAGATAGGGCATCGATACTCCGGAGTAAACTAGTGTATACAGTCGAGACCCCGACAAGGGGCGGTGGCCGGTCTCACAAGCCACTGGTGTGAGTTGGATCACCTAAGATGTATACAGGTGCTCATTGGGTTATAAGTACACCGGACAGGACTCACCGGGAATCTGCTAGTTAGTATTATACCTATCGTCAGATAGCAGTTCCCTGGTGACATGTGTACAGGTTAGTTCATCGACCTGAGGTCGTCATTTATCTCGTGTGAGTTCCCACTGTGCTTTGATTTCTACCCTACCACGGCTCAAAGGAGTCGTGCAAACAGGTAGTTTTTGGGTACAGTCCCGAGCCACATGGAGGCACGTGAGCGGATCGGCAGGGGATTCGTCTCTCCCGGTATTGGGGGCGAGATCGTGCTGTGTCTAGGAGAGCCATTACACAAAGCCTACGGCCGTGGCAGGAGATTTACTGGTAGGTACTCCAGTAGTATCTCAGGGTGTTATTGGGCTACACTCCGACACACTTATACTGCTATTGGGGGTCTGACGTTACTAGCCCCCTAGGCAAATATGCGATACTCATTGACGAACGGACCGGACTGTATATACATTGTCACTGTTAGGCTCAGTAGGGTTTCCGGATGAGTTCGCTCATTGGCCTCCCTTGAGGTCAGTCCATGGGCAGCCGTTATGCATAGCTAGTGCCGCTGACGGTTTGTGGTTAAACCCACTGCCAGGGTACTGACGAGTCATTAGAGTTCCCCACAGACAGTTTCCCAAGTTTGGGCGAAACATTGTAGAGGCCGTATGGTTTTATGGCAGGGTTTGAAAAATGCACGTGCGTTTACGCACGTGTCATTTTTCGGGCAGATAATACTGGTCGGCTTTGGTTTAAGCCGGATCCGAGTATTATATTGAGTAGATATAATATCTTTGTCTCAGTTGCATTTATATTCGGTCGTAATACAAATGCGGGTATATTTATACAGTTACGGGGTTATCCTGAAATTCGTTTCGGGATCACTTTTGGAAGTTGCCAGTTTCCAGTTTTCTATCAGCCGTCTTTTAACATTCGGTTAAAGATGGATTTATCTTTTCTTCGGAAGAGTGTGGATGCTTCTAGAAGGTTCTAGAAGCGGTGAGGTGTTATTGTTTCATTGGTTGCTTTCTTTGTGTTCACACTTTGTGTTCACACTAGATATTTATTTGTGTTCACACTAGATATTTCCTTATGGTTACTCTCTTGTTCCTACACTCACCTCCCTCCTCACTCCTATAAGATGGCCGGCCCCTCCTCTCTCTCACTTTCAGTTGATGTTTCATTTTGGTGAAAAGATTGTGATAGTTTTGGGGTGTATGGAAATTTCATTGCTCATTTCATTCCATCACCCGAATCAATTGGCAACTTCATTAACCGTTCGTCCATAGCTTTGGACGGAACGAGACAAAGTCTTCTACTCATTCAGAGGCGGGAGCCCGTTTAAAGAATCGTTGACGTGGTGCCACCTGGACGAGCAGATCGGAGATCGACGAGATCGGAGCAGCCGCAACGGAGCGTGGGATGATGGTTAAAGAATGAAGCACTCGGATCGTTCGGTATAACCTTTCTACACTCTTTACAGTTTGTTATTTTAGCAATAATGGCAGATCCGGGTTAAAGTATACGATAGCGCCAGTTAAAAAGTTTTTGTTCCGCATTTGGCGTCTGTAGACGGCCGGGGCGCTACCGTAGACTTACAGTGGTATCAGAGCCTCACCATTATACTATACTAACTTGTGCTAACGCGTTTAAAATATCGATCGAACCGGAAATCAAAAACTGCAAATTTCAAGTTCACAGTTTCTGTAGATTTTAAATGGAGTCCTAAAATTATTCTACATATCTCAGAAATCTGTGCAGGGTTTTCTAAGCACACCGACCAAATTTGAGCATGTGATCTCTCAATATTGCCGCGGAATCGCGGCCAAACCCATGGTTTGGCCGTGCATCCGCGGCCATTCTATTGAATCACTGCACCAAATTTGCACAGTGTCTTCTCTGTTGGAATTTAGGGTTTTTGGTATATATCTTTTGGGCCCAGATTTTGTTACTGTTCAACAGATGTTCGTGGGGCCCACTTTATGATATTTAGTCGATCGAAATTTAAACATGTTAGTTTACAGTGCTTACATTATATCTCCGACCGGGAATTTCATTTGATCGGTAAACCACGTCTGATTGCTATAGTTCTTTTAGACGGGTTTGCGAACGTGACATTCGCGTTGATGTTCTGTGTTGTGCTGTGATGTTGCGGATTTGTCGTGGTGGATAGCAGTGTGCAATGATAGTGCAGTTTGGATTTATTTGTACATTTGATATTGCGGGGCGAGCGTCCAAAATGTGGACTGCCGTCACTGCCTGTTGTATAATATTCTTTTGGGGCATGACCAGGTTGCGGTCGATGTACCTGTTGTACTATTATTCATTACTGTACTAGGTTTTGCCCCGCGACGGAGTGCACGGATAGCCGGGTTCTGGGGGGCAGCGGGTCCGCATCTCATGGCTTTGAGAGGCAGAAGGGCCTCACTCTAGAATTGGCAGACTATTCGCCGCACTCGTAGGGGGTACAGGTTGACCCAAGGAGGGGTGCCTAAGATTACCGGATTCCGTGAAGTGCTGGGTGGTCCATTCACTTTGCTGTAGGAGGCTGCCTCGCTTCAGGTTTTGGCGGGTAACTTGCCACACCCGTAGGGGTCTAGGTTTCATTGCACAGGCTATCCATATGACCAGGGGAACGTCGGGTTTCAGCAGCGGCTCTGTGAAACTCGGGGATCCCAGATTATCTGTATTGTTCTGTGATGCTTATTACTTTTCTGTAATGTTTCATATTATCACGCCTGGAGCGATTATTGTATATTGGTTTATATACTATTAGATGTTGTATATGTTTTACACCCGCGCTAGTCCAGTCCCCGCTCTGTCGTAAGTTAAGTAACCTAACGGGTGATGACGGGACCTAGTGACGAATGCGGATGGCATATACGTACATTTTATTTTCGTTCTTTTCTGGTGTGATTGATTGATGGGACTGCGTTGATTCTGATCAATGCAAAGTAAAAAAAACCTGTTTGGATGTTGTTGGAACAATTTAAAAAGTGTTATTATAAAGACGTTTCCTTTTGTTATGCATAGCGGTATTCAGTGGAATATCCTGCACCTCATTCGACGGGGCAAGGGCCGATATCCCTTCACCGGGACTGACCCCTTGGGCAGAAGTTTGCGTCAAGGTAATAACTTCACTATAGTCGATTACAAGTTGCTTTGCATCGCGGTATTCAGTGGAATATCCTGCACCTCATTCTACGAGGAAAGAGCCGAGATCCCTTCACCGGGAATGTCCTCTTTAGCAAAAGGTTTTCGCCACTATATTTTTATAAAAAGCTATTAGGTTCCTTCAGCGATATCAAGTTCACTACGTTAAAGGTTTTTCGCCAAAAACCAGCCGTAGCCCTCCGTCACTTCTTATGGGTATTCAGTAGTATTCAAGCTATGTATTTTGACCAACGCCAAGGCATAGTGTTTGGTAGCTGCTGGGTATTCAATTGTTGCATAGATAGATGAGTTGGTTTGGGATAGTCGTTCTGCCATTTTGGCCAACGTCAAGGGCATGTGCGGGTGGGTTCAAATTGACAAGTTAGTGACGGGTAAAACTTGGCATGTGACTTATGACATTTTGACCAGCGCCAAGGTTATAAGAGCATGGGGCAAAAATCATATCGGGAGTTTCTAAAGAAACTGAAACTTTCCAAGTATGCGCATACCTTCTGGAGTATGAGTAACGTGTATGCATTCCATCACGTTATCATGCGATGAGAGTTGGATCCCGATTCCTACTGATGAGTTATTTTACTCTTTCGGGTGATCCCGATTGGTTCTTTTTTTAGGTTTGGAGGAGAATTTGACAGGACAGTGGGAGGTTTCCAGATTAGATAAAGTGATAACCATTCTGATCTAGGTTAGAGTGCACGCAGAGTGTTTCTTTTCTCTCTCTCTTTGGCAGCGACCTTTGACCGACCCTAGACTATGACTTAGTGACCAAGTTGACCGAACCTTCTTAAAATACTGGCTTCTGGATTGTCCGAGTTGCTTAAGTCATTGGCACTCCTTCTTCTACCCTTTGCATTTCTCAGAACACCCATATTACTACGGACATCCACTTCCATTGGATAGATCCATCGTATGGTTATATACGAACTCGAAGGGACTTCTTCGAGGATGGATCCAGGTTCAGGAGAAATAGAATTGGTTTATTCAGTTGTCTTTTATTATCACCTTCTCTCAGGTTGCGAGGGCTCCTTGGTTTAGGGGAGTACACCTATTACGCTTATTGGATAGTCTTATTCCAAACCATAGGCAGGTGCCGAAAGGTAGGGAATGAAGAAAACCAATTAGCCTAAGTAGGGTGTGCAGAAGGCAATAACTAAAGACAAAATAAAGGGATTAGAAAGAGGGCAAAGTAAATTGCGACTGTTATGATTCACGACCAAACCTCGTACTTCATCGCCACTCCTATTTCACCTTTAAAAGAATAAGGTATTATTCAATTGTCTTTTATCATCACCTTCTCTCAAGATGCGAGTACTCCTTGGTTTAGGAGGGTACACCTATTATGCTTACTGGATAGTCTTCTTCCAAACCATAGGCTGTTGCCGAACGGTAGGGAAGGAAGAAAACCATTTAGCCTAACGATGGTGTACAGAAGGTAACGACTATAGACAAATAAAGGGATTTGGAAAGATGGCAATAAAATATACGGTTGAAGTCATGAATTGGATTATGGAAAAGGCATTGCTATGAATACCAGGATACCCCTACGAAACATTTTCATGTTTCAGTGCATTGTTAAAGGAAAACTGTTTTCCCGATTAGATACTTACTCCAAGGGTATGTATTTACCAGGTTTCATTCTCATATCTGTATGGTTTTACAGATGATGAGTGGGAGTAAGTTATTGGGAATTAGGTGATTATCCTCATTATATCGGAATTCGTTGTAATTGGTGATATTTGAGGAAATCGCCAGGGTACAGTTTTCAACCTACGACGCACAGGTTTTGAGTTGTTCAACTCAGCTGACTTATACAGATTATTGTATGTTGTCCAAGTGTCCATCAGGACAAAGGGGTACGTCCTCGTACTATGTTCTGTTACTTATTACTTCTCTAGTTTTTAGACAAGTGTTTCGTAGAAATACAAGCTCTAAGTTTTGAGAAGTTGTGGGTATATGAATAAAGTAGAGAACCAGGTGTCACAAGTATCGGGTTTCTTCAAAGAGATCGAAGATGTAGATTCTTGTGATTGGTATTCAGATGATAGCAATGGTTTTGAGAAACGTGTTTCTCTTTCAGGTTGCTCATAATTGGATGGATTCCTAAGTTGAGTAATGCCGATTAGCCTCTTTTCCATTAAGGTGATATGCACTGGAGACAGCTGCATGTTTTGAATCTGGTTCCAATTAAATAAGTGCCAATATTTCTATATTGGATATAGAATGGTTCATACCTTAAAAGATGTTAAAGTACGGGGAGTTGTCCAGCTTATGCTTAAAACCAGACTCTGGATAACTCAGGGCACGTTTCTGTAATGGCTGTTTGTGGGTTGACCCTGGCTATGACGAGGGTTGATATTTTACCATCTGGAAGATCAATAGTGATATTGTTCTTGACTCGCCACAGTTTTAGTAAAATGGATTTTTTCAGAAAACAGTAGTGGGGGTATGGTAGAACTGGAAGTGATTCCAGAACCGCGAATGATTACGGAAAATTTAATAGGACCTATATATTCAATCAGGTTTGACATTCCAATAGCCACTCCGCAGATATGGTGGGTAACCTCAGACACCCGAGAGGTACTCCGGTAGCCTCAAGGACGGTGACAGGGAGGTTCTTATCTACCAAGACTTGACACTACTGTTGTTCCAGGCTATGAGACCCAGTAGGAGGGTTGTTGTGGTCAGTGGGAGCAGCGAAAGCATGGGCAAGTAGCTTATGTCTATTTATAGACTTGAGCAGATATAGCGGAGATAGATCATCTAATTTTGATGTGACAGTCATAGGTTTGACTTCATCAGAATAGGGGATGGATCTGTTAAGAAGGTAGTAGGGTGTGATGTCCTGGTATTTGGATGACATACACAGAGTAGGAAGTAAAATTCCCATACTACGATCGGTTGTACTGTAGTCGTCACACAGTTGTTTCTCCAGACAGGATATGGATATAATATTTGACATTCTGGTTTCTAGATCTATGGTTTTAGATCTGGATTTGGGTAGTTTCCCAATGTGGGTACTTTGACAGTATTCTAATGGTTTTTAGAATAGATGACTCCTAGCATGGTGGTGTACCTGCAGGTGATGGAGTCACCCTCTCTAAAGGTGTCTTATAGACTAAAGGGGAGAGGGATGTGCATGATTGACAGATCACTTGCTTAGGCAATTGAGTCAATCGTGAGATGTCAAGTACCACACCAAATGTTGTTTTTGCACTAGATGCAATAAGTTATTATTAATCCAATCCTGGAGAAACATAAGGAAGCAGTTTTAGAACATAAGTACATGTTCTATGGATTTGATGACGGCAGCCTCCTTCGGGAGACGGTTATCATTTCAGGCTTCAAAGGTGACATTAATGACAGAGAGTTTGTCAGAGTTATAGTTTTTCCTCTGACGAGGGACAGTATTATGGACAGGTGGTCCAAGAGGATACTGTGGGAGGCTTGGTGCCGGATACTGATTAGGTTCAGTGATCCATACAGTCTAAGAAGTTTGGATTTAGAGTTCATTTATGACTAGGTCCCATCAGATATCCAGACATATTCTAAGACAGGTATTACTCAATTCGGGAGATGGCTTTCTCCGCGAACTTGAGATTAAGAGATATATATAAAGAAACATGTAGGCGGATCCACTCACTGAGGCTATTTCTCGAACACAATAGTTTTACAAACGGGATTTGTGAAACTGATTAGTAGAGGAGTTGGATGTTCGGTTTCACACGGGCTGTGAGTAGTCGACATCGCAATAATTAGCCTTAAGTGCAAGTGGGAGATTGTTGGAGATAGTGCCCTCATAGTCAATTATTGGATCGCAGGTACGTGATTGCAATGATTGCGGAGGACCTATACCGGTAGGACAGTCTTTCTCGAGATGATAGTATGCTATCTGGTTTGCCTTTATCAGTCGTGTACATGTTCAGGTGACTGATTACATGTTACACTTTGATAGAGCCCTTAGGATCTTGCTTTACTACCAACAGTATGATGGCGATCATATACGTGAGAGTTGGGTAGTTTATACGCATATCCTTAATTGTGGTCCCTAGTCGTGGGAGTTTCGAGACAGGGCATCGATACTCCGGAGTAGACTAGTGTATAAAGTCGAGACCCCGGCGAGGGGCGGTGGCCGGTCTCACAAGCCACTGATGTCTGTTGGATCACCTAAGATGTATACAGGTGCTCATTGGGTTATGAGTACACCGGACAGGACTCACCGGGAATCTGCTAGTTAGTACTATACCTATCGTCAGATAGCAGTTCCCTGGTGACATCTATACAGGTTAGTTCATCGACCTGAGGTCGTCATTTGTCTCGTGTGAGTTCCCACTGTGCTTTGATTTCTATCCTACCACGGCTCAAAGGAGTCGTGCAAACAGGTAGTTTTTGGGTACAGTCCCGAGCCACATGGAGGCACGTGAGCGGATCGGTAGGGGATTCGTCTCTCCCGGTATTGGGGGCGAGATTGTGCTGTGTCTAGAAGAGCCATTACATAAAGCCTACGGCCGTGGCAGGAGATTTACTGGTAGGTACTCCAGTAGTATCTCAGGGTGTTATTGGGCTACACCCCGACACGACTTATACTGCTGTTGGGGGTCTGACGTTACTAGCCCCCTAGGCAGATATGCGATACTCATTGACGAACGGACCGGACTGTATATACATTGTCACTGTTAGACTCAGTAGGGTTTCCGGATGAGTTCGCTCATCGGCCTCCCTTGAGGTCAGTCCATGGGCAGCCGTTATGCATAGCTAGTGCCGCTGACGGTTTGTGGTTAAACCCACTGCCAGGGTACTGATTGTTAGAGATTCTGCGTGTTCAAGTTTAGTTAATTACCGCAATCAAAACGGTTTCGCTTGTAGCTAGCCGGTTGTGTACGGGTCGTCCGCAGGGAGATGGGAATCGTTTTCTATGTGTCTTAACGAGTTAAGTCCAAAAGTCCAGATTTGTTTGTGATTAACTAAGTGTTAAAATGATATGTAAAGAGAGCTTGTTAGGGTTAGGATTAGGTTAGTTTGAGTTAGGAGTCGCTCACTTCTTTCGTTGCCACTCTTAAAATCAGTGTTACGGTAATCGGCAACAACGGGGATTAGCACGACTCGGAAGGAACTTGCGAGTATAAGCTAGGCTTTCCAACGCTTAAGTTCTTCCTTTTAGTGCTTGTCCGTCCGTTCTTGGCTCTTAGCCATAACCTCCGGTTAATTCAACCACAACCGGTCTCACTACGGAATCACCGCTATCATGTAGGATAGGGTGCCGTAGGGAGCGGATTGTGGTTCAATTAACGGGAGTCGATTTAAGATGTTGGGCAAGGAAAGAGTGAGAGAGATTTCCATCTCTCAAACTTCCCTTATCCTACCCTAACAAGTATGGAAATTACTCACCTATTACAAGAAGAACGAAAAATAAAACAAAGGAGGAAGATAGAAAGAAAAAGATTAGAAGATAACAACTAGCTATTTGCGACCTCACCTTGGCAAGGATCAAGCGTAAGCATCATGGTTGTTTATGGATAAAGGAAAAGAGAAAGTAAAGAAACAACAATAAATAACAACAACTAAATTAACAAATGAAAATTACAAGCAATAATAATTTAACTAAAGAACAAGACAAGTATAATAACAAAAAGAACTTCTTTATTCATCATTCTTCACTCACAAAAGCTCACTACAAGTTTTTCAATGGAGAAGAGATGAGAAGAGGAAGAAGAACAACAAGTATTCTAAAACCTAAAATACAAGATTAGGCACCCTTGGCTTCACAAGGTTATGAGCTATTTATAGGCAGGGAGATGGAAACCTAGGGCAAAATTTTGCTTCTACATGAAATGTCCAAAGTACCCCTAAAATATTTCACTCTGAAGAGACCGTACGGCAGCGGTTCCGCGGCCTAAGCCTACTAATGCCGTGGAACCGCGGCCGTTTAGAGGGATTGTGCCTTCATTTTTGGTGGCTTTTCCTGTTTTGCTGTGCCCATTAGTCTGGTATATGATTTTTCTTAGAATTGCTTCACGATTTTTCCAGAATTTCTGTTGATCAAAAGGTGATTGGATATGGATCTTTTTGTCATGATTTTCTTGGGCTCCGCGTAGATTTCTTGGATCTTGTGTTGCCATTGAGCCTTGTGCATGAAAATGACATTGATTTGCCATTTTGTCTTTTAAACTGGTGTGCGGCAACATACGGATAGAGAGCGGAGACCTGTGTTTTATCTGTGGTTGGCAGGAACCCGGGTTTTGTCGTGTTTTTCCATGAATTTCACCGTTTAGAGCCGAGAACCTGTATCCTGCAATTGACTAGCAAACACGGCTCAAGAGTACCTACCGATAAGCAATATGATAAAAATTGGGCGGTATAAAAATGCAAAAATCTGATATGAACAAATACCCCCAAACTTATCATTTGCTCGTCCCGAGCAAAGCCAATTTATTCACAAAAACTCCTAACCTCACTTTCGCACGGAACGCGATTGCACTGAGCATGTGCAACAAGCCGTTAAACCTCTAGGTGTCCCTAGTAGGAGGAGTGTTTTCTCCTGAGGGTTTTCGGCGGATACTACCCACAAAATCCGGTCAAGCTAGTTTTGCAAAATAACTTATGATTCAAACCCTAAAGTTTTGTTTCAGAAAATAACAATTCTATTATCCTAAGTCTAGACTATCACACCCTTATTTTTCACACCTCGCTTCTTATTTAACTACAGATTTTATATGTCTTTACGTGCAGTGGAAATAGTGTCGTTAAGTTTCCAGAAGTATCGATTTAAGTCATCATGTCACACAATAAAGCCCAAATAAAATTTTTGAAAGAATCACATAAGTTTTATAAAGAGTTAAGCATTTTTCAAGTTTCGTTTTCTAGTAAAGTTTCAACTTCAGAATTTCTATCTTCCTTAACAGGAAACTAGGTCTTATTTTTCACTCCACCTTTTTCTTATTTTCATTTCATACACACCTCTGTGAACGTGCAATAGTCTTTATCATAGAATAAAACCTTCATATCTCCGCTAAATTTTTTATAAAAGCCTGTCTTTTATCAAGATTATTCTCACACAAAGAACCGTTAGGAATTTTAACTCGGAGAGAACACTTGCTTGACTTTGTTTTAATCTGGACTTTCTAGGCTTCTTAGCGAGCTTTGGGCCAATGCACCCAAACCAGTTGGCTTTAGGGCATTAGGTGTAGAAACACCCCAGCGGACTTAATTACTCAAGTTACCTAGGTCCAAAAACAAAAGACAGTTTGGCGTAAAAATCATGATGATTCAATACGAACGGAGACATAACCGGCAGTTCAATTATTTTTTTTGGATAAAAGACATGTTTAGTGGGTTAGGTGTGTAATCATTCCAATCAAGTTTCAGATGGGTTATTTTTTCAGAACTAGTTCCAATTAAGGCATCAATAACATTCCTTCATATTCACTCACTTCATAAACTATTCTTGATATTACTTATTTCAGAACAAACCTATTTGATCCTCAGAAAATCATTGATCCATTTAAAAGTTTTTAGACATAAAAGACTTGTCATCTAATTTCCAAAACTCACGACACGTGTAGTGTGATGTAAAGACGTATATCAGCTATAGTTAACTTCAAAGGAGAGTTATCTTTCTGGTTTTCAAAATCTAAACATAAGATTTAGTTATTCTTATCTTATCAAACAAAACCGTCGAAATGTTGAATCAGAGTCCTCCCACTAGCTAACTTGACAGAAAAGTTTTTATGTTTTTAGAAAATTTTCAGATTTTTATGGATTTTATGGATTTTAATATGCAGATGAAAAATATACATATGAATGCGAAAGTTAGAAATGCGTACCGAGCGTACCCCCAAACTTAAACTAGACAGTGTCCTCACTGTCATTGCATGAAGAGATCATTTGAAGGGTCAAAATTGTCGGTTAGATATACACAAAATTTTTATTTTTTTTTTGTTTTTGTTTTTAAAGAAAAGAAAAAGAGCAAAAATGGAAAAGAATATCCACAAAATGGTATATACATACCCCCAAACTTATTTGGAACAGTATCCACTGTTCTTGACTGGATAACCGAAGTTTGGTGGTAGGCAGAGGAAGATTATGCAGGGTAAACCGGCTCCTGTAAGACCAGGAGCTCCTCTGTTGGTTCGGCGCTAAGGTACGGTTTAAGTCGGTGTCCATTTACTTTGAAAAATGAACCGTCCTTTGGATTCTCCAAATCCACAGCGCTATACGGATACACATTCCGCACAAAATACGGCCCTTTCCAGCGAGATCTGAGCTTTCCTGGATGGAAGTGTGGCCGGGTGTCGTAAAGCAGTACCTGTTGACCAGGTACGAAAGTTTTGCGCAAAAGGTGTTTATCGTGAAACACCTTCGTTCGATTCTTAACGACAACCGCGTTATCATAAGCCTCATCCCTAAGCTCGCTCAATTCATTCAACTGCAGC
This sequence comes from Agapanthus africanus, assembly GCA_030015575.1. Classification (NCBI taxonomy): domain Eukaryota; kingdom Viridiplantae; phylum Streptophyta; class Magnoliopsida; order Asparagales; family Amaryllidaceae; genus Agapanthus; species Agapanthus africanus. Next base: position 410,999,552 of record CM057348.1, on the reverse strand, counting down.
TTCCGATGGTTGCCCGCATCTTCGAGAGACAGATTCAGTTCTTTTATCACCCAAAATGCGTGATGCTCTATTTCGACAGGTAGGTGGCAGGCCTTTCCGTACACAAGCCGATAGGGAGACATGCCAAGATCGGTCTTATAAGCGGTTCGAAATGCCCAAAGGGCATCAGTGAGTTTCAGCGACCAATCCTTACGGTTCTTGGAAACCGTCTTCTCCAGTATCTGCTTAATTTGCCGATTTGAAACTTCGGCCTGCCCACAGGTCTGGGGGTGGTAGGGCGTAGATAGCTTATGATTAATGGAATATTTCCGCATCAAGGCTTCGAAAGTCTTATTGCAGAAATGAGTTCCATTATCGCTAATGATCGCTCGGGGGTGCCCAAAATGGGAGAAAATATTTTCTTTAAGAAACCTGACGACAACCTTGTTGTTGTTAGTCCGGCTGGGCACAGCCTCGACCCACTTAGAGACGTAATCAACAGCGAGAAGGATGTACAAGTTTCCGAAAGAGCTGGGAAACGGCCCCATGAAATCTATCCCCCAAACATCGAAAATCTCCACAACCAAGATTGGTTGGAGCGGCAGCTCGTTCCTCCGGGATATCCGGCCCATGTGTTGGCACCGAGAGCAAGTCTTGCAATAGTCATAAGCGTCTTTGAAGAGTTGTGGCCAGTAGAAACCACATTGCAAGATCTTCTCAGCTGTCTTTCTGGGGCCAAAATGCCCGCCACATGCTTGATCGTGGCAAAATGACAGCACACTCTTGAATTCCTCGTCAGGGACACACCGACGAATAATCTGGTCGGGACAGTACTTGAACAGATAGGGTTCGTCCCAGTAAAAGTGTATTACTTGGGATAAGAATCGAAGTCTGTCCTGACTTGACCATTCAGTTGGTAGTAATCCTGTGGCCAAATAGTTCACAATATCTGCTGCAAGATACTGTCAAGAGTTGTTCATCCGGAAAAACGTCGTTGATTGGAATTTGAAGCGAAGGCGAAGAAGGAAGTCGTGAGAGATGGTCGGCAACTACGTTTTCACATCCTCCTTTGTCCTTAATGACAAGGTCAAATTCTTGAAGCAAGAGGCTCCAACGTATTAGCCGAGATTTTGCATTTTTCTTCGCAAAAAGATGGCGCAGAGCAGAATGGTCTGTGTAGACAATGACTGGAGAGCCGATGAGGTAGGGCCTGAACTTTTCTAAAGCAAATACAACAGCCAAGAATTCCTTCTAAGTTGTTGTATAATTGAGTTGGGCGTCATTCAGGGTTCGGCTCGCATAATAGATTACGTGCGGCATCTTGTTGATGTGTTGTCCAAGGACAACACCAATGGCAAAGTCGGATGCATCGCACATAATCTCAAATGGGTGCGTCCAGTCAGGTGAAGAAAGAACGGGAGCAGAAGTGAGTGAGCTTTTTAATGACTCGAACGCAGTCACACAGCTCGAGTTGAAGTCGAATGGCGTGTCCTTGGCCAGCAAAAGAGTCAAGGGCCTAGCAATCTTGCTAAAGTCCTTGATGAACCGTCTATAGAAACCGGCATGGTCAAGGAAGGCTCGGATGTCTCTGACGCATCTGGGAGGAGGGAGATTGGAAATGACCTCAATCTTCGCTTTGTCAACCTCTATGCCATTTTCCGAGATGATATGTCCTAAGACAATACCTACGCGCACCATGAAGTGGCACTTCTCCCAATTCAAAGTGAGGTTCTTGTCCTTACATCGTGTAAGGACAGCGTCAAGATGCAGCAAACACTCGTTGAAGGAATCGCCGAAGATGGAGAAATCATCCATGAAGATCTCCAGAAATTTTTCCACCATGTCTGAAAAGATTCCCATCATACACCGCTGGAAGGTAGCGGGCGCATTGCATAACCCAAAGGGCATGCGACGATATGCAAACGTGCCGAAAGGATAAGTGAATGTGGTCTTGTCCTGATCTTTTTCGGCGATGGGAATTTGATTATAGCCGGAGTAGCCATCAAGAAAGCAGTAGTACTCGTGTCCGGCCAATCGTTCAAGCATTTGGTCAATGAAAGGTAGCGGAAAGTAGTCTTTCCCCGTTGCGGCATTGAGTTTTCTGTAATCGATGCATACTCGCCATCCAGTTTGGGTGTGAGTAGGGATTAACTCGTTCGCCTCGTTAGTGATGACCGTTATACCTGATTTCTTGGGGACAACGTGAATGGGGCTAACCCACTGGCTATCAGAGATAGGGTAAATGATACCACTATCCAAACATTTTACGATCTCCTTCTTCACAGCCTCTTTCATGACTGGGTTGAGACGTCTTTGTGGATCCCTGGCTGGTTTGGCATCATCCATCAGATGAATGTGATGTTCAACGATCAGGGGACTAATCCCCTTGATGTCCGCCATGGACCAGCCAAAAGCTTGCCTATTGTTGTGCAAGACCGCAAGAAGGGCTTTCTCTTGCTCGGGAGCTAGAGAAGCCGATATGATAACCGGGAGGGTCTCGTTCTCACCTAAGTAAGCGTACTTAAGGTGAGACGGCAAAGGCTTGAGTTCGAGCGTTGGAGGTGAAACGATTGAAGGCAAGATTGGTGCAAAGGTCTCGAACTCAAAAGATTCCAGCAAAGGTTCAAAACGAGTGTAAGCGACCGAGTTGGATGGTTCAGGTAACTCATCCGGAAATTCGAAGGATTCAAACTCGGGTTGTGAGCGGCTAAGATCGTTCGAGAACGTGAAACACTCGTAGTCGTTGTCGGGCGCAGAAACAGCAGCAGGTTCGAGGAGGAACGCATTAGTGGCGTTAAGGTTATCATGATCGAACAGAAACTCCTCGAATTCACACTCTTCAGGGGTGATCTCCTGGATTCAGCAAACGTCCAGTATATGAGCATTAGGTTCGGAGGGCTGATTCCCCAACCTAAAAATGTTGAGTTCAATTGTCATGTTTCCAAAAGAGAGGTTCATCGAACCATTGGGACAATTGATCACAGCATTTGAGGTTGCAAGGAATGGGCGACCGAGTATCACCGGAATTTGATTCCGGGGGTTAGCTACAGGCTGTGTGTCTAATACAATGAAGTCAACGGGGAATATGAAGTCCCCGACTTTGATTAACACATCCTCTAGCTCACCTCTAGGATGGGTGATCGATCGGTCAGCCATTTGGAGAGTGCAGTGTGTGGGTTTCAGCTCTCCTACGCCTAATTGCTCGTATACTGAGTACGGAAGCAGGTTAACACTGGCACCAAGATCTAATATTGCGCGGTTGAAGTTCTTATCCCCAATGGTAATAGAAATCGTAGGACAGCCAGGGTCCTTCCGTTTTTGTGGTAAAGATTGGGTAAGAGCATCACTCACAGCACTAGCCAAGAAAACTTTCTTTGGTACCTGAGACTTCCACTTTTTCGTGCACAAGTCCTTTAAGATTTTCGCGTAGGATGGGACTTGTTGGACGGCATCTAAAAGAGGAATGTTAATGTTAACCTGCTTAAATAACTCCAGAATCTTCTCCATTTATGGATTTTGTTTGGTGGACTTCAACTGGTTTGGAAATGGAACGTTTTTAAAATTAGTTGAGTTCAATGCTTGTGGAGGAGATTGTGGAGCTGGAGCGGATCCCAGAACTGGTGTTTTCGTGGAGTGAGAAGTGGGTCCGTTCAGAGCAGAGGAAGAAGAAGAGCCTTTTGAAGAATGGAGAATAGGCTCAGAAGACGAAGAAGCAGCAACAGAAGAAGAAGAAGAAGAAGAAGCGGCCGGGGTGTCATCGTTGATCCGTGTGCCGATGTTGTTTTGCAGCATCCTTCCCGATCTCAATGTGGTCACGGCACTCACATTATGGTTCTGTTGTTCAAGAGCAACATGTACATTATGTGGGTGACCGGGATTTGGGAGTGGCTGGGACGGGAGCTTCCCCTTCTCTCGCTCGCTTAAGGCCGCATTCAGCTGTGCAATCTGGGCCTCGATGGTCTTGATGCTTTGCCCGTGAGCGGCAGTGTGTTGCACTAAGGACTAAATGGAAGACTGGATGTTGGCGGTGGATTGTGTCGATTGTTTAACGAACGCCTCCAGACTTCGTTCGAGCGAGGAAACCTTATCGTTGTTTGACGGAACAAAGTTGTTTTGGGGAAAAGAATTGTTGGGTGCAAAGTTGTTCGTCTGATTTTGAAAAGGTTGGGGTTGGAAGGGCTGCTGAAACTGATGTTGAGTTTGTTGTTGCGCTTGTTGTTGAGGCGGAGGGGGCCTTTGGAAATTGTTGCCTTGGAATTGATGCTGATTCTGATTCCAGGCGAAATTGGGGTGGTTCCTCCAACCGGGATTGTAGGTGGAAGAGTATGGATCATTCCTCGGTCTTTGCTGAAATGCAGCATTAACCTGATCCTGTCCTTGCGATGGTGGATTGTAAGGACACTCTTCGGTTAAGTGAGAAGGGTCGGAACAACAAGCGCAAATGGTACGAAGGGGAAGAACAGGGGTAGGAGCAGGAGAAGAAAATTTGCTCTCTATCGCTTCAAGCTTTCTCGTTATTGCAGCCATTTCAGCTTTCATCGCAATAGAGACATCGAGTTGGTGAATTCCTACCCTAGACTGACCGGTAGAAGTGGAGGAAGAAGAAGAAGAAGTCCGTCTGGTGCTCTCCCATTGTAGCGTTTGCTCCGCAAGGTCGTCGAAGAATTGCCACGTTTCCTCGTCAGATTTCGATAGGAAGTGGTCCTGACAAATGGTTTCCAACAACTGCTTGGTTGCTGGGTTCAGGCCCTCGTATAAGGTTTGGCAAAGTTGCCATTTCTCTATACCGTGGTGAGGACACTGAACAAGAAGGTCTTTATACCGGTCAAAGCACTTCCAGAAGGGTTCAGAAGGAAGCTGAGAGAATTGGTTGATTTCGTTACGGATCCTTGCGGTTTTATGATTCGGATAGAATTTCTTGAGAAACGCTTTCACAAACTCGTCCCAACTGGTTATGGAGTGGGAAGCGGTGCTATACAGCCATTTTTCAGCAAGATCGCATAAAGTGAATGGAATGACCCGTAGCCGTATAGCATCGTCCGACAGCTGGGTGGTTTTCATCATGGCACAAACGTTTTGAAATTTGTTGATGAAGATATAGGCATCTTCAGATTCAAGCCCATGAAATCGCGAAAGCATGTTGATGAAGTGGGGCTTAATTTCAAAGTTATCCCCATTGGCCGGTGGAAGAGAAAGGCAGGTGGGAAGTGCAGAACGGGTGGGATAGAAACGATCCTGGAGCGCGATTCGCTGCGGTGCTACAACAGGCGGTGGTGGTGGGTTATTTGCCTCCATAGGAGGTGGAGTCAATCCAGGGGTAGTCAAAGAGATGTTTGGATTAAATACTGACATCGCGGAAGAAGAGGTTGGTGATAGTGAAGGTGAAGATGTATGAACAGAATTCCGGTCAACGTCGGTGTTGGCCGGCAAAGGTAAGGGTGAAAGAGGCGTGGACGGAGTTTCGACGTCTGAGTCGATCGCGTAGTCGGTAGCGACTAACGTAACGCGGACGAGGCGGGCGCTAGTATCCCGAGTCCAAACGGACATACACTAAACGAGTTTAGTATAGTCAAAGCGGAGAAGGTGAGGGTAAGAAAACGTCAATGGAGAAATACGATGGGTGGTGGGTGAAAAATGGATTTTGGCGACAAAGGGCATGTTTTTATAAATGTTTTTGATTTTTTCCTATTTTTTTATTAGAAAGAGCTTTACAGAAATATGTACGGATTTACGGATTCAAGCAATCACAAACAAGATATGCACAATCACACCTAGATCTAGGGTCACCTAGGTCAGCTAGACAGCTCCTAACTGTTCCAAAGGGCTACAAACAGGACCTCAAACCGCCTCTTCTCCAACAATTGCGGCCAGGTAAGTGCCAGGTAAGTAGGAGGCTCCCCACTACGTAAGTATTAGTCCTAATTAAGTAACCACTTGCCTTCGACACACTTGCCTAGACACCGCAAAAGTCAGGATAGGATAAACGGCCGATGCCTGTAACTAGTCCTCTGTCCTATTGAGCGCGAAGTCCTTAGGGCTGAGTCTAGTATTTTTTAATTAACAATGGTCAATGCATATGCTTTTTGTGATTTCTGGGGTCCTGGGAAGGGTGATGAAATCCCCACCTAATCTGAATTGGTTTCAAGCCCCTTAAGTCCGTATTAATAAATGCAAAGCAGTAACAAATCAACTGCAAACAATTTTTATTTTTTTTAGCGCGGCGCAAAGAATCCTGCACAAGAACAGTTTATTGGAAGGGGGGAGAGAATTTGCGCAAAGAATGCTGCAGAAAACACAGTTCAGTGGAGTCCAGAGGAGTGGGGGAGAGAAGAGAAAGACTCACAGAAAAAATGGCACCCTGAAGGCTTCAAATGGCCGCGGTTCCGCGGCCAAACACCTGCTTAGGCCGCGGTTCCGCGGCTATGTAGAGGGATTAGGCTTCCAAAATTTTTGGGTGTGTTGGTCTGGGAGTCCTCTGCTTGTCTGGATTTGCTGAATCTTGATTTGCTCACTGTATCTGCTCCAGATTTTTACAGTAGACCGTTTGCTTCGTTTTGATCCGTCGCGGTGTAGCCGCGAGATGTGGGTCTAACTTCCCACGTCTTTGGCACTGAACTCGACCGTCTTTTGTTTCTGCACACTTGCACAAAAACTAATCAAAAATAACAAGATGATTTTTTACAATGTATATTTTTTTTGTTTTTTTTCCGGTTAGCTTTATATTCACAATTTAACCCGAAATTACACAAAGAAATAAACTACCGTCTCCCCGGCAACGGTGCCATTTGATTGTTAGAGATTCTGCGTGTTCAAGTCTAGTTAATTACCGCAATCAAAACGGTTTCGCTTGTAGCTATCCGGTTGAGTACGGGTCGTCCGCAGAGAGATGGGAATCTTTTTCTATGTGTCTTAACGAGTTAAGTCCAAAAGTCCAGATTTGTTTGTGATTAACTAAGTGTTAAAATGATATGTAAAGAGAGCTTGTTAGGGTTAGGATTAGGTTAGTTTGAGTTAGGAGTCGCTCACTTCTTTCGTAGCCACTCTTAATATCGGTGTTACGGTAATCGGCAACAACGGGGATTAGCAGGACTCGGAAGGAACTTGCGAGTATAAGCTAGGCTTTCCAACGCTTAAGTTCTTCCTTTTGGTGCTTGTCCGTCCGTTCTTGGCTCTTAGCCATAACCTCCGGTTAATTCAACCACAACCGGTCTCACTACGGAATCACCGCTATCATGTATGATAGGGTGCCGTAGGGAGCGGATTGTGGTTCAATTAACGGGAGTCGATTTAAGATATTGGGCAAGGAAAGAGTGAGAGAGATTTTCTTCTCTCAAACTTCCCTTATCCTACCCTAACAGGTATGGAAATTACTCACCCATTACAAGAAGAACGAAAAATAAAACAAAGGAGGAAGATAGAAAGAAAGAGATTAGAAGATAACAACTAGCTATTTGCGACCTCACCTTGGCAAGGATCAAGCGTAAGCATCATGGTTGCTTAAGGATAAAGGAAAAGAGAAAGGAAAGAAACAACAATAAATAACAACTAAATTAACAAATGAAAATTACAAGCAATAATAATTTAACTAAAGAACAAGACAAGTATAATAACAAAAAGAACTTCTTTATTCATCATTCTTCACTCACAAAAGCTCACTACAAGTTTTTCAATGGAGAAGAGATGAGAAGAGGAAGAAGAACAACAAGTATTCTAAAACCTAAAATACAAGATTAAGCACCCTTGGCTTCACAAGCTTCTGGGCTATTTATAGGCAGGGAGATGGAAACCTAGGGCAAAATTCTGCTTCTACATGAAATGTCCAAAGTACCCCTAAAATATTTCACTCTGAAGAGACCGTACGGCCGCGGTTCCGCGGCCTAAACCTACTAATGCCGCGGAACCGCGGCCGTTTAGAGGGATTGTGCCTTCATTTTTGGTGGCTTTTCCTGTTTTGCTGTGCCCATTAGTCTGGTATATGATTTTTCTCAGAATTGCTTCACGATTTTTCCAGAATTTCTGTTGATCAAAAGGTGATTGGATATGGATCTTTTTGTCATTATTTTCTTGAGCTCCGCGTAGATTTCTTGGATCTTGTGTTGCCATTGAGCCTTGTGCATGAAAATGACATTGATTTGCCATTTTGTCTTTTAAACTGGTGTGCGGCAACATACGGATAGAGAGCGGAGACCCGTGTTTTATCTGTGGTTGGCAGGAACCCGGGTTTTGTCGTGTTTTTCCATGAATTTCACTGTTTAGAGCCGAGAACCTGTATCCTGCAATTGACTAGCAAACACGGCTCAAGAGTACCTATCGATAACAATATGATAAAAATTGGGCGGTATAAAAATGCAAAAATCTGATATGAACAGGTACTGACGAGTCATTAGAGTTCCCCACAGACAGTTTCCCAAGTTCGGGCGAAACGTTGTAGAGGCCGTATGGTTTTATGGCAGGGTTCGGAAAATGCACGTGCGTTTACGCACGTGTCATTTTTCGGGCAGATAATACTGGTCGGCTTTGGTTTAAGCCGGATCCGAGTATTATATTGAGTAGATATAATATCTTTGTCTCAGTTGCATTTGTATTCGGTCGTAATACAAATACGGGTATATTTATACAGTTACGGGGTTATCCTGAAATTCGTTTCGGGATCACTTTTGGAAGTTGCCAGTTTCCAGTTTTCTATCAGCCGTCTTTTAACATTCGGTTAAAGACGAATTTATCTTTTCTTTGGAAGAGTGTGGATGCTTCTAGAAGGTTCTAGAAGCGGTGAGGTGTTATTGTTTCATTGGTTGCTTTCTTTGTGTTCACACTTTGTGTTCACACTAGATATTTATTTGTGTTCACACTAGATATTTCCTTATGGTTACTCTCTTGTTCCTACACTCACCTCCCTCCTCACTCCTATAAGATGGCCGGCTCCTCCTCTCTCTCACTCTCACTTAATGTTTCATTTTGGTGAAAAGATTATGATAGTTTTGGGGTGTATGGAAATTTCATTGCTCATTTCATTCCATCACCCGAATCAATTGGCAACTTCATTAACCGTTCGTCCATAGCTTTGGACGGAACGAGACAAAGTCTTCTACTCATTCTCTACATCAATCTTGGTCGTCTCTTTTAGAAAACTTGACGACCGAGTTGCCTCGAGTCAGAGGCGGGAGCTCGTTTAAAGAATCGTTGACGTGGTGCCATCTGGACGAGCAGATCGGAGATCGACGAGATCGGAGCAGCCGCAACGGAGCGTGGGATGATGGTTAAAGAACGAAGGACTCGGATCGTTCGGTATAACCTTTTTACACTCTTTACAGTTTGTTAGTTTAGCAATAATGGCAGATCCGGGTTAAAGTATACGATAGCGCCAGTTAAAAAGTTTTTGTTCCGCATTTGGCGTCTGTAGACGGCCGGGACGCTACCGTAGACTTACAATTAGCACTCCAAGCATCTTAGTTACTTCTAGTTTGAAGTTGAAGCCAAAGGTTGAGGCTCTCGGGTGGATCCTTCTTCGACAAGAGAAGGCGACGAGGAGATCATCTTCTTTCGCTCCAAGGAGCAAGGAGAGAAGGACATAAAGCCCTAGGTATAACCTCTTTTCAAAGTAGCTAAACTTTTTAGCATTTGTAGTTAGCTTATGTTTAGCAAAGATCCTCCTTTAGTTAGTCCATGTTGCCTAGTGCGATAAAAATACGTTTTTATACCGTTTCCGCCTCCCCGCAAGCACCGGGGTGGGCAATGTGGACTTACAGTGGTATCAGAGCCTAACTAAACATAAACTAGCTAGTTAGTAAAGTGTATAGAAGTTCGATCGGTAAAAATCGCAAAACTAAGTTTTCAAAACCCTAAGTTTCTGTTGATTTTTTTTCTGCTCTAAAAATAATAAATCATACTTCAAAAATCGGCTCAGGGTTTTGTTAAGAAACACACCAAACAAGATCCAGTGAACCGTTCAAAGCATCGCGTTTCCGCGGCAAGAACATGCTTCTTGCCGCGGAACCGCGGCCGAGTTGACTCGATTCTGGACCGAGTTTGGTGCAGTGTTCTTCTGTTAATGTTTTGGGATTTTTAAGATATTTTATTTCTGCCCAGATTTTCCAGAAAAGAAATTTGTATTTGGGGTGGCTATAAATCCGTATTTTTGATCGAACTTCCCTATACTTTGACTAATGGGTTATATCTGTGATGTTTATATGTATTGAACGTCTGCTAATCGCTATACGTCGATTAGTGGGGGTTATACATATCTGTGATCTGTAATGCTTGTTGGTTTGTGTATATGAACTCGGTGGATTGTCGCGGATGAATAGCCGGGGTGGATGTGAGATGAGAGTTTCTTTTTTCTTTCATTCATATAATATGTAAATTGATGTAATATTATTTGTTTGGCCGCACAACCGGGTCGGGGTTGTAGCCGTCATTGTATATTTTCTTTTTACTATTTTTGCTCCTAGGATAGACCTATGGTGGGGTGCACAAACTACCGGGTATCTCGAAGTGCCGAGTGGCCAACTCACGTCGTTGAGGGATGTTGCTTTGCTTCGGGTACTTGGCGGGTAGTTTGCCGCACCCATAGCGGTCTTGGGTGGGGTGTTGGCTATTCATCGCGACCGTGTAATCCGCTTTTCGTTGCAGGCTCGAACGAATCGCGGATTCCTAGTATATCCAAAGTGTTCATCTGTGATCTGGATTGACTATCATTGCTATATATATATATGATATCTATTTAGTTGTTGCTTATGTTTTGCATCCGCGCTACTCCAGCCCCCGCTCTGTTGTTAGTTAAGTAACCTAACGGGTGATGACGGGGCCCCTTGGCGAATGCGGATGGCATAAGCGTACGTCATATTTTGGTTGTTTTCTGCAATGGTAGGTTTAAATGATGGGACGTATTGGAATTAATGCAAGAAAATAAACCAAGTAAATGTCGTTGGAACACTTTGAAAACCACTCGGTTCTTTTCAAAAACCAGCATTTTAAACGCGGAGCTTGAACCACTCCTTTTGAAAGCTATCTCGTTCCATCGATTATATCAAGTTCACTACGTTCACGGTTTCGCCAAAACCATTCGTAGCCCTCCGTCATTTTGTATGGATATTCAATAGTATTCAAGCTATGTTTGTTGACCTTCGTCAAGGCATAGTGATTGGTAGCTGTTGGGTGTTCATATGTAGCATAGATAGATGCGTTGGTTTGGGACAGTCGTATTACCTTGTTGACCTTCGTCAAGGGTATGTACGGGTGGGTTCAAATTAACCTGGACAATGACGGGTAGAACTTGACATGTGACTTATGATTTGTTGACCTTCGTCAAGGTCATAAGAGCATGGGGCAAAAATCCACATCGGGAGTTTCAAAAGTATTGAAACTTGCTAGCGCTGCATACCATTTGGAGTGCGATGATTCTGGAAGGATTCCTTCAGTTTTGTCACGCGATAATATTTGGATCCCGATCCTACTGTGAGTATATGCTACTCCTCGGGAACTTTCTCACTTAACGATCAATGCTATAAACCAAGTAGGTGTCTAGAAAGGTGTTAGCAGGGCTATGCCCACAGGAAAAAGAGGTTACATAATTAAGGAACTTCGCGAAAGCGTTGGAAAACCTCCCTCGAAGTACCGACACAGGCTTGGCTGAACGGTTAAGCAAGAATTGTACGGTGAGATTGATCCCGACTAATTCTTCCTTTATGGTTTGAGGAGGGATTCGAGAAACAGTGAGAGCCATCCTGTTTAGATAAATTAAAAACCAATCTAAACTTGCAAGAGCATCATGCTAAGTGTTTTCTTCTCTCTCTCTTAATTGCAGCGACCCAATGACCGCACCTAGGTTACATCTAGATAATAAAATGACTGAATCTGACTGGCAAAGGTCTGTCCAGATGTCCATTGCCCATGACAAGCTGGGACACCCCTTAACTAATCCAACCCCTGCCGTCCCAGGTCATGTTTCCCCTGTCACGGATATTGTTATCCGTAGGACATCGGAAGAAGAATGTGCGAAAGCCAAGTGCCTCGTGTTAGCCTCAATTGATGGTACATACCAGAGGCAGCACGAGAAGATCGACTCAGTTTCTATCTTCCTCCATAACAAAGATTTATATGGAGAGCAATCTCGTATCGCAAGATATGAGACCTCGAACGAATTGCTTCCAGCGAGGTTGGCTATCGGGTCATCTGTAGGGGACAACGTCCTTACAGAGACCAGCTCTTTTGAGCTCACGGACCTGAAGACCACGTTGAAGAACGGGTCAGATGCTGACTTAGTTCAACAGTCTCTACCTACTACCCTGAAGGAAACAAGGGAAGTAGAAAGAAAGGGAAATGCAGAAGTTTCGGGACTGGATGTAGTAAAAGCAGGACGTTCCTATTGTTATGGGAATGAACATGGGTAGAAGGATTGCAGGGCTTGTAAAGCCAGTATCCAGAATTCGAAGCATGTTGTGGCTTCCGCTTCGGGTGTGTTTGTAATAGAGAACTGTATGTCAGTTAACCCTACTTCCTGGGTATTGGATTCCGGATCAAGATCTCATATCTGTAATTCGTTACAGGCTCTGAGAAACCGTAGGGTTATCAGAAAAGGTGATATGACTCTCAGGGTTGCTAACGTAATGAGCATGTATGCTGAATTCGTAGGGGAATATCATCTAGGACTGACAACTGGGAAGATATTGATTCTGCGTAACTGTTTTTATGTACCTGGTGCGACTTGTAATATCATATCTGTATCCTTAATTTCTAAGGAAGGATATGATTTTACTTTTGTAAGCGATGTAGTCAGCATCCACCTAAATCAAGTTCTGATTGGGTCAGGTACCTTACAAAACGGAATATACGTATTGAATCAAGCTCAGATCTTCAGTGTCCAGAACACACTTAAAAGAAAGTCTCCGGAAACAAATCAGGCTTTCTTATGGCATTGTAGACTGGGTCACATTAATAAGACACGGTTAACAAAGTTACATAAAGAGGGATACATGAATCCGTTCGAGTATCAATCTTATGCCACTTGTGAATCTTGTCTCATGGGAAAGATGAAAAAGACTCCGTTCACTAGACACGGAGAAAGAGCGAGCGAGCTCTTGGGACTCATACACAGTGATGTGTGTGGTCCAATGTCTACACATGCGCGAAGCGGTTATTCGTACTTCATTACTTTCACAGATGATTTCTCTAGGTATGGGCATGTCTTCTTAATGAAGCACAAATCCGAGGCCTTTGAGAAATTTCGGGAATACAAGAATGAAGTTGAAAAACAAACAGGCAAAAGTATCAAGACACTGAGATCTGATCGAGGTGGTGAATACTTGAGTGCCGAGTTTCTGGGCTACATAAAAGAGAATGGAATTCTCTCTCAGCTTACTCCTCCATACACACCACAACACAACGGTGTATCGGAAAGGCGGAATCGAACCCTATTGGATATGGTTCGTTCCATGATGAGTAAGGCTGAGTTGCCGCGATCTTTCTGGGGTTATGCGCTAGAAACAGCTGCATATCTCTTGAACAAGGCTCCAACCAAGACTGTGCCAACCACTATATATCAGATATGGAGCGGGAAGAAACCCTGTCTCAAGTACCTTAAGACATGGGGATGTCCAGCTTTTGTAAAAAAGCAGCATGCGGACAAGCTCGAGGCACGCTCGGTACTGTGTAAGTTTGTGGGTTACCCAAAGAACTCCAGGGGGTATCTTTTCTATTCCGCAGAGGAACAAAAGGTTTTTGTTCCTCAGCATGCCCACTTCTTGGAAACTGAATTTTTAGAAAATCAGATAAGTGGGAGCGCAATAGAACTGGAAGAAATTCCACAGCCACAAGCTATTACTGAAAGCTTGGAAGAACCAGAAGTTTCAAGAGAACCAGACATCCCAGCGCCACTCCGCAGGAGTAATAGGCAGTCTCATCCGCCCGAGAGATACTATGGTTTTCTCATAGGGGATAGAGAGGATTGCACCATGGATTATGGTGAGCCTACTAGCTTCCAGCAAGCCATTCAGAGCGGTGACTCGGTAAAATGGCTGGATGCAATGCGGACCGAAATGGAGTCCATATACACCAACAAAGTTTGGACTTTGGACTTTGCTCCAGAAGGGGTAAAACCCGTAGGCTGCAAATGGATCTTCAGAAAGAAGATTGGTGTAGATGGGCAGGTTGAGACCTATAAAGCTAGACTTGTTGCAAAGGGTTTTCGTCAAAGACCTGGTTTGGACTGTGACGAGACCTTTTCTCCAGTGGCTATGCTGAAATCCATTCGGATCCTTCTTGCCATTGTTGCCTTCCATGATTATGAAATCTGGCAGATGGACGTAAAGACGGCTTTTCTAAATGGAAATTTAGAAGAATGCGTCTATATGGATCAGCCGGAGGGATTCATTCAGAGTAGGAGCAGCGGTAAAGTGTGCAAGTTGCTCAAGTCCATCTATGGACTGAAGCAGGCATCGCGGAGTTGGAACATCTGCTTTGATGATACTTTCAAGGAATTCGACTTTATGAAAAACCCAGATGAAGCATGCATTTACAGTAAGATTGTAGGGAGAACTGTGGTATTCCTCGTCTTGTACGTGGATGGCATTCTCCTAATAGGAAATGATATTCCTATGCTATAGTCAGTCAAAGGATTCTTGTCACAGAGGTTCTCCATGAAGGACCTGGGCGATGCCAACTATATTCTGGGGATCTAGATCTATCGTGATAGATCTAAGAGGATGTTGGGACTATCACAGTCAAGGTACATCGACACCATACTGAAAAGGTTCAGTATGGAAGATTCCAAGCGTGGTAATCTACCGGCTTGTCACGGGATCACCCTCTCTAAAGAGATGTCTCCCAAGACTGATTCGGAAAGGGATCGCATGTCTATTACACCCTACGCTTCTGCGGTAGGCTCTATAATGTATGCGATGTTATGTACCAGACCAGATGTAGCATACGCATTGAGCGTTGTAAGCCGGTATCAGTCAAACCCAGGTGAGAAACACTGGATAGAGGTAAAGAACATTCTCAAGTACCTGAGAAGGACTAAGGAGATGTTCTTGGTGTATGGTGGAGAAGACCTCCCGCTCGAGGCCTTTGCTGACTCCAGCTTCCAGAGTGACAAAGATGACTCCAAGTCCATGTCGGGTTATGTCTTTACCCACAATGGAGGGACGGTTTGCTGGAAGAGTTCCAAGCAGGAGACCGTTGCAGACTCAACTATAGAAGCGGAGTACATAGCTGCTTGCGATGCCGCTAAGGAAGATGTCTGGATGAAAAAGTTCCTCACGGAGCTTCAGGTGGTTCCTACCATTGTTGATCCAATACCGCTGTATTGCGACAACAACGGCGCTATAGCTTTAGCGAAGGAACCCAGGTCCCATCAGAAGTCCAGGCACATTTTGAGGCGGTACCACCTGATCAAAGAGATCGTAGATCGCCGGGAGATCGAGGTGAAGAGAGTAAATACGGAGAACAACACTGCAGATCCACTCACGAAGGCCCTACCCCAGACTCAGTTCGAGCGGCTGATCGAGATGATAGGTCTTCGATACGCCAGTACATGGCCTTAGTGCAAGTGGGAGATTGTTAGTGTATATGCCCTAGAGGCCATTACTGTATCATACTAGCTTGTATATTACTTAATGGAAGCTTAGGATATTCACAGTTGTATAGACAATCTTGCTCTAAATGGTAGTTTGCTACTTGGTTTGTCTCTACTTCAATATGTGCATGTGTTTCTTTTAGCATATCGCTTATATACATATTAGTAGAGCCCTTAGGATCTTTGCTTGATTACCAGCGTTGTGATGGCAGTCATACTCGTGGGGGCTAAGTAATCCATAAGCACATCCTTATATAGGTCCCTAGTCGTAGGACTATTGAGACAGGGCATCGGTACTCCGGAGTAGACTAGCGTATGCGCTTCTTATCCCAGCGGGGGAGACGGTCTGTCCCACAGCCGTCAGTACGTCGTACTTAAGATAGTATGCGGATGCTCGTTAGGTTACGAGTACACTGGATATGACTCGTCGGGAACTGTTGGTTGGTATTATACCTATCGTCAGTTATCAGTTTCCAGGTGACATGAGTACAGCTTCGTCCGCTGACTTGACACTGTCACTTCGCCTTGAGTGTGTTCCCACTGTACTTAGATTACTACCCTACCACGGCTCAAAGGAGTCGTGCAAACAGGTAGTCGTTGGGTGCAGTCCTGAAGCACTTGGAGGCAGTGACGGTTAGACGGGATTCGTCTCTCCCGGTATTGGGGGTTGACATCGCGCTGTGTCCAGGAGAGCCATTACACAAGTAGTCCCTGGCCAGGGCAAGCGAGATATAATGGTAGGTTTCCAGTGTTATCTCAGGGTGTCTGGGCTACACTCCGACATGACTTGTACCGCTATTAGGGGACTGACGTTTACCGCCCCCTTAGGCCCGCCATGTGATGTATCAGACGAACAGACCGGACTGTACGGAGATTGTCACATTCAGGCTCAGTAGGAGTTCAGATGGGTTCACCTCGTCAGTCTTCTTATCGGCATCTACCCGGGGACCGTTACGTACAGCTAGTGCCGCTTGCGGTCTGTGGTTAAGCCCACTGCCAGTGTAGTGTCGAGTCTTTAGAGTCCCACACAGAGAGTTATTCGCCTTTTGGCAAAATGAGTAGATGTCGCATGGTTTTGCGACAGGGTTCGTTCACATCCGCGCACTTGTGCACGTTTGCTGTCCGGACAGCATATATTAGCGGGCTTTGGTTTAAGCCGGATCCTAGTATATGATTTGGGATTGGTTTTATCTCATTGTATTCGTGTTCCTCGGATCACGGATACGGGTGCGTATGCACAGTTGACTGAGACAGAGGCATGGGACTTTGATTAGGGTTGATGACCATTGTCATTTTCTTAACCCTAATGCTTATGTGTGTATTATGATTAATTGATATTAGTTAATTATAATTGTGCATGGTTAGGGTTGTTGACCATTTGACTATCTTGACTTGTTGACTTAGGTTGACATGTTGACCATCATCATTCCATATGAAAGATGCTCTTTGATCCTTGCAAATGGCATTTAATATGAAATGATAATGGTCATGTCTTGATTAACCATGACAATTATCTTAGCTAATTATCTAATTTACATAATTCACATATATGAGAGAAGGATGGTTCATTTCTTTTTCATTCTATCATATTGGTTCTTTCTCTTCCTCTTCCTCTCTCTCTAGCTCTCCCCTCTCATGAGTTGAGAATCTCTTGAGCTCGAGATAAATCATTCTAAAACACTCTCTACTCTCTTCTAAGGTTCTGGGATTAGCACTCAAAGCATCTTAGTTACTTCTAGTTTGAAGTTGAAGCCAAAGGTTGAGGCTCTCGGGTGGATCCTTCATCGACAAGAGAAGGCGACGAGGAGATCATCTTCTTTCACTCCAAGGAGCAAGGAGAGAAGGACATAAAGCCCTAGGTATAACCTCTTTTCAATGTAGCTAAACTTTTTAGCATTTGTAGTTATCTTATGTTTAGCAAAGATCCTCCTTTAGTTAGTCCATGTTGCCTGGTGTAATAAAAATCCATTTTTTATACCGTTTCCGCCTCCCCGCAAGCACCGGGGTAGGCAACATGGACTTACAGGCCCCCCCACAAACATCTGCTGTACAGTAACAAAATCTGGGCCCAAAAGAAATATTCCATAAACAACAATTTTACAAGAAGAACCTACTGTAGAAAAATGGTTTACTGTAGCTCCAAAACGGCGGTGGAACCGCGGCCAAACTAGGGTTTGCGCGGCGGTGCCGCGGCGCTTTGGAAGCTTCAGTTGACCAAATTTCACCAGAATTCTTAAAAAAGCCTGCTCTCTTTTCTGTGATATGCAAAATATTTTTTAGACCCTTTTAAAAATCGACAGAAACTTTAACCCAGAAAATTGCAGTTTTCGAAGTTCCGTTCGATCGATGTTTTAAACGCGTTAGCATAAGTTAGTAAAGCTTAATGGTGAGACTCTGATACCACTGTAAGTATACGGTAGCGCCCCGGCCGTCTTACAGACGCTAAATGCAGAACAAAAACTTTTTACAACTGGCGCTATCGTATACTATAACCCGGATCTGCCATTAAAGCTAAACTTACAAACTAAAAAGTGGGTAGAAATGTTATACCGAACGATCCGAGTCCTTCGGTCTTCAACCATTATCCCACGCTTTGTTGCGGCTGCTCCGATCTCCTGAATCTCCAGTCTCCTCGTCCAGGTGGCACCACGTCGACAGATCTTTAAACAGGCTCCCGCCTCTTAACCGAGGCAACTCGATCATCAAGTTTGCTAAAAGAGATGACCAAGATTGATGTAGAGAATGAGTAGAACATTTTGTCTCGTTACGTCCAAAGTCACGGACGAACGGTTAATGAAGTTGCCCTTTTGGAACTGTGATGGAATGAAAAGAGCTATGAAATTTCCATACACTATAAACTATATCTTTTCTCCATACACTATAAACTATATCTTTTCTCAAATGAACAACCATCACCATTCACCAAGAATGGCCAACCACTTTAAAGGGGAGGGAGGTGAGTATAGGAATCAAGAGAGTGACCATTAGCACTAATACAAATGAATGAGTCATAATGCACACCTTGCAAAACATTAATGCAAATGATGAATCATCTTAAGCTAGTCATCAAAGCATTTAATGCATACAATGAACCAAAACCAAGTCACCAAATCTAGAACCTTCTAAAACCATGACTCACCCTCATGACTCACCCAAGTGACGAAAAGATAAATCCGCATTTAACCGAATGTTAAATACGGGTGATAGCAAACTGAAAAATGACAACTTCCAAAAGTGATCCTGAAACGAATTTCAGGATAACCCCGTAACAGTATAAACATACCCACATTTGTATTACGACCGAATACAAATGCAACCGAGACAAAGATATTATATCTACACAGTATAATACTCGGATCCGGCTTAAACCAAAGCCTACCAGTATTATCTGCCAGAAATATAACACGTGCGAAAACGCACGTGCAATTTCCGAACCCTGCCATAAAACCATACGGCCTCTACAACGTTTCTCCCGAACTTGGGAAACGGTCTGTGGGGGACTCTAATGACTCATCAACACACTGGCACTGGGTATAACCTCTAGCACGTCAGAGGTACAAGCTGTACATAACGGTTGCCTATGTATTGATTGGAAGGGAAGCTGATGAGCGAACTCATCCAGAAACCCTACTAAGCCTGACAGTGACAATATCCGTACAGTCCGGTCCGTTCGTCTAAAGAGTATCGCATATTGAGTCTAGGGGGTGGATAAAGTCAGACCCCTAATAACGCGATAAATCGTATCGGCATGAAGCCCATCACCATCTGAGAAACTACTGATCCAAATCAGTAATTCTCCACTATCTCGGCCAAGGATTTCTAGTGATGGACACCCGTGCACTGTGCGACATCAACCCCCAATACCCGGAGAGACGAATCCCCGACGATCCGCTCACTGCCTCCATGTGGCTCGGGACTGTACCTAAAAAATAACTGTTTGCACGTCTCCTTTGAGCGTGGTAGGGTAGAAATCAAAGCACAGTGGGAACTCACACGAGACACATGATGATCTCAGGTCGACAAACTAACATGTACACATGTCACCTGGGAACTGCTATCTTACGATATGTATAATACCAACTAGCATGTTCCCAGCGAGTCCTGTCCGGTGTACTCATAACCCAATGAGCACCTGTATACATCTTAGGTGAACCAACTGACACCAATGGCTTGTGAGAACGGCCATTGCCCCTCGTCGGGGTCTCGACTGTATACACTAGTCTACTTTTGAGTATTGATGCCCTGTCTCGAAACTCCCACGACTAGGGACGCGTTAAGGTTGTGCTTACAGACCCCAGCTCCCGCGTATATGATCGCCATCATACTGCTGGCAGTCAAGCAAGAATCCTATGGGCTCTATCAACATGCAATAGCGAACTAGAGCATGTATACGATGATAAAGGCAAACCAGATAGCATACTATCATCTCGAGCAAGACTGTCATATCGGTATAGGTCCTGCCTCAATCATTGCAATCACATACCTGCGATCCAATAATTGACTTTGAGGGCACTATCTCCAACATCCCATTCACTTTTAGGAAATCTAGAAACTCTGAGCTTAGGTACTCACCTCCTCGATCTGATCGAAGTTTCTTGATACTCAAGCCTGTTCGTTTTTCTACTTCAGATTTATACTCCTTGAATTTTTCGAAGGCTTCAGACTTATGCTTCAACAAGAACACGTGTCTGAATCTCGATAAATCATCAGTAAAATTTATGAAGTACGAAAAACCACCTCTCGCATGTGTAGACATTGGTCCACATACATCACTATGTATGAGGCCTAAGAGCACACTAGCTCTCTCTCCGTGTCCACTAAACGGAGTTTTGGTAATTTTACCTTTGATACAAGACTGGCAAGTCGCAGAAGATTTATATTCAAACGGGTTTAAATATCCATCTGTATGTAGCTTGGTTAGTCTTGTTTCATTAATATGACCAAGTCTACAATGCAAAATGAAAGCTTCATTTATGTCTGAAACCTTTCTTTTGTTTATGTGTTGTATATTGAAAACTGTGTGCTGGTTTAGGACGTATATCCCGTTATTTAATGTACCAGACCCAATCAACTCTTGATTAAGGTTAATGTTCATAACATTAGATTGTAATACAAAATTATATCTAGCATTGTCCAACAACGATACAGATATAATATTACATAACATCGAAGGTACAAAATAACATGGGTTCAAAACCAATAGACAACCCAACGGCAAACCAAGGTGATACTCTCCCACTGCTGTAGCATGTACTGAGGAACCATTCCCAACCAGGAGAGTGTGATCACCTTTCTTCAAAACCTGCTATTTCTCAGCCCCTGCACAAAATTGCAGATGTGAGATCCTGACCCGGTATCTAATACCTAGGAAGCAGAGTTAATTGAAAAACAGTTTTCTGTTACAAACACATCTGAAGTGGAAGCATCACCATGCTTCTTCTTCTTAAGGCCGGCCAGGTATCCAACGCAGTTTCTCTTCCAGTGCCCAGTCTGGTGGCAGTGGAAGCATTCCCCTCGTCCTGTCGCAGCAGCCCTTTCTTGTCCTTTCCCGGTGCCTTTTTCACTCCGCCTCTCGGATTAATGGGATTCTTCTTCTTCTTTCCCTTGGCCTTGGCTTTCGGAACGGAGGAGAAAGATGGCCCAGCAATTAGAGCGGGAGTTTTCGCTACCTTTAGCGTGCTCTCTGCACTCCTCAACATATTGAGGAGTTCAGGTAAGGACTTCTCCATGTTGTGCATGTTGAAGTTTACAATGAACTGAGCAAAAGCAGGGGGATAGGACTGTAGAAAAATATCAACATACTGTTCGTTCTCCATGGTCCAACCCAGGTCCTCTAGTTCTTCGATAAGCCCAATCATCTTCAATACATGGTCACCTACAGACGTTCCAGCAGCCATCCGCGTCTGAAACAACTTTCGAGATGCCTCGTATCGGAGAGTACGAGATTGCTCTCCATACAACTCCTTTGTATGGAGAAAGATGAATTGTACATCCATCTTCTCATGCTGCTTCTGATGTTCATTGTTCATAGAAGCAAGCGCGAGGCACTTAGCCGTTGCACAGTCTATATCCCATGTCTTGTGGATTTCTTTATCCACAACTGAAGAATCAGGGCCTGGGCTAGGAGGGGCTGGAGTAGTCAGGATGTATCCGACCTTATCATAGGTCAGGGCAATATTTACGTTCCTTATCCAATCTTTGTAATTCGGTCCCGTGAGTTTATTCTTGTCTAATAAAAGCTTAAGTCCCGTCATAGGTATCTGCCATTAGGAAAGAGAAAAGAAGACACTCAGCGATTGCTCTTGCATAATTAGATTGGTTATTAATCGTATCTAATCGATATCTCCCACTGCTTTTTATCAAATTTTCCTTCAAACCTTTAAAAAGAAAACTAGCCAGGATTAATTGCAATCAACAAGTTCTCTAACCGGTCAGCCAGGCCAGTGTCGGTACTCCGAGGGAGGTTCCCCGTGCTTTTGCACGGACCTAATTAAAATAAACCTCGTTTTCCTAGAGGTGTAACACCGTTGACACCTTTCTAGACACCTACTGGATTAGCTAATTGTAAAGTGAAAAACTGTCCCGGGAGTAACTTTTACTCACAGTGGGATTGGGATCCAACTGTCATATAGAAGGTATGTAATATCATTGCAAATTTCAACTCTTGAAATTCCCGATATGATTTTTACCCCTAGTGTCTTATGACCTTAACTATGGTCAACAAATCATAAGCACTAGTCAAGTTCTACTCGCCATTTCGTGATTGATTTAGACACACCCGCATGACCCTTAACTATGGTCAACAAAGTCATACGAATGTCCTAATCGATCGCATCTAATGCTTTGGAGGAAGACATCACTTAGCTACCGTACACCACGCCTTAACTATAGTCAACAAACGTGGCACGAATACTAAGTACTCTGCTTCCTAAAATGGTGGAGGGAAATGGATTGTTTTTATTAAAAACCCTTAACGTTTTGAAATTGATATCGTTGTAGAATCTAGTGAAAAGAGTGGTTTAAGCTCCAGTTTTAAAAGTCGAATGGTTTTGTAGTATCTTTCTAATTTCGCTAAAGAGGTCACTCCCAGTGAAGGGATCTCGGCTCTTTCATCATCGAATGAGATGCTAGATATTCATGAATACCACGATGCAAAGAAAAAGTTAGATCAACTATAAAAACAATTGAGTGCTTTGTAACATTTGCTTGTTTCGCTCAAGGGGACACTCCCGGTGAAAGGATATCGGCCCTTTCCTCATAGAATGAGGTGCTGGATATTCTTCAAGGAATACCACCATGCAAAACAGAAACTAGAGTTACCCATTTTAAAAGTTTTATTCTACAACATCTTTAGGTTTCTTTTGCTTAACATTAATCACATTAATGTTGTCCCATCATTTACGTTTCCTAAACATCACAGAAAAGATACGAAAATAGAACGTACGCTTATGCCATCCGCATTCGCCACTGGACCCCGTCATGCACCTTTAGGTTACTTAACTAACGGCATAGCGGGGGCTGGACTAGAGCGGGTGCAAATACTAAGCAACGTTTATTATATATTTCATATATAAATATAGCCATTTCAGATCACAGTTGAATACATTGGATATACTATGAATTCCGTATTTCATTCAAGCCCTTAATGAAAGACGGGTTCCATGGTCGTAATGAATAAACAAAACCCTACCCTAGACCCCTACGGGTGAGGCAAACTACCCGCCAAATTCTCGAAGTGGAGCAACCTCCCTCAACAAAGTGACTAGGCCACTCGGCACTTCGAGAACCCGGTAGTTTGTGCACCCCACCTTGGGTCTATCCTAAGAGCAAAAACAGTAAAAAGAAATATACAACGGTGGCTACAACTTCAACCCGGATGTGCCCCGCAAAATAATATTACATTGCTTTTTACAAATTACATGAATGAAAGAAAAGAAAAACGCTCTTCTCACATCCTCCCGGCCATTCATCATGACGATCCAACATATTGATATATACATACCATCTCATGATATCAATACCGATGTGTGCAACCTCGACTAATCGACTTATAGAAATTAGTCGACGTTTCCAAAACACACATACACAAAGTAAGTAAAGAAGTCCCAACAATAGAATTCCGCATGAGATTTGCAAACTATATCATTTTCCAACACTTGAAAAACCAGTGAGCAAGTTTTCAAAAACCGATCTTTTGAGCCAATCCGGGAGTCGAAACGAACTCGAAACCCGCCGGAACTTCACGGAGGCGAAGAACACCAAATATACTGTCGAATGGGAGCCCTCGGGGGGGTACCCACCCCCGGGGGCCACCTCGAGGTGGCCTCAAAGGGTGTGCAGACCCGAGAGCACCTTGTTGGGGTGCTCTTGTAGGGTTCCTAGGCACTCTCAAGAGGTCTCACAAGGCATCAACCATGCCAATTTCAAATTTTACGGTGCCGAGAAACCCTAGACTACGGATCGTTAACTAGAATTTTAGGCGACAAAGCAACTAGTTAACAAATTAACTACAAGAATGGAAATACAACCTTTGTAGATCCGGTGCTCCACCTCCATAGCTCTGCAATGATGTCCCTCCGCTGTCCAAATCGGATCCCGGACTCTTGCGTCGGCTTCGTCGGAGAAATGGGCGGGCTAGGTCGTCGATGTCGATGCCGAAGATGATCTACGTCGAGGCATCACTAGATCAAGCTCCCACTTCACCAAGTCATGAAACTTGTGAAGAGAACACCCTATACTACTTGGCAAGAGGTAGAGGATGACGAAATTGGAAGTGGGTTCACTTTAGAATTGGATTTCTCACTCTTTTTCATCAATCACCATTGATGGTCCAAGGTTTCTTCATGTTGAAGATGAAGAAGAAGAAGAAGAAAATGTTATGATAAGTTAATTCAAAATAGAAAATAAATTGAATACTTATCATGTTGCAACCATGGTCAAGTGTAGAGAATAAATCAAGGTTAAATGGAATGGTTAGGGTTAAGCATGAAGACAAAATGAAATAAATAAATAAATGAAAAAGAAAACCCTAACCATTACACAACCATGGTTTAATCTTTACACAAACCCTAGAGAGCATGTATCATCAAACATGATACAATCAAGTGCACAAAAAGTATATCACATATACAATGTGCACATCAAGTGAGAAAATCCATTTAAAGTGAACCAATACTAGTTAATGCAAAGTAATATATCAAATATATAATTATACATTAAATCATTAAATCAACACTTGATTTAATGATCCGGTCATATCGCATATAACCGACTAGTATCCTATGTATCGGCTTACCGAATCAATCCTTGATTCGATAACTAGGTTATATCGCATACAACCATTCGATACATCCATCGCGAGAATGGAATACGGTATCACATACACGCATTATTCTCGGTCCCGCACTTATCTCATATGCGCTCCTATTTCGTTTCGCTTGAGCCAGGAAACCTCTGTGTAGGACTCTAAAGACTCGTCAATACGCCGGCAGCAGGTGATGATCATATCAAACACCCACAAGCCGCAAGCGGTCTGCTAAACGTAACGGCCACCCGGGTATTAAGCGATCAGAAGATCGACGAGCAAGCCCGCTCACACTCCTGTGAATCCAACCAGTAACACTTACCGTACAGTCCGGTCTGATCGTCTGATATGTCGCATATTTCGCCTAGGGGTGGTAAACGTCAGACCCCAACAGCTCGATAAGTCGTGTCGATATGAGTTCTATAACAATTCGAGAAACTACTGGTAACACTTACCAGTAAATCTTAGCAACCCTGGCCAGGGATTTCCGGTTATAGCCAATCGAACACTGCGCAACATCAACCCCCTATACCGGGAGAGACGAATCCCCTCCTATCGCTCATTGCCTCCATGTGATTCGGGACTGTACCCAAAAACCACCGTTTTGCACGCCCTCTTGGACGTGGTAAGGTGGAAATCAAAGCACAGTGGGAACCACACAAGACTCTATGACGATCTCGGGTCAACAGACTACTCTGTACCAGTGTCACCAGAGAACTGCCATCTGACGTAAGGTATAATACCATCTGGGAGTTCTCGGCGAGTCCGTCCAGTGTACCCAGTCTCTACTGAGCACCCGTATATCATCTCTGATGTCAAACACCAATGGATATGGGATCATCCATCGCCCATCTGTATGGGTCGAGAAGGTATATGCTAGTCTACTCTGGTATATCGATGCCCCGTCTCGATACACCCACGACTAGGGACTTTGAAGGATGTACTTATGGACTACCATGTCCCCACTAGTATGATCCGCATCATAGTCCAGGTAGTCAAGTACACATCCTAAGGGCTTTACCAACATGTAACAGAGAGACAATCAGTGTACACGTTAAGGTAAAGAGCAACCAGATACCATACTATCATGTCGAGCAAGAAAGTCCTCCCTATATATGTCCCAGCATCCACTGCAATATACATCCTATGTATAGCAATGGCCTCTAGGGCATACATATAACTAACAATCTCCCACTTGCACTAGGGCCATCTGATAGCAGTGGTTATAGTATCTCATACTCAACCATCCCATAAAAGTCTCTCTCTTGGAAAAGGCCTTTGTGAGTGGATCCGCCGTGTTGTCCTCTGAGTCTACTCTCGTAACCTCGATCCCTTAGAGATCAACCATCTCCATGATCAGGTGATACTACCTTAGAATATGTCTGGATCACTGATGGGACCTGCGTTCCTCGGCATAAGCCACAACTCCATTGTCTCATAATGGTAGGAACGTAGTTCATCTCATGAAACATTATACACCCAAACAGCCTCTTTGGTAGCATCTTAAGTAGCGATGTATCCAGCCTTTATCGTCTAGTATGCCACGGTATCTAGCTTGGAACTCTTCCAACATACCGTCCCTTTACTGAGGGTAAAGACAATGCCTGTGACTGACACTCAGTCGTCTTTATCACTTTGGAACACTTCCAGTGATTCTCCCTAGGATCAACTGATACCATCTCACTACAACTAATGAGTGTCCTAATATCCAATTAGATCTATCTCATAGATCCAAAACCCAGGATTTAGGAGGTATCACTTTGATTCTATATGGAGAATGCTTGTGATAAACGGAGATTGACCGAGCGTAGCATAGGAAACTCCTTCCGTATCATGAGTATGTCATCCACGTACTCTACGAGGATCATTTCCATACTCCCTACTACCTTTTTGTATATACAAGGTTCATCTACCATTTTGATGAAGTCAGACTTTTTGACAACTACATCAAAACAGACGTTCCAACTCCGCGATGTCTGCTTTATCCTATAAAGCATCTTGTACACGTTTCCGCTGCTCCTACTGTCTACGAAGCCCTCTGGCTGTGTACTTATAGACGTTCTCTTCTAAAACATCATTTAGAAAAGCAGTCATGGCACCCAACCGCCAGATATCGTAGTCATGGTATGTAGCCGTGGCAAGTAGGATCTGGATGGACTTAAGCATAGCCACTTGAAAAGGTTTCATCATTATCCACGCCTGGTCGATGACGAAAAGCTTTAACAAGTCTAGCTTTGAAAGTCTCAACTTTTCCATCTACACCAAGTAATCTTCTCAAGATATACTTGCTCCTGATGGGGATTTAACCCTTCAGATATAGCAGCCAAAGTCCATACTTTGCTGGTGTACATGGATTCCATCTCAGATCGCTAAGCATCCATCCATTCTTACAGAGTCCCACTGCTGATGGCCAGCTCGAAAATAGTTGGGTCATCATCTCATGATGCAATCCTCGCTCCCACTGTCATAGAGTAACCGAAGTATCTCTCATGCGGGTGAGGAACCTTACTAAATCGGCGGAGAGGCTGAGGTTCGTTGGTAACTATTGAATCCTTTGGTTCTTTCAAATCATCTGCTGTAGTTTGTATAGCTGGAACCTTTCCAGTTCTACATTACAGACTTTGCCTCGAGCTTGTCCGGATTTTGCTTTTAGACATAGGCCGGACAACCCCAAATCTTAACTAACTTAAGAGATGGGCTCTTCCCTTTCCATATCACATATGAAGGGGTAGGCAACTGATTTGATTGGAACCCTATCCAATAGGTATGCATCATTTCAAGTGCATAACTCCCAAAAAGGAAATAGGTAACTCAGTAGTACTCATCATAGAGCACACCTTATCATATAGGGTGTGACTGCTCCACCCCGATATACCATCGTGCTATGGTGTATACGGAGGAGTAATGCTGAGAGGGAATCTCATTCTCCTTTAGAAAAGTCCAAGAATTTCGTGCTCAAGTATTCTCCTCCTTGATCTCATCATAGGACATAATACTTTTACCCGTATTTGGTTCTCTACTTCTAACTTATATTCTGTGAATATCTCAAAAGGTTCGGACTTGTGTTTCAACAGGAACATAGGTCTGAATCTCGAAAGATCATCAGAGAATGTAATGAAGTACAAAGAACCGGTCTTGGCATGTGTAGACAGGGGACCTTACATACATCAACATGTATCATCCCAAGAGTTTACTAACTCTTTCTATGTTTCCAATAAACGGAGCTGTGGTCATCTTATCTTTGTGACATGACTGGCGAGTTTCTCAAGATGTAAATTCAAACTCATTTAAATATGCATCTTTATGTAACTTCAGCTAGTCGGGTCGCATTGATATGACCTAGTCTACAATACCTCAAGAAGGATTCGTTCATTTCTGAACTCTTCCTCTTGTGTGTGTTCCGTATATTAAAGAACTGTAGTTTGATTTAGAACATCAATGCTTTTAGATAACGTGCCTGAACCGATCAACTTTTGATATAGGAAATGTTCAAAACATTATCCAACTATATAAA
Source organism: Agapanthus africanus (assembly GCA_030015575.1). Lineage (NCBI taxonomy): Eukaryota > Viridiplantae > Streptophyta > Magnoliopsida > Asparagales > Amaryllidaceae > Agapanthus > Agapanthus africanus. The sequence goes on along the minus strand of CM057348.1, from coordinate 410,971,184 downwards.
ATTTTATCATTTCTTTACTAATAAAGAGATAGATATGATTTTGTATATCAGGTTCGATATCTAATAACATTCGTTCAGAATCAATGTATTTGGAATACAGGGTGACAGTGACCAACAGACTTGGCTGCAACACTTGCCCCGTTTTCTGTCTCATGAAACTTATCACCCGTTCTCAGTTCTCTACCTTTCTGTAGCCCTATGTAACAGATTACATATCTGGGATCCTGATCTGGTATCACATACCCAGGACGTAGAGGATACAGAGAAACAGTTCTTTGTAATGAACACACCTGAAGATGATGCATCAGCATGCACTCTCTTCGTTTGGGTGGCACGGGAATTCTGGTAATCCCCTATTTCCTGCTCTGTCTTATAACAATTATAAGTCGGAGCGGGACCAACGTTCCCCAGCTCAGTATAACAAGCGGGTTCGATCAAATATCCGTATTATTATCTTGATTAAGGCGTGATATGGTCGCTACCTGGAGAGAGAGAGAAGAAAACACTCAGCGTGCGCTCTTGCAAGAATAGATTGGTTATTATTTTATCTAATCAGGATGGCTCCCACTGTTTTTATCAAATCTTCCTTCAAACCCTAAAAGGAAAGACTAGCCGGGATTAATTACACACTACAAGTTCGCCAATCTTTCAGCCAGGCCAGTGTCGGTACTTTGAGGGAGGTCCCCCGTGCTTTCGCACGAACCTAATTACAGTAAACCTCGTTTTCCCAGAGGCGTAACCCCGTTGACACCTTTCTAGACACCTACTTGATCGGCTAATTGTAATATGTAAAACTCTCCCAGGAGTAACTCTTACTCGCAGCGGGTATCGGGATCCAACTATCTCTTAGAAGGTATGCAATCTCATTGCAAATTTCAACACTTGAAATTCCCGATAATATTTTGCCCCTAACGTGCTATGACCTTGACGAAAGCCAACAAACCATAGCCCGCTAGTCAAGTTCAACCCGTACATTTCTTGATTGAATTAAACCCACCCGCACGACCCTTGACGAAAGCCAACAAAGCCGCACGACTACCCTAATCCAATCGCATCGTATGCAGCAGATAAGCAGCATATAGCTACCGCACACTGCACCTTGACGAAAGCCAACAAATGCAGCACGAATACTATATACAACTTATCTGAAATGACGGAGGGCTACGACAGGTTTTTCTAAAAACCTATTGCGTAATGAACTTGATATCATTGAAGAATCAAATGATTTTAAAATGGAGTGTTTTTGAGGCTTTTCTAGTTTTGCTAAAGGAGTCACTCCCGGTGAAGGGATCATCGGTCCTTTCCTCGTCGAATGAGGTGCGGGATATATCACATATATCACTGTGCAAAGCAAAAACTCTTAAAAGCAATCAAAAGACAAACCGAGTGTGTAGCATCTGCCAGTTATTGCTAAAGGAGTCACTCCCGGTGAAGGGATCTCGGTCCTTTCCTCATCGAATAAGGTGCAGGATATATCACATATACCGCTGTGCAAAGCAAGAACTGTAGCTACCTGTTTTATTTTGAAATTCGATTCTACAACATCTTAGGTTTCTTTTATTTTCATTAATCACATTAATGAAATCCCATCATTTTTATACCTAAACATCACAGATAAATACGACGTACACTTATGCCATCCGCATTCGCCTCGATGTCCCCTCGTGCACCGTTAGGTTAGGTAACTAACGGCAGAGCGGGGCAGGGCTAGCGCGGGTGTAAAACATAAGTAACGCCTATATAATATATCATATATACTATATACAGTATCTATCACAGAACATCACATGATCACATCACAGATATCGCAGCAGAAGAAACATATGAAATATTGGATATACTAGGACGTCCGTGTTTTCAATACGAGCCAGTATAAAACACGGATTCCACGGTCGTGATGAATAGCCAAACCCACACCCCTAGACCCCTACGAGAGCGGCAAGCAACCCTACCAATTCTAGAGTTAGGAGACCCGGACTCGACTCCTCGAGTTGGTCTCCCACTGGACTCCAGAACCCGGTTACTTGTGCCCTCCTCCTTGGGTCTATCCTAGTGCGGAAAAGTAAATAATATACAAAAGGTGACAACTTCCGCAACCTGGAAGTGCCCCAATAAAAGAATATTACATACAAGTTTTTACATGAATGAAAATGAAAAACACTCATCTCACATAAAAAAACCCCGGCTATTCAAACACGACGATCCAATATAACATATCCAGCAACACATAACATCACATGTCATCAACGTAAGTAAATATGCGCATCCCAATTGTCGTTGACATATAGCAACGAAACCGGCGATATCATATATTACACTTACGGTCACAGAAAAGAAAGTGTAAAACTACAACAGTTGGAATCCGCAATCTCTTTAGACATCGCATGCCTAATCAAATGAATTCTTTAGACATCGCATGCCTAACAATTATAAACCCCGCATTTTAGTCTCATCATCGAAAACACTTTTCAATATCAAGTCGGGTAATTCAACAAGATTCCCGACATCCTGATCGAATGCTCGTCGCAAACTTCAGTAGACAGTCGCACCCCCGATACCGTCGACGAAGTGCACCAAGGCGGAACACCGCTACCGGGAGCACCCGAACGGATGCTTTCGGCGATGGGGTTCTCCTACAGTCACTTGGTCGAGGCTCTGGGGTGAGGCTGTCTATTAAGTTTACCCGGCGAGTATCCGCGTACGCTACGTGATTGCGACAGACTTTTGATCACATCAAAATTCGGTGGCAACCGATCAAGTGAGACTAAACTGCTATGTTTATAACATTCATTCAGTTATCTCATAACTTCTTGTGAATTCCAATTATTGTATCCCATTCCAGATAAATAGAAAATGTTAAACTTTCCGATCGAACATTCTAACACCCAAGTTTTCCCGATACAAATCAACTCATGAAATAAGTTCAAAAACATTCACTTCATGCCTCAGTACCAACAGTCCAGCCGTAGAAGGGTCAAGCCAACGCCTCACATGTGGCACGCCGTACTGCCCCAAACCCGAGGGTTCAAAGGGCAGTTCAAGACGGTCACATAATCGAGTTAAGGTTTGTTGTCTTCTAGAGGGACTATCGCGTTACTTGCACTACTCAGAACGTCCTTAAACTATGGAAAAAATCCAACACTTGGAAATTTCCCGGCAGGGGAAAAAGTGGGTTTTTATATCCGGTCGAACTTTTTAACAGTTTCTAAAATATCCGGAAAAACATAAACGAAGTTAAATTATCCGATCAAATTAACGAATCCCCAATAAAACCCTAGAAAACTCAACACTTGAGTGGAATTAAAAAATTTACATAAAAAATTGCCAAGAAAGGACCTAAGAATAAATAAATGAAATTTGAGGGACTAAGTCCAAATTTGGGCCGCGGAAGCGCCGCCAAATCCCTGGTTTGGCCGCGGTTCCGCGGTCGAATTATGGAATTAGAGGCCCAAACTTCACAGTAATTCTTAGTTTTTCCTGCTCTATTTTCTGAGAATTTTTAATTCACAATAATCCCTGTTTTTGAAAATTGTACAGAGAGCATGGAAAATTTGGGGTTTCGGGTTCGATCGGGTTTCTAACATCGTCTACGCATCGCCTAAGGCTCTAGTTAGGCTTTGATACCACTGTAGGGTTCCTAGGTACTCTCAAGAGGTCTCACAAGGCATCAACCATGCCAATTTCAAATTTTAGTGCCGAGAAACCCTAGACTACGGATCGTTAACTAGAATTTCAGGCGACAAAGCAACTAGTTAACAAATTAACTACAAGAACGGAAATACAACCTTTGTAGATCCGGTGCTCCACATCCATAGCTCCGCAATGATGTCCCTCCGCTGTCCAAATCGGATCCCGGACTCTTGCGTCGGTTTCGTCGGAGAAATGGGCAGGCTAGGTCGTCGATGTCGATGCCGAAGATGATCTACGTCGAGGCATCACTAGATCAAGCTCCCACTTCACCAAGTCATGAAACTTGTGAAGAGAACACCCTATACTACTTGGCAAGAGGTAGAAGATGAAGAAATAGGAAGTGGGTTCACTTTAGAATTGGATTTCTCACTCTTTTTCATCAATCACCATTGATGGTCCAAGGTTTCTTCATGTTGAAGATGAAGAAGAAGAAGAAGAAAATGTTATGATAAGTTAATTCAAAATAGAAAATAAATTGAATACTTATCATGTTGCAACCATGGTCAAGTGTAGAGAATAAATCAAGGTTAAATGGAATGGTTAGGGTTAAGCATGAAGACAAAATGAAATAAATAAATAAATGAAAAAGAAAACCCTAACCATTACACAACCATGGTTTAATCTTTACACAAACCCTAGAGAGCATGTATCATCAAACATGATACAATCAAGTGCCCAAAAGTATATCACATATACAATGTGCACATCAAGTGAGAACATCCATTTAAAGTGAACCAATACTAGTTAATGCAAAGTAATATATCAAATATATAATTATACATTAAATCATTAAATCAACACTTGATTTAACGATCCGGTCATATCGCATATAACCGACTAGTATCCTATGTATCGGCTTACCGAATCAATCCTTGATTCGATAACTAGGTTATATCGTACAACCATTCGATACATCCATCGCGAGAATGGAATACGGTATCACATACACGCATTATTCTCGGTCCCGCACATATCTCATATGCGCTCCTATTTCGTTTCGCTTGAGCCAGGAAACCTCTGTGTAGGACTCTAAAGACTCGTCAATACGCCGGCAGCAGGTTATGATCATATCAAACACCCACAAGCCGCAAGCGGTCTGCTAAACGTAACGTCCACCCGGGTATTGAGCGATCAGAAGATCGACGAGCAAGCCCGCTCACACTCCTGTGAATCCAACCAGTAACACTTACCGTACAGTCCGGTCTGATCGTCTGATATGTCGCATATTTCGCCTAGGGGTGGTAAACGTCAGACCCCAATAGCTCGATAAGTCGTGTCGATATGAGGTCTATAACAATTCGAGAAACTACTGGTAACACTTACCAGTAAATCTCAGCAACCCTGGCCAGGGATTTCCGGTTATAGCCAATCGAACACTGCGCAATATCAACCCCCTATACCGGGAGAGACGAATCCCCTCCTATCGCTCATTGCCTCCATGTGATTCGGGACTGTACCCAAAAACCACCGTTTTGCACGCCCTCTTGGACGTGGTAAGGTGGAAATCAAAGCACAGTGGGAACCACATAAGACTCTATGACGATCTCGGGTCAACAGACTACTCTGTACCAGTGTCACCAGAGAACTGCCATCTGACGTAAGGTATAATACCATCTGGGAGTTCTCGGCGAGTCCGTCCAGTGTACCCAGTCTCTACTGAGCACCCGTATATCATCTCTGATGTCAAACACCAATGGATATGGGATCATCTATCGCCCATCTGTATGGGTCGAGAAGGTATATGCTAGTCTACTCTGGTATATCGATGCCCCGTCTCGATACACCCACGACTAGGGACTTTGAAGGATGTACTTATGGACTACCATGTCCCCACTAGTATGATCCGCATCATAGTCCAGGTAGTCAAGTACACATCCTAAGGGCTTTACCAACATGTAACAGAGAGACAATCAGTGTACACGTTAAGGTAAAGAGCAACCAGATACCATACTATCATGTCGAGCAAGAAAGTCCTCCCTATATATGTCCCAGCATCCACTGCAATATACATCCTATGTATAGCAATGGCCTCTAGGGCATACATATAACTAACAGCTCTCGGGTCACCCACCCCTAAGGCCATCTTGAGGTGGTCATGGGGTGTGGGTCCGGCCTCTGGTTCCCCCCGGGGTCTTCCCGGGGTGCGCGCGCTCCACCCCGCGGCTTCTCGGTTCAAACCGTGAGCCCGCGGGGTGTGCAAACAACTCAAAATTCAATTTTTAAAACTGTTTTTTCGGCAGTTTTTCCACGACGAAAAACGGAGGAATTATAACGTTACTACAAGCTATTTAAGGTTTAAGATAGTCTCTGATACCGTGTTAGTGGATGTTGCATACCCTCACAACACTTGTGAGGAGGCGGAACTGGTAAACAATATTTTTTTCTTGCATGTAACACCCACATAACCCAAGATTATTTCTTAAACCTAACTAGCAAAAACCATCAAGAGATCTAATCTACTATGATAGTATTTATACCTAATAGAACCGGTCCTTCAGGTCTTCACTTGAATGTGACTCCTAGGCTCCTTGTGGTTGCAATGAGCTTGATCTTGATGGGTTGGCTTAGCACCTTAGCAAGGTTTGGCAAGCATCAATCATGCTACTTTAAAATTTTTAAGGTGCTAAACAAACCGACCAAGTAATCGAACTAGAGAATTAGGGTTAAACATGATATGTAAACTCTTTACATCTAAGTGAACAAGGAATACAACCTCTGTAGACCGGTCCTTCACTTCAATAGCTCCGTGTAGTAGTCCCTTCGCCGCGATCACGATCCCCCGGACTCTAGAGAGGCTCCACAAGATGTACGGAACAAGCTTGCTTCGTTGTCTTTGAGGCTGAAGATGAACTACGTCGAGGAGACACTAGCTCATGCTATCTCTTCACTAATTATGTAGATTAGTGAAGCAAACACCCTAAACTAATTGGCAAGTAATAGAGGATGATGCAGTAGGAAGTGAGCTCACTTTAGTTTAATTTTTCTCACAAGATTTCATCACTTAGAAAAAACTAACAAGCTTTTTCTCTTGAAGAAAAATAAGAAGTGATGAAGCAAATGAATGAGAGAGTGACGTTAGAATTGCAACCATGGGTGAGTTAGTGTCATGCCTAACTCATGTAGAGAATAAACCATAACTATGAGTTAATGGTTGGGTTAAGGAAATATCTTAAGCAGGACAAACAAGTGGACTTGGTCAACGAAATGCATAAGCTTCTACAAGCTTTGAACCATGACTCATTATCTACATGTTTAAAATACTTAAGTCAAATAAAACCCTAACTTAACCTAGCATGGTGTGAGTCTCATACATACATTTTGCAAGTGTAACCTAGCATGACACAACAATATATATCACATATATATTTTGTGTGCAGAAAGAAAACAATACATATATCACATATATGCAAAGTATATCAAATGTGAGAAAAGAAATACTTAAGTGAGCTAATATTAGTTAATGTAATGTAATATATCAAATATATAATTATACATTAAATTATTAAATCAACACTTGATTTAATAATCCGGCTATATTACATATAACCGACTAATATCAAATGTAACATCTTATCGAATCAACACTTGATCTGATAACTTGGCTATATCACATATAACCTACCAATGTCACAAGTCGCGAAAATAGAATGCGGCATCACATACAAGCTTTAATCTTGGTACCGCACATATCACATACGTTCACTTACTCCGTTTCGCATGAACCAGGAAACCTTTGTGTAGGACTCTAAAGACTCGTCAATACGCCGGCAGTAAGTGATGATCATATCAAACACCCACATGCCGCAAGCGGTCTGCTAAACGTAACGGCCACCCGGGTATTGAGCGATCTGAAGATCAACAAGCAAGCCTGCTCATACTCCTGTGAATCCAATCAGTAATACTACCGTACAGTCCGGTCTCTTCGTCTGATATGTCGCATATCACAGCCTGGGGGTCGTATAACGTCGTACCCCAATAGCGTGATAAGTCATGCCGATGCAAGGTCTATAACGGTTCGAAAAACTACTGGTAACACTTACCGGTAAATCTCAGCAACCCTGGCCAGGGATTTCCTGTTATGGCCAATCGAGCATAGCGCAGCATCAACTCCCAATACCGGGAGAGACGAAACCCTTCCTATCGCTCATTGCCTCCATGTGACTCGGGACTGTACCCAAAAACCACCCTTTTGCACGATCTCATGACCGTGGTATGGTGGAAATCAAAGCACAGTGGGAATGACACAAGACTCTATGACGATCTTGGGTCTACAGATTAACCTATACCAGTGTCACCAGAGAACTGCTATCCGACGATAGGTATAATACCATCTAGGAGTTCTCGGCGAGTCCGTCCAGTGTACCCAGTCTCCACTAAGCACCAGCATACCTTCTCTGATGTCAAACACCAATGGATATGGGATCATCCATCGCCCATCATATGAGTCGATAAGCGTATATGCTAGTCTACTCTGGAGTATCGATGCCCTGTCTCGATACTCCCATGACTAGGAACATTTGAAGGATGTACTTATCGACTACCTTGTCCCCACTAGTATAATCTGCATCATAATCCTGGTAGTCAAGTTCTCATTCTAAGGGCTTTATCAACATGTAATAAAGAGACAATAAGTGTACCTGTTAAGATAAAGTGCAACCAGATAGCATACTATCATGTCGAGTAAGAAAGTCCTCCCTATATATGTCCAAGCATCCACTACAATATACATCGCATGTACAGTAATGGCCTCTAGGGCATACATATAACTAACAATCTCCCACTTGCACTAGGGCCATCTGTTGTAGTATCCAATACCCAACAATATAGCAGTGGTTATAGTATCCCATACTCAACCATCCCATAGAAGTCTCTCTAGGGGTAATGCCTTTGTGGGTGGATCCGCTGTGTTATCCTTCGTGTCTACTCTCGTATCCTCGATCCCTTGGAAATCATACATCTCCTTGATCAGGCGATACTTGCCTCAGAATATGTCTGGAATGCTGACGGCACTTTCGTTCCTAGGCCTAAGCCACAACTCCATTGTTGTCACAATAACACTTATTGGATGCTCAATGGTAGGAACCTTGTTCATCTCATGAACAAGAAAACGCCCAGACAGCCCTTTTGCCAGCATCATTTGTAGCAATGTATTATGCCTTTATTGTTTAGTATGTCACGATATCTAGCTTGGAACTCTTCCAACATACCGTCTCTGCACTGAGGGTAAAGACATTGCCCGTGACTGACTCTCAGTCGACCTTATCACTCTGGAAGCTGGAACCAAGAACTTTCTTTTAGTGCTTCTCAAGTACTTAAGAATGTCCTCCACAGCTTTCCAGTGAATCTCCCAAGACCCGATTGATTCCTGATCACTACACCTAGTGAGTCATCTACATCTGGTATAGTACATAATATCGCATACTCTGATAGAGCCTACAGCCAAAGCATAGGATATCCCTTGCAAGCGAGTTCTCTCCAAATCGGTCTCGAGAGACATCTTTTTGGAGAGAGTGGTCCATGAGTAAGTGGGCGAACCACCATGCTTAGAATCATCCATACTAAACTCCTTTAGTACGATGTTTATGTACATAGAATTGGGACACTCCCTACATCCTACTTAGATCTATCTCATATATCATAATCCATAAGATGTAGCAGGTATCATCCAAATCTTCTATTGAGAATCCCCATGATAAGAGGAGCTTGACCGAGTGTAGCATAGGAAATCTTTCCTATCAAGAGTATGTCATCTACGTACAATACGTGTAAGACAATCTTACTCTCTACAACCTTCTTGTGTATACAAGGTTCATCTACAATTTTGATGAAGTCAAACTCTTTGACAACCACATCAAAACAGATGTTCCATCTCCGCGATGCTTTTATTCATCCTGATGGACTTAAGCATAGCTTTGAAAGTCTCAACTTTTCCATTTATACCAATAATCTTCTCAAGATCTATTTGCTCCCAATGGGTTTTACCCCTTCATGTGCAACATGCAAAGTCATACTTTGTTGGTGTATATGGATTCCATCTCAGATCGCATAGCATCCAACCATTTCACTGAGTCCCCACTCGTGATGGCCTGCCTGAACTTAGTTAGGCCATCATCTCATGATGCAATCCTCACTCCCACTGTCATCGAGAAGACCGTAGTATCTCTCGAGTGGATGAGGAACCCTACCAGATTCGTCGAGAGGTTGAGGTTCGTTGGAGACTATTGAATCCTTTGGTTCTACCTAATCATCAGCTGTTAGTTTGCCTAGATGGAACTCCTTCCAGTTCTACCTCATGACCACAAATTTCTTCACAAGAAATTCCCTTTCTAAAAAGGTGGCATGCTGAGAAACAAAACACCTTTTGCTCCTCAGAGTGGTAGAAGATATTCCCTTACGAATGTTCGGGATATCCAAAAAACATATACAGATCTGCCCTTGCCTCGAGCTTATCCGGATTCTACCTTTCAACATTGGCCGGACAACCTATATCTTAAATCGTTTAAGACATGGTCTCTTCCCAAACCATATCTCATATGTAGTGGTAGGCCCTGATTTGGACGGAACCCCATTCAATAGGTATGCAACATCTCAAGTGCATAACTCTAAAAGGAAACAGGTAACTCAGCAGTACTCATCATAGAGCGCACTATATCTCATAGGGTGCGATACCTCCACCCCGATACACCGTTGTGTTGTGGTGTACATGAAGGAGTAAGCTGAGAGATAATCTCATTCTCCTTTTAGAAACTCCAGGAACTCCATGCACAAGTATTCACCTCCTCGATCACATCGAAGGACTTAATACTTTTACCCGTCTGATTCTTTAACTTCAAGCTTATATTCCTTGAATTTCTCAAAAGTTTCAGACTTGTGTTTCAACAGGAGCATATGTCCGAATCCTGAGAGATAGTCGATGAATATAACGAAGTACGAAGAACCAACCTCTGCATTTGTAGACATAGGACCATATACATCATCATGCATTCATCCAAAGAGTTCACTAACTCTTTCTCTATTTCCAGTAATCGGAGTATTGGTTATATTACCTTTGAGACAAGACCGGCAAGTATCATATGATGAAAATTCGAACAGATTCTCATTTTCATCCTTATATAACTTAGCTGGTCGTGTCGCATAGATATGACCTAGTCTACAATGCCTCAAGAAGGATTTGTTCATTTCTGAATTAGTCCTCTTGTTTGTGTTCTAGATACTTTAAACTGTGGTTTGATTTAGAACGTATATGCTATTATATAACATGCCTGATCAAATCAACTCTTGATTCAGGAAAATGTTCACAACATTATCCTCTAATAAATAATTATATCCTTCTTTAACTCCATTAAAGAATCTGATGTAATGTTGTATATCAGGTTCGGTATTTAATAACATTTGTTCCGAATCAATGTATCTAATACAAGGTGATATTTGCCAACTGATTTGGCTGCAACAATTGCACCATTCTTTAACACTTAGAGACATATCACTTATTCTCAGTTCTCTACCTTTCTGTAGCCCATGTAACACTTAAATATATAGGATCCTGATCCGGTATCTCATACCTGGGACGTAGAGGATACTGTGAAACAGTTCTCGGTAATAAGGACACCCGAAGAATATGTATCAACATGCACTTTATTCGATTGGGTGGCATGGGAATCCGGATATTCCCCTATTTTCTGCTTGGACTTATAACAGTTATAAGATGGAGCGGAACCAACGTTCCCTACCTCAGTATAATAAGCAGGTTCAGTCAATGCATCCATATTATTATCTTGATTAATGCGTGACATGGTCGCTACCAGGAGAGAGAGAGAAGAAAAACACTTTGCGTGCGCTCTTGAAGGATTAGATTGGTTATTCTTTTATCTAATCAGGATGGCTCCCACTGTTTTAGTCAAATCTACCTTCAAACCCTAAAAGGTAAGATTGGTCGGGATTAATTACACTCTACAAGTTCGCCAATCTTACAGCCATGCCAGTGTTGGTAGTTTGAGGGAGGTTCCCCGTGCTTTCGCACGGACCTAATTAAATTAAACCTCGTTTTCCTAGGGGCGTAACCCCGTTAACGCCTTTCTAGACACCTACTTGATCGGCTAATTGTAATGTGTAAAGCTCTCCAAGGAGTAACTCTTACTTGCAGTGGGTATCATGATCCAACTATCTCATAGAAGGTATGCAATCTCATTGCAAATTTCAACACTTGAAATTCCCGATAATATTTTACCCCTAATGTCCTATGACCTTGACGGAGGTCAAGAAACCATAGGCTGTTAGTCAAGTTCTACTCGTACATTTCATGATTGAATTAAACCCACCCGCACGAACCTTGACGGAGGTCAACAAGGCCGCACGACTACCCTAATCCAATCGCATCTTATGCTGCAGATAAGCACTAGTCAGCTACCGCACACTACGCCTTGAAGGAGGTCAACAAACGCAGCATGAATATTAAGTACTACTTATCTGAAATGACGGAGGGCTACGACAGGTTTTTAAGAAAACCCTTCGAGTAATGAACTTAATATCGTAGTAGAATCGAGTGATTTTGAAAAAGATTGTTTTTAAGGCTTTTACTAGTTTCTTTAAAGAGGTCACTCCCGATGAAGGGATCTCGGCTCTTTCCTTATCGAATAAGGTGCAGGATATTTCACAAATACCACTATACAAAGCAAAAACCATAAAATCAAACAAAAGACAAACTGAGTTTGTAGAATCTGCTAGTTTCGCTAGAGAGGTCACTCTCGGTGAAGGGATCTCAGCTCTTTCCTTATCGAATAAGGTGCTGGATATTCTATGAGGAATACCGCTATGCAAAGCAAAAACTAGAGCTACCAGTTTTTAAACAAGTTTCTACAACATCTTTAGGTTTCTTTTTCTTTTTAAGTCCCATCAATTTTATGCTTCCTAAGCATCACATATGAAACGAAAGCAGTAATATTAATTATATCTCATATATATAATATAGGCATTCGTCTGAACATATCACAGTGATCACATCACAAAGCAGCAGAAGATAACATATGAAATATTGGATATACTAGGATTTCCGTGTTTTAATTTAAGCCAGTATAAAACATGGATTCCACGGTCGCGATGAATAGCCAAACCTACATCCTTAGACCCCCTACGAGAGCGGCAAGCAACCCTACCAATTCTAGAGTTAGAAGACCCAGTCTCGACTCCTCGAGATGGTCTCCCACTGGACCTTAGAACCCGGTTAGTTGTGCTCCCCGCCTTGGGTCTATCCTAATGCGGAAAAGTAAATAATATATATCAATTGTGACATCATCCTCAACCCGAAAGTACCCCAATAAAAGAATATTACATACAAGCTTTTACATGAATGAAAATGAAAAACTATCATCTCATATAAAAAAAAACCGGCAATTCAGAACACGACGATCCAATAAAACATATCACTGCAACCCATAACATCACATGTCATCAACGTAAGTAAATATGCGTATTCTAATTGTCATTGACATATAGCACCAAAACCGGCGATACACCACATATTACATTTACAGTAGCAGAAAAGAAAGTGAAAAACTACAACAATTGGAATCCGCAACCACCTTATACATCATAAACCCAACGTATCACATACTTTGGATTTCATGCCTAACCAAATGAATTCTTTAGACATCGCATGCCTAACAATTATAAACCCCGCATTTTATTCTCGATATTGAAAACACTTTCCAATAGCCTGTCGAGTAATTCAACAAGATTCCCGATAACCTGATCGAATACTCGTCGGAAACATTAGTACTGGCCGCACCCCTGACACCGTCGATGAAGTGCACTAAGGCGGAACACCACTGGCGCGAGCACTCGAACGGATGTTTTTGGCGACGGGGTTCTCCTACAGTCACATGGTCGGGGCTATGGGGCGTGGCTATCTAGTAAGGTTACCCGGCGAGTATCCGCGTACGCTACGTAATTGCGACGGACTTTTGATCAACATCAAAATCCCGTGCCAACTGATCAAATGAGATTAAACGGCTAGATTTATAAAATTCAAACTAGTTATCACATAACTAATTATAGTGGATTCCAAATATTGTATCACAATCACAGAAAGCTAGGCGAAGTTAGATAATTCGATCGATGCAACGAATTCCCAAAAATTCCGAGAGAGCTCAACACTTAAGCACAGTTAAAATTAACCAGAGACATGCCACAACAACTACGGACCAACAGCTGAAGGGCCCGACCCAAGCCTTTCAAGTGGCGTCGCGGATCCGCCGTCAAAACCATGTTTTGGCCGCGTATCCGCGGTCACTTGGACGAGTTAGGGTTTCATTTCTTCAGGTGTGTCCATAGAATTCCCTGCATGATTTTCTGAGTATTTTTAACATGGAAAAATCCAACTTTTTGAAAAATTTCCAGAAAAGGGGTCATTTCGGGCTTTCGGAGTTCGATCGGACTTTAAACTTCGTCTAGACAACTCCTAATGCTCTAGCTCGGCTCTGATACCACTTATGGGTTGGCTTAGCACCTTAGCAAGGTTTTGGCAAGCATCAATCATGCTACTTTAAAAATTATAGGGTGCTAAACAAACCGACCAAGTAATCAAACTAGAGAATTAGGGTTAAACATGATATGTAAACTCTTTACAACTAAGTGAACAAGAAATACAACCTTTGTAGACCGGTCCTTCACTTTAATAGCTCCGTATAGTAGTCCCTTCGCTGCGATCACGATCCCCCAAACTCTAGAGAGGTTCCACAAGATGTACGGAACAAGCTTACTTCGTTGTCTTCGAGGCCGAAGATGATCTGCATCGAGGAGACACTAGCTCATGCTATCTCTTCACTAATTGTGTAGATTAGTGAAGCAAACACCCTAAACTAAATGGCAAGTAGTAGAGGACGATGAAGTAGGAAGTGAGATCACTTTCGTTTAATTTTTCTCACAAGATTTCATCACTTAGAAAAAACTAGCAAGCTTTTTCTCTTGAAGAACAAGAAGATGTGATGAAGCAAATGAATGAGAGAGTGAGGTTAGAATTGCAACCATGGGTGAGTTAGTGTCATGCTTAACTCATGTAGAGAATAAACCATAGCTATGAGTTATGGGTTGGGTTAAGGAAATATCTTAAGCAAGACAAACAAGTGGACTTGGTCAATGAAACCTACAAGCTTCTACAAGCTTTGAACCATGACTCATTATCCACATGTTTAAAATACTTAAGCCAAATAAAACCCTAACTTAACCTAGCATGGTGTGAGTCTCATACATACATGTTGTAAGTGTAACCTAGCATGACACAACAATATATATCACATATATATTTTGTGTGCAAAAAGAAAACAATACATATATCACATATAAGTAAAGTATATCAAATGTGAGAAAAGAAATACTTATGTGAGCTACTATTAGTTAATGTAATGTAATATATCAAATATATAATTATACATTAAATTATTAAATCAACACATGACTTAATAATCCGGCTATATTACATATAACCGACTAATATCAAATGTAACATCATATCGAATCAACACTTGATCCGATAACTTGGCTATATCACATATAACCTACCAATGTCACAATTCGCGAGAATAGAATGCGGCATCATATACACGCATTAATCTCGGTCCCGCACATATCACATACGTGCACCTACTCTGTTTCGCATGAACCAAGAAACCTCTGTGTAGAACTCTAAAGACTCATCAATACGCCGGCAGTAGGTGATGATCATATCAAACAACCACATGCCGCAAGCATTCTGCAAAACATAACGGCCACCCGGGTATTGAGCGATCAGAAGATCAACAAGTAAGCCTGCTCGTACTCCTGTGAATCCAATCAGTAACACTACTGTACAGTCCGGCCTCTTCGTCTGATATGTCGCATATCACAGCCTGGGGATGGTATAACGTCAGGCCTTAATTGCCTGATAAGTCATGCCGATGCAAGGTCCTTAACGGTTTGAGAAACTACTGGTAACACTTACCAGTAAATCTCAGCAACCCTGACCAGGGATTTCCTGTTATGGCCAATCGAGCATACCACAACATTAACTCCCAATACCGGGAGAGACGAAACCCCTCCTATCGCTCATTGCCTCCATGTGACTCGGGACTGTACCCTAAAACTACCTTTTTGCACGATCACTTGACCATGGTATGGTGGAAATCAAAGCACAGTGGGAATGACGCAAGACTCTATGACGATCTCGGGTTTACAGACTACCTATACCAGTGTCACCAGAGAACTGCTATCCGGCGATAGGTATAATACCATATAGGAGTTCTCGGCGAGTCCGTCCAGTGTACCCAATCTCCACTGAGCACTCGCATACCCTCTCTGATGTCAAACACCAATGGATATGGGACCATCCATCGCCCATCATATGGGTCGATAAGCGTATATGCTAGTCTACTCTAGAGTATTGATTGTTAGTGTATATGCCCTAGAGGCCATTACTGTATCATACTAGCTTGTATATTACTTGATGGAAGCTTGGGTTATTCACAGTTGTATAGACAATCTTGCTCAAAATGGTAGTATGCTACTCGGTTTGTTTCTACTTCAATATGTGCATGTGTTTCTTTTAGCATATCACCTATACATATTAGTAGAGCCCTTAGGATCTTTGCTTGTTTACCAGCGTTGTGATGGCAGTCACACTCATGGGGATTGGGTAATCTATAAGCACATCCTTATACAGATTCCTAGTCGTAGGACTATAGAGACTGGGCATCGATACTCCGGAGTAGACTAGCGTATGCACTTCTCATCCCAGCAGGGAGGATGGTCTGTCCCACAGCCATCAGTACGTCGTACTGGAGATAGTATACGGGTGCTCGTTAGGTTACGAGTACACTGGACAGGACTCGTCGGGAACTGATGGTTGGTATTATACCTATCGTCGGTTATCAGTTCCCAGGTGACAAGAGTACAGCTTAGTCCGCTGACTTGACACTGTCACTTAGCCTTGAGTGTGTTCCCACTGTACTTAGATTACTACCCTACCACGGCTCAAAGGAGTCGTGCAAACAGGTAGTAGTTGGGTGCAGTCCCGAAGCACTTGGAGGCAGTGACGGTTAGACAGGATTCGTCTCTCCCGGTATTGGGGGTTGACATCGCGCTGTGTCTAGGAGAGCCATTACACGAGTAGTCCCTGGCCAGGGCAAGCGAGATATACTGGTAGGTTTTCAGTGTTATCTCAGGGTGTTCTGGGCTTCACTCCGACATGACTTGTACCGCTATTAGGGGACTAACGTTCACCAGCCCCTAGGCTCGCCATGCGATGTATCAGTCGAACAGACCGGACTGTACGGAGATTGTCACATACAGGCTCAGTAGGAGTTCGGATGGGTTTTCCTCATCGGCCTTCTTATCGACATCTACCTGGGGACCGTTACGTACAGCTAGTGCCGCTTGCGGTCTGTGGTTAAACCCACTGCCAGCGTAGTGTCGAGTCTTTAGAGTCCCACACAGAGAGTTTCCCTGCACTGAGCGAAACGTGTAGAGGCCGTATGGTTTTACGGCAAGGCTGCGATCACTTACGTGCACTTGTGTGCGTATGCTGTTCGGGCAGGCAATACTAGTGGGCTTTGGTTTAAGCCGGATCCTAGTATTGCACAGATAGATTTGTTTTGTCTTCAGTGCATTCGCATTCTATGGAATGCGGACGCAGGTGTGTATGCACAGTTTTGAGGAGCGATAAAGGAGGAGGTGCCCCATTAGGGTTTTGGCAGTTGGTTCGGCCAAAACCATTATGTGGCAGACTCATTAGGGTTTTGACAATTCGTTTGGTCAAAACCATTATGAGCCGGAGACATTCTTTACTAATCATTTTATTGATAATTATGTTATGGCTAATTGCTTTGACAATTTGACCATCTTGACTTTGTTGACCGTTTGACCAAAGTTGACTAGGATCTTCTTGAAAAGTCTAAAGTATTCTTTGGTTTTCATTTTCTTTTTGTAATGAAAATGGTCATGTCAATGTAGCCATCAACTTTATCATGAAAAGATTAGTAATGATGATATTAGTGTATTATTGAACCATGGTTCTTTTTCTTATCTCATTCTTGATTTCTCATTCTCTCTCTTAGAAAAGAAATAGAGAAAGAGCTCCATGGTTGCAAAAACCCTCCTTCATCTTCCTCCTCTTGAAATTATCCTTTGATCTCATGTGTTGAGAGAACAAGGATCCCACATGACAAAACCATCCCTCTACTACTTCTACACAACCTAGGACAACAAGATTAGCGATCTTGTTACCCTAGTTGCCTCGGCTCAAGGTGGAGCTCAGTGTACATCTCTCGGGTGGATCTTCTTCGACTCAAGGAGGCCGCGGAGGTGACCAAGATCCGGATCGACACTCGGAGCGTGGATGGACGAACCGGACAGCGGAGAGAAGACCCGAAGGACCGGTTTCGTGAGGTATATTTTCAACGGCATAGTAGTTAAAGCCTCTTGTAGTTTGCAAGTTTCTAGTTTATCAAAGATCCGGCTTTTAGTCCATGTTGCCCTTGCGCCAAAATAATTTTTTTCGCCGTTTCCGTGTAACGTTTTGAAAATCATTTCGGTGAAATTTCGAAAAAACGGTAAAATAAGGGGGTTTTCTGTAAAAAGTCAAAATGCAAATATCTTTATTATAAAATTAAATATACATATTCTAGCTATGTAATTGCTAGTATTTGGTGTTTATTGAGCCACTGGTGAAATTTCAAATTTTCTGAAAATTTTTCCGAAATTAATTATTTTAATAGTATTTTAAGCCGTCACTAATATATTTAATTAGGGAAAATTACAAATTGGAATGAGTTGAAACAAATTTTGTGCATCATAAAACATTAAACAAAATTTTATCAGGTGGTTTTTGAAACGAAATCGTTTGCCAAAACGGCTTAGAAATTATTGAAGAAAAAAGGCTTTTTTTTAGTGTAAATGGATGTTTGGGGTATTGTATTTATCATTTTCCATCACCCCACACCCATACCCACACTCACACACCCCCATTTATTTCTTCCCTTGGCTAAATTCAGCAGCCCCCACCCATTTTCCCCACTTGAATTTCAAAGAAAAGAAAAGAAAGAAAGAAAAGAAAAGAAAAGAAATGAGAATGGATAAAAGAGTTGGTATTTGGTTGGCTTTGACTTTTTCCCTCACCATACCTCACACCACACTCTCTCTCTCCTCTCCCCCACCTGCAATGGCCGAGCCCCCTCCCCCTCCATTTCAGCCCCTTCATTCTTCATCTATTTCTCTTTAAAAAAGTTCATCAAAAATGCTTGAAAAATCCACAAAAAATCAAGAAAAAATCCAAATCAAAATCCACCTCCTACCCATTTTCCCTTGGCTACCATAGCATGGATCTAGGGATTTAGATTTCAATTTGGGAGGCTAAGTGTGCTTGTGGGAGCTTCAAATTATTTGGGTATAAATTCTAACCTTTTTGCTTAATGTGTTGTTAATTGCTTAGATTAGCTTAATTAATTGTTTAATTAGGTTTTTAATTAGTTCTAGGTGCATGATTTAAAATTCAAGAGAGGGGTTTGATTTCAAATTGGTATTTTGTGTTGTGAGATTTAGTTTATGTGATATAATTGACATATTAATGTTATGCTAAATCCATTTTAAGTTGCTAGTTTGCATATTTGTTGATTTAAATGTGATAATTATATAATTGGTAAACTAGGTTTTTTAAATAATTATATTCTTATGAGATAAAATTCAAATTTAGGTTTCATGTCATTATAAAGATTATATTGAGTGGTTTAATACTTTTAGTTCATGAAAATCCAAGCTAGATTGTAATTTGTGCATTTTTGCTATAAAATTGTTAAAATTTAGGTATTTTGTGAACTAGAATTTTAAGGTTTATGGAAATTAATGAGATTAAATTATGGGAATTGTTTTTATGACTTAATTAAGATATTTAGTGAATATTGTGGCTGCTAGATTCGTTTATACATCGAGTTTTGTACTAAAACGGCGAATTGTGCTTGCTAGATTTTCGGAAAAATGACTTTTTAAGTGAAATTGGGGTTTTTGTGAGTTTTAACCTATTTTATATTAAAATTAGTGTTCGTGAATGTGCAAATGAGCGTATTTGGGTTTTTCTCGATGGTTTGGCGTTTGTACGCCGACGTCGAGAGTTTTTGGGTTGATTTGTGAAAGCAACCATAGGTTTTGACCTATGTGGGATTCACGTGTCGTTTTTGGGTCATGAGTCGGATTTTAATACGACACGGTGCGTTATGATATGTAGGTACCCCATGTGTACTTCGAGACGACAAGCAAGCGCGTGTCGACGTCGGCACCGGCGAGCGAGGACCAGGTGAGTAGATTTATATCTACGGAGAGAAGTCGGGTGGATGGCGTATAGCACCCCCGCAGTCCGTACTGTAGCTCATATATATATGTTCATATAGGTGTTTTATGATACGAGAATGTTTATTCATGTTATGATTATGTGTTCATGGATTAGCTTTGGGTTAGTTGCGAAACCCTAGAGTAGTTGTTATACCCACATACGCACACACAGACTTGCATACTTTACTTTCTTGTGTGCAGTTTGGGATAGGTATACATGTATATATGCGTGGGTATGGGACTATGCATATGTACATTCATATACGCTTGCATGGATAATGATGATAGTACTTGGGATTTATGATGAGTCGATGAGATTTGATTTGAGGCGGTGAGATTGGTGATATAGCAGGGTTCGTATTTGAGATACGACATGACGTTGTAGCGGGTCCTTGACGTAGTGTTTCACACACGTGCATGCATACTCAGGCGGTATCAGTATTGTACTAGACGTAGATCAGTACCCCGATCATGATATTTGATAAAGAGGATACCAGGTGAATTGTATGATGAATGTGATATTAACCCGTACCCAGATTTGGGGATGCCGTACGACGGATTTACATACGAGCTATATTTTGATGATTGATCCGCACTCTTGACTTGGGATGTCTGATTATAGATATGGTATCGGATATGATATTATTAAGGTGGGATCACCGACTATATATATACAGGTATGTATATGTATCGACTCAGATGTTAGGTGGTTTCCTTACCTGTAGTCCAGTTTGTTAGCTTAGCCCTTTAGTTTAGTTTAGTTGTTAGATTAGATTCGATTCTTACCAATTTCAAAAACTAATGAATCGTGGGTATTTTAAAAGACAGCCCAAGGAATCCTACGGATATTTCAAAAGACGTATCTTTTCATAAAAACACCGTAGCCCCTATTTTCAAAACCCCATGATTTGTGTTCTTACAAAAGGCACCATTTGTAGGACTTATATTAGATTTATGCAGATTAGTTATAGTTGCATCTAGTATTCAGCTCCCGCTCATTTTTGTGGTTCGCTTCGCATCGCATGCTTATATTATGTTTCATACTCCTATTATTAATATCATGCTGTTAGGACACCAGCACCATTACCGATGACGCGTGTGTACCACGTACACTTACTTGCCGGCTCACACACATCTTTATCGGTAATTGCCATGTCACGAACACTTTAGAAAATACTATTTCATTTGACATAGGTTGTTAGCTAATAGTTTAGACATGATATTAGTGTACTTGCCTTATATTCTAGTTAGACATTGTAGTTATTGCCTACTACTTCATGCATGTTATTATTGACTGTTGTGTCGCATTCATGGATTCTCATGCCTATATTCACTGTTTACATGCTATTGATGACTTGGATTCGGATTTCATGAGATTTCTTGGATTTGGAGGAAAACCGCAAAAACATAAATAAACCTTTTCTCTCTTTTAAAATAAAAAGTGCGATTTTCCCATGATGTATGAGTCGTCCACCATGAGTTTGCTGATGGATTTCGAGACCCGATTCGAGGAGTGGAGGAACCGTTTCGGGTACATGGTGGGCCCGGTGCGGTACCCCAGGACAAGAGGATCGTGTTGTTGACGTTGAGCCTGGCAGGAGAGCACTACTGACCGGTGATATTACCCGACGCGTCGGATATCCGGAGGATACCATCGTGGTCTTGAGATAGATGGTAGGGGCCGGTCTGGATTGACGGCGCCCTAGATATTGTGATTGAGATTTTGAGATTTTGAGATATTGAGGTACAGAGATTGTGATACAGAGATATCGAGATATTTGGACACTTGTTTTGTGTCGATGCTGGGCACTGTTTTATGCTGATTTCATTTATGGTACCTCACTTTTAAAATACAGAAATCTCACTGATTTATGAAAGCAGTTTTTGTCAGTACATGCATTCTGTTCCATGCATTCATACATCATCCATATGATACATTGCTACCTGAGGCACTGGCACGGGCACATGGAATTACACTTGGATTAGATATTTACCCTAGTCATAGTTATAGACAGCTGGTTTTATTTGAGGATTATATATATTGATCGTATGACCTAGGATTGCGTCATACATGCGATTTCTATTCGTAGATGTTTTTCTATTCACTAGTTGGCAACTCACCCCCGTTGTGCCCCAGTTTCTTGCAGGTTTCGCCGTACAGGTTTCTTTACGGCTTTGCGGGTACAGTTTCGTTCGGGTGACTTGCTAGTAAGTGGGTTTATTTGTATCGTACCCATCCTTATACATTGTATATTATTATTCAGTTGTATCTAGAAGTTACATCAACCAAACATGTATTTACTTTGAGATAGAGACCAATGATGTTATTCCTTCGACCTTAGAGTCGCGCGTTATTTTTCTGTGGTTTTCTTGTGGTTTGTGTTTCTTTTTGAGTTTTGATCCTCGCCTTTGGCGTTGTATATTATATTGCTTGTGTGGTTGTGACCGTCGATTGACGAAGAGCTAGCTCCTGCTTGGGGATGCCTTTTTTTTTGATTTCGTATACTATTCATGTTGTATCCCGTTTGGGGGCCAGTATTTACAAAGGAGACTCTGCCGAAATTTTCGGGAAATGTTTGATGTTTTTTTTAAAACGCATAATTCGGCTTATGTTATTGAAACCACTTGTTTTAAATTGGTTTTCCTTCACTCTACTACTTTTCTTAGTTTGGATTTCTGGGTTTTCGGCTTACTTAGATTACGTACGCCTCGAGACGTTCGTAGTTTAAGTGCCGGTCATATTCCGTACTTTCGGGACGTGACAAAGTTGGTATCAGAGCGTTAGGTTTTACCTTCGGAGCGTAGGATGACCCTTGGTTGATGGAATATGTGACTAAAGTAGTGTGACGTACCGTAGGTATGTTCCGCGGCATATTTACGATACGCTACTTCACTTAAGGAGCCTTAGGATGTACATTTCTTTGCTCAGTATTATATTCATTCCGATCTAGCCTCATCAGTACCAGTTATGGTTTTGCTGCCATGATTACGGGCAGGGAGAGCTACAGCTAGAGTTGCGGTCAGCATGAGCTCGTCAAGAACGAGGACTGACCAGGGCATGATTCCGGCGACAGACGATTGCAGAGATGTGTCTTTTCATTGTGTCTTCGCGCTACGAGCGTTGGGTGGATTGCTGTATGAGATTACTCGGACGTGCCGATTTGCACTAGAGGATTGAGCCACTGATAGAGGCCAGCCAGATTTTGATGACCATTGAAGTATTGCTTACTCCTGATGATTGAGGCACTGTTCAGCGTGCAGACGAGTGAGCCAGTTGTTGCTGCGAGCGACGAGATATCGCCCCATATGTTGGAGTTATTGCAGTACAGGTTGTACTAAGAGATGATAGAAGGTCGCTAGTCACCCGAGGATGAATGACTAGGACATGTGGTTCGTTCGCCTACCCCGATGCGAGGTCATCAGATAGATTGATTCCAGCTAGAGACGACTTCACGCGTAGACGTTGAGAGTCGACAGAGACGATCGAATGTCAGAAACTTATTATTCCAAGTTTAATGTAGTCGGAAAGACATGCAGGCAATTCTATGGACCCTCTAGAAGAATGAAACCCTAACTCGACATAATGACCGTGTGAAAGCCTTTGAACCTTCGGGTTTGCGGCAGTTCCACGGCACCATTAGTGAGGCTTGGGATTGCCCTTCTACGGCTGGACCACCGATGCTGTGGTATGTACTCGATACTATTAAACTGTGCCCAAGATGTTGAGCCCTTGGGGGATTATG
The DNA here is from genome assembly GCA_030015575.1 of Agapanthus africanus. Classification (NCBI taxonomy): domain Eukaryota; kingdom Viridiplantae; phylum Streptophyta; class Magnoliopsida; order Asparagales; family Amaryllidaceae; genus Agapanthus; species Agapanthus africanus. Next base: position 410,947,401 of record CM057348.1, on the reverse strand, counting down.
AGGTTTTGACAATCGATTGGATGGTTCGACTTAATTCGGATGCTAGGTGGTGAGATGCATTTCTTGGGAGACTCCCGATACGAGGTTAGCCGTTGGAGCTCAGTCCATGCAGCCACGACGAGACGAATCCGAAGCGGTCGACATTAGAGAAAAATGGAGTAAGAGGTTCGTACAAGATCTGGATATGATGACGTTCCCCTCCGCCGACATCAGAGATGCGATGCGCATGCCGAGGCAGAGTACTGGATATACCTTCCAGAAGGAGTCGCGATGGGTATGCAGCCGTTCCAGAGCAAGATGCAGATATAGGAAAGGACGATGACTTTCGGACAGTTGGCAGAGACGAGACATGGAAGAGACCGTGAGCAGGATTCCTTCCAGGACACTGCTGCAATGATACTTGCACCCAGGATCAGATGTGTCACGTACATTCATAGAGCCAGAGGCCGACGCCAATGATATGCTGTCTTACGAGTGGTCGCGATGATTGACCGGGAGATGACAAGAGAAGTGCCAGAACGGGATCATCCCCGTTGGCACACCTGACAGGGCCGATGAGCCGATGGACCGAGAGATTGGTAATTCATAGTGAAGACCTTGACCCAGGAGTGGTCATTGTTACGCACACCAGCAGGCCAGAGTTCATGATCATCGACGAGACGTCCCACTAGTGACCGCGACAATTGGCCCGAGATTCTTAGAGGATGAACTTGAGCGGTACTATTCCGCCATTATTGATTTCGATGTTTTGGGTGATTTATTCGCCTGATTTGATTTTGATAATTGAGGATTTACGATCTTTGCACAGTGTTGCACTTGATATCGTTTTCGTGCTTGGGTTTCACATGTTTGTGATTTTACGGTTTTAGACATTTGAGTTGATTTTGTGCGTATGCACGCACACGATTTGGTTCCTGCACTCTGTATAGTTTATATATGCTTGCAGTGCAGTGATACGCCTTTTGTGCACTTAGATGCACTGGACTTCGATTTCGATTGTGATACTCGATATTTGTTTTGTGCACCTTGTGCACCTGATTTGATTTTGCGTATGTTCGGCGCTTGATATTAGATTTCATGATTTCGTGCATGATGGATGCCCCTGGTTTTGGGTTTTCGTGCATGTTGAGCGCATGTCTTGAGATGCGATTTTGGTGCACACCAGATGCACTAAATCGAGATTTTTTTTCGTGCATGTCAGATGCACCTGATTTGGCTGTCAGGCACACACATTGCCTACGACAGATGCTTTGTGCACACCCGATGCACTTAGATCTTGTTTCTGTGCACTTGTATGGCATGTATATGGATTTTGATTGTCGTGAGCACCAGACGCACGTAGTATTCATACGCGTATTTTAGGATTGATTTCTTATAGAGCAGTACATTTTTTTATGATAATTGCGATGTGTTTTCGTACTAAGCAGGACTAGTCAGAGGACAGTTGTAACACCTTAGAATGTGTTTTGGTAGCTAATTATATTTTAATGTGTGGTTTTTAATAAAAAGTTTACCAAATTGGTTTTTATATATTTTATCCTAATTATTGTGTATTTTATTAGAATTTTATTAGGCACACACACACTTGTGCATGATAACTAGGGTTATTTTGGGGTTAGCCATTTCTCTAATCTAGTGTTAAGTTTGTTTAAGAGTTATGGTTGTTAATAGTATGGGTTTTAAGCATGATGGTTTTCTTTTTTTTGAATGTAAATGAATTTTAAAGGGGTTTTATTTTCTTATTGTTAATGTGTTGACTTTGAGAGAGGGAGAGAGAGAGAGAGAGCATGGGGCATCATGGCTTTGCCCATGCCCTCATTAATGAAGTGAGAGAGAGTGAGAAGGGGGGGTTCTTGTGTGTGCTCATTCTCCATCTCATTTCTTTTCTTCTCTCATTATCTCACTCACACACACACACACTCACCTGAGAGAGAGAGAGAGCTCCAGCAGCAGCAGCAGCTAGCACCACCAACAACATCAGCAACATCAGTAGCAGCAACAACAACAAAGACTACAACAGCAACAGAGAGAGGGCAGCAGCAGCAACAGAGAGAGAGAGAGGCAGCAGCAGCAGCTGGGGGCAGCAGCAACATCATCATCATCATCATCATCAACAACACAACAACAACAACAACAACAACACAACAACAGCAACAGCAACAACAACAGCAACAATAGCAGCAACAGCAGCAACAGCAACAGGGGGCAGCAGCAACAGCAACAGGGACCCCAGCTCTCGCAGGAGCTCTTCTCCACACCTTCACCTGCCTTCTAGGGTTCTGTGGGTATATTTCCTTAACCCCATTTCATGGTTTGCTTAGTTGTGCATCGATTGATTCGATTAGTGCTAAATTAGCTAGTTTAGTGCTAGTTTTGGGGTTTTGTGAGATATTGTGGTAATTTGTTGAATTGGTTAGCTACCTTAGGTTAGTTTAGTGTTAGTAAGGCCACTTCAACTGAAGAATAGCCAGATTACACTAAAATACCATAAGTTTTCCTATTTGTGCAAAATTGGTGACTTTTAAGCGATATTGTGATATCTGGAACCTGCTGTGATCCTAGATGTGTACTGGAAAATTAAGCAGTGTGGTATTGTTGTACTAGAGACCCTGGAGCACCACCTGAGAGACGGCACCCATGCCACCGGCCAGGGCCGGCGACGGCTGAAGTAGGGGCCGGCGACGCCGGCCATCCTGATGAGTTGGGTTTGGGTTTTTGGTCTGTAGGTTTATGCTATGGTTAGGGTTCCTCTAGTCTTGTTTATTTGATTAGTTTTCATGGTAGGCAAAATCTAGGATCTTATATCGCTTTTGTGTTTCGTTGTGTTTGCGCAATACGCGCGATACGTGAGTGGGTTATGTGATCCAGCGTATCGCGGCGTGTCGCGATAGTTTTAGACGCGTACACACACGTTTCAGCGTATCGTGCACACGCGCGTTTAGTTCGCGACGCGAGTTTCTCGTTTTGGTCCAATATCGCGTTTCGCAGGATATTTGGCTTATATGTGATTCCATGTCTTAATTGCAGGTTTGCAGGCAGGAGCTACAGACACCACTACAGAGGGAGCAGACGGTAGGATTCACCCAGCGTGGAGTGTAGGTGAGTAGATATAACATCTACAGGGGAATCGCCCGCATGGCGTTATGCGTCTGGGCTAGGATTCAATTACCTGTCGCACATTCTACGTCATTGTAGAATTGAGCCTTACTGCATTTCCTAGATATAGTTATATATTGTGACTAGCAGCCGTAGGACACTGCACACATTATTGACGGTTCATGTTGCACGAGCACGGATTGTATGCTACACACACACCGTCAATAATTGCCATGTCACACACTACCCCTTATAGCTACCATTGCTTGCCACACTTGACATCTAGCTTATCGGTATACCTATAGTGTATCATACCTTTAGTGATAGGTATATTTTCACTTTGCGATACAGCTACAGGTATACCTCCTACATATTTTACCTATACCGGGAGGGATTTCCTACATATGTTACTTATACCCAGGGGGGTATACGACATCAGTTCCTATAGGTAGCTACCTATACATTGCTACACCTGTATGTTAGATACATATTCAGTTGTTGTCGCTTATTCATATTTACTGATGTTACTTAGCTGTACCTTATCATGATTTCGCATACATCTGGTTCGGCTATATACTTGTGTTTACCTGCTCGCATTCAGATATATCGCATACATTTATTCCTGGATTGCGCATTGTTTATCTGGATTTTACATGATGTTTTCGGGATTTGGGAACCGCGGGAGTTCATGAAATTATGCATACGTGTAACGACCCGGTTTCCTTGATATGATATTTGAGCGTCCCCCATGAGTTTTATCGGTGCTGATTTTATGCTCCATACGATGTGTGGATGCCGTATGAGAGTACATGGTGGGGCCCGGTATGGTTCCCCTCGGCAAGAAGATCGATGGGTTTGCCGATTGAGCCTGGAGGCGGGCGAGTACCTACCGGTGATTGATTTGACCTGGCAGTTGTCCGGAGGCTACTGGCCAGAGTAGAGAGATGGATACGGGATGACCTGTACTGTCGGGGCCGAGGGCCGACACTGCAGACGGACCCCGTGGGCTGATCCGGACTGACGGAGCCCAATATACGAGGATTTCTGTGTCGATGCTTGGCACACGGTTTCATGATATTTCTTTAACCCCTTTTGTATATATAACAGGGGATTTAGCCGTTGTTATATATGCCCTTACACCAATATTAGTGGTATGGGACGCTAATATATGTGTATTGCCCCATCATATTTATTTCTGTATATATATTTACCTTTAGGATGCTAGAAACTTGCTTGAGATTGGACTTGGGATATTAGGTGATTCATTGGGATTGGACATTGGATATACCTATGTGGTTTGTGATTTGTACATTCGGGATATAGGAGATTACTCGATATTGTACATTGAGGAGATTTGAGACTTATGGGATGTGAGTGCCCAATGTGGGGGCTGAATTGAGGATTCGGGATTGGAGTATCTTGTTGGATTGTGATCCTGCCACGACGTCAGGTTTCCATGGAAAACGACATATTCCACCCTATACCTCACCCTTACCTACCTTTTGCACAGATTCATATATTGGTAGTACTTGTAGGGTACCCTTATGATAGTTGCATATTTGCTTTCTCATATCTCTATTGCATAGTCATTGCATACTACTATCATGCCATCATTGCTTCACATTTTGATTGTACCTGCTAGTGTACTCTCCCTATTTCAGCATTTGCATGGCATATTATTACTGTAATCGCATATCTTAGATTCATGCTGTACGTACATTCCTGCGATTACCTGCATATGTTTTATACTATTCACGAGTTGGCAACTCACCCCCGTTGTGCCACAGGTGTTTCAGGTTTTTCCCCCGAGTAGCCGAGGCAGGCTATTCCTTTATCCAGCTACCACTTTTTGCTACAGATACCGCATCAGCTCACAGTACTATTTTGCTTAGGTGGGTTAGACGGTTATCTGTAATTCATATTTGTACCTTCGTTGTATATTGTACTCTCTCTCCATCTACTATTGTATTATTGACATAGAGACTTGGTGAGGACGTTATGTGTATTAGTGTGGATTTGATGTCTTTTATATACAGCTTCTCTCTACTGTCTTTATTTCTTCGCTACGGCGTCGTATATTTGTATTGTATTCATCTTGGCTGGTTTTTACAAAAGGGGTGTTGCTTAAATTTTAAAGAAGGAAAATAAGACTTTTTAAAGAATTTGGGTTGCGATTTCAATGGTTTCAAAACTTATATTATCTTTTCCGTATTTCTCATGGTTTAGATTTCTGGGTTTGGCTTTCTTTTACTACGTTGCGTCTTTAGGCGTTGCGTAGTATTAGGGCCGTCACGGGCCAATTCTGGGTCGTGACAAAGTTGGTATCAGAGCGTTAGGTTTTACCTTTCGGAGTGTAGGATGACCTTAGTATGATGGAGTAGGTTGCTTAAGCAGAGTAACGTAGTGTGTGTATGTCTGCAGCATACCCACAGCGCGGTACTTTGTATTAAGTGACCTAAGTACAATTTGCTTGACATTCCTTCCTTGATGATTCATATCTTTGAGATCGATTTCCTCATTCTTATCGAATCTCATCTTATATCTATTTATAGCCTTGCCGCCGATGACTATGGGGACTCAGAGCGATGCAGCGAGGGCCGAGGTCAGAGTTAGCTCGGGTGAGACGAGTACTGACCAGGATGGCACTCTAGTTGCACAGGTGCAGACGGATCAGCCCACAACCTATACCATGGATAGACTGTTGGTAGAGATGCAGGAGTTCCGCCAGACGATGAGTTCGTTAGTTGACGTCGTTCGGGAGCTACGACAGGAGGTTGTCACCCCCGTTACTCAGCTATCCCTTACGATCAGTATGCAGCAGTCCGTCACCTACATAGCACCAGTGGTTGCAGCTCCAGTTGACGAGGCGCATATTACAGAGGCTCAGAGAGTTCCAGGACAGTGGAGGACTCGTACCAGCGTACCAGCCCAGAGACAGAGGTTTGGTCGTCGAGACAGATTTCGTGGCCACTATGGGAGTAGCAGAGGCCTAGGACGAAGACAGTCGTTCAGCTCTCGTCCCCAGGATGGTCAGCAGTCAGTACGTGGATGTTTTCGATGCGGAAGCCTTCAGCACTTCGTCAGGGATTGTTCCTCAGCACGGCGTCAGGATCGTATTCAGAGAGGCCGTGGACGTGGAAGATTTGCTCAGAGGGCTCAGTCTACCAGAGGAGTTCATCTAGCTGCGAGTAGAGGGCAGACACAGGAGTTTGCTTCTACTCATCGGGACGCGCAGACGTCCAATGTGGAGTTTTCAGGTACCCTTGAGTTATATTTTTCTCTTGGTGTATTTGTTTGTTTCTTGCTTGTACCTTGGTTGGGTAGATTAGTCATAGTGGTGTTAACTTCTGTCAGCGATCCTTTTGTTGCGCGACACGTATTTCAGTTTTGTGCCAATCGGATAGGAGATAAAGATTTCGTCCGTCGTTTTGATCCTTCTAGAGATGTGGGATTTGACGTTCTCCTGGGCACGGATTGGTTAACTACGTGTTAGGCGTCTGTGGACTACCGTGTGGAAACAAGTTAGGTTTTGTTTTCCCCGGCGAGTCAGATCTTGTTGTACCGATGGATAGTCGTGTCGCCTCCCACAGCTTGAATTCAGCCTTCTTAGCTAGTCGGCTACTGAGGAGATGTCGTGGATTCTTGACGTTCATTCGTGATACCGGAGCCACCGTGGGATTGTTGGACCGGCTTCTGTTCGTGCGAGAGTTTTTCCGACGTTGTTCCGGATGAGCCGGCGAAGCTTGGGAGCAAAAGGATCAGCTGCAGGGTCTTGGTTTGGGGAGTTTTGTGTGTCTGAGTGTTTCGCTTTTGGAAGCTCCGATTTCTGTTCGTCGAGAAGAAAGACGGCAGTTTAGGGTTGCGTATCGACGGATCGTCAATTGAACCGGCTTACGGTGCAGATAGGTATCCTTCACCTTGCCGTGGCGATTTCTTCGATCAGCTCCAGAGTGCGAGACATTTCTCTAAGTGTGTTTGGGATCAGGTCATCATTGTTGCGGATTCGGAGTGACGGCATTCCGAAGACTGCCTTGTGCGTGCTACGGGCTTTGTGTGTTTTTTTGTGAGTCGTTGGATTCACTGTCGCCCTAGCAGCATTCGTAGATATGATGGACCAGATTTCTTCAGGCCGTTCCTCGACCAGTTTTGTTGTGATACTTACGACACTCTGGTCTACTTAATGTGTCTTGAGGAACAGGAGTAGCACTGGAGGATTTGTTATGCGGATACTGGGAGAGTACCAGCAGTTGCTAAATTCTCAGAGTGTTTCTTCAGGCTTGTTTGTGTTGACTCCTAGGTCTTGTAGTCACGGGAGACGGTTCCGTATGGTTCCGAAGGAGATCGTGGCCGTACAGCTTAGGCCCAGACTTGTGTGCAGGACAGAGATCCGCAGATTGTTGGGCTTAGCAGGTTTTTGCCGCCGTTTCATGCAGGATTGCTAGAGAAGTGCTGCACCGCCGACTGAATTGACCAGTAAGGAGGTTTCTTTTCTGTAGACTGAGGCATGTGTACGGAGTTTTCAGCAGTTGAAGATTCAGTTAACAACTGCATCAGTCTTTCTTTGCTTTTGGTTCGGGCGACCTTGTTGTTTAACTGTAATGTTTCTTGAGTGGGCTCGAGGGTGTACTGAGGTGACACTATAGAGATATCGCTTTTGCTTTCCCTACATTTGGAGGAAGTACGAGGAGGATATTCCACTCATGATCTGGAGATGGCCGCGGTGGTTTTGCGTTGGAGATTTGGAGACACTACTTACTTGAGAGTCGTGTCAGATTTTCCACGGACCACTAGAGCTTAATGTACATCTTCCTGCAGCAGATTTGGATTGTTGTGATGGTCTTCTGCAGATTTACAGTTCTTGTGTGATCGTCGAGTATAGCTTAGTTCGTCTCTACGGAGGGGACAGCTTGCTCATGTCCGCGCCCGACCACTTTCCTTAAATCGTTTTCGCGAGACACTGCCCGTCGAAGCTCGTACATCAGAGATACTTGAGCATATTCGGCTGGGTAATGATTCGGAGACCTTGATTGTGACAATGATGTGCTAAGTTAGGGACACGTTTGTGTACTTGCCATTATCAGGTAGAGACGTGTAATCCTAGAACATGCACATCTGTCAACTCCCTCTATGCATTCAAGTTCCACCAGCTTTGGCGTGACTTGTGAGGTAGTTACGAGTGGACAGGGATGTAAAGAGAAGTTTCAGGTTTCGTTTCAAGTGTCTGTCTTGTTGTGCGCTTTGGGTCGAGCATCTGAGGCCGGCTGGAGAATTGCAATCTTTTACCGTTCCGAAGTAGGAATGGGAGCAGATCTCCACGAATTTCGTTATGGTTTCTATCCAAGTTTGGATAGGGTGTGACTCCATTCGGATTTTGTCATCCGGTTATACTCAGCTTGCTCAGTTGTTTTGTTTAAGTTGATTGTTTGTGTTGGTTGTCGTCAGCAGTTGGGGATCGTCACTCGCCATTGTTAGGGTTCTCCTTCGATAGCTGTTATCAGGAGACACTCCAAATTGGCCACCCTTAGGCTTAGGGGTTAGGTCGTGTCGACCACCAGCCTGTTGTTTTTCTGACTCTGCGTAAGTAGGACTTTGGACCCCAGCTAGTCTAGAGACTTCGGAGACGGTCCAGTTGTGTTAGGTCAGGATGTGGATTGTCTATTTCGAACTGAGGTCTTATGACGACTGTGTTGGTCATAGACTCGAGTTCGCAGGGACAGATCATATATTCCTATGGACTTTCCGACGAATGACGTGTTGGATATTGGGAAGCTTATCCCAGGATTTTAGGTCCTTTTAGATCCTATAAGTGAGTTAGTTTTGTTGCCTTCAATTTGGCACTTCCGCCCAGATTATTGGATTTTCACCCCGTATTCCTTGTGATGATACTTTACAATTACCTTCTTGACCTTTCTCACATGTTTTGGCACCAGACCATTTAGCTGGACGCGATCTTTCGTTCACCCGCAGCCATGTGTGTTAATGGCTCGACAGGTGGAGAAACGTCGGTCAAAGGTCTTGCCATCTGTGAAGGGTTTTCTCGGGCGTAGCCGTGTAGTGAGGTAGTCACTTGGGAGGCTGCGAGCGAGATTTGAGGATTTTAATCTTCTTTTGAAGGTACGCGTAACAGTATAAGTTTTAAATTCGGGGACGAATTTCTTTTAAGGGGGGGAGATTGTAACACCTTAGAATGTGTTTTGGTAGCTAATTATATTTTAATGTGTGGTTTTTAATAAAAAGTTTACCAAATTGGTTTTTATATATTTTATCTTAATTATTGTGTATTTTATTAGAATTTTATTAGGCACACACACACTTGTGCATGATAACTAGGGTTATTTTGGGGTTAGCCATTTCTCTAATCTAGTGTTAAGTTTGTTTAAGAGTTATGGTTGTTAATAGTATGGGTTTTAAGCATGATGGTTTTCTTTTTTTTGAATGTAAATGAATTTTATTTTCTTATTGTTAATGTGTTGACTTTGAGAGAGGGAGAGAGAGAGAGAGAGCATGGGGCATCATGGCTTTGCCCATGCCCTCATTAATGAAGTGAGAGAGAGTGAGAAGGGGGGGTTCTTGTGTGTGCTCATTCTCCATCTCATTTCTTTTCTTCTCTCATTATCTCACTCACACACACACACACTCACCTGAGAGAGAGAGAGAGCTCCAGCAGCAGCAGCAGCTAGCACCACCAACAACATCAGCAACATCAGTAGCAGCAACAACAACAAAGACTACAACAGCAACAGAGAGAGGGCAGCAGCAGCAACAGAGAGAGAGAGAGAGGCAGCAGCAGCTGGTGGCAGCAGCACCATCATCATCATCATCATCATCAACAACACAACAACAACAACAACAACACAACAACAGCAACAACAACAACAACAGCAACAATAGCAGCAACAGCAGCAACAGCAACAGGGGGCAGCAGCAACAGCAACAGGGACCCCAGCTCTCGCAGGAGCTCTTCTCCACACCTTCACCTGCCTTCTAGGGTTCTGTGGGTATATTTCCTTAACCCCATTTCATGGTTTGCTTAGTTGTGCATCGATTGATTCGATTAGTGCTAAATTAGCTAGTTTAGTGCTAGTTTTGGGGTTTTTTGAGATATTGTGGTAATTTGTTGAATTGGTTAGCTACCTTAGGTTAGTTTAGTGTTAGTAAGGCCACTTCAACTGAAGAATAGCCAGATTACACTTAAATACCATAAGTTTTCCTATTTGTGCAAAATTGGTGACTTTTAAGCGATATTGTGATATCTGGAACCTGCTGTGATCCTAGATGTGTACTGGAAAATTAAGCAGTGTGGTATTGTTGTACTAGTGACCCTGGAGCACCACCTGAGAGACGGCACCCATGCCACCGGCCAGGGCCGGCGACGGCTGAAGTAGGGGCCGGCGACGCCGGCCATCCTGATGAGTTGGGTTTGGGTTTTTGGTCTGTAGGTTTATGCTATGGTTAGGGTTCCTCTAGTCTTGTTTATTTGATTAGTTTTCATGGTAGGCAAAATCTGGGATCTTATATCGCTTTTGTGTTTCGTTGTGTTTGCGCGATACGTGCGATACGTGAGTGGGTTATGTGATCCAGCGTATCGCGGCGTGTCGCGATAGTTTTAGACGCGTACACACACGTTTCAGCGTATCGTGCACACGCGCGTTTAGTTCGCGACGCGAGTTTCTCGTTTTGGTCCAATATCGCGTTTCGCAGGATATTTGGCTTATATGTGATTCCATGTCTTAATTGCAGGTTTGCAGGCAGGAGCTACAGACACCACTACAGAGGGAGCAGACGGTAGGATTCACCCAGCGTGGAGTGTAGGTGAGTAGATATAACATCTACAGGGGAATCGCCCGCATGGCGTTATGCGTCTGGGCTAGGATTCAATTACCTGTCGCACATTCTACGTCATTGTAGAATTGAGCCTTACTGCATTTCCTAGATATAGTTATATATTGTGACTAGCAGCCGTAGGACACTGCACACATTATTGATGGTTCATGTTGCACGAGCACGGATTGTATGCTACACACACACCGTCAATAATTGCCATGTCACACACTACCCCTTATAGCTACCATTGCTTGCCACACTTGACATCTAGCTTATCGGTATACCTATAGTGTATCATACCTTTAGTGATAGGTATATTTTCACTTTGCGATACAGCTACAGGTATACCTCCTACATATTTTACCTATACCGGGAGGGATTTCCTACATATGTTACTTATACCCAGGGGGGTATACGACATCAGTTCCTATAGGTAGCTACCTATACATTGCTACACCAGTATGTTAGATACATATTCAGTTGTTGTCGCTTATTCATATTTACTGATGTTACTTAGCTGTACCTTATCATGATTTCGCATACATCTGGTTCGGCTATATACTTGTGTTTACCTGCTCGCATTCAGATATATCGCATACATTTATTCCTGGATTGCGCATTGTTTATCTAGATTTTACATGATGTTTTCGGGATTTGGGAACCGCGGGAGTTCATGAAATTATGCATACGTGTAACGACCCGGTTTCCTTGATATGATATTTGAGCGTCCCCCATGAGTTTTATCGGTGCTGATTTTATGCTCCATACGATGTGTGGATGCCGTATGAGAGTACATGGTGGGGCCCGGTATGGTTCCCCTCGGCAAGAAGATCGATGGGTTTGCCGATTGAGCCTGGAGGCGGGCGAGTACCTACCGGTGATTGATTTGACCTGGCAGTTGTCCGGAGGCTACTGGCCAGAGTAGAGAGATGGATACGGGATGACCTGTACTGTCGGGGCCGAGGGCCGACACTGCAGACGGACCCCGTGGGCTGATCCGGACTGACGGAGCCCAATATACGAGGATTTCTGTGTCGATGCTTGGCACACGGTTTCATGATATTTCTTTAACCCCTTTTGTATATATAACAGGGGATTTAGCCGTTGTTATATATACCCTTACACCAATATTAGTGGTATGGGACGCTAATATATGTGTATTGCCCCATCATATTTATTTCTGTATATATATTTACCTTTAGGATGCTAGAAACTTGCTTGAGATTGGACTTGGGATATTAGGTGATTCATTGGGATTGGACATTGGATATACCTATGTGGTTTGTGATTTGTACATTCGGGATATAGGAGATTACTCGATATTGTACATTGAGGAGATGTGAGACTTATGGGATGTGAGTGCCCAATGTGGGGGCTGAATTGAGGATTCGGGATTGGAGTATCTTGTTGGATTGTGATCCTGCCACGACGTCAGGTTTCCGTGGAAAACGACATATTCCACCCTATACCTCACCCTTACCTACCTTTTGCACAGATTCATATATTGGTAGTACTTGTAGTGTACCCTTATGATAGTTGCATATTTGCTTTCTCATATCTCTATTGCATAGTCATTGCATACTACTATCATGCCATCATTGCTTCACATTTTGATTGTACCTGCTAGTGTACTCTCCCTATTTCAGCATTTGCATGGCATATTATTACTGTAATCGCATATCTTAGATTCATGATGTACGTACATTCCTGCGATTACCTGCATATGTTTTATACTATTCACGAGTTGGCAACTCACCCCCGTTGTGCCACAGGTGTTTCAGGTTTTTCCCCCGAGTAGCCGAGGCAGGCTATTCCTTTATCCAGCTACCACCTTTTGCTACAGATACCGCATCAGCTCACAGTACCATTTTGCTTAGGTGGGTTAGACGGTTATCTGTAATTCATATTTGTACCTTCGTTGTATATTGTACTCTCTCTCCATCTATTATTGTATTATTGACATAGAGACTTGGTGAGGACGTTATGTGTATTAGTGTGGATTTGATGTCTTTTATATACAGCTTCTCTCTACTGTCTTTATTTCTTCGCTACGGCGTCGTATATTTGTATTGTATTCATCTTGGCTGGTTTTTACAAAAGGGGTGTTGCTAAAATTTTAAAGAAGGAAAATAAGACTTTTTAAAGAATTTGGGTTGCGATTTCAATGGTTTCAAAACTTATATTATCTTTTCCGTATTTCTCATGGTTTAGATTTCTGGGTTTGGCTTTCTTTTACTACGTTGCGTCTTTAGGCGTTGCGTAGTATTAGGGCCGTCACGGGCCAATTCTGGGTCGTGACAACAGTACCTGAATGTATTTTGCATGCATTGATAGCTATTGAAGGGAATTCCAAAAAGCGAGATATAGTCTCAGTATTTACCTACGTGTCTGACATGACGCAAAACGTTTAAAACAAGGAAAACCCTTCTGAATTGTTTCCTAAAACGGCGGAACGTACATTTCAAACAAAGGTATATATGTATATAGTTATTTTCTTATGATAGACGTCCGCCACTGTGCAGTGTTATGTGTATTGTACAGCAACTTAAAAGATTTGGCATGCATTTCCTCCTGATGTTTACATGTATAGTTCCGATTTATAGCATATCGGTCTTGCTTTGGATTTGGCATTTGTGTCTTCACCTTTACTCCGATGATTGCGGGATGCTTGACGGAGTTTTGATTTCGAGTTATCTGCTCATTATTCATGCGCATGCATTGCGCTATGATGCGTTTTATGTATTTATGATTTCGGAGCCCCGGCGATTTGATGGTTTTGGCTGAAATATTTTAGTATTTGGGGGGAGTTTTAATTTAAATTCGGGGACCGAATTTCTTTAAGGGGGGAAGATTGTAACGTTTTGAAAATCGTTTCGGTGAAATTTCGAAAAAACGGTAAAATAAGGGGGTTTTCTGTAAAAAGTCAAAATGCAAATATCTTTATTATAAAATTAAATATACATATTCTAGCTATGTAATTGCTAGTATTTGGTGTTTATTGAGCCACTGGTGAAATTTCAAATTTTCTGAAAAATTTTCCGAAATTAATTATTTTAGTAGTATTTTAAGCCGTCACTAATATATTTAATTAGGGAAAATTACAAATTGGAATGAGTTGAAACAAATTTTGTGCATCATAAAACATTAAACAAAATTTTATCATGTGCTTTTTGAAACGAAATCGTTTGCCAAAACGGTTTAGAAATTATTGAAGAAAAAAGGCTTTTTTTAGTATAAATGGATGTTTGGGGTATTGTATTTATCATTTTCCATCACCCCACACCCATACCCACACTCACACACCCCTATTTATTTCTTCCCTTGGCTGAATTCAGCAGCCCCCACCCATTTTCCCCACTTGAATTTCAAAGAAAAGAAAAGAAAGAAAGAAAAGAAAAGAAAAGAAATGAGAATGGATAAAAGAGTTGGTATTTGGTTGACTTTGACTTTTTCCCTCACCATACCTCACACCACACTCCCTCTCTCCTCTCCCCCACCTGCAATGGCCGAGCCCCCCCTCCATTTCAGCCCCTTCATTCTTCATCTCTTTCTCTTTAAAAAGGTTCATCAAAAATGCTTGAAAAATCCACAAAAAATCAAGCAAAAATCCAAATCAAAATCCACCTCCTACCCATTTTTCCTTGGCTACCATAACATGGATCTAGGGATTTAGATTTTAATTTGGGAGGCTAAGTGTGCTTGTGGGAGCTTCAAATTATTTGGGTATAAATTCTAACCTTTTTGCTTAATGTGTTGTTAATTGCTTAGGTTAGCTTAATTAATTGTTTAATTAGGTTTTTAATTAGTTCTAGGTGCATGATTTAAAATTCAAGAGAGAGGTTTGATTTCAAATTGGTATTTTGTGTTGTGAGATTTAGTTTATGTGATATAATTGACATATTAATGTTATGCTAAATCCAATTTAAGTTGCTAGTTTGCACATTTGTTGATTTAAAAGTGATAATTATATAATTGGTAAACTAGGTTTTTTAAATAATTATATTCTTATGAGATAAAATTCAAATTTAGGTTTCATGTCATTATAAAGATTATATTGAGTGTTTTAATGCTTTTAGTTCATGAAAATCCAAGCTAGATTGTAATTTATGCATTTTTGCTATAAAATTGTTAAAATTTAGGTATTTTGTGAACTAGAATTTTAAGGTTTATGGAAATTAATGATTAAATTATGGGAATTGTTTTTATGACTTAATTAAGATATTTAGTGAATATTGTGGCCGCTAGATTCGTTTATACATCGAGTTTTGTACTAAAACGGCGAATTGTGCTTGCTAGATTTTCGGAAAAATGACTTTTTAAGTGAAATTGGGGTTTTTGTGAGTTTTAACCTATTTTATATTAAAATTAGTGTTCGTGAATGTGCAAATGAGTGTATTTGGATTTTTCTCGATGGTTTGGCATTTGTACACCGACGTCGAGGGTTTTTGGGTTGATTTGTGAAAGTAACCATAGGTTTTGACCTATGTGGGATTCACGTGTCGTTTTTGGGTCATGAGTCGGATTTTAATACGACACGGTGCGTTACGATATGTAGGTACCCCATGTGGACTTCAAGACGACAAGCAAGCGTGTGGCGACGTCGGCACCGGCGAACGAGGACCAGGTGAGTAGATTTATATCTACGGGGAGAAGTCGGGTGGATGGCGTATAGCACCCCCGCAGTCCGTAGTGTAGCTCATATATATATGTTTATATAGGTGTTTTATGATACGAGAATGTTTATTCATGTTATGATTATGTGTTCATGGATTAGCTTTGGGTTAGTTGCGAAACCCTAGAGTAGTTGTTATACCCACATACACACACACAGACTTGCATACTTTACTTTCTTGTGCGCAGTTTGGGATGTGTATACATGTATATATGCGTGGGTATGGGACTATGCATATGTACATTCATATACGCATGCATGGATAATGATGATAGTACTTGGGATTTATGATGAGTCGATGAGATTTGATTTGAGGCGGTGACATCGGTGATATAGTAGGGTTCTTATTTGAGATACGACATGACGTTGTAGCGGGTCCTTGACGTAGTGTTTCACACACATGCATGCATACTTAGGCGGTATCAGTATTGTACTAGACGTAGATCAGTACCCCGATCATGATATTTGATAAAGAGGATACCAGGTGAATTGTATGATGAATGTGATATTAACCCGTACCCAGATTTAGGGATGCCGTACGACGGATTTACATACGAGCTATATTTTGATGATTGATCCGCACTCTTGACTTGGAATGTCTGATTATAGATATGGTATCGGATATGATATTATTGAGGCGGGATCACCGACTATATATATACAGGTATATATATGTATCGACTCAGATGTTAGGTGGTTTCCTTATCTGTAGTCCAGTTTGTTAGCTTAGCCCCTTAGTTTAGTTTAGTTGTTAGATTAGATTCGATTCTTACCTATTTCAAAAACTAATGAATCGTGGGTATTTTAAAAGACAGCCCAAGGGATCCTACGGATATTTCAAAAGACGTATCTTTTCATAAAAACACCGTAGCCCCTATTTTCAAAACCCCATGATTCGTGTTATTTCAAAAGGCACCATTTGTAGGACTTATATTAGATTTATGCAGATTAGTTATAGTTGCGTCTAGTATTCATCTCCCGCTCATTTTTGTGGTTCGCTTCGCATCGCATGCTTATATTATGTTTCATACTCCTATTATTAATATCATGCTGTTAGGACACCAGCACCATTACCGATGACGCGTATGTACCACGTACACTTACTTGCCGGCTCACACACATTTTCATCGGTAATTGCCATGTCACGAACACTTTAGAAAATACTATTTCATTTGACATAGGTTGTTAGCTAATAGTTTAGATATGATATTGGTGTACTTGCCTTATATGCTAGTTAGACATTGTAGTCATTGCCTACTACTTCATGCATGTTATTATTCACTGTTGTGTCACATTCATGGATTCTCATGCCTATATTCACTGTTTACATGCTATTGATGACTTGGATTCGGATTTCATGAGATTTCTTAGATTTGGAGGAAAACCGCAAAAACATAAATAAACCTTTTCTCTCTTTTAAAATAAAAAGTGCGGTTTTCCCATGATGTATGAGTCGTCCACCATGAGTTTGCCGATGGATTTCGAGACCCGATTCGAGGAGTGGAGGAACCGTTTCGGGTACATGGTGGGCCCGGTGCGGTACCCCGGGGCAAGAGGATCGTGTTGTTGATGTTGAGCCTGGCAGGGGAGCACTACCGACCAGTGATATTACCCGACGCGTCGGATATCCGGAGGATACCGTCGTTGTCTTGAGATAGATGGTAGGGGCCGGTCTGGATTGACGGCACCCTAGATATTGTGATTGAGATATTGAGATTTTGAGATATTGAGGTACAGAGATTGTGATACAGAGATATCGAGATATTTGGACACTTGTTTTGTGTCGATGCTGGGCATTGTTTTATGCTGATTTCATTTATGGTACCTCACTTTTAAAATACAGAAATCTCACTGATTTATGAAAGCAGTTTTCGTCAGTACATGCATTCTGTTCCATGCATTCATACATCATCCATATGATACATTGCTACCTGAGGCACTGGCACGGGCACATGGAATTACACTTGGATTAGATATTTACACTTGTCATTGTTATAGACTGCTGGTTTTATTTGAGGATTATATATATTGATCGTATGACCTAGGATTGCGTCATACATGCGATTTTTATTCGTAGATGTTTTTCTATTCACGAGTTGGCAACTCACCCCCGTTGTGCCCCAGTTTCTTATAGGTTTCGCCGTACAGGTTTCTTTACGGCTTTGCGGGTACAGTTTCATTCGGGTGACTTGCTAGTAGGTAGGTTTATTTGTATCGTACCCATCATTTTACATTGTATATTATTATTCAGTTGTATCTAGAAGTTCCATCAACCAAACATGTATTTACTTTTAGATAGAGACCAATGATGTTATTCCTTCGACCTTAGAGTCGCGCGTTATTTTTCTGTGGTTTTCTTGTGGTTTGAGTTTCCTTTTGAGTTTTGATCCTCGCCGTTGGCGTTGTATATTATATTGCTTGTGTGGTTGTGACCGTCGATTGACGAAGAGCTAGCTCCCGCTTGGGGATGCCTTTTTTTTGATTTCGTATACTATTCATGTTGTATCCCGTTTGGGGGCCAGTATTTACAAAAGAGACTCTGCCGAAATTTTCGGGAAATGTTTGATGTTTTTTTTAAACCGCATAATTCGGCTTATGTTATTGAAACCACTTGTTTTAAATTGGTTTTCCTTCACTCTACTACTTTTCTTGGTTTGGATTTCTGGGTTTTTGGCTTACTTAGATTACGTACGCCTCGAGACGTTCGTAGTTTAAGTGCCGGTCATATTCCGTACTTTCGGGACGTGACATTCCGCCTCTCCATAAGAACCAGGGTGAGCAACGTGGACTTACAGTGGTATCAGAGCCAGGCTAAACATAAACTAGTAAGTTAGCAAAGTGTTTAGAATATCGATCGGAAAAAAGTCGCAAAACACGCCCGGAGAAACCATGGTTTCTGTCAAATTTTTATACTGCTCTAAAAATGATTTAACATACATGAAAATTCGTCTCAGGGTTTTGTAAAAACACAGCCCAAAAACGGTCCACTGATTCGGTCAAAGCACCGCGGTTCCGCGGCAAGAACATGCTTCTTGCCGCGGATCCGCGGCCGAGTTGACTCGGCCGTGGACCGGGTTTTGTGCAGTGTTTTAGTTTGGCTGTTTTGAGATTTTTAATGCATGTTGTTTCTGCCTAGATTTTCCAGAGAGAAAATTGACTTTTGGGGTGGTCACAAATCCGTATTTTTATCGATATTCCGTAGACTTTGGCTAATGGATATTATCTGTGATGTGATATATGTATTGAACGTCCGCTAATCGCTATACGTCGATTAGTGGGGGTTATACATATCTGTGATCTGTAACGTTGTTGGTTTGTGGATATGAACTCGGTGGATTGTCGCGAATGAATAGCCGGGGTGGATGTGAGATGACAGTTTCTTTTACTTTCATTCATGTAAAATTTGTAAATTGATGTAATATTATTTGTTTGGCCGCACAACCGGGTCGGGGTTGTAGCCGTCATTGTATAATTTCTTTTTACTGTTTTTGCTCCTAAGATAGACCCAAGGAGGGGTGCACAAACTACCGGGTATCTCGAAGTGCCAAGTGGCCTACTCACGGTGTTGGGGGAGGTTGCTTCGCTTCGGGTACTTGGCAGGTAGTTTGCCGCACCCGTAGGGGTCTAGGGTGGGGTTTGGCTATTCATCACGACCGTGTAATCCGTTTTTCGTTACAGGCTCGTACGAATTGTGGATTCCTAGTATATCCATTGTATTCATCTGTGATCTGGAATGACTATCATTGCATGTGATGAATGTTTATATATATCTATATGATATCTATTTAGGCGTTGCTTATGTTTTGCATCCACGCTAGTCCAGCCCCCGCTCTGTCGTTAGTTAAGTAACCTAACGGGTGATGACGGGACCCCGTGGCGAATGCTGATGGCATAAGCGTACGTCATATTTTCGTTGTTTTCTGCAATGGTAGGATTAAATGATGGGACGCATTGGAATTAATGCAAGAAAATAAACCAAGTAAAAGTCGTTGGAACACTTTGAAAACCACTCGGTTCTTTTCAAAACATGTTTTTAAATGCGGAGCTTGAGCCACTCCTTTTAAAAGATATCTCATTCCATTGATTATATCAAGTTCACTACGTTCACGGTTTCGCCAAAACCATTCGTAGCCCTCCGTCATTTCGTATGAATATTCAATAGT
This sequence comes from Agapanthus africanus, assembly GCA_030015575.1. Lineage (NCBI taxonomy): Eukaryota > Viridiplantae > Streptophyta > Magnoliopsida > Asparagales > Amaryllidaceae > Agapanthus > Agapanthus africanus. The sequence goes on along the minus strand of CM057348.1, from coordinate 410,927,646 downwards.
ATTCAAGCTGTGTTTGTTGACCTTCGTCAAGGCATAGTGATTGGTAGCTGTTGGGTGTTCATATGTAGCATAGATAGATGCGTTGGTTTGGGACAGTCGTATTACCTTGTTGACCTTCGTCAAGGGTATATACGGGTGGGTTCAAATTAACCTGGATAATGACGGGTAGAACTTGACATGTGACTTATGGTTTGTTGATCTTCGTCAAGATCATAAGAACATGGGGCAAAAATCCACATCGGGAGTTTCAAAAGAACTGAAACTTGCTAGCGATGCATACCATTTGGAGTGTGATGATTCTGGTAGGATTCCTTCAGTTTTGTCACGCAATGATATTTGGATCCCGATCCTACTGTGAGTATATGCTACTCCTCCGGAACTTTCTCACTTAACGATCAATGCTATAAACCAAGTAGGTGTCTAGAAAGGTGTTAGCGGGGCTACACCCACAGGGAAAAGAGGTTATTTAATTAAGGAACTTCGCGAAAGCGTTGGATAACCTCCCTCGAAGTACCAACACCAGCCTGGCTGAATGGTTAAGCAAGTATTGTACGGTGAGATTGATCCCGACTAATTCTTCCGTTATGGTTTGAGGAGGGATTCGAGAGACAGTGGAAGCCATCCTGTTTAGATAAATAAAAAACCAATCTAAACTTGCAAGAGCATCATGCTAAAGTGTTTTCTTCTCTCTCTCTTAACTGCAGCGACCTAGTAACCAGACATAGGTTACATCTAGATAATAAAATGACTGAATCTGACTGTTATGACTGGAAAAGGTCTGTCCAGATGTCCATTGCCCATGACAAGCTGGGACACCTCTTAACTAATCCAACCCCTGCCGTCTCAGGTCCAGTTTCCCCTGTCACGGATATTGATATCCGTAGGACATCGCAAGAAGACTGAGCGAAAGCCAAGTGCCTCGTGTTAGCCTCAGTTAATGGTGCAAACCAGAGGCAGCACGAAAAGATGGACTTAGTTTCTATCTTCCTCCATAACAAAGATTTATATGGAGAGCAATCTCGTATCGCAAGATATGAGACCTCGAACGAATTGCTTCCAGCGAGGTTGGCTATCGGGTCATCTGTAGGGGGCAACGTCCTTACAGAGACCAGCACTTTTGAGCTCTCGGACCTGAAGACCACGTTGAAGAACGGGTCAGATGCTGACTTAGTTCAACAGTCTCTACCTACTACCCTGAAGGAAACCAGGAAAGTAGAAAGAAAGGGAAGGGCAGAAGTGTAAGTGCACGGCGGCGCCCCGGCCTCCATCCCGAGGCCAAATGCGGAAGCGATGGTTAACTTTAATTTTTTTTGAACCGGTACTACCGCGGACTAAAAACCCTGATCATACCATTAACTAGTCCTAGCTAACTACAAGTTGGGGAAGAGAGATATATCGAGCGATCCGTGTCCTCCGGTCTTCTCGCCGTCGTCCCGATCTCCCGCGAAATGTCCGATCTCCATCACCTCGCCGGAAGGGCACCACGTCGCCTGCTTCTTTTACGGGCTCCCACCTCTATACCGAGACAACTCAGGCACGAAGCTGGCGAGTCGACGTGCAAAAGATTTGCTGTAGAATGTGTAGAGAACTCGTGTCTCATTTTGGGGTAGTGGAGTTTGCCTTTTGGTGGAGGAAATGATTTAAGTCTTTTTGGAGATGAACATGGGAATTTTTGTAGCATCAAATGAACAAAAAAATTCCCCTCACTGAATTTGGACAGCCCCCCTCTTTCAATTAATGGCCGGCCTCCTTCATGGAATGAGAGAGGAGAGAATGAAAAAAATATGAGTGAGGCAAAAAACCAAAAGGGGGGTCTCACCATGCAAGGAAGAGAGAGAAAGGTCATGATATCAAGAAATGATCACAAATAAATCCAACACTCAAACCTATCATCATGTCCCTCCATCATCATACAAAAGTCAAGCCATGATGAGGTTATGAAGTCAAATGAAGGCTACTCATCATGAAGCAACAAAATGTAAAGAACACCCTCCACAAATACTTATTTGTACAAATGCAAATAAGCCCTCCTCCACCAATCTTCGGCCATTGAAAGATACAAATGAAAATGGCCGAAACGGAAAGCAAACTGGCAACTCCAGAAAACTGGTCCCGTAATAAATTACAGGAAAACCCCGATACTGTGTATACACACCCGCATCTGTATTCCGACCAAAATAGAAATGCAATGAGACAAAATCTACACTGTACTATACTAGGATCCGGCTTAAACCAAAGCCGGCTAGTAATATCCGTTCGATCCTAATCCATGCAATACCGCACGTATCTGATCGAACCCTGCCATATATCCATACGACCTCTAGTACAAACTGTCCGATCCTGATCCGTGCAATACCGCACGTATCTGATCGGACCTTGCCATATCTCCATACGGCCTCTACAGCGTTTCATCCGAAAACTTGACCAACTGAATGTGGGGGACTCTAAAAACTCGTCAACACCTTGGTTGTGGATTTAACCACTAGCACGTCAGAGGTATAAGCCAATACGTAACGGGCTACCAGGTATTGACCAAAAGGGACGTCGATGAGCGAACTCATCCTGACACCCTACTGAGCCTGTCAGTGACAATATCCGTACAGTCTGGTCCGTTCGTCTATGAGCATCGCATGGCGGGCCTAGGGGGTTGGTAAAAGTCAGACCCCCAAAAGCGGTACAAGTCGTGTCGGAGTGTAGCCCAGAACACCCTGAGATACTACTGGAATACCTACCAGTAAATCTCCTGCCTCGGCCGAGGGCTTCTTGTAATGGCTCTCCTAGACACAGCGCGACCTCACCCCCAATACCGGGAGAGACGAACCCCTGAAGATCCGCTCACTGCCTCCATGTGGCTCGGGACTGTACCCAACTAAAACCTGTTTGCACGTCTCCTTTGAGCGTGGTAGGGTAGTAATCAAAGTACAGTGGGAACTCACACGAGACAAATGACGATCCTGAGGTCGATGAACTAACCTGTACACATGTCACCAGGGAACTGCTATCTGACGTCTGGTATAATCCCAACTAGCAGGTTCCCGGCGAGTCCTGTCCGGTGTACTCATAACCCAATGAGCACCTATATACATCTTAGGTGAACCAACTGACACCAGTGGCTTGTGAGACCGGCCACCGTCCCTCGTCGGGGTCTCGACTGTATACCCTAGTCTACTCTGGAGTATCGATGCCCTGTCTCGAAACTCCCATGACTAGGGACCTTTTAAGGATGTGCTTATAGACCACCAGCTCCCATGTATATGATCGCCCTCATACTGCTGGCAGTCAAGCAAGAATCCTAGGGGCTCTATCAACGTGTAATAGCGACTTGTCTGGTCACCTAAAGCAGTACACGATGATAAAGATAAACCAGATAGCATACTATCATCTTAAGTAAGACTGTCCTACCAGGATAGGTCCTCCCTCAATCTTTGCAATCACGTGCCTGTGATCCAATAATTGACTCTGAGGGCACTATCTCCAACAATCTCCCACTTGCACTCAAGGCTAATTATTGCGATGTCGCATACTCACAGCCCGTGTGATACCGAACACCCAACTCCTCTACTAGTCAGTCTCACAAAGCTCGCTTGCGAAACTATTGCGTTCGAGGAATAGCCTCAGTGAGTGGATCCGCTTTGATGTTTCTTTTTATGTCTCTCTATATCTCAAGTTCGCGGAGAAAGCCATCTCCCGAAAGGAGCAATACCTGTCTTAGAATGTGTCTGGATGTCTGATGGGACCTAGCTCATAAATGAACTCCAAATCCAAACTTCTTAGACTGTATCGACAACTGAACTTAATCAGTATCCTGTGCCATGCCTCCCTCAGTATTGCCTTGGACCACCTATCCAAAATACTGCCCCTCGTCAGAAGGAAAACTATAACTCTGACAACCTCCTTGTTGTCCATGTCACCTTGGAAGCCTGGAATGATAACTGCCTCCCGAATGAGGCTGTCGTTATCATATCCCTAGAACATTCACTTATGTTCTGAAACTGCTTCCGACTGTTTCTCCAGGATTGGATTAATGTCAACTTATTGCATCTAGTGCAAGAACAACATCAGGTGTGGTACTTGACATCTCATGATTGACTCAATTGCCTGAGCAAGTGATCTGCCAATCATGCACATCCCTCTCCCCTTTAGTCTGTAAGACACCTTTAGAGAGGGTGACTCCATCACCTGCAAGTACACTACCGTGCCAGGAGTCGTCCATTCTAAATACTCTTAGAATGCTGTCTAAGTACCCTTAATTGGGAAACCTCCCAAATCTAGATCTAAAACCATAGATCTAGTTACTAGTATGTCTTATATAATATCCAAGTCCTGTGTGGAGAAAACACTGTGTAACGACCAAAGTATAACCGATCGTAGTATAGGAGTTTCTTTTCCTATTCTGTGTATGTCATCCAAATACCATGACATCACACCCTACTACCTTCTCAACAGATCCATCCCCTATTCTGATGAAGTCAAACCTATGACTGTCACATCAGAAATAGATGATCTATCTCCGCTATATCTGCTTTAGTCTATAAATAGACATAAGCCACCTGTCCACCAATGCTTCCGCTGCTCCCACTGACTACGACAACCCTCTGGCAGAGTCATATACACGTACACTTCTAAAGCCAGTTTAGAACGACGCCATACTCATCCTCCTGCCGGGTCTCACAGTCTGGAACAATAGCAATGGCAAGTGTGGGTAAACAAGAACTTCCCTGTCACCGTCCTTAAGGCTACCGGAGTACCTCTCGGGTGCCTGAAGTTACCCACCACATCTGCGGAGTGGCCAATGGAATGTCAAACCAGATTGAATCTTTAGGTTCCTATCAAATCTTCAGTAATTGTTTGTGGTTCTGGAATCACTTCCAGTTCTACCATACTCCCACTACTGTTTTCTGAAAAATCCATTTTTATTAAAACTGTGGCGAGTTTAGAACAATATCTCTATTGATCTTCTAGATGGTAGAAAGTCAACCCGCGTCATAGCCTGGGTCAACCCACAAACAGCCATTAGAGAAACGTGCCTTAAGTTATCCAGAGTCTGGTTTTAAGCATAGGCCGGACAACTCCCCGTACCTTAACATCGTTAAGATATGAACTGTTCTATATCCAATATAGAACCAGAGGCACCGATTTAATTGAACCAGATTCAAATCATGCAGCTGTCTCCAGTGCATGTCAACTAAATAGAAGAAAGACGATCAGCGTTACTCAACTTAGGAATGCTTCTAATCATGAGTAACCTGAAAGAGAAGCAAGATCTCTTAATTATTACTATCAACTGAATACCATTGACATGTATCTACATCTTCGATCACTTTGAAGAATCCTGATACTTGCAATACCTGGTTCTCTACTTTATTCAAATACCTATAATTTCTCAAAATTCGGACCCTGTGTTTCCACGAAACACCTGTCTAAAAACTAGAGAAGTCATAAGTAAACCGAATATAGTACGAGGACCAACCCCTCTGTCCTGATGGACCCTGGACAACATACAATACTCTCTATAAGTCCCTTGAGTCTGATAACTCATTCACTGTGTGTTGTAGGTTGAAAACTGTACCTTTAGTTAAGAAGAATTACACCGATATTTAATGCTCCTTACCTAATCATCAACTGTTATAGGTAAATGTCATAGACATAATTTCAAAAAGGTACATCTCACTCTATAAAAAATAGACGTGCAGATATATCAATTTGAAATTGGTGCATAACAGCGGATATTCAAAACCAAATATTTGCCGTCCGGCAAACAACCCAGGTGACTTCCTCAAATATCACCGATTACAACGAATCCCGATATAATGAGGATGATCACCCAATTCCCAATAACTTACTCCTACTCATCATCTGTAAAACCATACAGATGTAAGAATCATACCTGGTAAATACATACCCTGGAGCAAGTGTCTAATTGGGAAATCAGTTTTCTTTTAACAGTACACGGTGAAACTGAAACATTGAAATGTTTCGATGGGGTATCTGGGTATTCCTAGTAATGCCTCTTCCATTATCCAGATTTATGACTGTAACCGTATAATTCTTTGCCACCTCTCCAAATCCCTTTATATGTCTTTAGTCATTACCTTCTGCACACCCCTTTAGGCCAAATGGTTTTCTTTCTTTCCTACCGTTCGGCACCAGCCTATGGTTTGGAAGAAGACTATCCAATAAGCATAATAGGTGTACTGTCCTAATCCTAGGAGCACTCGCAATGCGAGAGAAGGTGAAGATAAAAGACAACCGAATAAACCTCATTCCCATTTCTCCTGAACCAGAATCCATCCCCGAACTGGAACAAGTTCCTTTCGAGTTCGTATATAACCATACGATGGAGTATCCAATAAACTGTGGATCTTCGTAGTGATACGGAGTGTCCTGGAGAAATACAAAGGTGATTTAGGATTGGCGAAGGAATATTTGGTTTGGTCGTGAATAGCAGTCGCAATTTACTTTGCCCTCCTTCTAATCCCTTTCTTTGTCTTAACTTAATACCATCTTTACACCATCGTTAGGCTAATTGGTTTTCTTCATTCCCCACCTATCGGCACCAGCCTAAGGTTTGGAAGAAGACTATCCAATTTGCGTAATAGGTGTACTATCTCCTAAACCAAGGAGTACTCACAACTTGAGAGAAGGTAAAAGGAAAAGACAACTGAATAGTCCTATCCGTTTTCTCCAGAACCTGAAACCATCCTCGATTGAATTCTATCGAGTTCGTATCTAACCATACGATGGTTTTGTCCAATGGAAGTGGACATTCGTAGTAATACGGGGTGTCCTGGAAAAAAGGTTAAAAGTAGGAGTGGCAATGAGGTCTGCAACTCTGACAATCCAAAAGCCAGTGTTTAAGAAGGTTCGGTCAACTTGGTCACTGAGTCATAGTCTTAGGGTCGGGACAATGGTCACTGCCAAAGAGAGAGAGAAAAGAAACACTTAGCGTGCACTCTATCCTAGATCAGAATGGTTACCAATTTATCTAATCTGGAAACCTCCCACTGTCACCTCAAATTCTCCTCCAAACCTGAAAGAAGAATTAGTCGGGGTCACCCGAGGAGTAAACTAACTCATCAGTGGGAATCGGGATCCAACTATCATCGCATGATAACATGACGGAATCCACTCACGTCATCACACTCCAGAAGGTATGCGCATATCTGGCAAGTTTCAGTTCTTTTGAAACTCCCGATGTGGATTTTTTTTTTACCCCATGCTCTTATGACCTTGACTTTGGCCAACAAATAATAAGTCACATGTCAAGTTCTACCCGTCATTCTCCAGGTTAATTTGAATCCATCCGTACCTACCCTTGACTTTGGCCAACAAGGCAGTACGACTGTTCCAAACCAACGCATCTATCTATGCTGCATATGAATAACCAACAGCTACTAAACACTGTGCCTTGACTTTGGCCAACAAACACAGCTTGAATACTATTGACTATCCATATGAAACGACGGAGGGCTACGAATGGTTTCTGACGAAAACCTTTAACGTAATGAACTTGATATCGTTGAAGGAACGGATAGCTTTTTAGAAAATATAGTGACGAAAACCTTTGCTAAAGAGGTCACTCCCGGTGAAGGGATCTCGGCTCTTTCCTCGTAGAATGAGGTGCAGGATATTCCAACTGAATACCACGGAGCAAAGCAAAAGTAATCGGCTATAGTGAAGTTATTGCCCTGACACAAACTTTTTGTCCAAGGGGTCACTCCCGGTGAAGGGATCTCGGCCCTTGCCCCGTCAACTGAGGAGCAGGATATTCCAACTGAATACCACGATGCAAAACAAAAGTGAACGTCCTTGCAATAACAGCTTTTTGAAAAGTGTTCCAACAACATCAGATTAGGTTTGTTTTTAACTTGCATTGATCCGAATCAATGCAGTCCCATCAATTGATCACACCACAAAGAACGAAAATAATATGACGTACGTATATGCCATCCGCATTCGCCACTGGGTCCTGTCATTACCCGTTAGGTTAGCTAACTAACGACAGAGCGGGGACTGGACTAGCGCGGATGCAAAACATATACAACATCTACTAATATATTATATTTCGCTCAAGGCGTGATAAAATGCAACATCACAGAAATGTACAGCATCACAGAAACAATACAGATATCTGGGATCCCCGGGTTTCACAGAGCCGCCGAAACCCGACGTTCCCCTGGTCGTGTGGATAGCCTGTGCAATGAAATCCTAGACCCCTACGGGCGCGGCAAGTTACCCGCCAAAACCTGAAGCGAGGCAGCCCCCTTCAGCAACGTGAATGGACCACCCAGCACTTCACGGAATCCGGTAACTTGGGCACCCCTCCTGGGTCAACCTGTACCCCCTACGAGTGCGGCGAATAGCCCGCCAATTCTAGAGTAAAGCCCTGTCACGTCCCGAAAGTACGGAATATGACCGGCACTTAAACTACGAAACGTCTCGAGGCGTACGTAATCTAAGTAAGCCGAAAACCCAGAAATCCAAACCAAGGAAAGTAGTAGGGTGAAGGAAAACCAATTTAAAATCAAGTAGTTTTAATAGCATAAGCCGAGTTATGCGGTTTTAAAAACATCAAGTATTTCCTGAAAATTTCGGCAGAGTCTTCTTTGTAAATACTGGCTCCCAAACTGGATACAACATGAATAGTATACGAAATCAATAAAAAGGCATCCCCAAGCGGGAGCTAGCTCTTCGTCAATCGACGATCACAACCACACAAGCAATATAATATATAACGCCAAGGGCGAGGATCAAAACTCAAAAGGAAACTCAAAACAGCAAGAAATCCGAAGAAATACAACGCACTCTAAGGTCGAAAGAATAAACATCACTGGTCTCTATCTGAGATAAATACAAGTTTGGTTGATGGAACTTCTAGATACAACAAAATAATAATATACAAGATAATATGATGGGTACGATACAAGAAAAACCCACCTACTAGCAAGTCACCCGAATGAAACTGAGCCCGTAAAGCCGTAATGAAACCTGTACAGCAAACCTGCAAGAAACTGGGGCACAACGGGGGTGAGTTGCCAACTCGTGAATAGAAAAACATCTACGCACAGAAATCGCATAAATAACGCAACCTAGGTCAATGATCATAATATATCCTCAAATATATGAATAACACGTAGCCTATAACAAGGCTAGGGTAAATATCTAACCCGAGTGTAATCTCATGTGCCCGTGTCAGTGCCTCAGGTAGCAATATATCATATGGATGATGTATGAATGCATAAAACAGAATGCATGTACTGAATAAAACTGGTTTCATAAATCAGTGAGATTTCTGTATTTTAAAAGAAATGAGGTACCATATATGAAATCAGCATAAAACAGTGCCCAGCATCGACACAAAACAAGTGTCCAAATACCTCGATATCTCTGTGTCACAATCTATGTACCTCAAGTCTCAATCTCAATGTCTCAATCTCAATGTCTCAATCTCAATATCTAGAGCGCCGTCAGTCCAGACCGGCCCCTACCATCCATCTCAAGACCACGACGGTATCCTCCGGATATCCGACGCGTCGGGTAATATCACCGGTAGGTAGTGCTCCCCTGCCAAGCTCACATCGTCATCATCACGCGCTTCTTGCCCCGGGGTACCTTACCGGGTCCACCATGTACCCGAAACGGTTCATCTGTCTCCTCGAATCGGGTCTCGAAATCCATCAGCAAACTCATGGTGGACGACTCATACATCATGGGAAAACCGCACTTTTTATTTTAAAAAGAGAGAAATCAGTTCATATAAGTTTTTTTGCGGTTTTCCTCCAAATCCAGAAAATCTCATGGAAATCCGAATCCAAAACCTCAATAACACGTAAAATAGTGAATATATGCATGAGAATCCATGAATGCGGCATAACAATGAATAACAGTATGCATGAAGTAGCAGGTAATAACTACAATGTCTAAACTAACATATAAGGCAAGTACACTAATATCATGTCTAACTATTAGCTAACAGGCTATGTCAAGCAATAATATTTTCTAAGGTGTACGTGACATGGCAATTACCGATGAAGATGTGTGTGAGCCGGCAAGTAAGTGTACGTGGTACATACGCATCATCGGTAATGGTGTTGGTGTCCTAACCACAAGATATCAACAGTAGAATATGAAGCATAATATAAGCATGTGATGCAGAGCGAACAACAATAATGAGCGGGAGCTGAATACTAGACGCAACGATAACTAATCTGCATTAACCTAATATAAGTCCTACAATGGTGCCTTTTGAAATAACACGAATCGTGGGGTTTTGAAAATAGGGGCTACGGTGTTTTTATGAAAAGATACGTCTTTTGAAATATCCGTAGGATCCCTTGGGCTATCTTTTAAAATACGCACGATTCGTAAGCTTTGAAATAGGTAGGAACCGAATCTAATCTAACAACTAACTAAACTAAAGGGCTAAGCTACAAGCTAGACTACAGGTAAGGAAACCGCCTAACATCTGAGTCGATACATATACATACCTGTATATATATTAGTCGGTGATCCCGCATCAATAATATCATATCCGATACCATATCTATAATCAGACATCCCAAGTCAAGAGTGCGGATCAATCATCAAGATATAGCTCGTACGTAAATCCGTCGTACGGCATCCCCAAGTCTGGGTACGGGTCAATATCACATTCATCATACTATTCACCCGGTATCCTCTTTATCAAATATCATGATCGGAGTACTGATCTACGTCTAGTACCATACTGATACCGCCTACGTATGCATGGACGTGTGTGAAACACTACGTCAAGGACCCGCTACAACGTCATGTCGTATCTCAAATACGAACCCTGCTATATCACCGATCTCACGGCCTCAAATCAAATCTCATCGACTCAGCTCAATCCCAAGTGTCATCCTTGTAGGGTTCCTAGGCACCCTAATGAAGTCTCACAAGGCATCAACCATGCAAATTTCTAATTTTAACGGTGCCGAGAAACCCGACTACGGATCGTTGGCTAGAAAACTAGGCGAAAAGATAACAAGTTAACACTTAACTAAGAGAATACGGAAATACAACCTTTGTAGATCCGGTCGTCCACCTCCACGGCTCCGAGATAAGGTCCTCTCCGCTGTCCAAATCAAATCCGGGCTCTAGCGTCGGCTTCATCGGAGAACGAGCGGGCAAGGTCGTCGGCTTCGTGCCGAAGATGATCTACGTCGAGGCATCGCTAGATCAAGCTCCACCTTCACCAAACCATGATAACTTTTGAAGGAAACACACTCTACTACTTGGAAAGAGGTAGAGGATGAAGAAATAGGAAGTGGGTAGACTTTAGAATTGGATTTCTCACTCTTTTTCATCACTTGCCATTGATGGAGGCAAGCTTTCTTCACTTGAAGAAATGAAGAAGAAGAAGAAGCTAATTATAATAAGTTAATTAAAATTGGAAAAGAAATGAATACTTATCATATTAGAACCATAGTTAGGTGTAGAGAATCAATCATGGTTAAAAGAAATGGTTAGGGTTAAGCATGAGACAAAATTGGTGACAAAGTCAAACATTCATGAAAGTTCATGAAAGAATAAAAGAAAGCCACCAATTCTTCTTATGCAAAATAATTTCCAAAAATGAATAAATGAATAAAAACCTTAACCATTTATTTAACCAAGGTATTAACTCTTTACACATACCCTAGCTATCATATATCATCATACATGATACAAGCATGTGCACAAAACTATATCGAATATACAATGTGCACAACCGAGTGAGAAAATCCATTCAAAGTGAACCGATACTAGTTAATGCAAAGTAATATATCAAATATATATAATTATACATTAAATCATTAAATCAACACTTGATTCAATGATCCGGTCATGTCGCACATAACCGACTGGTATCAATAGTAACAACTTATCGAATCAACACTTGATCCGATAACCCGGCTATATCGCATATAACCGATCAATGTCACATCGCGAGAATCGAATACAGTATCACATACTGGTATTATTCTCAGTCCCGCACATATCTCATATGCGCTCCTATTTCGTTTCGCTTGAGCCAGGAAACCTCTGTGTAGGACTCTAAAGACTCGTCAATACGCCGGCAGCAGGTGATGATCATATCAAGCACCCACAAGCCGCAAGCGGTCTGCTAAACGTAACGGCCACCCAGGTATTGAGCGATCAGAAGATCGACGAGCAAGCCCACTCATACTCCTGTGAATCCAACTAGTAACACTACCGTACAGTCCGGTCTGATCGTCTGATATGTCGCATATCTCGCCTAGGGGTGGTTAACGTCAGACCCCAATAGCTCGATAAGTCGTGTCGATATGAGGTCTATAACAATTCGAGAAACTACTGGTAATACTTATCAGTAAATCTCAGCAACCCTGGCCAGGGATTTCCTGTTATAGCCAATCGAACACAGCGCAACATCAACTCCCTATACCGGGAGAGACGAATCCCCTCCTATCGCTCATTGCCTCCATGTGACTCGGGACTGTACCCAAAAACCACCGTTTTGCACGCCCTCTTGGACGTGGTAAGATGGAAATCAAAGCACAGTGGGAACCACACAAGACTCTATGACGATCTCGGGTCAACAGACTACTCTGTACTAGTGTCACCAGAGAACTGCCATCTGACGTGAGGTATAATACCATCTGGGAGTTCTCGGCGAGTCCGTCCAGTGTACCCAGTCTCTACTGAGCACCCGTATATCTCCTCTGATGTCAAACACCAATGGATATGGGATCATCCATCGCCCATCTGTATGGGTCGAGAAGGTACACGCTAGTCTACTCTGGTATATCGATGCCCCGTCTCGATACACCCACGACTAGGGACTTTGAAGGATGTACTTATGGACTACCATGTCCCCACTAGTATGATCCGCATCATAGTCCAGGTAGTCAAGTACAGATCCTAAGGGCTTTACCAACATGTAACAGAGAGACAATCAGCATACACGTTAAGGTAAAGGGTAACCAGATAGCATACTATCATGTCGAGCAAGAAAGTCCTCCCTATATATGTCCCAGCATCCACTACAATATACATCCAATGTACAGTAATGGCCTCTAGGGCATACATATAACTAACAATCCTCAAATCCGTATGTGAACACATAGTCCCATACCCATGTGAACCCATAACTATAAAGAATTCCATGAGCACATATCAATAGGAATGTATGCAAGTATGTATGTGTGTATGTGTAGTGCAACACTACCCTAGGGTTCGCAACACTAAATAAATCCAACACACCAATATCCATCCTAAGCATCGTTATTAATCCTAAATAACATATAATAATTGTTGGTGTGTATACGCATCCGTATACACCACCACGGACTATGGGGGTGCTACATGCCACCCACCCGACTTCTCCCCGTAGATGTAAATCTACTCACCTGGTCCTCGCTAGCCGGTGCCGACGTCGCCACGCACTTGCTTGTCGTCTCGAAGTCCACATGGGGGTACCTACATATCATAACGCACCATATCGCATTAAAACTAAATTCGAAATCGAAACGGCATACGAAAATTAAATCGGCACGCGTATCACGCATAGGTCCAAACCTATCGCCTACGCATGCAAGAATAGTCAAACCAACCCTCGATGTCGATGTACAAATGTCAAACCATCGAGAAAAATCCAATCACACTCATTTTCACATTCACGAACACTAATTTTAATATAAACTAGGTTAAAACTCACAAAAACCCCAATTTTACTTAAAAAGTCAATTTTCCGAAAATCTAGCAAGCAAAATTCGCCGTTTTTGTACAAAACAGGATGTTTAAATGAATGTAGCAGCCAATATATTTATTAAATATCTTAAATAAGTCATATAAACAATTCCCAGAATTTAATCTCATTAAATTCCAAATCCCTAATATTCTAGTTTACAAAATACCTAAAATTTAACAATTTCAAAGCAAAAATGCACAAACTACAATCTAGCTTAGATTTGCATGATCTAAAGCATTAAACCACAATTAATAAAGTTAATGAAGTCATGAAAAACCTAAACACATTTTTAATCCCAAGTATTTAACCAATTTCAAAAACCTAGTAAGCAAATTAGCAAATTAACACAATTTTTAAACCAACCATTAGCACAAGCTACTAATCTTGTATTAACATGACAAAAGCCTAAATATAACACACAACCATACACTAATTTTATAAAAACCCTAACTTGCATTCAAATTCATAACTTGAATTCCAAAACTTGCAACTTAATCCTAATTAACACTTAAGTAGTTTAGCTTTAAGAAATTAGTAACAAATTAAGCAAAAATGTTTTAGAATTATACCCAAAAACATTTGAAGATCCACAAGCATCCATGGCCTCCCAAAATGCTCTCTTTTCACAAAGATCCATGCTATACGGGCTAAGCTAAAATGGGTAGGAGTCGGATTTGGGTTTTGGGATTTTTTTTTGATGGATTTGATGCAATTTTTGATGAAGTTTGAAGAGAAAAGAGAAGGGAAATGGGGGGGCTGCTGCTGCTGTAGGAGGGGGGGTCGGCTGGAATGGGAGTGGGAGAGGAGAGAGAGGGAGGTAGAGAAAGTGGGGGGAGAAGTCAAAGTCAATTCAAGGTCAAAGGTCCACCTCATTTCTGCATTTTCTTTTCTTTTCTTTCATTTCTTTCCTTTGAAATTCAAGTGGGGAAAAAAATGGGGGCTGCTGAATTCTTCAAGGGGAGAAGTAAATGGGAGCGTGTGGATGTGGGTACGGATGTGGGGTGATGAAAAATGATAAATATAATACCCCAAACATCCATTTACGCTAAAAAAAAGCCTTTTTTTCTTCAATAATTTCTAAACCGTTTTGGCAAATGATTTCGTTCCAAAAATCACATGATAAAATTTTATTTAATGTTTTATGATGCACAAAATTTGTTTCAACTCATTCCAATTTGTAATTTTCCCTAATTAAATGTATTAGTGACGGCTTAAATAATAATAAAATAATATTTTTTTCAGAAAATTTGAAATTTCACCAGCGGCTCAATAAACACCAAATAATAGCAATTACATAGCTAGAATATGTATATTTAATTTTTATAATAAGATATTTGTATTTTGACTTTTTACAGAAAACCCACTTATTTTACCGATTTTTTTCGAAATTCACCGAAACGATTTTCAAAACGTTACAATCTCCCCCCTTAAAGAAATTCGGTCCCCGAATTTAAATTCAAACTCCCCCAAATACTAAAACATCTAAGAAAACCCAACAAGTCGTCGGGGCTCCGAAATTGTAAATACATAAAACAAATCGTAGCGCAGCGCATGCGCTTGAAAAATGAGCATATAACTCAAATCAAAACTCCGTCAAGCATCCCGCAATCATCGGAGTCATGGAGAAGACATCAATGCCAAATCCAAATCAAAACCAATATGACATAACTCGAAACTATACATGTAAATATCGAATCTATATCTGTAAGTATCTGAAGGAAATGCATGCCAAATCTCTTTAAGTCGCTGTGCAACGCGTATAACACTGCACAGTGGCGGACGTCTATCATAAGAAAATAACTATATACATATATATCTTTGTTTGAAATGTACGTTCCGCCGTTTTGGAAACAATTTAGAAGGGTCTCCTTGTTTTAAACATTTCGTGTCATATCAGACACGTAGGTAAATACTGAGGCTATAGCTCGCTTTTTGGAAATCCCTTCAATAACTATCAATGCATGCAAAAATATATTCAGGTACTGTCTTCTGACTAGTCCTGCTTAGTACGAAAACATATAGCAATATCATAAAAACGTACTGCTCTATAGGAAATCAATCCCAAAATATGCACATGAATGCTACGTGCGTCTGGTGCGCACGGAAATCAAAATCTATGAATGTGCCATACATGCGCACAGAAACAACATCTAAGTGCGTCGGGTGTGCACGAAACATCTGTCGTAGGCAACATGTGTGCCTGACAGCAAAATCAGGTGCATCTATAATGCACGAAATCATGAAATCCAATATCAAGCGCCGAACGTGCGGAACATCAATCAGGTGCACAAGGTGCACAAAACAAATATCGGGTATCACAATCGAAATCGAAGTCCAGTGCATCTAAGTGCACAAAAGGCGTATCACTGCACTGCAAGCATATATAAACTATACCGAGTGCAGGAACGAAATCGTGTGCATGCATACGCACAAAACCAACTCAACTGTTTAAAATCGTAAAATCACAAACATGTGAAACTGAAGCACGAAAACGATATCAAGTGCAACACTGTGCAAAGATCGTAAATCCTCAATCATCAAAATCAAATCATACGAATAAATCACCCAAAACATCGTAATCAACAATGGCGGAATAGTACTGCTCAAGCGCATCCTCTAAGAATCTCGGCCAACTGTCGCGGTCACTAGTGGGACGTCTCGTCGATGATCATGAACTCTGTCCTGCTGGCGTGCGTAACCATGACCACTCCTGGGTCAAGGTCTTCACTGTGGATTACCAATCTTTCGGTCCATCGGCTCATCGGCCCTGTCAGGTGTGCTAACGGGGACGATTCCGTTCTGGCACTTCTCTGGTCATCTCTTGGTCAATCATCGCGACCACTCGTAAGACAGCATATTACTGGCGTCGGCCTCTGGCTCTCTGAATGTACGTGACACATCTGATCCTGGGTGCAAGTATCATTGCAGCAGTGTCCTGGAAGGAATCCTGCTCAAGGTCTCTTCCATGTCTCGTCTCTGCCAACTGTCCGGAAGTCATTGTCCTTTCCTATATCTGCATCTTGCTCTGGAACGACTGCATACTCATCGCGACTCCTTCTGGAAGGTAAGTCCAAGTACCATGCCTCGGCATGCGCATCGCCTCTCTGATGTCGGCAGAGTGGAACGTCATCTCATCTAGATCTGGTGCGAACCTCTTACTCCACTTTTCTCTAATGTCTTCTGCTTTGGACTCGTCTCGTCGCGGCTGTATGGACTGAGCTCCAACGGCTATCCTCATATCTGGAGTCTCCCAAGAAATGCATCTCACCACCTAGCATCCGAATTAAGTCGAGCCATCCGATCGAGTCGTCAAAACCTCATAATCCCCCAAGAGCTCAACATCTTGGGCACAGTTTAATAGTATCGAGTACATACCACAGCATCGGTGGTCCAGCCGTAGAAGGGCAAACCCAAGCCTCACTAATGGCGCCGTAGAACTGCCGCAAACCCGAAGGTTCAAAGGCTTTCACACGGTCATTAAGTCGAGTTAGGGTTTCATTCTTCTAGAGGGACCATAGAATTGCCTGCATGTCTTTCCGACTACTTTAAACTTGGAATAATAGGTTTCTGACATTCGATCGTCTCTGTCGACTCCCAACGTCTCCGCGTGAAGTCGTCTCTAGCTGGAATCAATCTATCTGATGACCTCGCATCGGGGTAGGCGAACGATCCACATGTCCTAGTCATTCATCCTCGATGACTAGCGACCTTCTATCATCTCTTAGTACAACTCGTTCTGCACTAACGCCAGCATCTGGGGCAATATCTCGTCATTCGCAGCAATAACTGGCTCGCTCGTCTGCACGCTGAACAGTGCCTGTAGCGTTTTGAAAATCGTTTCGGTGAAATTTCGGAAAATCGGTAAAATGAGGGGGTTTTCTGTAAAAAAGTCAAAATACAAATATCTTATTATAAAAATTAAATATACATATTCTAGCTATGTAATTGCTATTATTTGGTGTTTATTGAACCGCTGGTGAAATTTCAAATTTTCTGAAAAAAATATTATTTTATTATTATTTTAAGCCGTCACTAATACATTTAATTAGGGAAAATTACAAATTGGAATGAGTTGAAAAAAATTTTGTGCATCATAAAACATTAAATAAAATTTTATCATGTGGTTTTTGGAACGAAATCATTTGCCAAAACGCTTTAGAAATTATTGAAGAAAAAAGGCTTTTTTTTTAGCGTAAATGGATGTTTGGGGTATCGTATTTATCATTTTTCATCACCCCACACCCGTACCCACACCCACACACCCCCACTTACTCCTCCCCTTAGCCAAATTCAGCAGCCCTCACTTTTTCCCCACTTGGTTTGCAAAGGAAAGAAAAGGAAAAGAAAAGAGTAGAAAATGATATATTTTGAGGTGGACTTTGACTTTTCTTCTCACTTTTTCCACCCCACTCTCTCTCCTCCCTCACCCACCCACAATTTCTGAACGAAATTGTGCAGGCCAACAGCAGCCCCCCCTTCCTTCTTCTCCTCTCTTTCCATCAAAAAAAAATTGTCAAAAAAATCAATTAAAACCTCACCGAAATCAAAATCCGACTCCTACCCATTTTCCCTCATCTCCTTTAGCATGGATCTTGGTGCAAGGATTTCAAAATGGAGGTCTAGAATTCAAGTTTGATCATGGTTTGTGAGGTATAACTTTTGACCCATTATTCATTTTTTTTGATTTAAATTCCTTAATGAAGCTAATTAGGTGTTAAATTGTGGGTTTAATTGAATGTTTGGAAATTCAATTGGGAATTTTGAATTGAAGCTAGGGTTTGAATTAAATTAGGTTCTTTATCATTAGCTTATGATTGTAATGAGGGGATTAACATGTAATTGAATGCAAAATCTAATTTGGTTACTAATTGCTAATTTGTTAGTTTAAAAATGGTGATAATTATGCTAAATTGCTAACTAGGTTTTAGAAATTAAATAAAAACGTGGGATTAAAATCTAGTTAGGATTTTTAGCACATCATTAAGGTTTCCATGAGTGGTTTAACCATTTAATATACGCAAAACCAAGTTTAATCGTAAAATTATGAATTTTACAATAAAAAGTGTTAAAATTGATATTTTTGCAATCTAGGATTTTGGAAATTATGCAAATTTATGTGAT
Source organism: Agapanthus africanus (assembly GCA_030015575.1). Lineage (NCBI taxonomy): Eukaryota > Viridiplantae > Streptophyta > Magnoliopsida > Asparagales > Amaryllidaceae > Agapanthus > Agapanthus africanus. Next base: position 410,908,793 of record CM057348.1, on the reverse strand, counting down.
TAAATTATGGAAATGGTTTTTATGACTTATTTAAGTTATTTAATAAGTATTATGGCCGCTAGAATTGTTTAAATATCGAGTTTTGCACTAAAATGGGTAATTTTGCTTGCTAGTTTTTCGGAAAAACGGCTTTTAAAGTGAATTTGGGGTTTTTGTGAGTTTTAACCTAGTTTATATTAAAATTAGTGTTCGTGAATGTGCAAATGAGTGTATTTGGGTTTTCTCGATGGTTTGGCGTTTGTACGCCGACGTCGAGGGTTTTTGGGTTGATTTGTGAAAGCAACCATAGGTTTTGACCTATGTGGGATTCGTGCGTCGTTTTGGTCATGAGTCGGATTTTAATGAGATATGGTGCGTTATGATATGTAGGTACCCCCATGTGGACTTCGAGACGACAAACAAGCGCGTGGCAACGTAGGCACTGGCTAGCGAGGACCAGGTGAGTAGATTTATATCTACGGGGAGAAGTCGGGTGGATGGCGTATAGCACCCCCGCAGTCCGTGGTGGTGTATACGGATGCGTATACACACCAATAATTATTATATGTCATTTGGGATTATTAACGATACTTAGGATGGATATTGGTGTGTTAGATTATTTTAGCGTTGCGAACCCTAGGGTAGTGTTGCACACACATACACACATACATACTTGCATACATTCCTATTGATATGTGCTCATGGGATTCTATATAGTTATGTGTTCACATAGGTATGGGACTGTGTGTTCACATACGGATTTGAGGATTGACTTGGGATTTATGATGAGTCGATGAGATTTGATTTGAGGCCGTGAGATCGGTGATATAGCGGGGTTCGTATTTGAGATACGACATGACGTTGTAGCGGGTCCTTGACGTAGTTTTTACACACGTGCATGCATACTTAGGCGGTATCAGTATTGTACTAGATGTAGATCAGTACCCCGATCATGATAATTGATAAAGAGGATACCAGGTGAATAGTATGATCAATGTGATATTGACCCGTACCTAGATTTGGGATGCCGTACGACGGATTTACGTACGAGCTATATTGATGATTGATCCGCACTCTTGACTTGGGATGTCTGGTTATGGATATGATATTATTGAGGCGGGATCACCGACTATACATATACAGGTATGTATATGTATCGACTCAGATGATAGGCGGTTTCCTTACCTGTAGTTCAGCTTGTTAGTTCAGCCGTATAGTTTAGCGTAGTTGTTAGATTAGATTAGACCCTACCTATTTCAAAACTAACGAATCGTGGGTATTTTAAAAGACAGCCCAAGGGATCTTACGGATATTTCAAAAGACATATCTTTTCATAAAAACACCGTAGCCCCTATTTTCAAAACCCCATGATTCGTGTTATTTCAAAAGGCACCAATTTGTAGGACTTATATTAGATTAATGCAGATTAGTTATCGTTGTGTCTAGTTTCAGCTCCCGCACATTATTGTTGTTCGCTCTGCCTCGCATATTTATTTTGCTGCATATTCCATTATTGATATCATGCTGTTAGGACACTAGCACCATTACCGATGATGCGTATGTACCACGTACACCTATTTGCCGGCTCACACACATCTTCATCGGTAATTGCCATGTCACGTACACTTTATAGAATATAATTGCTTGACTTAGATTGTTAGCTAGTAGTTTTGACATGATATTAGTGTACTTCCCTTATATGCCATATTAGACATTGTAGTTATTACCTACCACTTCATGCATACTGTTATTCAGTTGTTCATGCCTAGTTCATTATCATTGACATATGCACTTATGATGATTTCTTGAGATTTATGATATTTCTGGATTTCGGGGAAAGCCGCAAAATTTACAACTTATGATCTTTTAAAATATAAAATGTTGCGGTTTTCTAGTGATATAAAGTGTCGTCCACCATGAGTTTGCTGTGGTTTTGGAGATCCATGTCGAGAAGTGGAGGAACCGTCACGGGTACATGGTGGGCCCGGTATGGTACCCCGGGGCAAGAGGAATGTGGTGTTGACGTTGAGCCTGGCTGGGAAGCACTACCTACCGGTGATATTACCCGACGCGTCGGATATCCGGAGGATACCGTCGTGGTCTTGAGATGGATGGTTGGGGCCGGTTTGGACTGACGGCGCCCTAGATATTGAGATTGAGACATTGATATTTCGAGACAGTGAGATTTATGTTTTGTGTCGATGCTAGACACTGTTGATGCTGATTTCATTTATGATACCTCAGTTTAAAAATACGAAGGAAATCTCACTAATTTATGAAAACAGTTTCTTCATTTACATGTATTCTGTTTCATGCATTCATACCTCATTCATATGATATATTGCTACCTGAGGCACTGACACGGGCACATGAAATTATACTCGGGTTAGATATTACCCTAGCCATTGTTATAGGCTGCCTGTTATACTTATATTTGAGGATATATTATGATCATTGACCTAGGTTGCGTTATTTATGCGATTTCTGTGCGTAGATGTTTTTCTATTCACGAGTTGGCAACTCACCCCCTGTTGTGCCCCAGTTTCTTGCAGGTTTGCCGTACAGGTTTCATTACGGCTTGCGGGCTCAGTTTCATTCGGGTGGCTTGCTAGTAGGTGGGTTTTTCTTGTATCGTAACCATCATATTACCTTGTATGATATTATTCAGTTGTATCTAGTAAATTCCATCAACCAAACATGTATTTATTGAGATAGAGACCAGTGTTGTTTATTCTTTCGACCTTAGAGTCGCTCGTTATATTTCTGGTGGTTTTGAGTTTCCTTTTGAGTTTTGATCCTCGCCGTTGGCGTTGTATATTATATTACTTGTGTGGTTGTGACCGTCGATTGACGAAGAGCTAGCTCCCGCTTGGGGATGCCTTTTTCTTGATTTCGTATACTATTCATGTTGTATCCCGTTTGGGGGCCAGTATTTACAAAGGAGACTCTGCCGAAATTTTCAGTAAAATTTTGATGTTTTTAAAAAACCGCATAATTCGGCTTATGCTATTGAAACTACTTGTTTTAAATTGGTTTTCCTTCACTCTACTTCTTTTCTTGGTTTGGATTTCTGGGTTTTCGGTTTACTTAGATTACGTACGCCTTGAGACGTTTCGTAGTTTAAGTGCCGGTAATGTTCCGTACTTTCGGGACGTGACAAAGTTGGTATCAGAGCGTTAGGTTTTAACCTTCGGAGCGTAGGATGACCCTTGGTTGATGGAATAGGTGACTAAAGTAGAGTGACGTACCGTTGATATGTTCCGCGGCATATTTACGACACGCCACTCCACTTAAGAAGCCTTAGGATGTACATTTCCTTGTTCAGTATTATATTCCTTCCTGATCTAGCCTCGTCGGTACCTGTTTGGTTTTGCTACTACGGTTACGGGCAGGGAGAGCTACGGCTAGAGTTGCGGTCAGCACGAGCTCGTCACGGACGAGGACTGACCAGGGCGAAATTCCGGCGACACCCGATTGTAGAGAGGTGTCTTTTGATTGTGTTTTCGCACCACGAGCGTTTGGCGGATCGCCTTTATGAGATTTCTCGGACGTGCCGATCAGTATCAGAGGATTGGGCCACTGGCAGAGGCCAGCCGGATTTTGATGACCGTTGGTGTGTTGCTTATTCATGATGGTTGAGGCACTGTTCAGCGTGCAGACGAGCGAGCCAGTTATTGCTGCGAACGACGAGATATTGCCCCAGATGCTGGCGTTAGTGCAGAACGAGTTGTACTAAGAGATGATAGAAGGTCGCTAGTCATCGAGGATGAATGACTAGGACATGTGGATCGTTCGCCTACCCCGATGCGAGGTCATCAGATAGATTGATTCCAGCTAGAGACGACTTCACGCAGAGACGTGAGGGTCGACAGAGACGATCGAATGTCGGAAACCTATTATTCCAAGTTTAAAGTAGTCGGAAAGAAATGCAGGCAATTCTATAGTCCCTCTAGAAGAATGAAACCCTAACTCGACTTAATGACCGTGCGAAAGCCTTTGAACCTTCGGGTTTGCGGCAGTTCTACGGCGCCATTAGTAAGGCTTGGGTTTGCCCTTCTACGGCTGGACCACCGATGCTGTGGTATATATATTCGATACTATTAAACTGTGCCCAAGATATTGAGCTCTTGGGGGATTATGAGGTTTTGACGAATCGATCGAATGGTTTGACTTCAATCGGATGCTTGGTGGTGAGATGCATTCTTGGGAGACTCCAGATACGAGGATAGTCGTTGGAGCTCAGTCCATGCAGCCGCGACGAGACGAGTCAAAAGAAGACGACATTAGAGAAAAGTGGAGTAAGAGGTTCGCACCAGATCTAGATGAGATGACGTTCCACTCCGCCGACATCAGAGATGCGATGCGCATGCCGAGGCATGGTACTTGGACTCACCTTCCAGAAGGAGTCGCGATGAGTATGCAGTCGTTCCAGAGCAAGATGCAGATATAGGAAAGGACGATGACTTCCGGACAGTTGGCAGAGACGAGGCATGGAATAGACCGTGAGCAGGATTCCTTCCAGGACGCTGCTGCAATGATACTTGCACCCAGGATCAGATGTGTCACGTACATTCAGAGAGCCAGAGGCCGACGCCAGTGATATGCAGTCTTACGAGTGGTCGCGATGATTGACCGGGAGATGACAAGAGACGTGCCAGAACTGGATCATCCCCGTTAGCACACCCGACAGGGCCAATGAGCCGATGGACCGAAAGATTGGTAATTCACAGTGAAGACCTTGACCCAGGAGTGGTCATGGTTACGCACACAAGCAGGCCAGAGTTCATGATCATCGACGAGACGTCCCATTAGTGACCGCGACAGTTGGCCCGAGATTCTTAGAGGATGCGCTTGAGCGGTACTATGCCGCCATTATTTGTTAGTGTTTATGCCCTAGAAGGCCATTACTGTATCATACTAGCTTGTATATTACTTAATGGAAGCTTGGGATATTCACATGTATATAACAGTCTTGCTAAACATGGTAGTATGCTACTTGGTTTTTCTATCTTAATATGTGAGTGTACGTAATGATAGAGCTCTTAGGATCTTGCTTGTCTACCAGCGTTGTGATGGCAGTCACACTAGTGGGGGCTGGGTAGTCTACAAGCACATCCTTATTCAGGTCCCTGGTCGTTGGATTATCGAGACAGAGCATCGATACTCCGGAGTAGACTGGTGTGTACGCTTCTCATCCCAGTTGGGGAGATGGTCTGTCCCACAGCCGTCAGTACGTCGTACTGGAGATAGTATGCAGGTGCTCGTTAGGTTACGGGTACACCGGACAGGACTCACTGGGAACTGTTGGTTGGTTTGATACCAGTCGTCAGTGAGCAGTTCCCAGGTGACATGAGTACAGCTTAGTCCGCAGACTTGACACTGCTACTTCGCCTCGAGTGTGTCCCACTGTTCTTAGATTGCTACCCTACCACGGCTCAAAGGAGTCGTGCAAACAGGTAGCAGTTGGGTGCAGTCCCGAGCACTTGGAGGCAGTGGCGGTTAGACAGGATTAGACCCTCCCGGTATTGGGAGTAGATATCGTGCTGTGTCAGAGAGCCATTACGCAAAGTCCCTGGCCAGGGAAAGCGAGATTTGCTGGTAGGTTCCAGTAGTTTCTCAGGGTGTAATGGGCTTCGCTCCGACACGACTTATACCGCTATTAGGGGACTGACGCTTGCCGCCCCCTAGGCCCGATATGCGATAGTCTTGGACGAACGAACCGGACTGTATGGAGATTGTCACATCAGACTCAGTAGGAGTTCGGATGGGTTTCCTCATCGGCCTTCTTATCGACAACTACCTGGGGACCGTTACGTACAGCTAGTGCCGCTTGCGGTCTGTGGTTAAACCCACTGCCAGCGTAGTAGTCGAGTCTCTAGAGTCCCACACAGAGAGTTTCCTATTCCAGGCGAAACGATATAGAGGTCGCATGGTTTTGCGACAAAGGGTTCGGACGCATACGTGCGTTTACGCGCGTACGACTTTCGGACAGTTTTTACCAGTCGGCTTTGGTTTAAGCCAGTTACTGGTATCCGGTTATTGGATTTTTACAGTCTAAAGTTTTTCCGTATTTTTACGGATCGGAGGGGCATTCTCGTAATTGTGCGAGAAGCTTCTAGAAGTGGTGACTAAGGAGGGTTATATGTCATTTGCATTAAATGAGTTTAGTGAGTCATGAGGGTGATTCATGCATATCATTAATGCATGATAAATGCTTAGTGAGTCATGATAATGAATCACCATTAGATATTTATGAAGCAAGCTTATTCATCATTTTCTTTTCTTTTCTTGTTAAAAGATAATGCTTCATATATATTATGATAACTTACTATTCTCATCATAATTCATTCTCACATTCTCTCTCCTCAAGCTCTCTCTCTTCAAAAGACTAATCCTCACCCTCATGTGTTGAGATCTAGGATTAGTAAGACTAATCAATCCATAACCATCACTCTATTTCATTCTAGCTTCTTTGATTAGCAATCCAAGAAGGTTAGTTGCCTCTAGTTTAGAGGTTTAGCTTGGAGTTTTGCTCTCGGGTGGATTGTAACATTTTCAAAAATATAAAATATTAATTTTGGGAATTTTTATAAGTTAATATTATTTCATTGATTATTTTAATATTAAATCTATAATTAAATGCAAATAAATAGGAAAAATTTGGGAAAATTTTTGGAAAATTCTAAGATAGGGTAAATTAGTGAATTATGACATTTTTAAGTTTTTGTGATTAGTTTGACACTAATTTAGTGCTAATCGCGATTAAAATCGCTAATCGGGTTTTTCGGCAATTTTGTGCAAAACTTGCACATATCATTTTTATCACACTTGGGCATTTTCTTTCATGTTATTTGGAGCTACTATTCTTGTGAGAAGGTTTTGGAATTAAAGAAAAAGGAAAAGAAAAGAGAAAAGGGATTAAAGAATTGGTAGTAGGTGAGAGAGAGAGGTATGGACCATTGACTTGAACCCTTAGCCATTTTTCTCCCTCTCATTTTCTCCCCCTCTCCCATGCTTGCTGCTGCAGCCTCTCCTCCATCTTCCTCCCCTCTTCAACTCCTCATTTCATCTCAAAAATCACTCCTAAACCCCAATCTCCTTTCATTAAAATTGTGCAAAATCCCTAGATCTACACATGGAGCTAAAGAAGCAAGGATTTTGGCCACTAGGAGCAACTCAAGAATTTTCTTGAGTTGCTAATGGAGGTAATTTCTGAACCATTAGCTTAATTATAGCCTTTCCTATAACCCCATGTTAAGGTTTAATCGATATTGTGTGATATTATGGACTTGGTGAAAACCTAGTTAGGGTTTGAGAGGAACTTGTGTTGTATTATGAAATTGAGCTCAGTAGAGGTCTTACCAACACCCTAGTGTTTGAATTAGAACCCAAAACCTGAAGTTAAAACCAGAATACGGATTTTAGAAACCAATATCGGGGAATTTGTGTAATCTGTGAAGGTTAACTTGAATCTGCTATAATACAAGACACCTGAAAATAATATTGAGTGGACAGTGAGATGTGCAGGCACTAGAGAGGCAACACCCAAAACCCTAGCTCCCCACTCCACCTTGAGGCCGCCGAAATCCCCTTTCTGGCCGCAAATTGCGGCCAGACCAGTGAGGAATCTCCTCGTTTTCTGTGCACAGCCCCAGTTCCTGTAGTGTTGACCCAGGGTACTTCTAGTTTTGACAGATTCTTTCTAGGGTAAAATCTGGGACTTATATCCTAAGTTGCTATTTTGGATCTTAGTTTCCGTATTCCGTATTTTCATTTCTGCATTGGTGTATTGTGTTTTGCCTCGACTATTTGTCGTTTATACGACGATATAGAGGATTTATTGATGGTTTTGAAGGCGTGCCATAGGTTCTCACCTATAGGCCCTTATCGTATCGTTTTGGATTTCATGCGCCGTTTTAGCTTGGATTTGGTTTTAATGCGCATATACGATACTTTGTTGTGTAGGTACCCATAAAGACTTCGGGACGACAAGCAAATGCATGGTGATGTCCGCAAATGATGATGTAAGGTGAGTAGATTATATCTACAGGGGGAAGTCGGGTGGATGGCGTATAGCACCCCCGCAGTCCGTAGATAGATTACTATGTAGCTATTGTGATAATAGGTGTATTATGGATAGTGTAGGGTTAGAAGTGACTAATGTAGTCATAGTCGCGAACCCTAGGATAGAATTACACCTACACACACACACCCTTGCATATTACTTGTACTTGCACGGTGTTTGATGATATGGGATGACTTTGGAGATGAGTCGATGATGTGGGCTTGGTGCCACGAGATCGGTGATTTGATATGATTCATATTTGGGATATGACTTGTGATTCTTGCGGGCTTGGGTTATGTGTTTACCCCCGCATGCATACTTTATTGAGGGTATCGATTTGTACTAGACATAGAGTAGTACCCCCAGATTATATGATCTGATGATACTGATACCTGTTATGTGACGAGATAGTGAGGTGTTGACCTGTACCCAGCTTTTGGGGACGCCGTACGATGATTTACCGTACGAGCCGATATTGATGATAGATCCGCACTCATAACTCGAGGATTCTTACGATATGACATTGAGGCGGGATCACCGACTATATATCTATATATATATACATTGACTCAGATTTAGGTGGTTTCCACACCTACCCCTCCTGATCGACCTTATACTTAGATGTAGTTTGCATAGTAGATACTTCACTGTGGTGTTGACTATTAGATTCTGCATTTTCATGCTATTCGCACTGCTGGCATATGTTCATTGCTATATTATTATCATGCTGATAGGACACCAGCACCATTATCGATGATGCGTATGTTTCACGTACACTATTTTTGCCGGCTCACACACTTCATCATCGATAATTGCCATGCCACTGCACTGTAGTACTGTTGCATTCATGATATGATTCTTGCTTGGCATATTGTACACATGTACCTGTACACAATCATAGATGATTCATTCTAAAGGAGCGGTTTCCCTCGACATATGCACATTACTATTCCATGTTGCATGATTTCCGATATGATTACCTTTCTTTACATGTCGCATACATCATGGATTGATTGCATAGCACATCGCATTGGATTTATTCTTGATGTGGATTTTCATGTGATTTCTGATTTTGAGGACCGTGGGATTATTTAAGAAAAGATGCTTTATTATGAACAACCCGGTTCCCTTGATATGATATTTGGGGCGTCGCCCCGTGTTTTCTCGGTGCTAGAGGCATGTATTGAGAGAGGGATGACCCGGACTGACGGATTCCCGATATATACTCAGAGAGAGGGCTGACCCGGAATGACGGATGCCCGATATATTGAGAGAGGGATGACCCGGACTGACGGATTCCCGATATATATACTCAGAGAGAGGGCTGACCCGGAATGACGGATGCCCGATGTGTTGAGAGAAGGATGACCCGGACGGACGGATTCCCGATATTTATATATACTTTGAGAGAGGGCTGACCCGGAATGACGGATGCCCGATACAGGAGGATTTACGTGTCGATGCTAGGCACGGGTTTCATGATGTTTTTCCATGATTTTGTTTATATCCTCACATTGCATAGATGATGCTTATCGTCAGTGAGTGACGGGTGGACGGGTTCCACACATATACAGACTGGATTTACACTTATCATACTCCATTTGTATATATAACAGGGTATGAGGGCGCTGTTATATATACCCTTACACCAATATTAGTGGTATGGGACGCTAATATATGTGTATTGATATCATTGATATTTCTTCATATTACTTCATGCAGACATACCTTATACTGATGACATGTTTTTACCTGAGTACCTGGCACCACATATATGATTAGATGTTACCTTGCCACCTTATCACACTCAGATGTACTCTTGTGGATTATTACTGATCGTTGACTTAGGTTTATGTCTTGCATTCGGTTTCTGCTTGTAGATGTTTCTATTCACGAGTTGGCAACTCACCCCCGTTGTGCCACAGTTCTTGCAGGTTCTGCCGTACAGGTTTCATTGCGGCATTTCTGGCACACTACTTTCTTGCGGGTGGGTTGCTTTTGGTAGGTGGATTCTTTCGCATCAAGAACCACCATTGTATTTATTTATTTCATTGTATCTAGAATTTCCATCAACCAAAACTTGTATATTGTTTTCAGACCTAGACTAGTGATGTATTATTCGACCATAGAGTCGCGCTTAGTAGTATTGCGGTTTTCTTGTTGCTTGAGCTTTCTTTTGGTTTTGATCCTCGCCACTTGGCGTTGTATATTATATCATTGCGTGGTTGTGACCGTCGATTGACGAAGAGCTAGCTCCCGCTTGGGGATGCCTTTATCATTGCATATATATATTGTTATCCTTGTTGTACCCCATTCGGGGCCAATTTTTTACAAAAAAGACTCTGCCGAAATTTTTAGAAAAGACTGTACTGTTTTAAATTGCATATTCGGCTTAGTTATTTTAAAACCTTGATTTCCAACATGTTTTTCTTCACTCCTTTAAACAAATTTCTTTACTTATTCTTAAAATGGTTTTAGATTTCTGGGCTTTTGGCTTACTTGGATCAGATGGAGTCCTATATACTTCATATGGTTCAAGGGCCAGTCACGTGCTCTTTCGGGTCGTGACAAAGTTGGTATCAAAGCGCTAGGTTGACCTTGGTTCGAGTCTAAGTTTGACTATGTGGAGCCTAGGAAGTTATTTATATACGGAACTTAGGCTTGACCTTACGGAACTTAGACTTGGTCGAGGGGGTGTTAGACCCGAACTTTCTTCGCGTAGGATGACCCTTGGTTGATGGAATAGGTGACTAAAGTAGAGTGACGTACCGTTGGTATGTTCCGCGGCATACTTACGACACGCCACCCCGCTTAAGGAACCTTAGGATGTGCATATTTTTCGAGATCAGTGATTCTCTTTATATCCAGGATTATTCATCCATTTGAGATTCCCGATTCTATTAGTTCATGATCATACCTTCATTGATGCTGTTCCTTCCTATGATCATGTATCCACTTTGGATCTGTTGTTTCCCTTCTGGCCACTGATGTGCTCTTTTTGATACTCGATTGAGGTTCCTGTCACCATGTTTGAGCGCAGTTTGGGCTGCTGCTAGGGTTACGGCCGGTGTAAGCTCGTTGGGCACGAGGGCCGACCATTGTGTTTTCTGGTGACATGGAAACGTCTCGAGTTAGTGTTGGTGTTTGCGACCTCTGGTGGAGGCGAGTGCTTGGTCTTGCACCGGGTCATCGGGCCATTGTTAGAGCTGCCAGTTGAGAGAGGACTGTTGATGTACAGCACACCTTAGAGATTGTGATGTCGCCTACCGTGCAGACAGATGGACCAGCTGTTGCTGAGATTGGCAGGATGTTGCTTTCGGAGCTTACGAGCTGAGATTTGCCGGAGCTTTCAGGCGGATATGCGACGGATGATAGCTAGTCTACCCGGTTTGAGAGACGAAGGTGATTCGTCCGATTTTGCGCCGGAGCGGGCCCAGATGAGTTGAAGATTTCCAGTATGGAGAGTCTTACTCAGATCTAGAGCAGGCTGATTCAGAGATGACCGTGTGAAAGCCTTTGAAACTTAGGGTTTGCGGCAGTTCCTCGGCGCCATTGGTGAGGCTTGGGTTTGCCCTTCTACGGCTGGACCACCGACGCTGTGGCATGTACTCGATACTATTAAACTGCACCCGAGATGTGAGCTCTTGGGGGATTATGAGGATCTGACGAGTCGATCGGATGGTTCGACATCTTTCGGATATCGTGATGGGACACTGTTTGGGAGACTCCAGATGCGAGCATAGCCGTCGGAGCGCAGTTCGTGCAGCCATGATGAGACGAGTCCGAATCAGTCGATATTGACGCAGAGTGAAGAAAAGAGTTCGCAAGATATTTCGACGAGACGACGCCCCACTCCGCCGACATCAGAGATGTGATACGCACCCAGAGGCGTGGTATATGGATATATCTTCCAGAAAGAAGCGCGATAAGTATGCAGCCGTTCCGGAATAAGCTTTAGCTTCAGCATTGGATGATGACTTCCGGGCAAATTCGGCAGGAATGAGATTTGAGAAAGGAACCTCGACAGGACCTTTCTGGAGTACGATACGAGGAGACCTAGACCCAGGAGTGGTCGTATTGCGCACACCCAGCGGGACGAGAGGTTCGTGTGAGACACTGACGAGCTGCCATTACTTCACGTCGAGACTAGAGACCTGATATGCTTACAGAGACGTTGGGATGTGACCAGTTTCCGAGAAAATTTTGTGTTGAGGACACAGATGTCTCTCCAGTGTAAGGAGGTTGTGCAGGAGAGCCAGCCTCCGTTTGGTTCGGCATAGGCAAGATCGGAAGAGACCCTGAGCAGGATTCCTTCCAGGACATTGCTGCAATGATGTTTGCACCCAGGATCAGATGTGTGACGTGGATTCAGAGCCAGAGGCCGACGCCAGTGATATGCTACCTTACGAGTGGTCGTGAGGTTTGACCGAGAGGTGATCAGAAAAGTGCCAGAACGGAATCGTCCCCGTTAGCACATCTGACAGGGCCGATGAGCCGATTGACCGCGAGATAGGAAATCCGCAAAGGAGATAAGGACCCAGAGTCAGAGGACGCCAAACCGTGAGCAAGAGGCAAGTAAATATCCTGCGCTGCTAGCAGTGGACGCACCGACTCCTTCTCGACCTTGGAGGAGGAACTACCGACGACGGTATTTATGATTTGTGATTTTGTGATTCGATTATCACATATCCGTCATTTTGGATTTCGGTATTTTGGGCGTTCTGTTTGCATGATTTAGTTTTGATGACTGAGTTTCATGATATTGATTGAGATTTCATGCCTACTGTATGCCGTGATTTGATTTGCACTTCCAGCATAGTTTTCATGCACCCTTAGTGTTTTGATATAAGATTTTGGTGCACGCCAGATGCACTAAATCGGGATTCTTCGTGCATGTCACATGCACCTGATTTTTCTGTCAGGCACACACGTTGCCTACGACAGATGTTTCGTGCACACCCGTTGCACCTAGATGTTGTTTTGTACACCTGTTTGACACATATATGGATTTTGATTCCTTGCGCACCAGACGCATAGGATATTCTTATATATGCATTTTGGGGATTGATTTCTAGTAGAGCAGTACATTTTATGATATTCTCTCTGTATTGATGTTTTCGGAACCCCGACAAATTGGATTATTACTGAAATTGTTTTTGTATTGGGGGTTTAAATTTAAATTCGGGGACCGAATTTCTTTAAGGGGGGTAGATTGTAACATTTTCAAAAATATAAAATATTAATTTTGGGAATTTTTATAAGTTAATATTATTTCATTGATTATTTTAATATTAAATCTATAATTAAATGCAAATAAATAGGAAAAATTTGGGGAAAATTTGGGAAAATTCTAAGATAGGGTAAATTAGTGAATTATGACATTTTTAATTTTTTGTGATTAGTTTGACACTAATTTAGTGCTAATCGCGATTAAAATCGCTAATCGGGTTTTTCGGCAATTTTGTGCAAAACTTGCACATATCATTTTTATCACACTTGGGCATTTTCTTTCATGTTATTTGGAGCTACTATTCTTGTGAGAAGGTTTTGGAATTAAAGAAAAAGGAAAAGAAAAGAGAAAAGGGATTAAAGAATTGGTAGTAGGTGAGAGAGAGAGGTATGGACCATTGACTTGAACCCTTAGCCATTTTTCTCCCTCTCATTTTCTCCCCCTCTCCCATGCTTGCTGCTGCAGCCTCTCCTCCATCTTCCTCCCCTCTTCAACTCCTCATTTCATCTCAAAAATCACTCCCAAACCCCAATCTCCTTTCATTAAAATTGTGCAAAATCCCTAGATCTACACATGGAGCTAAAGAAGCAAGGATTTTGGCCACTAGGAGCAACTCAAGAATTTTCTTGAGTTGCTAATGGAGGTAATTTCTGAACCATTAGCTTAATTATAGCCTTTCCTATAACCCCATGTTAAGGTTTAATCGATATTGTGTGATATTATGGACTTGGTGAAAACCTAGTTAGGGTTTGAGAGGAACTTGTGTTGTATTATGAAATTGAGCTCAGTAGAGGTCTTACCAACACCCTAGTGTTTGAATTGGAACCCAAAACCTGAAGCTAAAACCAGAATACGGATTTTAGAAACCAATATCGGGGAATTTGTGTAATCTGTGAAGGTTAACTTGAATCTGCTATAATACAAGACACCTGAAAATAATATTGAGTGGACAGTGAGATGTGCAGGCACTAGAGAGGCAACACCCAAAACCCTAGCTCCCCACTCCACCTTGAGGCCGCCGAAATCCCCTTTCTGGCCGCAAATTGCGGCCAGACCAGTGAGGAATCTCCTTGTTTTCTGTGCACAGCCCCAGTTCCTGTAGTGTTGACCCAGGGTACTTCTAGTTTTGACAGATTCTTTCTAGGGTAAAATCTGGGACTTATATCCTAAGTTGCTGTTTTGGATCTTAGTTTCGGTATTCCGTATTTTCATTTCTGCATTGGTGTATTGTGTTTTGCCTCGACTATTTGTCGTTTATACGACGATATAGAGGATTTATTGATGGTTTTGAAGGCGTGCCATAGGTTCTCACCTATAGGCCCTTATCGTATCGTTTTGGATTTCATGCGCCGTTTTAGCTTGGATTTGGTTTTAATGCGCATATACGATACTTTGTTGTGTAGGTACCCATAAAGACTTCGGGACGACAAGCAAATGCATGGTGATGTCCGCAAATGATGATGCAAGGTGAGTAGATTATATCTACAGGGGGAAGTCGGGTGGATGGCGTATAGCACCCCCGCAGTCCGTAGATAGATTACTATGTAGCTATTGTGATAATAGGTGTATTATGGATAGTGTAGGGTTAGAAGTGACTAATGTAGTCATAGTCGCGAACCCTAGGATAGAATTACACCTACACACACACACCCTTGCATATTACTTGTACTTGCATGGTGTTTGATGATATGGGATGACTTTGGAGATGAGTCGATGATGTGGGCTTGGTGCCACGAGATCGGTGATTTGATACGATTCATATTTGGGATATGACTTATGATTCTTGCGGGCTTGGGTTATGTGTTTACCCCCGCATGCATACTTTATTGAGGGTATCGATTTGTACTAGACATAGAGTAGTACCCCCAGATTATATGATCTGATGATACTGATACCTGTTATGTGACGAGATAGTGAGGTGTTGACCTGTACCCAGCTTTTGGGGACGCCGTACGATGATTTACCGTACGAGCCGATATTGATGATAGATCCGCACTCATAACTCGAGGATTCTTACGATATGACATTGAGGCGGGATCACCGACTATATATCTATATATATATACATTGACTCAGATTTAGGTGGTTTCCACACCTACCCCTCCTGATCGACCTTATACTTAGATGTAGTTTGCATAGTAGATACTTCACTGTGGTGTTGACTATTAGATTCTGCATTTTCATGCTATTCGCACTGCTGGCATATGTTCATTGCTATATTATTATCATGCTGATAGGACACCAGCACCATTATCGATGATGCGTATGTTTCACGTACATTATTTTTGCCGGCTCACACACTTCATCATCGATAATTGCCATGCCACTGCACTGTAGTACTGTTGCATTCATGATATGTTTCTTGCTTGGCATATTGTACACATGTACCTGTACACAATCATAGATGATTCATTCTAAAGGAGCGGTTTCCCTCGACATATGCACATTACTATTCCATGTTGCATGATTTCCGATATGATTACCTTTCTTTACATGTCGCATACATCATGGATTGATTGCATAGCACATCGCATTGGATTTATTCTTGATGTGGATTTTCATGTGATTTCTGATTTTGAGGACCGTGGGATTATTTAAGAAAAGATGCTTTATTATGAACAACCCGGTTCCCTTGATATGATATTTGGGGCGTCGCCCCGTGTTTTCTCGGTGCTAGAGGCATGTA
Source organism: Agapanthus africanus (assembly GCA_030015575.1). Classification (NCBI taxonomy): domain Eukaryota; kingdom Viridiplantae; phylum Streptophyta; class Magnoliopsida; order Asparagales; family Amaryllidaceae; genus Agapanthus; species Agapanthus africanus. Next base: position 410,892,833 of record CM057348.1, on the reverse strand, counting down.
TTGAGAGAGGGATGACCCGGACTGACGGATTCCCGATATATACTCAGAGAGAGGGCTGACCCGGAATGACGGATGCCCGATGTATTGAGAGAGGGATGACCCGGACTGACGGATTCCCGATATATATACTCAGAGAGAGGGCTGACCCGGAATGACGGATGCCCGATGTATTGAGAGAAGGATGACCCGGACGGACGGATTCCCGATATTTATATATACTTTGAGAGAGGGCTGACCCGGAATGACGGATGCCCGATACAGGAGGATTTACGTGTCGATGCTAGGCACGGGTTTCATGATGTTTTTCCATGATTTTGTTTATATCCTCACATTGCATACATGATGCTTATCGTCAGTGAGTGACGGGTTGACGGGTTCCACACATATACAGACTGGATTTACACTTATCATACTCCATTTGTATATATAACAGGGTATGAGGGCGCTGTTATATATACCCTTACACCAATATTAGTGGTATGGGACGCTAATATATGTGTATTGATATCATTGATATTTCTTCATATTACTTCATGCAGACATACCTTATACTGATGACATGTTTTTACCTGAGTACCTGGCACCACATACATGATTAGATGTTACCTTGCCACCTTATCACACTCAGATGTACTCTTGTGGATTATTACTGATCGTTGACTTAGGTTTATGTCTTGCATTCGGTTTCTGCTTGTAGATGTTTCTATTCACGAGTTGGCAACTCACCCCCGTTGTGCCACAGTTCTTGCAGGTTCTGCCGTACAGGTTTCATTGCGGCATTTCTGGCACACTACTTTCTTGCGGGTGGGTTGCTTTTGGTAGGTGGATTCTTTCGCATCAAGAACCACCATTGTATTTATTTATTTCATTGTATCTAGAATTTCCATCAACCAAAACTTGTATCATTGCGTGGTTGTGACCGTCGATTGACGAAGAGCTAGCTCCCGCTTGGGGATGCCTTTATCATTGCATATATATATTGTTATCCTTGTTGTACTCCATTCGGGGCCAATTTTTTACAAAAGAGACTCTGCCGAAATTTTTAGAAAAGACTGTACTGTTTTAAATTGCATATTCGGCTTAGTTATTTTAAAACCTTGATTTCCAACATGTTTTTCTTCACTCCTTTAAACAAATTTCTTTACTTATTCTTAAAATGGTTTTAGATTTCTGGGCTTTCGGCTTACTTGGATCAGATGGAGTCCTATAGACTTCATATGGTTCAAGGGCCAGTCACGTGCTCTTTCGGGTCGTGACAGATCGTCTACTACCTAGAGAAGGCCGAGGAGAACAAGGAGATCGTAAAGACGAAGGACTAGTTTCGATAGGTATAATCCCTAAGCATAGTAGTTTAGAACAATTATATGTTTGGTTAGTTATCGTTTAGCTTCGATTCAAGCGGTTAGTCGATGTTCGTTCACTAAACAAGTTCGTTTTTGAAAATTCCGCCTCCCCACAAGTATTGGGGTGTAGTACATCGACTTACAGTGGTATCAAAGCTACTAGGCATTGGATGTCGACCTATGGGGGGTTCTCACTGTGTGACAGTGTGGCGAAGCATAGGCTCTTACCCCCAGGGTGTCCCGAGACCGGAAGGTGTTCCGGTGGGTTGTAGTCCTCGCGAGGGGGCTTGCGTAAAAAGTAGCGGCTGAGGGACCCGTTGGTGCCACGGCGACCCCATTGGATGGGGTGGCTGCCTGACTTACAGTGGTATCAGAGCCTCGCTAAACAATAAATAACTTAATTGCAAATTTGTACGAATTTCGAACGGAAAAACGAAGCCGGAAAACCCTAAAAAATACAAGTTTCTGTCGAATTTAAAATGATGTCCTAAAATTTTTCAGGTGAGCTCAGAAAGCTTGTAAAGAGTCCAGAAGAACACCCATGAAATTCGAGCCCATGAATCGGCTAAAGCGCCGCGGAAGCGCGGCGGATCCCACAGATCCGCCGCGGTTCCGCGGCCGAGTTGCCGAGTCATGGACTCATCTTTCATGTGTGGGTCCTCTCTGGTATTTGGGGTTTTCTGGAATATTTTAATTTTGCTCAGGTTTCCAGTTTACAGAGCAGTTTTTGGAGCAATATTAATGATGTTTAATCGATCGAAATTGTACAGTATTTGCATGTTGGATTATATCTGTGATTGATAAATGTGTTCGTAAACCTCCCCTAACTGCTAGTATGTCGGTTGGCAGGGGGTTGCACATTTCTGTAATGGTTATATCTGTTTGTGCATATAAACTGTATTGGACTGTTGTGGTGTATAGCCGAGGTTTGCAATGGGTTATTGTTTAATTCATTTGTTGTAAATGTAATTTGTTGTAATATTATTTTTGCGGGGCACATCCAGGTTGCGGTTGTAGCCACCGTTGTATTATTTCATTTTACTGTTTTTTTCTCCTAGGACTGACCCAAGGTGGGGTACACAAACTGCCGGGCGGGTAGTTTCCCGTACCCGTAGGGGTCGAGGGTGGGGTAACGGCTATTCATCACAACTGTGTAATCTGTCTTTTCTTGCAGGCTCAAAAGAAATACAGATTGCTTGCAAATCCAATATTGTTTATCTGTGTTCTGGAATGTATATCATTGCGTCAGACGAATGTAAAATATCTATATATATGATAGCTATTTAGACGTCACTTATGTTTTACACCCACGCTAGCCCAGCCCCCGCTCTGTCGTTAGTTAAGTAACCTAACGGGTGATGACGGGACCCCGTGGCGAATGCGGATGGCATAAGAGGACGTTGTATTTTCGTTGTTTTCTGCAATGATAGGTTAATGATGGGACGCATTATCTATAATGTAAAGAAAAACAAACCAAAGTTTAAATCGTTGGAACAGTTTAAAAGAAACCACTCGGTTAATTTTAAAAACAGATATTTTTAAATGCGGAGCTTTAACCACTCCTTTTAAAAAGCTATCAGGTTCCTTCGGTTATATCAAGTTCACTACGTTCATGGTTTCGCCAAAACCAGTCGTAGCCCTCCGTCATTTCTTATGGATAGTCAGTAGTATTCAAGCTGTGTTTGTTGGCTTTCGTCAAGACATAGTGTTTGGTAGCTGCTGGGTATTCATTTGTAACATAGATAGATGTGTTGGTTTGGGACAGTCGCATTACCTTGTTGGCTTTCGTCAAGGGTATATACGGGTGGGTTCAAATTGACAAGATAATGATGGGCAGAACTTGACATGTGACTTATGATTTGTTGGCTTTCGTCAAGGTCATAAGAGCATGGGGCAAAAACTTATATCGGGAATTTCTAAAGAAACTGAAATTTGCAAAGAGATGCATACCATTTGGAGTTTGATGAATGTTGGTAGGATTCCTTCAACATTATCATACGATGATATTTGGATCCCGATCCTACTGTGAGTATATGCTACTTATCAGGATATTCGTCACTTAACGATCAATGCTATAAACCTAGTAGGTGTCCAGAAAGGTGTCAGTGGGGTTACGCCCCCAGAGAAAAGAGGTTATTTAATTAAGGAACTTCGCGAAAGCGTTGGAAAACCTCCCTCGAAGTATCGACACTGGCCTGGCTGAACGGTTAAGCAAGTATTGTACGGTGAGAATAGTCCTGGCTAATTCTTCTTTTATGGTTTGAGGAAGGATTCGAGAAACAGTGGGAGCCATCCAGTTTAGATAAACTAAAAACCACTCTAAACTTGCAAGAGCATCATGCTAAAGAGTTTTCTTCTCTCTCTCCTAATTGCAGCGACCCTGAAAATGACTGGACTTAAGTTAATTTTAGAGAAAAATATACTGACGGGGCCAAACTATAAAGATTGGCTGCGGAATGTCAAAATGGCTTTGACCTATGACAAACTGGGGTACGTCCTCACCGCTACGGCACCTGCTGTCCCTGGTCCCAAATCCAGCAATGCGGATAAGGAAATCCGCAAAACCTGGGATTTAGATTGCGCGAGAGCCAAGTGCATCGTGCTTGCCTCTATGAACAATGAACATCAGAGGAGGCACGAGGATATGTCCCTAGATGGCATATTTCTCCATACAAAGGAACTTTATGGAGAGCAATCTCGTATAGCAAGATACGAGACCTCTAAGAACTTGTTTCGAGCGAGGTTGGCTGTCGGGTCATCGGTAGGTGAACATGTCCTACAGATGATCGGCTATATTGAAGAGCTCGCAGACCTTGGGACGACTTTGGATAATGAGCTGTATACAGACCTTATTCTCCAGTCCCTTCCTCCCACCTACGCCCAGTTTATCCTCAACTTCAATCTTCAAGGAAAAGAAGTTGAACTTGCGGAACTCCTGAACATGTTAAGGAGTGCAGAGGGCACCTTGCAGAAGGCAAGGGAAACACCCGCTATGTTTGTTGGCGGTGCATCTTCTTTCGGGTCCAAGGCTAGGGCCAAAGGAAGGAAGAAGAAGGCCGCACCCAAACCTAGAGGAGGTGTTAGTAAGGTGGGAAAGAAGGGAAAGAAAAAGCTTGCAGCACCGGTAGTTGGCCAGGATGAGTGCTTCCATTGTCACAGGAAAGGGCACTGGAAGAAGGATTGCAAGGCGTGGAACGCCAAGAACCAGGAACCGAAGCAAGCTGTGGCTTCGACTTCAGGTGTGTTTGTAATTGAGAATTGTCTGTCGATCAACTCTACTTCCTGGGTATTGGATACCGGATCAGGATCTCATATTTGCAATTCATTGCAGGCACTGAGAAACCGTAGAGTGCTGAAGGAAGGTGATATGATCCTCAGGGTTGCTAACGGAGCTAGCGTGGGAGCTGCGTCCGTCGGGGATTATCACCTAGGATTGACGAGTGGACATATTTTGGTTTTACATAACTGTTATTTTGTACCAAACTTAACGTGTAATATCATATCAGTTTCCTTGTTATCAAATAAAGGTTATGATTTCACGTTTATAAGAGATGTTGTTAACATCCACCTTAATCATGGTTTGATTGGGTTCGATACTCTAAATAACGGCATATATGTGTTAAACCAACTCCAAACTTTCAATGTCCAGAACACACTAAAAAGAAAGTCTCCAGATTTAAATAAAGCTTTCTTATGGCATTGTAGACTGGGTCACATCAATGAGAGAAGGTTGACTAAGTTGCATAGAGAAGGATATTTGGACACGTTCGAATATCAAACCTATGACACTTGTCAATCTTGTCTCAAAGGAAAGATGACAAAGACTCAATTTACTGGACAAGAAGTAAGAGCGAGCGAGCTCTTAGGACTCATACACAGCGATGTATGTGGTCCAATGTCTACACATGCGAGAGGTGGTTATTCCTACTTCATTACTTTTACAGATGATTTCTCTAGGTATGGACATGTTTTCTTAAATGAAGCATAAATCCGAGGCCTTTGAGAAATTCAAGGAATACAAGAGTGAAGCGGAAAACCAAACAGGCAAAAGTATTAAGACACTGAGATCTGATCGAGGTGGAGAATACTTAAGTGCCGAGTTCCTAGGTTACCTAAAAGAGAAAGGAATTCTCTCTCAGCTTACTCCTCCGTACACTCCACAGCATAACGGTGTATCGGAGAGACGGAATCGAACCCTATTGGATATGGTACGATCCATGATGAGTAATGCTGAGTTACCGCGATCTTTCTGGGGTTATGCGCTAGAATCGGCGGCATATCTTTTGAACAAAGTTCCAACCAAAACTGTGCCTACCACACCATATCAGATATGGAGTGGGAAGAAACCCTGTCTTCAGTACCTGAAGACATGGGGATGTCCAGCTTTTGTAAAAAAGCAGCATTCGGACAAGCTCGAGGCACGCTCAGTAGAGTGTAAGTTTGTGGGATATCCAAAGAACTCTATGGGATATTATTTCTATTACGCAGAGGAACAAAAGGTTTTTGTTTCTCGTCATGCCCGCTTCTTAGAAACTGAATTTTTGGAAAATCAGAAGAGTGGGAGCGTAGTAGAACTGGAAGAAATTCCAGAACCACAAACTGCTACTGAAAGTTTGGTAGAACCAGAGGTTCAAGAAGAACAGAACATTGCCGCACCCCTCCGCAGAAGTAGTAGGCCGTCTCATCCGCCTGAGAGATACTACGGTTTTCTCATAGACGGGGATAGAGAGGATTGCATCATAGATGATGATGAACCTACTGACTTCCAGCAGGCCATCCAGAGCGGCGACTCGGTACGATGGCTAGATGCAATGCGGACCGAGATGGAGTCCATGTACACCAACAAAGTATGGACTTTGGACTTTGCTCCAGATGGGGTAAAACCCATAGGATGCAAATGGATCTTCAAGAAAAAGATTGGTGTAGATGGACAGGTGGAAACCTATAAGGCTAGACTTGTTGCAAAGGGTTTTCGTCAAAGACCTGGTTTGGACTATGACGAAACTTTTTCTCCAGTGGCTATGCTCAAATCCATTCGGGTCCTTCTTGCTATTGCTGCCTTCCATGATTATGAAATCTGGCAGATGGACGTAAAGACGGCTTTTCTGAATGGAAATTTAGAAGAGAGCGTCTATATGGATCAACCAGAGGGTTTCAATCAGAGTGGGAGCAGCGGGAAAGTATGCAAGCTGCTTAAGTCTATTTATGGACTAAAGCAGGCATCGCGGAGTTGGAACATCTGTTTTGATGAGACAGTCAAAGAATATGACTTTATCAAAAATCCAGATGAACCGTGCATATATAGTAAAGTTGTAGCCAGAAGTGTCGTATTCCTCGTCTTGTACGTGGATGACATTCTATTGATAGGAAATGACATTCCTATGCTACAATCTGTCAAAGGATTCTTGTCACACAGGTTCTCCATGAAAGACCTGGGTGATGCCTCGTACATTCTGGGGATCCGGATCTATCGTGATAGATCCAAGAGGATGTTGGGACTTTCGCAGTCCAGGTATATCGACACTGTACTGAAAAGATTCAGTATGGAAGATTCTAAGCGCGGTAATTTACCGGCTTGTCACGGAATCACCCTCTCCAAAGAGATGTCTCCCAAGACTGATTTGAAAGGGAACGCATGTCTATTATACCCTACGCTTCTGCGGTAGGCTCTATAATGCATGCGATGTTGTGTACCAGACCAGATGTAGCTTACGCACTGAGCGTGGTAAGCCGGTATCAGTCAGACCCAGGGGAGAAGCACTGGATAGCAGTAAAGAACATTCTCAAGTACCTGAGGAGGACTAAGGAGATGTTCTTGGTTTACGGCGCAAAAGACCTCAGGTTGGAGGCCTTTGCTGATTCCGGCTTCCAGAGTGATAAGGACGATTCCAAGTCCATGTCAGGTTATGTCTTTACCCTTAATGGAGGGGCGGTGTGCTGGAAGAGCTCCAAGCAGGACACCGTTGCTGACTCGACGATGGAAGCGGAGTATATAGCTGCTTGCGATGCCGCAAAAGAAGCAGTCTGGATGAAGAAGTTCCTAACAGAACTTCAGGTGGTTCCTACCATAGTTGATCCAATACCTCTGTATTGCGACAACAACGGAGCTATAGCTTTAGCGAAGGAACCAAGGTCCCATCAGAAGTCCAGACACATCTTGAGGCGGTATCACCTGATCAGGGAGATCATTGATCGTCAGGAGATCGAGGTTCGGAGGGTTGCTTCTGAAGAGAACATTGCTGATCCATTCACGAAGGCCCTACCTCAGATTCAGTTCGAGAGGCTACTCGAGATCATCGGTCTACGATATGCCAGTACATGGCCCTAGTGCAAGTGGGAGATTGTTAGTGTTTATGCCCTAGAAGGCCATTACTGTATCATACTAGCTTGTATATTACTTAATGGAAGCTTGGGATATTCACATGTATATAACAGTCTTGCTAAACATGGTAGTATGCTACTTGGTTTTTCTATCTTAATATGTGAGTGTACGTATTGATAGAGCTCTTAGGATCTTGCTTGTCTACCAGCGTTGTAATGGCAGTCACACTAGTGGGGGCTGGGTAGTCTACAAGCACATCCTTATTCAGGTCCCTGGTCGTTGGATTATCGAGACAGAGCATCGATACTCCGGAGTAGACTGGTGTGTACGCTTCTCATCCCAGTTGGGGAGATGGTCTGTCCCACAGCCGTCAGTACGTCGTACTGGAGATAGTATGCAGGTGCTCGTTAGGTTACGGGTACACCGGACAGGACTCACTGGGAACTGTTGGTTGGTTTGATACCAGTCGTCAGTGAGCAGTTCCCAGGTGACATGAGTACAGCTTAGTCCGCAGACTTGACACTGCTACTTCGCCTCGAGTGTGTCCCACTGTTCTTAGATTGCTACCCTACCACGGCTCAAAGGAGTCGTGCAAACAGGTAGCAGTTGGGTGCAGTCCCGAGCACTTGGAGGCAGTGGCGGTTAGACAAGATTCGTCCCTCCCGGTATTGGGAGTAGATATCGTGCTGTGTCAGAGAGCCATTACGCAAAGTCCCTGGCCAGGGCAAGCGAGATTTGCTGGTAGGTTCCAGTAGTTTCTCAGGGTGTAATGGGCTTCGCTCCGACACGACTTATACCGCTATTAGGGGACTGACGCTTGCCGCCCCCCTAGGCCCGATATGCGATAGTCTTGGACGAACGAACCGGACTGTATGGAGATTGTCACATCAGACTCAGTAGGAGTTCGGATGGGTTTCCTCATCGGCCTTCTTATCGACAACTACCTGGGGACCGTTACGTACAGCTAGTGCCGCTTGCGGTCTGTGGTTAAACCCACTGCCAGCGTAGTAGTCGAGTCTCTAGAGTCCCACACAGAGAGTTTCCTATTCCAGGCGAAACGATATAGAGGTCGCATGGTTTTGCGACAAAGGGTTCGGACGCATACGTGCGTTTACGCGCGTACGACTTTCGGACAGTTTTTACCAGTCGGCTTTGGTTTAAGCCAGTTACTGGTATCCGGTTATTGGATTTTTACAGTCTAAAGTTTTTCCGTATTTTTACGGATCGGAGGGGCATTCTCGTAATTGTGCGAGAAGCTTCTAGAAGTGGTGACTAAGGAGGGTTATGTGTCATTTGCATTAAATGAGTTTAGTGAGTCATGAGGGTGATTCATGCATATCATTAATGCATGATAAATGCTTAGTGAGTCATGATAATGAATCACCATTAGATATTTATGAAGCAAGCTTATTCATCATTTTCTTTTCTTTTCTTGTTAAAAGATAATGCTTCATATATATTATGATAACGTACTATTCTCATCATAATTCATTCTCACATTCTCTCTCCTCAAGCTCTCTCTCTTCAAAAGACTAATCCTCACCCTCATGTGTTGAGATCTAGGATTAGTAAGACTAATCAATCCATAACCATCACTCTATTTCATTCTAGCTTCTTTGATTAGCAATCCAAGAAGGTTAGTTGCCTCTAGTTTAGAGGTTTAGCTTGGAGTTTTGCTCTCGGGTGGATCGTCTACTACCTAGAGAAGGCCGAGGAGAACAAGGAGATCGTAAAGACGAAGGACTAGTTTCGATAGGTATAATCCCTAAGCATAGTAGTTTAGAACAACTATATGTTTGGTTAGTTATCGTTTAGCTTCGATTCAAACGGTTAGTCGATGTTCGTTCACTAAACAAGTTCGTTTTTGAAAATTCCGCCTCCCCACAAGTATTGGGGTGTAGTACATCGACTTACATTATTGATTTCGATGTTTTTGGTGATTTACTCGAATGATTTGATTTTGATGATTGAGGATTTATGATCTTTGCACAGTGTTGCACTTGATATCGTTTTCGTGCTTGGGTTTCACATGTTTGTGATTTTACGGTTTTAGACATTTGAGTTGATTTTGTGCGTATTCACGCACACGATTTGGTTCCTGCACTCTGTATAGTTTATATATGCTTGCAGTGCAGCGATACGCCTTTTGTGCACTTAGATGCATTGGACTTTGATTTCGATGGTGTTGTTCGATATTTGTTTTGTGCACCTTGTGCACCTGATTTGATTTTGCGCATGTTCGGCACTTGATATTGGATTTCATGATTTCGTGCACGATGGATGCACCTGATTTGGATTTTCGCGCATGTTGAGCGCATGTCTTGAGATGCGATTTTGGTGCACACCAGATGCACTAAATCGAGATTTTTCGTGCATGTTAGATGCACCTGATTTTGCTGTCAGGCACACATGTTGCCTACGACAGATGTTTCGTGCACACCCGATGCACTTAAATATTGTTTCTGTGCGCATGTATGGCACATTCATGGATTTTGATTTCCGTGCGCACCAGACGCACGTAGCATTCATGTGCATATTTTGGGGATTGATTTCGTATAGAGCAGTACGTTTTTATGATATTGCTATGTGTTTTCATACTGAGCATGACTAGTCAGAGGACAGTACCTGAATATATTTGGCATTCATTTCCTTCAGATATTTACATATATAGATTTGATATTTACATGTATAGTTTCGAGTTATATCATATTGGTTTTATATTGGATTTGACATTTGTGTCTTTACCGTGACTCCGATTATTGCGGGATGCTTGACGGAGTTTTGATTTTGAGTTATCTGCTCATTACTCATGCGCATGTATTGCGCTATGATGCGTTTTATATAATTAGGATTTCGGAGCCCCGACGACTTGATGGTTTTTCTTAGATGTTTTAGTATTTGGGGGAGTTTGAATTTAAATTCGGGGACCGAATTTCTTTAAGGGGGGAAGATTGTAGCGTTTTGAAAATCGTTTCGGTGAAATTTCGGAAAATCGGTAAAATGAGGGGGTTTTCTGTAAAAAAGTCAAAATACAAATATCTTATTATAAAAATTAAATATACATATTTTAGCTATGTAATTGCTATTATTTGGTGTTTATTGAGCCGCTGGTGAAATTTCAAATTTTCTGAAAAAAATATTATTTTATTATTATTTTAAGCCGTCACAAATACATTTAATTAGGGAAAATTACAAATTGGAATGAGTTGAAAATTTTTTTATGCATCATAAAACATTAAATAAAATTTTATCATGTGGTTTTTGGAACGAAATCATTTGCCAAAACGGTTTAGAAATTATTGAAGAAAAAAGGCTTTTTTTTTAGCGTAAATGGATGTTTGGGGTATCGTATTTATCATTTTTCATCACCCCACACCCGTACCCACACCCACACACCCCCACTTACTCCTCCCCTTAGCCAAATTCAGCAGCCCTCACTTTTTCCCCACTTGGTTTGCAAAGGAAAGAAAAGGAAAAGAAAAGAAAAGAAAAGAGTAGAAAATGATATATTTTGAGGTGGACTTTGACTTTTCTTCTCACTTTTTCCACCCCACTCTCTCTCCTCCCTCACCCACCCACAATTTCTGAACGAAATTGTGCAGGCCAACAGCAGCCCCCCTTCCTTCTTCTCCTCTCTTTCCATAAAAAAAAAAATTGTCAAAAAAATCAATTAAAACCTCACCGAAATCAAAATCCGACTCCTACCCATTTTCCCTCATCTCCTTTAGCATGGATCTTGGTGCAAGGATTTCAAAATGGAGGTCTAGAATTCAAGTTTGATCATGGTTTGTGAGGTATAACTTTTGACCCATTATTCATTTTTTTTGATTTAAATTCCTTAATGAAGCTAATTAGGTGTTAAATTGTGGGTTTAATTGAATGTTTGGAAATTCAATTGGGAATTTTGAATTGAAGCTAGGGTTTGAATTAAATTAGGTTCTTTATCATTAGCTTATGATTGTAATGAGGGGATTAACAGGTAATTGAATGCAAAATCTAATTTGGTTACTAATTGCTAATTTGTTAGTTTAAAAATGGTGATAATTATGCTAAATTGCTAACTAGGTTTTAGAAATTAAATAAAAACGTGGGATTAAAATCTAGTTAGGATTTTTAGCACATCATTAAGGTTTCCATGAGTGGTGTAACCATTTAATATATGCAAAACCAAGTTTAATTGTAAAATTATGAATTTTACAATAAAAAGTGTTAAAATTGATATTTTTGCAATCTAGGATTTTGGAAATTATGCAAATTTATGTGATTAAATTATGGAAATGGTTTTTATGACTTATTTAAGTTATTTAATAAGTATTATGGCCGCTAGAATTGTTTAAACATCGAGTTTTGCACTAAAATGGGTAATTTTGCTTGCTAGTTTTTCGGAAAAACGGCTTTTAAAGTGAATTTGGGGTTTTTGTGAGTTTTAACCTAGTTTATATTAAAATTAGTGTTCGTGAATGTGCAAATGAGTGTATTTGGGTTTTCTCGATGGTTTGGCGTTTGTACGCCGACGTCGAGGGTTTTTGGGTTGATTTGTGAAAGCAACCATAGGTTTTGACCTATGTGGGATTCGTGCGTCGTTTTGGTCATGAGTCGGATTTTAATGAGATATGGTGCGTTATGATATGTAGGTACCCCCATGTGGACTTCGAGACGACAAACAAGCGCGTGGCAACGTAGGCACCGGCTAGCGAGGACCAGGTGAGTAGATTTATATCTACGGGGAGAAGTCGGGTGGATGGCGTATAGCACCCCCGCAGTCCGTGGTGGTGTATACAGATGCGTATACACACCAATAATTATTATATGTCATTTGGGATTATTAACGATACTTAGGATGGATATTGGTGTGTTAGATTATTTTAGCGTTGCGAACCCTAGGGTAGTGTTGCACACACATACACACATACATACTTGCATACATTCCTATTGATATGTGCTCATGGGATTCTATATAGTTATGTGTTCACATAGGTATGGGACTGTGTGTTCACATACGGATTTGAGGATTGACTTGGGATTTATGATGAGTCGATGAGATTTGATTTGAGGCCGTGAGATCGGTGATATAGCGGGGTTCGTATTTGAGATACGACATGACGTTGTAGCGGGTCCTTGACGTAGTTTTTACACACGTGCATGCATACTTAGGCGGTATCAGTATTGTACTAGATGTAGATCAGTACCCCGATCATGATAATTGATAAAGAGGATACCAAGTGAATAGTATGATGAATGTGATATTGACCCGTACCTAGATTTGGGATGCCGTACGACGGATTTACGTACGAGCTATATTGATGATTGATCCGCACTCTTGACTTGGGATGTCTGGTTATGGATATGATATTATTGAGGCGGGATCACCGACTATACATATACAGGTATGTATATGTATCGACTCAGATGATAGGCGGTTTCCTTACCTGTAGTTCAGCTTGTTAGTTCAGCCGTATAGTTTAGCGTAGTTGTTAGATTAGATTAGACCCTACCTATTTCAAAACTAACGAATCATGGGTATTTTAAAAGACAGCCCAAGGGATCTTACGGATATTTCAAAAGACGTATCTTTTCATAAAAACACAGTAGCCCCTATTTTCAAAACCCCATGATTCGTGTTATTTCAAAAGGCACCAATTTGTAGGACTTATATTAGATTAATGCAGATTAGTTATCGTTGTGTCTAGTTTCAGCTCCCGCACATTATTGTTGTTCGCTCTGCCTCGCATATTTATTTTGCTGCATATTCCATTATTGATATCATGCTGTTAGGACACTAGCACCATTACCGATGATGCGTATGTACCACGTACACCTATTTGCCGGCTCACACACATCTTCATCGGTAATTGCCATGTCAGTACACTTTATAGAATATAATTGCTTGACTTAGATTGTTAGCTAATAGTTTTGACATGATATTAGTGTACTTCCCTTATATGCCATATTAGACATTGTAGTTATTACCTACCACTTCATGCATACTGTTATTCAGTTGTTCATGCCTAGTTCATTATCATTGACATATGCACTTGTGATGATTTCTTGAGATTTATGATATTTCTGGATTTCGGGGAAAGCCGCAAAATTTACAACTTATGATCTTTTAAAATATAAAATGTTGCGGTTTTCTAGTGATGTAAAGTGTCGTCCACCATGAGTTTGCTGTGGTTTTGGAGATCCGTGTCGAGGAGTGGAGGAACCGTCACGGGTACATGGTGGGCCCGGTATGGTACCCCGGGGCAAGAGGAATGTGGTGTTGACGTTGAGCCTGGCTGGGGAGCACTACCTACCGGTGATATTACCCGACGCGTCGGATATCCGGAGGATACCGTCGTGGTCTTGAGATGGATGGTAGGGGCCGGTCTGGACTGACGGCGCCCTAGATATTGAGATTGAGACATTGATATTTCGAGACAGTGAGATTTATGTTTTGTGTCGATGCTAGACACTGTTGATGCTGATTTCATTTATGATACCTCAGTTTAAAAATACGAAGGAAATCTCACTAATTTATGAAAACGGTTTCTTCATTTACATGTATTCTGTTTCATGCATTCATACCTCATTCATATGATATATTGCTACCTGAGGCACTGACACGGGCACATGAAATTATACTCGGGTTAGATATTACCCTAGCCATTGTTATAGGCTGCCTGTTATACTTATATTTGAGGATATATTATGATCATTGACCTAGGTTGCGTTATTTATGCGATTTCTGTGCGTAGATGTTTTTCTATTCACGAGTTGGCAACTCACCCCCCGTTGTGCCCCAGTTTCTTGCAGGTTTGCCGTACAGGTTTCATTACGGCTTGCGGGCTCAGTTTCATTCGGGTGGCTTGCTAGTAGGTGGGTTTTTCTTGTATCGTACCCATCATATTACCTTGTATGATATTATTCAGTTGTATCTAGTAAATTCCATCAACCAAACATGTATTTATTGAGATAGAGACCAGTGTTGTTTATTCTTTCGACCTTAGAGTCGCTCGTTATATTTCTGGTGGTTTTGAGTTTCCTTTTGAGTTTTGATCCTCGCCGTTGGCGTTGTATATTATATTACTTGTGTGGTTGTGACCGTCGATTGACGAAGAGCTAGCTCCCGCTTGGGGATGCCTTTTTCTTGATTTCGTATACTATTCATATTGTATCCCGTTTGGGGGCCAGTATTTACAAAGGAGACTCTGCAGAAATTTTCAGTAAAATTTTGATGTTTTTAAAAAACCGCATAATTCGGCTTATGCTATTGAAACTACTTGTTTTAAATTGGTTTTCCTTCACTCTACTTCTTTTCTTTGTTTGGATTTCTGGGTTTTCGGTTTACTTAGATTACGTACGCCTCGAGACGTTTCGTAGTTTAAGTGCCGGTCATGTTCCGTACTTTCGGGACGTGACAGTGCCTCAACCATCATGAATAAGCAACACACCAACGGTCATCAAAATCTGGCTGGCCTCTGTCAGTGGCCCAATCCTCTGATACTGATCGGCACGTCCGAGAAATCTCATAAAGGCGATCCGCCAAACGCTCGTGGCGCGGAAACACAATAAAAAGACACATCTCCGCAATCGAGTGTCGCCGGAATTTCGCCCTGGTCAGTCCTCGTTCGTGACGAGCTCGTGCTGACCGCAACTCTAGCCGTAGCTCTCCCTGCCCGTAATCGTGGCAGCAAAACCATAACTGGCACTGATGAGGCTAGATCGGAAGGAATATAATACTAAACAAGGAAATGTACATCCTAAGGCTTCATAAATGGAGTGGCGTGTCGTAAATATGCCTCGGAACATATCAACGGTACGTCACTCTACTTTAGTCACCTATTCCATCAACCAAGGGTCATCCTACGCTCCGAAGGTTAAAACCTAACGCTCTGATACCAACTTTGTCACGTCCCGAAAGTACGGAATATGACCGGCACTTAAACTGCGAAACGTCTCGAGGCGTACGTAATCTAAGTAAGCCGAAAACCCAGAAATCCAAACCAAGGAAAGTGGTAGGGTGAAGGAAAACCAATTTAAAATCAAGTAGTTTTAATAGCATAAGCCGAGTTATGCGGTTTTAAAAACATCAAGTATTTCCTGAAAATTTCGGCAGAGTCTCCTTTGTAAATACTGGCTCCCAAACGGGATACAACATGAATAGTATACGAAATCAATAAAAAGGCATCCCCAAGCGGGAGCTAGCACTTCGTCAATCGACGGTCACAACCACACAAGCAATATAATATACAACGCCAAGGGCGAGGATCAAAACTCAAAAGGAAACTCAAAACAGCAAGAAATCCAAAGAAATACAACGCGCGACTCTAAGGTCGAAAGAATAAACATCACTGGTCTCTATCTGAGATAAATACAAGTTTGGTTGATGGAACTTCTAGATACAACAGAATAATAATATACAAGATAATATGATCGGTACGATACAAGAAAAACCCACCTACTAGTAAGTCACCCGAATGAAACTGAGCCCGCAAAGCCGTAATGAAACCTGTACGGCAAACCTGCAAGAAACTGGGGCACAACAGGGGTGAGTTGCCAACTCGTGAATAGAAAAACATCTACGCACAGAAATCGCATAAATAACGCAACCTAGGTCAATGATCATAATATATCCTCAAATATATGAATAACACGTAGCCTATAACAAGGCTAGGGTAAATATCTAACCCGAGTGTAATCTCATGTGCCCGTGTCAGTGCCTCAGGTAGCAATATATCATATGGATGATGTATGAATGCATAAAACAGAATGCATGTACTGAATAAAACTGGTTTCATAAATCAGTGAGATTTCTGTATTTTAAAAGAAATGAGGTACCATATATGAAATCAGCATAAAAGAGTGCCCAGCATCGACACAAAACAAGTGTCCAAATACCTCGATATCTCTGTGTCACAATCTATGTATCTCAAGTCTCAATCTCAATGTCTCAATCTCAATATCTAGGGCGCCGTCAGTCCAGACCGGCCCCTACCATCCATCACAAGACCACGACGGTATCCTCCGGATATCCGACGCGTCGGGTAATATCACCGATAGGTAGTGCTCCCCTGCCAGGCTCACATCGTCATCATCACGCGCTTCTTGCCCCGGGGTACCTTACCGGGTCCACCATGTACCCGAAACGGTTCATCCGTCTCCTCGAATCGGGTCTCGAAATCCATCAGCAAACTCATGGTGGACGACTCATACATCATGGGAAAACCGCACTTTTTATTTTAAAAAGAGAGAAATCAGTTCATATAAGTTTTTTTGCGGTTTTCCTCCAAATCCAGAAAATCTCATGGAAATCGGAATCCAAAACCTCAATAACACGTAAAATAGTGAATATATGCATGGGAATCCATGGATGCGGCATAACAATGAATAACAGTATGCATGAAGTAGCAGGTAATAACTACAATGTCTAAACTAACATATAAGGCAAGTACACTAATATCATGTCTAACTATTAGCTAACAGGCTATGTCAAGCAATAATATTTTCTAAGGTGTACGTGACATGGCAATTACCGATGAAGATGTCTGTGAGCCGGCAAGTAAGTGTACGTGGTACATACGCATCATCGGTAATGGTGCTGGTGTCCTAACCACAAGATATCAACAGTAGAATATGAAGCATAATATAAGCATGTGATGCAGAGCGAACAACAATAATGAGCGGGAGCTGAATACTAGACGCAACGATAACTAATCTGCATTAACCTAATATAAGTCCTACAATGGTGCCTTTTGAAATAACACGAATCGTGGGGTTTTGAAAATAGGGGCTACGGTGTTTTTATGAAAAGATACGTCTTTTGAAATATCCGTAGGATCCCTTGGGCTGTCTTTTAAAATACGCACGATTCGTAAGCTTTGAAATAGGTAGGAACCGAATCTAATCTAACAACTAACTAAACTAAAGGGCTAAGCTACAAGCTAGACTATAGGTAAGGAAACCGCCTAACATCTGAGTCGATACATACACATAACTGTATATATATTAGTCGGTGATCCCGCATCAATAATATCATATCCGATACCATATCTATAATCAGACATCCCAAGTCAAGAGTGCGGATCAATCATCAAGATATAGCTTGTACGTAAATCCGTCGTACGGCATCCCCAAGTCTGGGTACGGGTCAATATCACATTCATCATACTATTCACCTGGTATCCTCTTTATCAAATATCATGATCGGGGTACTGATCTACGTCTAGTACCATACTGATACCGCCTACGTATGCATGGACGTGTGTGAAACACTACGTCAAGGACCCGCTACAACGTCATGTCGTATCTCAAATACGAACCCTGCTATATCACCGATCTCACGGCCTCAAATCAAATCTCATTGACTCAGCTCAATCCCAAGTATCATCCTCAAATCCGTATGTGAACACATAGTCCCATACCCCTGTGAACCCATAACTATAAAGAATTCCATAAGCACATATCAATAGGAATGTATGCAAATATGTATGTGTGTATGTGTAGTGCAACACTACCCTAGGGTTCGCAACACTAAAGTAATCCAACACACCAATATCCATCCTAAGCATCGTTATTAATCCCAAATAACATATAATAATTGTTGGTGTGTATACGCATCCGTATACACCACCACGGACTGTGGGGGTGCTACACGCCATCCACCCGACTTCTCCTCGTAGATATAAATCTACTCACCTGGTCCTCGCTAGCCGGTGCCGACGTCGCCACGCGCTTGCTTGTCGTCTCGAAGTCCACATGGGGGTACCTACATATCATAACGCACCATATCGCATTAAAACTAAATTCGAAATCGAAACGGCATACGAAAATCAAATCGGCACGCGTATCACGCATAGGTCCAAACCTATCGCCTACGCATGCAAGAATAGTCAAACCAACCCTCGATGTCGATGTACAAACGTCAAACCATCGAGAAAAATCCAATCACACTCATTTGCACATTCACGAACACTAATTTTAATATAAACTAGGTTAAAACTCACAAAAACCCCAATTTTACTTAAAAAGTCATTTTTCCGAAAATCTAGCAAGCACAATTCGCCGTTTTTGTACAAAACAGGATGTTTAAATGAATGTAGCGGCCAATATATTTATTAAATATCTTAAATAAGTCATATAAACAATTCCCGGAATTTAATCTCATTAAATTCCAAAATCCTAATATTCTAGTTTACAAAATACCTAAAATTTAACAATTTCAAAGCAAAAATGCACAAACTACAATCTAGCTTAGATTTGCATGATCTAAAGCATTAAACCACACTTAATAAAGTTAATGAAATCATGAAAAACCTAAACACATTTTTAATCCCAAGTATTTAACCAATTTCAAAAACCTAGTAAGCAAATTAGCAAATTAACACAATTTTTAAACTAACCATTAGCACAAGCTACTAATCTTGTATTAACATGACAAAAGCCTAAATATAACACACAACCATACACCAATTTTATAAAAACCCTAACTTGCATTCAAATTCATAACTTGAATTCCAAAACTTGCAACTTAAGCCTAATTAACACTTAAGTAGTTTAGCTTTAAGAAATTAGTAACAAATTAAGCAAAAATGTTTTAGAATTATACCCAATAACATTTGAAGATCCACAAGCATCCATGGCCTCCCAAAATTCTCTCTTTTCACAAAGATCCATGCTATACGGGCTAAGCTAAAATGGGTAGGAGTCGGATTTGGGTTTTAGGATTTTTTTTTGATGGATTTAAGGCAATTTTTGATGAAGTTTGAAGAGAAAAGAGAAGGGAAATGGGGGGGGCTGCTGCTGCTGTAGGAGGGGGGTCGGCTGGAATGGGAGTGGGAGAGGAGAGAGAGGGAGGTAGAGAAAGTGGGGGGAGAAGTCAAAGTCAATTCAAGGTCAAAGGTCCACCTCATTTCTCCATTTTCTTTTCTTTTCTTTCATTTCTTTCCTTTGAAATTCAAGTGGGGAAGAAATGGGGGCTGCTGAATTCTTCAAGGGGAGAAGTAAATGGGAGTGTGTGGATGTGGGTACGGGTGTGGGGTGATGAAAAATGATAAATATAATACCCCAAACATCCATTTACGCTAAAAAAAGCCTTTTTTTCTTCAATAATTTCTAAACCGTTTTGGCAAATGATTTCGTTCCAAAAATCACATGATAAAATTTTATTTAATGTTTTATGATGCACAAAATTTGTTTCAACTCATTCCAATTTGTAATTTTCCCTAATTAAATGTATTAGTGACGGCTTAAATAATAATAAAATAATATTTTTTTCAGAAAATTTGAAATTTCACCAGCGGCTCAATAAACACCAAATAATAGCAATTACATAGCTAGAATATGTATATTTAATTTTTATGATAAGATATTTGTATTTTGACTTTTTACAGAAAACCCCCTTATTTTACCGATTTTTTTCGAAATTCACCGAAACGATTTTCAAAACGTTACAAGCCCCTTCCGTCTCAATGCCATGAGATGCGGGCTTGTTGCCCTTTAGAACCCGGCTATCCGTGCACCCCTCCGCGGGGCAATCCTAGTACAGAAAGTAAAATATACATACAACGGGTACATCGACCGCAACCTGGCCGTGCCCCAAAATAATAATACAATCAGGCAGTGACGACAGTCCACATGTCGGACGCTCGCCCCGCAATACCAAATGTACATAATATTAAACAAAACTGTACTAGTATTGCATCCAGGCTATCCCCCACGACCGATCCGCAACATTACAGCATAACATAGAACATCAACGTGAAAGTCACGTTCGCAAATCCGTCTAACCGGGCTATAGCAGTTAGACAGGATTTACCGATCAAGTGACATTCACGGTCGTAGATATAATGTAAATACTGTGAACTAATGTGTTTAAAATATCCGATCGATCAAAATTATAACAAGTGGGCCCCAAGCATTACTGTAGCAACTAAAGAAATTCTGGGCCCAAAATTAATATTCCAGAAACCACATTTTCAACTCAGGAACATTCTGCAAAAGTTTGGGGGACTGAACAGTTCAAGTCGCGGCGGAACCGCGGCCCAAGCATGGGTTTGGCCGCGGTTCCGCGGTGGTTTGGACTGTTCACGAGCCCAAATTTTCACAGAACTCTTAAAATTCCCTGCACATCATTCTGAGACAACCTGAAAAATTTTTGGACTTCAAAAAATTTCGACAGAACCTGATGTGAAGAAAAATACGGTTTTTGGAAAATTGTTCGATCGGAAATGTAAAACACATTAGACAAAGCTAGACTATGTTAATGGCGAGGCTCTGATACCACTGTAAGTGTACGGCGGCGCCCCGGCCTCCATCCCGAGGCCAAATGCGGAAGCGATGGTTAACTTTAATTTTTCTTGAACCGGCACCACCGCGCACTAAAAATCCGGATCGTACCATTAACTAGTCCTAGCTAACTACAAGATGGGGAAGAGAGATATACCGAGCGATCCGTGTCCTCCGGTCTTCTCGCCGTCGTCCCGATCTCCCGCGAAATGTCCGATCTCCATCACCTCGCCGGAAGGGCACCACGTCGCCTGCTTCTTTTACGGGCTCCCACCTCTATACCGAGGCAACTCGGGCACGAAGCTGGCGAGTCGACGTGCCCAAGATTTGCTGTAGAATGTGTAGAGAACTCATGTCTCATTTTAGGGTAGTGGAGTTTGCCTTTTGGTGGAGGAAATGATTTAAGTCTTTTTGGAGATGAACATGGGAATTTTTGTAGCATCAAATGAACAAAAAAATTCCCCTCACTGAATTTGGACAGCCCCCCTCTTTCAATGAATGGCCGGCCTCCTTCATGGAATGAGAGAGGAGAGAATGAAAAAAAATATGAGTGAGGCAAAAAACCAAAGGGGGGGTCTCACCATGCAAGGAAGAGAGAGAAAGGTCATGATATCAAGAAATGATCACAAATAAATCCAACACTCAAACCTATCATCATGTCCCTCCATCATCATACAAAAGTCAAGCCATGATGAGGTTATGAAGTCAAATGAAGGCTACTCATCATGAAGCAACAAAATGTAAAGAACACCCTCCATAAATACTTATTTGCGCAAATGCAAATAAGCCCTCCTCCACCAATCTTCGGCCATTGAAAGATACAAATGAAAATGGCCGAAACGGAAAGCAAACTGGCAACTCCAGAAAACTGGTCCCGTAATAAATTACAGGAAAACCCCGATACTGTGTGTGTATACACACCCGCATCTGTATTCCGACCAAAATACAAATGCAATGAGACAAAATCTACACTGTACTATACTAGGATCCGGCTTAAACCAAAGCCTGCTAGTAATATCCGTTCGATCCTAATCCGTGCAATACCGCACGTATCTGATCGAATCCTGCCATATATCCATACGGCCTCTAGTACAAACTGTCCGATCCTGATCCGTGCAATACCGCACGTATCTGATCAGACCTTGCCATATCTCCATACGGCCTCTACAGCGTTTCGCCCGAAAACTTGAGCAACTGAATGTGGGGGACTCTAAAAACTCGTCAACACCTTGGTTGTGGATTTAACCACTAGCACGTCAGAGGTATAAGCCAATACGTAACGGGCTACCAGGTATTGACCAAAAGGGACGTCGATGAGCGAACTCATCTTGACACCCTACTGAGCCTGTCAGTGACAATATCCGTACAGTCCGGTCCGTTCGTCTTTGAGCATCGCATGGCGGGCCTAGGGGGTTGGTAAAAGTCAGACCTCCAAAAGCGGTACAAGTCGTGTCGGAGTGTAGCCCAGAACACCCTGAGATACTACTGGAATACCTACCAGTAAATCTCCTGCCTCGGCCGAGGGCTTCTTGTAATGGCTCTCCTAGACACAGCGCGACCTCACCCCCAATACCGGGAGAGACGAACCCCTGAAGATCCGCTCACTGCCTCCATGTGGCTCGGGACTGTACCCAACTAAAACCTGTTTGCACGTCTCCTTTGAGCGTGGTAGGGTACTAATCAAAGTACAGTGGGAACTCACACGAGACAAATGACGATCCTGAGGTCGATGAACTAACCTGTACACATGTCACCAGGGAACTGCTATCTGACGTCTGGTATAATCCCAACTAGCAGGTTCCCGGCGAGTCCTGTCCGGTGTACTCATAACCTAATGAGCACCTGTATACATCTTAAGTGAACCAACTGACACCAGTGCCTTATGAGACCGGCCACCGACCCTCGTCGGGGTCTCGACTGTATACACTAGTCTACTCTGGAGTATCGATGCCCTGTCTCGAAACTCCCACGACTAGGGACCTTTTAAGGATGTGCTTATAGACCACCAGCTCCCACGTATATGATCGCCCTCATACTGCTGGCAGTCAAGCAAGAATCCTAGGGGCTCTATCAACGTGTAATAGCGACCTGTCTGGTCACCTAAAGCAGTACATGATGATAAAGATAAACCAGATAGCATACTATCATCTTAAGTAAGACTGTCCTACCGGGATAGGTCCTCCCTCAATCATTGCAATCACGTGCCTGTGATCCAATAATTGACTCTGAGGGCACTATCTCCAACAAGAAGTTTCGGGACTGGATATAGCAAGAGAAGGATGTTCCTATTGTTACAGGAATGAACATTGGCAGAAGGATTGCAGGGCTTGTATAGCCAGTAGCCAGAATTCGAAGCATGTTGTGGCTTCGGCTTCGGGTGTGTTTGTGATAGAGAATTGTATGTCAGTTAACCCTACTTCCTGGGTATTGGATACCGGATCAGGATCTCATATCTGTAATTCGTTACAGGCTCTGAGAAACCGTAGGGTTATCAGGAAAGGTGATATGACTCTCAGGGTTGCTAACGGAATGAGCATGTACGCTGAATCCGTAGGGGAATATCATCTTGGACTGACAACTGGGCAGATATTGATTCTGTGTAACTGTTTTTATGTACCAGGTGCGACTTGTAATATCATATCTGTATCCTTAATTTCTAAGGAAGGATATGATTTTACTTTTGTAAGCGATGTAGTAAACATCCACCTAAATCAAGTTCTGATTGGGTCAGGTACATTACAAAACGGGATATACGTATTGAATCAAACTCAGATCTTCAGTGTCCAGAACACACTTAAAAGAAAGTCTCCGGAAACAAATCAGGCTTTCTTATGGTATTGTAGACTGGGTCACATCAATGAGACACGGTTAACAAAGTTACATAAAGAGGGATACTTGAATCCGTTCGAGTATCAGTCTTATGCCACTTGTGAATCTTGTCTCATGGGAAAGATGACAAAGACTCCGTTCACTGGACACGGAGAAAGAGCGAGCGAGCTCTTGGGACTCATACACAGTGATGTGTGTGGTCCAATGTCTACACATGCGCGAAGTGGTTATTCATACTTCATTACTTTCACAGATGATTTCTCTAGGTATGGGCATGTCTTCTTGATGAAGCACAAATCCGAGGCCTTTGAGAAATTTCAGGAATACAAGAATGAAGTTGAAACACAAACAGGCAAAAGTATCAAGACACTGAGATCTGATCGAGGTGGTGAATACTTAAGTACCGAGTTTCTGGACTACTTAAAAGAGAATGGAATTCTCTCTCAGCGTACTCCTCGATACACACCACAACACAACGGTGTATCGGAAAGGCGGAATCGAACCCTATTGGATATGGTTCGTTCCATGATGAGTAAGGATGAGTTGCCGCGATCTTTCTGGGGTTATGCACTAGAAACAGCTGCATATCTCTTAAACAAGGCTCCAACCAAGACTGTGCCTACCACCCCATATCAGATGTGGAGTGGGAAGAAACCCTGTCTTAAGTATCTTAAGACATGGGGATGTCCAGCTTTTGTAAAAAAGCAGCATGCGGATAAGCTCGAGGCACGCTCGGTACTGAGTAAGTTTGTGGGATACCCAATGACTCCAGGGGTATTTTTTCTATTCCGCAGAGGAACAAAAGGTTTTTGTTTCTCAGCATGCCCACTTCTTGGAAACTGAATTTTTAGAAAATCAGATAAGTGGGAGTGCAATAGAACTGGAAGAAATTCCAGAACCACAAGATATTACTGAAAGCTTGGAAGAACCAGAAGTTTCAAGGGAACCGGACATCCCAGTGCCACTCCGCCGGAGTAGTAGGCAGTCTCATCCGCCCGAGAGATACTACGGTTTTCTCATAGACGGGGATAGAGAGGATTGCACTATGGATTATGGTGAGCCTACTAGCTTCCAGCAAGCCATTCAGAGCGGTGAATCAGTAAAATGGCTGGATGCATTGCGGACCGAGATGGATTCAATGTACACCAACAAAGTTTGGACTTTGGACTTTGCTCCAGATGGGGTAAAACCCTTAGGCTGCAAATGGATCTTCAGAAAGAAGATTGCTGTAGATGGGCAGGTTGAAACCTATAAAGTTAGACTTGTAGCAAAGGGTTTTCGTCAAAGACCTGTTTGGACTATGACGAGACCTTTTCTCCAGTGGCTATGCTCAAATCCATTCAGATCCTCCTTTCTATTGCTGCCTTCCACGATTATGAGATATGGCAGATGGACGTAAAGACGGCTTTCCTAAATGGAAATTTGGAAGAGTGCGTCTTTATGGATCAGCCGGAGGGATTCATTCAGAGTGGGAGCAGCGGTAAAGTGTGCAAGTTGCTCAAGTCCATCTATGGACTGAAGCAGGCATCGCGGAGTTAGAATATCTGCTTTGATGATGTCACGACCCGAAAGTACGGAACATGACCGGCACTTAAACTACGAACGTCTCGAGACGTACGTAATCTAAGTAAACCGAAAACCTAGAAATCCAAACCATGAAGAGTAGTAGAGAGTAGGAAAAACAAATTTAAATCAAGTAGTTTTAATAACATAAGCCGAATTATACGGGTTTCTAAAAACATCAAAAATTTACTGAAAATTTCGGCAGAGTCTCCTTTGTAAAAACTGGCTCCCAAACGGGATACAACATGAATAGTATACGAAATCAATAAAAAGGCATCCCCAAGCGGGAGCTAGCTCTTCGTCAATCGACGGTCACAACCACACAAGCAATAATATACAACGCCAACGGCGAGGATCAAAACTCAAAAGGGACTCAAAACCACCAGAAATATAACGAGCGACTCTAAGGTCGAAAGAATAAACAACACTGGTCTCTATCTCAATAGATACATGTTTGGTTGATGGAACTTCTAGATACAACAGAATAATGATATACAAGATAATATGATGGGTACGATACAAAAAAAAACCCACCTACTAGCAAGTCACCCGAATGAAACTGAGCCCGCAAAGCCGTAATGAAACCTGTACGGCAAACCTGCAAGAAACTGGGGCACAACGGGGGTGAGTTGCCAACTCGTGAATAGAAAAACATCTACGCACAGAAATCGCATAAATAACGCAACCTAGGTCAATGATCATAATATATCCTCAAATATAAGTATAACAGGCAGCCTATAACAATGGCTAGGGTAATATCTAACCCGAGTATAATTTCATATGCCCGTGTCAGTGCCTCAGGTAGCAATATATCATATGAATGAGGTATGCATGCATGAAACAGAATACATGTAAATGAAGAAACTGTTTTCATAAATTAGTGAGATTTCCTTCGCATTTTTAAACTGAGGTATCATAAATGAAATCAGTATCAACAGTGTCTAGCATCGACACAAAACATAAATCTCACTGTCTCGAAATATCAATGTCTCAATCTCAATATCTAGGGCGCCGTCAGTCCAGACCGGCCCCTACCATCCATCTCAAGACCACGACGGTATCCTCCGGATATCCGACGCGTCGGGTAATATCACCGGTAGGTAGTGCTCCCCAGCCAGGCTCAACGTCAACACCACATTCCTCTTTCCCCGGGGTACCATACCGGGCCCACCATGTACCCGTGACGGTTCCTCCACTCCTCGACACGGATCTCCAAAACCACAGCAAACTCATGGTGGACGACACTTTACATCACTAGAAAACCGCAACATTTTATATTTTAAAAGATCATAAGTTGTAAATTTTGCGGCTTTCCCCGAAATCCAGAAATATCATAAATCTCAAGAAATCATCACAAGTGCATATGTCAATGATAATGAACTAGGCATGAACAACTGAATAACAGTATGCATGAAGTGGTAGGTAATAACTACAATGTCCAATATGGCATATAAGGGAAGTACACTAATATCATGTCAAAACTACCAGCTAACAATCTAAGTCAAGCAATTATATTCTCTAAAGTGTACGTGACATGGCAATTACCGATGAAGATGTATGTGAGCCGGCAAGTAGGTGTACGTGGTACATACGCATCATCGGTAATGGTGCTGGTGTCCTAACAGCATGATATCAATAATGGAATATGCAGCAAGATAAATATGCGAGGCAGAGCGAACAGCAATAATGTGCGGGAGCTGAATACTAGACACAACGATAACTAATCTGCAATAATCTAATATAAGTCCTACGAATGGTGCCTTTTGAAATAACACGAATCATGGGGTTTTGAAAATAGGGGCTACGGTGTTTTTATGAAAAGATACGTCGTTTTTGAAATATCAGTAGATTCCCTCGAGCTGTCTTTAAAAATGCCCACGATTCGTTAGTTTTTGAAATAGGTAAGAAGTCTAATCTAATCTAACAACTACACTAAACTATACGGCTGAACTAACAAGCTGAACTACAGGTAAGGAAACCGCCTATCATCTGAGTCGATACATATACATACCTGTATATGTATAGTCGGTGATCCCGCCTCAATAATATCATATCCGATACCATATCTATAGTCAGGCATCCCAAGTCAAGAGTGCGGATCAATCATCAATATAGCTCGTACGTAAATCCGTCGTACGGCATCCCAATCTGGGTACGGTTCAATATCACATTCATCATACTATTCACCTGGTATCCTCTTTATCAAATATCATGATCGGGGTACTGATCTACGTCTAGTACCATACTGATACCGCCTACGTATGCATGGACGTGTGTGAAACACTACGTCAAGGACCCGCTACAACGTCATGTCGTATCTAAGATACGAACCCTGCTATATCACCGATCTCACGGCCTCAAATCAAATCTCATCGACTCAGCTCAATCCCAAGTATCATCCTCAATCCGTATGTGAACACGTAGTCCCATACCCATGTGAACACATAACTATAAAGAATTCCATGAGCACATATCAATAGGAATGTATGCAAGTATGTATGTGTGTATGTGTGTGTAACACTACCCTAGGGTTCGTAACACTAAAGTAATCCAACACACCAATATCCATCCTAAGCATCGTTATTAATCCCAAATAACATATAAAAATTGTTGGTGTGTATACGCATCCGTATACACCACCACGGACTGCGGGGGTGCTATACGCCATCCACCCGACTTCTCCCCGTAGATATAAATCTACTCACCTGGTCCTCGCTAGCCGGTGCCGACGTCGCCACGCGCTTGCTTGTCGTCTCGAAGTCCACATGGGGGTACCTACATATCATAACGTACCATATCGCATTAAAACTAAATTCGAAATCGAAACGGCATACGAAAATCAAATCGGCACGCGTATCACGCATAGGTCCAAACCTATCGCCCACGCATGCAGGAATAGTCAAACCAACCCTCGATGTCGATGTACGAACGTCAAACCATCGAGAAAATCCAATCACACTCATTTGCACATTCACGAACACTAATTTTAATAAAAACTAGGTTAAAACTCACAAAAACGCCAATTTCACTTAAAAAGTCATTTTTCCGAAAATCTAGCAAGCACAATTCGCCGTTTTTGTACAAAACACGATGTTTAAACAAATTTAGCGACCACAATATCCACTAAATATCATAACTAAGTCATATAAACCATTTCTATAATTTATTCTCATAAATTTGCCTCATTTCCAAAATCCTAGTTTGCAAAAATATCAATTTTTAACACCTTTTATAGCAAAATTCACAATTCATCAATTAAGCTTTGTTTTGCATGATCTAAATTGCTAAACAACAAATTAAAATGTTAATAAAGTCATCAAAACCTTAATTAGATTTTAAATCACCCATTTGGAACCAAAAGCTAAAAACTAGTTTGCTTAAATGAAGCTAAATTGGATATTTTAATGTTACAATTAGCACTAAGCAACAAGATTACATTTTGCATGCCCTAAGATACAAAAATACATCACATAACCATGCACAATTGATCACCATTCAACTCCAAAACAAAACCCCACTTCAATTTCATAAACCCTAATCTTGAATTTGGACTCTAAATTTAAAATCTAAACTAAACCTTTCATTAACATAATTTGAAGTAATAACAAACAACTCAAAAAAAAAAACAAGATTTATACCTCATAACCATCTTGAGATCAACATGAAACTTGTCTCCAAATTGCAAACTTTTCACCAAGATCCATGCTAGATAGGCTAAGGAAAAATGGGTAGGGCTTGGATTTGGATTTTGTGGGATTTCTTGTGTTGATTTTTGGGCATAATATGAAGAAATTTTGAGGTGAAATGAGAAGAGAAAGGGGGGGCTGTTACTGCAGTGAGGATGGGAGGGGTTCGGCCAAAATTGAGGGGAGGAAGAGAGAGAGAGAGAATGAGGTTGGGGTGTGGGTTGAAGTCAACAAAGTCCACTTTATGTTAAATACCATACCTCATCAATTAATCTATTCATTCTTCTTTCTTTTCTTCTTCTATTTTTTTTTCAAAAGAGAGGGCTGCTGGAATGTGGTGGTGGGGCCGGCCATGTGAGTGGGTGAGGATGAGAGGGTGTGTGTGTGGAGCAATGAACACCAAACACCAATACAATATACACCAAAACCCTTTTATTTTCACAAAATAAGCCTTTTTCTTCAATATTATCTAAACCGTTTTGGAAAACAATTTTATTTCAAAAACCACATGATAAAATTTTATTTAATGTTTTATGATGCACAAAATTTGTTTCAACTCATTCCAATTTGTAATTTTCCCTAATTAATTGTATTAGTGACGGCTTAAAATAATAATAAAATAATATTTTTTTCAGAAAATTTGAAATTTCACCAGCGGCTCAATAAACACCAAATAATAGCAATTACATAGCTAGAATATGTATATTTAATTTTTATAATAAGATATTTGTATTTTGACTTTTTACAGAAAACCCCCTTATTTTACCGATTTTTCGAAATTTCACCGAAACGATTTTCAAAGCGTTACAGATGATACTGTCAAGGAATTCGACTTTATCAAGAACCCAGATGAACTATGCATTTACAGTAAGATTGTAGGGAGAACTGTGGTATTCCTCGTCTTGTACGTGGATGACATTCTCCTAATAGGAAATGATATTCCTATGCTACAGTCAGTCAAAAGATTCTTGTCGCAGAGGTTCTCCATGAAGGACCTGGGTGATGCCAACTACATTCTGGGGATCCAGATCTATCGTGATAGATCTAAGAGGATGTTGGGACTTTCATAGTCAAGGTACATCGACACCATACTGAAAAGGTTCAGTATGGAAGATTCTAAGCGCGGTAATCTACCGGCTTGTCACGGAATTACCCTCTCCAAAGAGATATCTCCCAAGACCGATTTGGAAAGGGCTCGCATGTCATCTATACCCTACGCTTCTGTGGTAGGCTCTATAATGTATGCGATGTTATGTACCAGACCAGATGTAGCATACGCATTGAGCGTTGTAAGCCGGTATCAGTCAAACCCAGGGGAGAAACACTGGATAGCGGTAAAGAACATTCTCAAGTACCTGAGAAGGACTAAGGAGATGTTCTTGGTGTATGGCGGAAAAGACTTCCAGATCGAGGCCTTTGCTGACTCCAGCTTCAAGAGTGACAAAGATGACTCCAAGTCCATGTCGGGTTATGTCTTTACCCTCAATGGAGGGGCGGTTTGCTGGAAGAGTTCCAAGCAGGAGACCGTTGCTGACTCAACTATGGAAGCGGAGTACATAGCTGCTTGCGATGCCGCAAAGGAAACTGTCTGGATGAACAGGTTTCTCACGGAGCTTCAGGTGGGTCCTACCATTGTTGATCCAATACCGCTGTATTGCGACAACAACGGCGCTCTAGCTTTAGCGAAGGAACCTAGGTCCCATCAGAAGTCCAGGCACATTTTGAGGCGGTACCACCTGATCAGGGAGATCGTAGATCGCCGGGAGATCGAGGTGAAGAGAGTAAATACAGAGAACAACACTGCAGATCCACTCACGAAGGCCCTGTAAGTCCACGTTGCGACCCCCGGTTCTTACGGGGAGACGGAAACGGTATAAAAATCAAATTTTTTTTAGCGCATGAGGCAACATGGACTAACAAAGTCGGGATCTTTTCCTAAACTAAAACTAGCATACAAGCTAAAGAGAGTTAGCTACTCGGAAAGATGGTTATACCTAAACTTGAACTCCTTCTTCTTCAAACTTTGTAGAGGTTGATGGTTCTTTCCTCGTCGCCTTCTTCCGTCGAAGATGGATCCACCTGAGGGTTCAACCTTCGGGCTCTTCCTCGAACTTTGAGTGAACTAGAATCTCCGGCTTGCTAAACCCTTGATCCTAGAGTGAGTAGAGAGTGTCTAGGGGTTGTTTTCTTTTCAAGGAGAGGGATTCTCAACACATGAGAAGGATTCTCCTTGAGCTTGAGGAAGAAGAAGATGAAGTGAGGAGAGAGAATGATTATGATAGAATGAGCTCTTTTCTTTTGCAACCATAACTAAAAGAAAAGGAATTATCTAATTAATAATAATAAATCAAAAATGAAATAGTTGATGGTTGTATTTGGAATGACCACTATCATAACTTTCAATAAATGAGTGTAAGCAAGAATCAAGGAGTATCCTTGCAAAGCAATGATGGTGGTCAACATTCAACCATGGTCAACAAGTCAACCATGGTCAACAAGTCAACAAAATCAACCATAACAATATTTCATTTAATTACTATTATTAATTGATATTTCATAAATCTATTAGGGTTTGGAAAAAGACGACTGTCAACTGTGCATACGCACCTGTTCCGAAACCCTAATGAAAAACCTTATCCTCCGCCTCAAGCAACTGTGCATACACACCTGTATTCTCGTTCCAAGGAACAAGAATACCGAGAGATAAAAGCAACCCCAAAACATATACCAGTATCCGGCTCAAACCAGAGCCCGCTGGCAATATCCGTCCGGACTCCAAACGTGCACAAGTGCGCGGATGAGAATGAACCCTGTCGCAAAACCATGCGACCTCTACTCTGTTTTGCCCAGAGGCGAATACCCTCTGTGTGGGACTCTAAATACTCGACACTACGCTGGCAGTGGGTTTAACCATAGACCGCAAGCGGCACTAGCTGTGCGTAACGGTCCACAGGTAGATGCCGACAAGAAGGCTGACAAGGTGAACCCCATCTGAACTCCTACTGAGTCTGAATGTGACATTCTCCGTACAGTCCGGTCTGTTCGTCTGATACATCGCATGTCGGGCCTAGGGGGCGGTAAAACGTCAGTCCCCCAATAGCGGTACAAGTCGTGTCGGAGTGAAGCCCAAAACACCCTGAGATACACTGGAAGCCTACCAGTATATCTCGCTTGCCCTGGCCAGGGACTACTCGTGTAATGGCTCTCCTAGACACAGCGCGATGTCAACCCCCAATACCGGGAGAGACGAATCCTGTCTAACCGTCACTGCCTCCAAGTGCTTCGGGACTGCACCCAACCACTACCTGTTTGCACGACTCCTTTGAGCCGTGGTAGGGTAGTGATCAAAGTGCAGTGGGAACACACTCGAGGCGAAGTGCCAGTGTCAAGTCAGCGGACTAAGCTGTACTCATGTCACCTGGGAACTGATAACTGACGATAGGTATAATATCAACCTGTCAGTTCCCGACGAGTCCTGTCCAGTGTACTCGTAACCTAACGAGCACCCGTATACTATCTCCAGTACGACGTACTGATGGCTGTGGGACAGACCATCTCCCATATTGGGATGAGAAGCGCATACGCTAGTCTACTCCGGAGTATCGATGCCTTGTCTCGATAATCCTGCGACTAGGGACCTGTATAAGGATGTGCTTATAGATTACCCAGCCCCTACTAGTGTGACTGCCATCACAACGCTGGTAATCAAGCAAAGATCCTAAGGGCTCCACTAATGCGTATAGGTGATATCGCAAAATAAACACATGTACACATTGAAGTAGAAACAAACCAAGTAGCATACTACTATATTGAGCAAGATTGTTTATACAAGGTGAATATCCCAAGCTTCCATTAAGTAATATACAAACTAGTATGATACAGTAATGGCCTCTAGGGCATATACACTAACAATCTCCCACATGCACTAAGGCCATGTACTGGCGTATCGAAGACCTATCATCTCGATCAGCCGCTCGAACTGAGTCTGGGGTAGGGCCTTGGTGAATGGATCTGCAGTGTTTTCTTCTGAAGCAACCCTCCGAACCTCGATCTCCTTGCGATCCACGATCTCCCTGATCAGGTGATACCGCCTCAAGATGTGCCTGGATCTCCGATGGGACCTGGGTTCCTTCGCTAAAGCTATAGCCCCGTTGTTGTCGCAATACAGAGGTATTGGGTCAACAATGGACGGAACCACCTGAAGTTCTCTCAAGAACTTCCTCATCCAGATAGCTTCTTTTGCGGCATCAGATGCAGCGATGTATTCCGCTTCCATAGTCGAGTCTGCAACGGTTTCCTGTTTGGAACTCTTCCAACACACCGCCCCTCCATTGAGGGTAAAGACAAAACCCGACATGGACTTGGAATCATCCTTGTCACTCTGGAAGCTGGAGTCAGCAAAGGCCTCGATCTGGAGGTCTTTTCCGCCATACACCAAGAACATCTCCTTAGTCCTTCTCAGGTACTTGAGAATGTTCTTTACTGCTATCCAGTGTTTCTCCCCAGGGTTTGACTGATACCGGCTTACTACACTCAGTGCATAAGCTACATCCGGTCTGGTACACAACATCGCATACATTATAGAGCCTACCGCAGAAGCGTAGGGTATAATAGACATGCGATCCCTCTCCAAATCAGTCTTGGGAGACATCTCTTTAGAGAGGGTGATCCCGTGACAAGCCGGTAGGTTACCGCGCTTGGAATCTTCCATACTGAATCTTTTCAGTACGGTGTCGATGTACCTGGACTGTGAAAGTCCTAATATCCTCTTGGATCTATCACAATGGATCCGGATCCCCAGGATGTATGAGGCATCACCCAGGTCTTTCATGGAGAACCTGTGTGACAAGAATCCCTTGATAGATTGTAGCATAGGAATGTCATTTCCTATTAAGAGAATGTCATCCACGTATAAAACGAGGAATACTACAGTTCTCGCTACAAATCTACAATAGATGCATGGTTCATCTGGATTTTTGATAACGCCAAATTCCTTGACCGTCTCATCAAAACAGATGTTCCAACTCCGCGATGCCTGCTTTAGTCCATAGATGGACTTAAGCAACTTGCACACCTTTCCGCTGCTCCCACTTTGAATGAAACCCTCTGGCTGATCCATATAGACACACTCCTCTAAATTTCCATTTAGAAAAGCGGTTTTTACGTCCATCTGCCAAATCTCATAATCGTGGAAGGCAGCAATGGCAAGAAGGATCCGAATGGATTTCAGCATAGCCACTGGAGAAAAGGTTTCGTCATAGTCCAAGCCAGGTCTTTGACAGAATCCCTTTGCTACAAGTCTAGCTTTATAGGTCTCAACCTGTCCATCTACACCAATCTTCCTTTTAAAGATCCACTTGCATCCTACGGGTTTTACCCCGTCTGGAGCAATGTCCAACGTCCATACTTTGTTGGTGTACATGGACTCCATTTCGGTCCGCATTGCATCCAGCCATTTTACCGAGTCAATGCTCTGAACGGCCTGCTGGAAGCTAGTAGGCTCATCATAGTCTATGATGCAATCCTCTCTATCCCCGTCTATGAGAAAACCGTAGTATCTCTCGGGTGGATGAGACTGCCTACTACTTCTGCGGAGCGGCATAGGAATGTCCTGTTCTTTTGAACCTTCTGGTTCCACTAAGCTTTCAGTAATAGCTCGTGGTTCTGGAATTTCTTCCAGTTCCACTGTGCTCCCACTTATCTGGTTTTCCAAAAACTCAGTTTCCAAGAAGTAGGCATGACGAGTAACAAGAACTTTTTGTTCCTCTTCACAGTAGAAGAAATATCCCTTGGAGTTCTTTGGATATCCCACGAACTTACACTGTACTGAGCGTGCCTCGAGCTTGTCCGCATGCTGCTTTTTAACAAAAGCTGGACATCCCCAAGTCTTGATGTGACTGAGATGGGGCCTCTTCCTACACCACATCTCATATGGTGTAGTAGGCACAGTCTTAGTAGGAACTCGGTTCAAAAGGTACGCAGCTGATTCTAGCGCATACCCCCAGAAGGATCGCGGTAACTCAGCGTTACTCATCATGGACCGTACCATATCCAATAGGGTTCGGTTCCGTCTCTCCGATACACCGTTGTGTTGCGGAGTGTATGGAGGAGTAAGCTGAGAGAGAATTCCGTTCTCTTTTAAATAATTCAGGAACTCGGCACTTAAGTATTCTCCACCTCGATCCGATCTTAGAATCTTGATACTTTTGCCGGTTTGTTTTTCTACTTCATTCTTATATTCCTGGAACTTTTCAAAAGCTTCGGACTTATGTTTCATTAAGAAAACATAACCGTATCTTGAAAAATCATCCGTAAAAGTAATGAAGTAAGAATAACCGCTTCGCGCATGTGTAGACATTGGACCGCACACGTCGCTGTGTACGAGTCCCAAGAGCTCGCTCGCTCTTACTCCGTGTCCAGTGAACGGAGTCTTTGTCATCTTTCCTTTGAGACAGGATTGACAAGTGGCATATGATTGATATTCGAACGGATCCAAATATCCTTCTGTATGTAACTTAGTCAACCTTCTCTCATTGATGTGACCCAGTCTACAATGCCATAAGAAAGTCTGATTGATATCTGGAGACTTTCTTTTGTGTGTATTCTGGACATTGAAAATCTGTGGTTGGTTTAATACGTATATACCATTGCTCAGTGTACCTGACCCAATCAGAACTTGATTAAGGTGAATGTTTACAACATTACTTACAAACGCAAATTCATAACCTTCTTTAGAAACCAAAGATACAGAAATGATATTACAAGTTGCGTTGGGTACAAAAAAGCAATTACGCAAAACCAAAACATGCCCTTCTGACATTCCCAGGTGATAGTCCCCCACGGCTTTAGCATCCATGCTAGCTCCGTTCGCAACTCTGAGGGTCATGTCACCTGCCTTCAAAACCCTACGGTTCTCAACGCCTGCAAAGAATTACAGATATGAGATCCTGATCCGGTATCCAATACCCAGGAAGTAGAGTTTATAGAAAGACAGTTTTCAATAACATACACACCTGAAGCTGAAGCCGCAACCTGCTTCAGTTCCTGTGTCCTGGCCTTCCAAGCCCTGCAATCTTTCTTCCAGTGTCCACTCTTATGACAATAGAAGCATTCTTCCTTTCCAACAAGTTTCCCCGCAATCTTTGTTGCCTTTTCCTTTCCCTTCGTACCCACTTTACTAACACCGCCTCTTGGTTTGGCGGGGGCTTTCTTCCTCTTTCCCTTGGCTTTCGCCTTGGACCCAGAGGAAGAAGATCCTCCTACAAACAAAGCGGGGGTTTCCCTACCCTTCTGTAGGGTGCCCTCTGCGCTCCTCAGCAAGTTGAGGAGTTCTGAAAGTTCAACTTCCTTTTCTTGTAAGTTGAAGTTCAGTATAAACTGGGCGTAAGTGGATGGAAGGGACTGGAGAATTAAATCCGTATAGAGTTCACTGTCCAACGTGGTCCCAAGTTCCGCGAGCTCCTCAGTGTAGCCAATCATCTTAAGCACGTGGTCCGCTACCGATGATCCGACGGCCAACTTTGTCGAAAATAACTTCTTCGACACTTCGTATCTTGCGATACGAGACTGCTCTCCATATAGTTCTTTTGTATGGAGAAATATGGACTCGAGGTCCATATTCTCATGCCTCCTCTGATGTTCGTTGTCCATAGAGGCAAGCACGAGGCACCTGGCCTTCGCGCAATCAATCTCCCAAGTCTTACGGATTTCCTTATCCGCGACGCTGGAGGTGGGACCTGGGACGGGGGGAGCTTTGGTGGTAAGAAGATACCCCAACTTGTCGTAAGTGATTGCCAATTTTACATTCCTGAGCCAATCTTTGTAGTTTGGCCCTGTCAGTATGTTTTTATCTAGAAGTAACTTAAGTCCAGTCATTTCGAATTTGGTCGCTGCAGGGGGGGAGAGAAGAAACACTTTAGCACGATGCTCTTGCAAGTTTAGAATGGTTTTTAATTTGTCTAAACAGGATGGCTCCCACTGTCTCTCGAATCCCTCCTCAAACCACAAAGGAAGAATTAGCCGGGATCAATCCCACCGCACAATACTTGCTTAACCGTTCAGCCAGGCCAGTGTTGGTACTTCGAGGGAGGTTTTCCAACGCTTTCGCGAAGTTCCTTAATTTAAGAACCTCTTTTCCCTGGGGGCGTAGCCCCGCTAACACCTTTCTAGGCACCTACTAGGTTTATAGCATTGATCGTTTAGTGAGAAATTTCCCGAGGAGTAGCATATACTCACAGTAGGATCGGGATCCAAATATCATCGCGTGACGAAACTGAAGGAATCCTACCAGAATCATCACACTCCAAATGGTATGCAAATCTAGCAAGTTTCAGTACTTATGAAACTCCCGATGTGGGTTTTTGCCCCATGCTCTTATGATCTTGACTTTGGCCAACAAATCATAAGTCACATGTCAAGTTCTTCCCGTCGTTCTCCAGGTTAATTTGAATCCACCCGTACATACCCTTGACTTTGGCCAACAAGGCAGTACGACTGTTCCAAATCAACGCATCTATCTATGCTGCACATGAATATCCAATAGCTACCAATCACTATGCCTTGACTTTGGCCAACAAACACAGCTTGAATACTATTGACTATTTATGTGAAACGACGGAGGGCTACGAATGGTTTTGGTAAAACCGTGAACGTAGTGAACTTGATATAATCGATGGAACGAGATAGCTTTTAGAAGGAGTGGCTCAAGCTCCGCATTTAAAAGTTAGTTTTGAAAAGAACCGAGTGGTTTTTCGAAAGTGTTCCAACGACTTTAACTTGGTTTATTATCTTGCATTAGTTCTTTTAATGCGTGATATTCTTGCATTAGTTCTTTTAATGCGTCCCATCATTTAATCCTACCATTGCAGAAAACAACCAAAATATGACGTACGCTTATGCCATTCGCATTCGCCACGGGGTCCCGTCATCACCCGTTAGGTTACTTAACTAACGACAGAGCGGGGGCTGGGCTAGCGCGGCTGTAAAACATAAGCAACGCCTAAATATAAAGCAATGATAGTGTCACGACCCGAAAGTACGGAACATGACCGGCACTTAAACTACGAACGTCTCGAGGCGTACGTAAACTAAGTAAACCGAAAACCCGGAAATCCAAACCAAGAAAATAGTAGAGTGCAGGAAAAACAACTTAAAGCAAGTAATTTCAATAGCATAAATCGAATTATGCGGTTTTTAAAACATCAAAAAAATTTACTGAAAATTTCGGCAGAGTCTCCTTTGTAAATACTGGCCCCCAAACGGGATACAACATGAATAGTATACGAAATCAAGAAAAGGCATCCCCAAGCGGGAGCTAGCTCTTCGTCAATCGACGGTCACAACCACACAAACAATATAATATACAACGCCAACGGCGAGGATCAAAACTCAAAGGAAACTCAAAACCACCAGAAAAATAACGAGCGACTCTAAGGTCGAAAGAATAACCAACACTGGTCTCTATCTCAATAAATACATGGTTGGTTGATGGAATTCTAGATACAACAGAATAATGATATACAAGATAAATAATGGGGGTATGATACAAGTAAACCCACCTACTAGCAAATCACCCGAATGAAACTGAGCCCGCAAGCCGTAATGAAACCTGTACGGCAAATCTGCAAGAAACTGGGGCACAACGGGGGTGAGTTGCCAACTCGTGAATAGAAAAAAACATCTACGCACAGAAATCGCATAAATAACGCAACCTAGGTCAATGATCATAATATATCCTCAAATATAAGTATAACAGGCAGCCTATAACAATGACTAGGGTAATATCTAACCCGAGTATAATTTCATGTGCCCGTGTCAGTGCCTCATGTAGCAATATATCATATGAATGAGGTATGAATGCATGAAACAGAATACATGTAAATGAAGAAACTGTTTTCATAAATTAGTGAGATTTCCTTCGTATTTTTAAACTGAGGTATCATAATGAAATCAGTATCAACAGTGTCTAGCATCGACACAAAACATAAATCTCACTGTCTCGAAATATCAATGTCTAAATCTCAATATCTAGGGCGCCGTCAGTCCGGACCGGCCCCTACCATCCATCTCAAGACCACGACGGTATCCTCTGGATATCCGACGCGTCGGGTAATATCACCGGTAGGTAGTGCTCCCCAGCCAGGCTCAACGTCAACACCATATTCCTCTTACCCCGGGGTACCATACCGGGCCCACCATGTACCCGTGACGGTTCCTCCACTCCTCGACACGGATCTCCAAAACCACAGCAAACTCATGGTGGACGACACTTTACATCACTAGAAAACCGCAACATTTTATATTTTAAAAGATCATAAGTTGTAAATTTTGCGGCTTTCCCCGAAATCCAGAAATATCATAAATCTCAAGAAATCATCACAAGTGCATATGTCAATGATAATGAACTAGGCATGAACAACTGAATAACAGTATGCAAACTACAATGTCTAATATGGCATATAAGGGAAGTACACTAATATCATGTCAACACTACTAGCTAACAATCTAAGTCAAGCAATTATATTCTCTAAAGTATACGTGACATGGCAATTACCGATGAAGATGTGTGTGAGCCGGCAAGTAGGTGTACGTGATACATACGCATCATCGGTAATGGTGCTGGTGTCCTAACAGCGTGATATCAATAATGGAATATGCATCAAAATAAATATGCGAGGCAGAGCGAACAGGATAATGTGCGGGAGCTGAATACTAGACACAACGATAACTAATCAGCAATAATCTAATATAAGTCCTAGGAATGGTGCCTTTTGAAATAACACGAATCATGGGGTTTTGAAAATAGGGGCTACGGTGTTTTTATGAAAAGATACGTCGTTTTTGAAATATCCGTAGATTCCCTTGAGCTGTCTTTAAAAATGCCCACGATTCGTTAGTTTTTGAAATAAGTAAGAAGTCTAATCTAATCTAACAACTACACTAAACTATACGGCTGAACTACAAGCTGAACTACAGGTAAGGAAACCGCCTATCATCTGAGTCGATACATATACATACCTGTATATGTATAGTCGGTGATCTCGCCTCAATAATATCATATCCGATACCATATCTATAATCAGGCATCCCAAGTCAAGAGTGCGGATCAATCATCAATATAGCTCGTACGTAAATCCGTCGTACGGCATCCCAATCTGGGTACGGGTCAATATCATTCATCATACTATTCACCTGGTATCCTCTTTATCAAATATCATGATCGGGGTACTGATCTACATCTAGTACCATACTGATACCGCCTACGTAAGCATGGACGTTTGTGAAACACTACGTCAAGAACCCGCTACAACGTCATGTCGTATCTAAGATACGAACCCTGCTATATCACCGATCTCACGGCCTCAAATCGAATCTCATCGACTCAGTTCAATCCCAAGTATCATCCTCAATCCGTATGTGAACACATAGTCCCATACCCATGTGAACACATAGCTATAATGACTCCCATGAGCACATATCAATAGGAATGTATACAAGTATGTATGTGTGTATGTGTAGTGCAACACTACCCTAGGGTTCGC
Source organism: Agapanthus africanus (assembly GCA_030015575.1). Lineage (NCBI taxonomy): Eukaryota > Viridiplantae > Streptophyta > Magnoliopsida > Asparagales > Amaryllidaceae > Agapanthus > Agapanthus africanus. Next base: position 410,852,284 of record CM057348.1, on the reverse strand, counting down.
AATGCTAAAATAATCCAACACACTAATATCCATCCTAAGCACCGTTATTAATCCCCAAAACATATAATAATTGTTGGTGTGTATACGCATCCGTATACACCACCACGGACTGCGGGGGTGCTATACGCCATCCACCCGACTTCTCCCCGTAGATATAAATCTACTCACCTGGTCCTCGCTAGCCGGTGCCGACGTCGCCACGCGCTTGCTTGTCGTCTCGAAGTCCACATGGGGGTACCTACATATCATAACGTACCATATCGCATTAAAACTAAATTCGAAATCGAAACGGCATACGAAAATCAAATCGGCACGCGTATCACGCATAGGTCCAAACCTATCGCCCACGCATGCAAGAATAGTAAAACCAACCCTCGATGTCGATGTACAAACGTTAAACCATCGAGAAAAATCCAATCACACTCAATTGCACATTCACGAACACTAATTTTAATATAAACTAGGTTAAAACTCACAAAAACCCCATTTTCACTTAAAAAGTCATTTTTCCGAAAATCTAGCAAGCACAATTCGCCGTTTTTGTACAAAACATGATGTTTAAATGAAAGTCGCGGCCAATATACTTATTAAATATCTTAAATAAGTCGTATAAAAAATTTCCGGAATTTAATCTCATTAAATTCCAAAAATCCTAATATTCTAGTTTACAAAAATACCCTTTTTTTTTACAATTTCAAAGCAAAAATGCACAAACTGCAATCTAGCTTAGATTTGCATGATCCAAAGCATTAAACCACACTTAATAAAGTTAATGAAGCCAAGAAAACCCTAATCACATTTTTAATCCCAAGAATTTAACAAATTTCAAAAACCTAGTAAGCAATTAGCAAATTAACACAATTTTTCAAGTAACAACTTGTAATTAACAACTAGATTAGTTTTCTACAAAACTAATTATGTTAAACCACTTCACTAAACCATGCACAATCAAACACAACTCATTTCCACAACAAACCCTAACTTGAAATCCAAAACTTGCAATTAAACTCACATATCCAAGTTAACACTTAATTTAAATTAGCTTTAAGAAACAAGTAACAATTTAAGCAAAAAGTTTTAGAATTATACCCAAAAATATATGAAGGTCCACAAGACTCCATGGCCTTCCAAAATGCTCTCTTTTCACAAGGATCCATGCTATACGGGCTAAGCTAAAATGGGTAGGAGTCGGATTTGGGTTTTGGGATTTTTTTTGATGGATTTTGAGCAATTTTTGATGAAGTTTTGAAGAGAAAGGAGAGGGGAAAATGGAGGGGGGCTGCTGCTGTATGGAGAAGGGATTTCGACCAGAAATGGGAGTGGGGGAGGAGAGAGAGGGAGGTAGAGAAAGTGGGGCAAAGTCAAGGTCAAACAAAGTCAAAAGTCTAACTACTTCACTCATTTTCTTTTCTTTTCTTTCATTTCTTTTTCCTTGAAAATCAAGTGGGGAAAAGATATGGTGGGTGCTGAATTCAGCCATGGGGAGGGGTAAGTGGGGGTGTGTGGGTGTGGGCACGGGTGTGGGGTGGTGAAAAATGATAAATACAATACCCCAAACATCCATTTACGCTAAAAAAAAGCCTTTTTTCTTCAATAATTTCTAAACCGTTTTGGCAAATTATTTCGTTCCAAAAACCACCTGTTAAAATTTTATTTAATGTTTTATGATGCACAAAATTTGTTTCAACTCATTCCAATTTGTAATTTTCCCTAATTAAATGTATTAGTGACGGCTTAAATAATAATAAAATAATATTTTTTTCAGAAAATTTGAAATTTCACTAGCGGCTCAATAAACACCAAATAATAGCAATTACATAGCTAGAATATGTATATTTAATTTTTATAATAAGATATTTGCATTTTGACTTTTTACAGAAAACCCCCTTATTTACCGATTTTTTCGAAATTTCACCGAAACGATTTTCAAAACGCTACAATCTTTCCCCCTTAAAGAAATTCGGTCCCCGAATTTAAATTCAAACTCCCCCAAATACTAAAATATCTAAGAAAACCCATCAAGTCGTCGGGGCTCCGAAATTGTAAATACATAAAACAAATCGTAGCGCAGCGCATGCGCTTGAAAAATGAGCATATAACTCAAATCAAAACTCCGTCAAGCATCCCGCAATCATCGGAGTCATGGAGAAGACATCAATGCCAAATCCAAATCAAAACCGATATGACATAACTCGAAACTAAACATGTAAATATCGAATCTATATCTGTAAGTGTCTGAAGGAAATGCATGCCAATCTCTTTAAGTCGCTGTGCAACGCGTATAACACTGCACAGTGGCGGACGTTTATCATAAGAAAATAACTATATATATATACCTTTGTTTGAAATGTACGTTCCGCCGTTTTGGAAACAATTTAGAAGGGTCTCCTTATTTTAAACATTTCGTGTCATATCAGACGCGTAGGTAAATACTGAGGCTATAGCTCGCTTTTTGGAAATCCCTTCAATAACTATCAATGCATGCAAAATGTATTCAGGTACTGTCCTCTGACTAGTCCTGCTCAGTACGAAAACACATAGCAATATCATAAAAACGTACTGCTCTATAAGAAATCAATCCCAAAATATGCACATGAATACTACGTGCGTCTGGTGCGCACGGAAATCAAAATCCATGAATGTGCCATACATGCGCACAGAAACAACATCTAAGTGCATCAGGTGTGCATGAAACATCTGTCGTAGGCAACATGTGTGCCTGACAGCAAAATCAGGTGCATCTGACATGCACGAAAAAAAATCTCGATTTAGTGCCTCTGGTGTGCACCAAAATCACCCTTCAAAACATGCGCCCCACATGCGCGAAAATCCAAATCAGGTGCATCTATCGTGCATGAAATCATGAAATCCAATATCAAGCGCCGAACGTGCGCAAAAGCAATCAGGTGCACAAGGTGCACAAAACAAATATCGAGTATCACAATCAAAATCGAAGTCCAGTGCATCTAAGTGCACAAAAGGCGTATCACTGCACTGCAAGCATATATAAACTATACCGAGTGCAGGAACGAAATCGTGTGCATGCATACGCACAAAACCAACTCAACTGTTTAAAACCGTAAAATCACAAACATGTGAAACTAAAGAACGAAAACGATATCAAGTGCAACACTGTGCAAAGATCGTAAATCCTCAATCATCAAAATCAAATCATACGAATAAATCACCCAAAACATCGTAATCAATAATGGCGGAATAGTACTGCTCAAGCGCATCCTCTAAGAATCTCGGCCAACTGTCGCGGTCACTAGTGGAACGTCTCGTCGATGATCATGAACTCTGTCCTGCTGGCGTGCGTAACCATGACCACTCCTGGGTCAAGGTCTCCACTATGAATTACCGATCTTTCGGTCCATCGGCTCATCGGCCCTATCAGGTGTGCTAACGGGGACGATTCCGTTCTGGCACTTCTCTGGTCATCTTGGGTCAATTATCGCGACCACTCGTAAGACAGCATATCACTGGCGTCGGCCTCTGGCTCTCTGAATGTACGTGACACATCTGATCCTGGGTGTAAGTATCATTGCAGCAGTGTCCTGGAAGGAATCCTGCTCACGGTCTCTTCCATGTCTCGTCTCTGCCAACTGTCCGGAAGTCGTTGTCCTTTCCTATATCTGCATCTTGCTCTGGAACGACTGCATACTCATCGCGACTCCTTCTGGAAGGTAAGTCCAAGTACCATGCCACGGCATGCGCATCGCCTCTCTGATGTCGGCGGAGTGGAACGTCATCTCATCTAGATCTGGTACAAACCTCTTACTTCACTTTTCTCTACTGTTGTCTGCTTTGGACTCGTCTCGTCGCGGCTGCATGGACTGAGCTCCAACGACTATCCTCGTATCTGGAGTCTCCCAAGAATGCATCTCACCACCTAGCATCCGAATTAAGTCGAGCCATCCGATCGAGTCGTCAAAACCTTATAATCCCCCAAGAGCTCAACCTCTTGGGCACAGTTTAATAGTATCGAGTACATTCCACAGCATCGGTGGTCCAGCCGTAGAAGGGCAAACCCAAGCCTCACTAATGGCGCCGTAGAACTGCCGCAAACCCGAAGGTTCAAAGGCTTTCACACGGTCATTAAGTCGAGTTAGGGTTTCATTCTTCTAGAGGGACCATAGAATTGCCTGCATGTCTTTCCGACTACTTTAAACTTGGATAAATAGGTTTCTGACATTCGATCGTCTCTGTCGACTCCCAACGTCTCCGCGTGAAGTCGTCTCTAGCTGGAATCAATCTATCTGATGACCTCGCATCGGGGTAAGCGAACGAACCACCTTTCCTAGTCATTCATCATCGGGTGACTAGCGACCTTCTATCATCTATTCGTACAACTCGCCCCGCCATAGTTCCAACATATGGGGCGATATCTCGTCGCTCGCAGCAACAACTGGCTCGCTCGTCTGCACGCTGAACAGTGCCTCAATCATCAGGAGTAAGCAACACACCAACGGTCATCAAAATCTGGCTGGCCTCTGTCAGTGGCTCAATCCTCTAGTGTCGATCAGCACATCCGAGTAACCTCATAAAGGCGATCCGCCAAACACTCGTGGCGCGGAAACACAGTAAAAAGACACATCTCTGCAATCGTGTGTCGCCGGAATTTCGCCCTGGTCAGTCCTTGTTCGTGACGAGCTTGTGCTGACCGTAACTCTAGCCGTAGCTCTCCCTGCCGTAACCGTAGCAGCAAAACCAAACTGATACCGATGAGGCTAGATCGGAATGAATATAATACTGAACAAGGAAATGCACATCCTAAGGCTTCATAAGTGGAGTGGCGTGTCGTAAATATGCCGCGGAACATACCAACGGTACGTCACTCTACTTTAGTCACCTATTCCATCAACCAAGGGTCATCCTACGCTCCGAAGGTTAAAACCTAACGCTCTGATACCAACTTTGTCACGATCCGAAAGTACGGAACATGACCGGCACTTAAACTACGAACGTCTCGAGGCGTACGTAATCTAAGTAAACCGAAAACCCAGAAATCCAAACCAAGAAAATAGTAGAGTGCAGGAAAAACAACTTAAAGCAAGTAATTTCAATAGCATAAGCCGAATTATGCGGTTTTTAAAACATCAAAAAAATTTACTGAAAATTTCGGCAGAGTCTCCTTTGTAAATACTGGCCCCCAAACGGGATACAACATGAATAGTATACGAAATCAAGAAAAGGCATCCCCAAGCGGGAGCTAGCTCTTCGTCAATCGACGGTCACAACCACACAAACAATATAATATACAACGCCAACGGCGAGGATCAAAACTCAAAGGAAACTCAAAACCACCAGAAAAATAACGAGCGACTCTAAGGTCGAAAGAATAACCAACACTGGTCTCTATCTCAATAAATACATGGTTGGTTGATGGAATTCTAGATACAACAGAATAATGATATACAAGATAAATAATGGGGGTATGATACAAGTAAACCCACTTACTAGCAAATCACCCGAATGAAATTGAGCCCGCAAGCCGTAATGAAACCTGTACGGCAAATCTGCAAGAAACTGGGGCACAACGGGGGTGAGTTGCCAACTCGTGAATAGAAAAAAACATCTACGCACAGAAATCGCATAAATAACGCAACCTAGGTCAATGATCATAATATATCCTCAAATATAAGTATAACAGGCAGCCTATAACAATGACTAGGGTAATATCTAACCCGAGTATAATTTCATGTGCCCGTGTCAATGCCTCATGTAGCAATATATCATATGAATGAGGTATGAATGCATGAAACAGAATACATGTAAATGAAGAAACTATTTTCATAAATTAGTGAGATTTCCTTCGTATTTTTAAACTGAGGTATCATAATGAAATCAGTATCAACAGTGTCTAGCATCGACACAAAACATAAATCTCACTGTCTCGAAATATCAATGTCTAAATCTCAATATCTAGGGCGCCGTCAGTCCGAACCGGCCCCTACCATCCATCTCAAGACCACGACGGTATCCTCTGGATATCCGACGCGTCGGGTAATATCACCGGTAGGTAGTGCTCCCCAGCCAGGCTCAACGTCAACACCACATTCCTCTTGCCCCGGGGTACCATACCGGGCCCACCATGTACCCGTGACGGTTCCTCTACTCCTCGACACGGATCTCCAAAACCACAGCAAACTCATGGTGGACGACACTTTACATCACTAGAAAACCGCAACATTTTATATTTTAAAAGATCATAAGTTGTAAATTTTGCGGCTTTCCCCGAAATCCAGAAATATCATAAATCTCAAGAAATCATCACAAGTGCATATGTCAATGATAATGAACTAGGCATGAACAACTGAATAACAGTATGCAAACTACAATGTCTAATATGGCATATAAGGGAAGTACACTAATATCATGTCAACACTACTAGCTAACAATCTAAGTCAAGCAATTATATTCTCTAAAGTGTACGTGAAATGGCAATTACCGATGAAGATGTGTGTGAGCCGGCAAGTAGGTGTACGTGGTACATACGCATCATCGGTAATGGTGCTGGTGTCCTAACAGCGTGATATCAATAATGGAATATGCAGCAAAATAAATATGCGAGGTAGAGCGAACAGGATAATGTGCGGGAGCTGAATACTAGACACAACGATAACTAATCAGCAATAATCTAATATAAGTCCTAGGAATGGTGCCTTTTGAAATAACACGAATCATGGGGTTTTGAAAATAGGGGCTACGGTGTTTTTATGAAAAGATACGTCGTTTTTGAAATATCCGTAGATTCCCTTGAGCTGTCTTTAAAAATGCCCACGATTCGTTAGTTTTTGAAATAAGTAAGAAGTCTAATCTAATCTAACAACTACACTAAACTATACGGCTGAACTACAAGCTGAACTACAGGTAAGGAAACCGCCTATCATCTGAGTCGATACATATACATACCTGTATATGTATAGTCGGTGATCTCGCCTCAATAATATCATATCCGATACCATATCTATAATCAGGCATCCCAAGTCAAGAGTGCGGATCAATCATCAATATAGCTCGTACGTAAATCCGTCGTACGGCATCCCAATCTGGGTACGGGTCAATATCATTCATCATACTATTCACCTGGTATCCTCTTTATCAAATATCATGATCGGGGTACTGATCTACGTCTAGTACCATACTGATACCGCCTACGTAAGCATGGACGTTTGTGAAACACTACGTCAAGGACCCGCTACAACGTCATGTCGTATCTAAGATACGAACCCTGCTATATCACCGATCTCACGGCCTCAAATCGAATCTCATCGACTCAGTTCAATCCCAAGTATCATCCTCAATCCGTATGTGAACACATAGTCCCATACCCATGTGAACACATTGCTATAATGACTCCCATGAGCACATATCAATAGGAATGTATACAAGTATGTATGTGTGTATGTGTAGTGCAACACTACCCTAGGGTTCGCAATGCTAAAATAATCCAACACACTAATATCCATCCTAAGCACCGTTATTAATCCCCAAAACATATAATAATTGTTGGTGTGTATACGCATCCGTATACACCACCACGGACTGCGGGGGTGCTATACGCCATCCACCCGACTTCTCCCCGTAGATATAAATCTACTCACCTGGTCCTCGCTAGCCGGTGCCGACGTCGCCACGCGCTTGCTTGTCGTCTCGAAGTCCACATGGGGGTACCTACATATCATAACGTACCATATCGCATTAAAACTAAATTCGAAATCGAAACGGCATACGAAAATCAAATCGGCACGCGTATCACGCATAGGTCCAAACCTATCGCCCACGCATGCAAGAATAGTAAAACCAACCCTCGATGTCGATGTACAAACGTTAAACCATCGAGAAAAATCCAATCACACTCATTTGCACATTCACGAACACTAATTTTAATATAAACTAGGTTAAAACTCACAAAAACCCCATTTTCACTTAAAAAGTCATTTTTCCGAAAATCTAGCAAGCACAATTCGCCGTTTTTGTACAAAACATGATGTTTAAATGAAAGTCGCGGCCAATATACTTATTAAATATCTTAAATAAGTCGTATAAAAAATTTCCGGAATTTAATCTCATTAAATTCCAAAAATCCTAATATTCTAGTTTACAAAAATACCCTTTTTTTTTTTACAATTTCAAAGCAAAAATGCACAAACTGCAATCTAGCTTAGATTTGCATGATCCAAAGCATTAAACCACACTTAATAAAGTTAATGAAGCCAAGAAAACCCTAATCACATTTTTAATCCCAAGAATTTAACAAATTTCAAAAACCTAGTAAGCAATTAGCAAATTAACACAATTTTTCAAGTAACAACTTGTAATTAACAACTAGATTAGTTTTCTACAAAACTAATTATGTTAAACCACTTCACTAAACCATGCACAATCAAACACAACTCATTTCCACAACAAACCCTAACTTGAAATCCAAAACTTGCAATTAAACTCACATATCCAAGTTAACACTTAATTTAAATTAGCTTTAAGAAACAAGTAACAATTTAAGCAAAAAGTTTTAGAATTATACCCAAAAATATATGAAGGTCCACAAGACTCCATGGCCTCCCAAAATGCTCTCTTTTCACAAGGATCCATGCTATACGGGCTAAGCTAAAATGGGTAGGAGTCGGATTTGGGTTTTGGGATTTTTTTTTGATGGATTTTGAGCAATTTTTGATGAAGTTTTGAAGAGAAAGGAGAGGGGAAAATGGAGGGAGGCTGCTGCTGTATGGAGAAGGGATTTCGACCAGAAATGGGAGTGGGGGAGGAGAGAGAGGGAGGTAGAGAAAGTGGGGCAAAGTCAAGGTCAAACAAAGTCAAAAGTCTAACTACTTCACTCATTTTCTTTTCTTTTCTTTCATTTCTTTTTCCTTGAAAATCAAGTGGGGAAAAGATATGGTGGGTGCTGAATTCAGCCATGGGGAGGGGTAAGTGGGGGTGTGTGGATGTGGGCACGGGTGTGGGGTGGTGAAAAATGATAAATACAATACCCCAAACATCCATTTACGCTAAAAAAAAGCCTTTTTTCTTCAATAATTTCTAAACCGTTTTGGCAAATGATTTCGTTCCAAAAACCACATGTTAAAATTTTATTTAATGTTTTATGATGCACAAAATTTGTTTCAACTCATTCCAATTTGTAATTTTCCCTAATTAAATGTATTAGTGACGGCTTAAATAATAATAAAATAATATTTTTTTCAGAAAATTTGAAATTTCACTAGCGGCTCAATAAACACCAAATAATAGCAATTACATAGCTAGAATATGTATATTTAATTTTTATAATAAGATATTTGCATTTTGACTTTTTACAGAAAACCCCCTTATTTTACCGATTTTTTCGAAATTTCACCGAAACGATTTTCAAAACGCTACAGATAGACATTACAGATCACAGATGAATACATTGGATATACTAGGAATCCGCAATCCGTTCGAGCCTGCAACGAAAAGCGGATTACACGGTCGCGGTGAATAGCCAAAACCCCACCCAAGACCCCTACGGGTGCGGCAAACTACCCGCCAAGTACCCGGTAGTTTGTGCACCCCTCCATGGGTCTATCATAGGAGCAAAAACAGTAAAAAGAATTATACAATGACGGCTACAACCCCGACCCGGTTGTGCGGCCATACAAATAATATTATTACATCAATTTACATTTACAAGTGAATGAAAGAAAAACAAAAGCTCATCTCACATCCACCCCGGCTATTCACCCGCGACAGTCCAACACATTCATATACACATTCCAATATCAAACACAGATCACAGAGATGTATAACCCCGACTAATCGACTTATAGCGATTAGCCGACGTTCAATACATACAAACATCACAGATATAACCATCATAGTCAAAGTGCAGTGAAGTTCGGAAAAAAATACGGAATTATAGGACCCCAAAAGTAAATTTCTGTTCTGGAAAATCTGGGCACATATAATATATCTTAAAAATCCCAAAATCCTACCAGAAGAACACTGCACAAAAAACGATCACAAGAGGAAACAAAACGGCGGTGGTTCCGCGGCCTAAGCCACCTATTGCCGCGGAACCGCGGCGCTTTAAGGGAATCATGCGATCGTTTTTCTTGGGTGTTCTCACAAAACCCTGAGCCGATTTTAGGTGTATAACAAATCTTGTTTTGACCAGAAAAATTTTTAACAGAAACTAGGGTTTTGTAAAAGTTTTGAATTTGGATTTTTCGGTTCCGAACTTCGTTACACTTCACCACCAAGCTAGTTAAAGTTTAGTTAGGCTCTGATACCACTGTAAGTCCACGTTGCGACCCCCGGTTCTTACGGGGAGGCGGAAACGGTATAAAAATCAAATTTTTTTTAGCGCATGAGGCAACATGGACTAACAAAGTCGGGATCTTTTCCTAAACTAAAACTAGCATACAAGCTAAAGAGAGTTAGCTACTCGGAAAGATGGTTATACCTAAACTTGAACTCCTTCTTCTTCAAACTTTGTAGAGGTTGATGGTTCTTTCCTTGTCGCCTTCTTCCGTCGAAGATGGATCCACCTGAGGGTTCAACCTTCGGGCTCTTCCTCGAACTTTGAGTGAACTAGAATCTCCGGCTTGCTAAACCCTTGATCCTAGAGTGAGTAGAGAGTGTCTAGGGGTTGTTTTCTTTTCAAGGAGAGGGATTCTCAACACATGAGAAGGATTCTCCTTGAGCTTGAGGAAGAAGAAGATGAAGTGAGGAGAGAGAATGATTATGATAGAATGAGCTCTTTTCTTTTGCAACCATAACTAAAAGAAAAGGAATTATCTAATTAATAATAATAAATCAAAAATGAAATAGTTGATGGTTGTATTTGGAATGACCACTATCATAACTTTCAATAAATGAGTGTAAGCAAGAATCAAGGAGTATCCTTGCAAAGCAATGATGGTGGTCAACATTCAACCATGGTCAACAAGTCAACCATGGTCAACAAGTCAACAAAATCAACCATAACAATATTTCATTTAATTACTATTATTAATTGATATTTCATAAATCTATTAGGGTTTGGAAAAAGACGACTGTCAACTGTGCATACGCACCCGTTCCGAAACCCTAATGAAAAACCTCATCCTCCGCCTCAAGCAACTGTGCATACACACCTGTATTCTCGTTCCGAGGAACAAGAATACCGAGAGATAAAAGCAACCCCAAAACATATACCAGTATCCGGCTCAAACCAGATCCCGCTGGCAATATCCGTCCGGACTCCAAACGTGCACAAGTGCGCGGATGAGAACGAACCCTGTCGCAAAACCATGCGACCTCTACTCTGTTTTGCCCAGAGGCGAATACCCTCTGTGTGGGACTCTAAATACTCGACACTACGCTGGCAGTGGGTTTAACCATAGACCGCAAGCGGCACTAGCTGTGCGTAACGGTCCCCAGGTAGATGCCGACAAGAAGGCTGACGAGGTAAACCCCATCTGAACTCCTACTGAGTCTGAATGTGACATTCTCCGTACAGTCCGGTCTGTTCATCTGATACATCGCATGTCGGGCCTAGGGGGCGGTAAAACGTCAGTCCCCCAATAGCGGTACAAGTCGTGTCGGAGTGAAGCCCAAAACACCCTGAGATAACACTGGAAGCCTACCAGTATATCTCGCTTGCCCTGGCCAGGGACTACTCATGTAATGGCTCTCCTAGACACAGCGCGATGTCAACCCCCAATACCGGGAGAGACGAATCCTGTCTAACCGTCACTGCCTCCAAGTGCTTCGGGACTGCACCCAACCACTACCTGTTTGCACGACTCCTTTGAGCCGTGGTAGGGTAGTGATCAAAGTGCAGTGGGAACACACTCGAGGCGAAGTGCCAGTGTCAAGTCAGCGGACTAAGCTGTACTCATGTCACCTGGGAACTGATAACTGACGATAGGTATAATACCAACCTGTCAGTTCCCGACGAGTCCTGTCCAGTGTACTCGTAACCTAACGAGCACCCGTATACTATCTCCAGTACGACGTACTGATGGCTGTGGGACAGACCATCTCCCACACTGGGATGAGAAGCGCATACGCTAGTCTACTCCGGAGTATCGATGCCCTGTCTCGATAATCCTGCGACTAGGGACCTGTATAAGGATGTGCTTATAGATTACCCAGCCCCCACTAGTGTGACTTCCATCACAACGCTGGTAATCAAGCAAAGATCCTAAGGGCTCCACTAATGCGTATAGGTGATATCGCAAAATAAACACATGTACACATTGAAGTAGAAACAAACCAAGTAGCATACTACTATATTGAGCAAGATTGTTTATACAAGGTGAATATCCCAAGCTTCCATTAAGTAATATACAAACTAGTATGATACAGTAATGGCCTCTAGGGCATATGCACTAACAGGCCCTACCCCAGACTCAGTTCGAGCGGCTGATCGAGATGATAGGTCTTCGATATGCCAATACATGGCCTTAGTGCAAGTGGGAGATTGTTAATGTATATGCCCTAGAGGCCATTACTGTATCATACTTTGTATATTACTTGATGGAAGCTTGGGATATTCACAGTTGTATAGACAATCTTGCTCAAAATGGTAGTATGCTACTTGGTTTGTTTCTACTTCAATATGTGCATGTGTTTCTTTTAGCATATCGCTTATACATATTAGTAGAGCCCTCAGGATCTTTGCTTGGTTACCAGCGTTGTGATGGCAGTCACACTCGTGGGGGCTGGGTAATCTATAAGCACATCCTTATACAGGTCCCTAGTCGTAGGACTATCGAGACAGGGCATCAATACTCCGGAGTAGACTAGCGTATGCGCTTCTCATCCCAGCAGGGGAGATGGTCTGTCCCGCAGCCATCAGTACGTCGTACTAGAGATAGTATGAGGGTGCTCGTTAGGTTATGAGTACACTGGACAGGACTCGTCGGGAACTGATGGTTGGTATTATACCTATCGTCGGTTATCAGTTCCCAGGTGACATGAGTACAGCATAGTCCGCTGACTTGACACTGACACTTAGCCTTGAGTGTGTTCGCACTGTACTTAGATTACTACCCTACCACGGCTCAAAGGAGTCGTGCAAACAGGTAGTAGTTGGGTGCAGTCCCGAAGCACTTAGAGGCAGTGACGGTTAGACAGGATTCGTCTCTCCCGGTATTGGGGGTTGACATCGCGCTGTGTCTAGGAGAGCCATTACACGAGTAGTCCCTGGCTAGGGCAAGCGAGATATACTGGTAGGTTTCCAGTGTTATCTCAGGGTGTTCTGGGCTTCACTCCGACACGACTTGTACCGCTATTAGGGGACTGACGTTCACCACCCCCTAGGCCCTCCATGCGATGTATCAGACGAACAGACCGGACTGTACGGAGATTGTCACATACAGGCTCAGTAGGAGTTTGGATGGGTTTTCCTCATCGGCCTTCTTATCGACATCTACCTGGGGACCGTTACGTACAGCTAGTGCCGCTTGCGGTCTGTGGTTAAACCCACTGCCAGCGTAGTGTCGAATCTTTAGAGTCCCACACAGAGAGTTTCCCTGCACTGAGCGAAACGTGTAGAGGCCGTATGGTTTTACGGTAAGGCTGCGATCACTTACGTGCACTTATGTGCGTATGTTGTTCGGGCAGGCAATACTAGTGGGCTTTGGTTTAAGCTGGATCCTAGTATTGCACGGATGGATTTGTTTTGTCTACTGTGCATTCGCATTCTACGGAATGCGGACGCAGGTGTGTATGCACAGTTTTGAGGAGCGATAAAGGAGGAGGTGCCCCATTAGGGTTTTGGCAGTTGGTTCGGCCAAAACCATTATGTGGCAGACTCATTAGGGTTTTGACAGTTGATTCGGTCAAAACCATTTTGAGGCGGACTCATTAGGGTTTTGGCAATTCGTTTGGTCAAAACCATTATGAGCCGGAGACATTCTTTACTAATCCTTTTATTGATAATTATGTTATGGCTAATTGCTTTGACCATTTGACCATCTTGACTTTGTTGACCGTTTGACCAAAGTTGAATAGGATCTTCTTGAAAGGTCTAAAGTATTCTTTAGTTTTCATTTTCTTTTTGTAATGAAAATGGTCATGTCAATGTAGCCATCATCTTTATCATGAAAAGATTAGTAATGATGATATTAGTGTGTTATTGAACCATGGTTCTTTTTCTTATCTCATTCTTGATTTCTCATTCTCTCTCTTAGAAAAGAAAAAGAGAAAGAGCTCCATGGTTGCAAAAACCCTCCTTCATCTTCCTCCTCTTGAAATCATCCTTTGATCTCATGTGTTGAGAGAACAAGGATCCCACTTGACAAAACCATCCCTCTACTACTTCTACACAACCTAAGACAACAAGATTAGCGATCTTGTTACCCTAGTTGCCTCGGCTCGAGGTGGAGCTCGGTGTACATCTCTCGGGTGGATCGTCTTCGACTCAAGGAGGCCGCGGAGGTGACCAAGATCCGGATCGACACTCGGAGCGTGGATGGACAAACCGGACAGTGGAGAGAAGACCCGAAGGACCGATTTCGTGAGGTATATTTTCTACGGCATAGTTGTTAAAGCCTCTTGTAGTTTGCTAGTTTCTAGTTTAGCAAAGATCCGGCTTTTAGTCCATGTTGCCATTGCGCCAAAATAATTGTTTTTCGCCGTTTCCGCCTCCCCGTAAGAACCGGGGTGAGCAACGTGGACTTACATTGATGCCCTGTCTCGATACTTCCACGACTAGGAATATTTGAAGTATGTACTTATCGACTACCTTGTCCCCACTAGTATGATCTGCATCATAATCCTGGTAGTCAAGTACTCATCCTAAGGGCTTTATCAACATGTAATAGAGAGACAATAAGTGTAAATGTTAAGATAAAGTGCAACCAGATAGTATACTATCATGTAGAGCAAGAAAGTTCTCCCTATATATGTCCAAGCATCCACTACAATATACATCGCATGTACAGTAATGGCCTCTAGGGCATACATATAACTAACAGATCTCCGGCCACCTCAAGATCCAAGACGATCCACCCGAGAGCTATCGAACAAGCTACAAACTCTTTTCAAGAGTTCAACTTAGAGATCAAGTTTGCTAGAAGTGATTGCTAAGATGATGTAGAGATTAAATATTGGATTATGATTTTTTCTCTAAGCTTTTGATTCACAACTCATGTGAGGTTAAAGCAAAGAGAAGGAAGAAGGAAAGAATGAAGAGAGAGAATGTCAAAGTGATAATGAAAAGTTCAAGCATGGAAAAATATCATATGGCTCAAAATGAAATAATTGAAGCATGTAATAAAAAATTGCACCATGCTTCAATAGTAACTCCAAATGAATAAAATATGAAAGAAGCCATTCCTTCATCCACTCTTAGACTTTCCTAAATTCCACCTCATTTATTTATTTTCACAAAATAAATATCTAATAATGAGGTGTCTCCTTTTAGAAGGTATTCATGTAACAATTACAAGAATACACCTCCACCGTATACCGTATAAGTATACCCGTATTCGAATTCCGAAAAATACGAATACAAATAATCTAATAATATAATATCGGCATGCGGCTTAAACCAAAGCCTACCGGTATTAACATTCCGATCATTATTCCTATAACGATTACACGAACATGATCGAAACCCTGCCGTAACAACTTACGGCCTCTACATCTTTCGCCTGAACCAGGGAACTTTCAGTGTGGGACTCTAAAGACTCGACAATATGCTGGCAGTGGGTTTAACCACAAGCACGTCAGCGGCACTAGCTGTGCAAAACGGCTACCCAGGTACATGACGAAAAAGAGGTGGCCGACGAGCGAACTAATCCCAACCCTAACAAGCCAGTAAGAAACACTTACCGTACAGTCCGGTCTCTTCATCTGATACGTCACATATGAAGTCTAGGGGTGGTAAATGTCAGACCCTAGCAACTTTATAAATCATGCTGATTTACGGCCCATAACGGTTCGAGAAACTACTGATAACTTTTATCAGTAAATCTTGAGAACCCTGGCTAGGGATTTGCTGTTATGGCCGATAAAGCAAAGCGCGACATAAACTCCATATACCAGGAGAGACGTAACCCCTCCTATCGCTCACTGCCTCCATGCGACTCGAGACTGTACCCAAAATCCATCTGTTTGCACGACTCAGTAGAGCCGTGGTAGGGAAGAAATCAATGCACAGTGGGAATCACACAAGGAAATATGACGATCTCGGGTCTACAAACGAACCTGTACAAGTGTCACCAGAGAACTGCTGTCTGACAATTGTTATATATACCATCAAGGAGTTCTCGGCGAGTCCTGTTCGGTGTACCCATTCTCCAATGAGCACCTGTGTACAATCTTAGATGTCAAACACCAATGGTTGTGGGATCAACCATCGCCCCCAGGGTCAAGAAACGTACACACTAGTCTACTCTGGTAATATCGATGCCCTGTCTCGATATACCCTCGACTAGGAACAATTAAAGGATATGCTTATAGACTGCCCAGGCCCCACTAGTATGATCTACATCATAATCCCGGTAGTCAAGCATAATCTGAAGGGCTTCATCAACATGTATATAAAGATATGAAATACAACACATCACACGTTAAGATGAAGATAAACCAGATAGCATACTATCATTTCGAGCAAAGATTGTTTCTGTACATATACATGCCTAGCATCCTATAAAATACAGGCTTCTAGGGCACACATATCTAACAAGTAGTTCTTTGGTGACACTTGTACAGGTTAATCTGTTGACCCGAGATCGTCGTAGTTTCTTGTGTGATTCCCACTGTGCTTTGATTTCCTCCCTACCACGGCTCTACTGAGGCGTGCAAACATGTGGATTTTGGGTACATTCCAGAATCACATAGTGGCAATGAGCGATAGGAGGAATTTCGTCTCTCCCGGTATAGGGAGTTGATGTCGCTCTATGCTTGATCGGCCATAACAGCAAATCTCTGGCCAGGGTTGTCGAGATTTACTGATAAGAGTTATCAGTAGTTTCTCGAACCGTTATGGGCCATAAATCAGCATGACTTATAAAGTTACCAGGGTCTGACATTTACCACGCCTAGACTTCGTATGCGACGTATCAGACGAAGAGACCGGACTGTACGGTAAGTGTTGCTTACAGGCTCGTTAGGGTTGTGATGAGTTCGCTCGTCGGCCACCTTTTCGTCATGTACCTGGGTAGCCGTTACGCACAGCTAGTGCCACTGACGTGCTTGTGGTTAAACACACTGCTAGCGTACTGTCAAGTCTTTAGAGTCTCACACAGAGGGTTCCCCGGTTCAAGAAAAAGATGTAGAGGCCGTAAGTTGTTACGGTAGGGTTTCGATCATGTTTGTGTAATGGTTACAGCAACGATGATCAGAAGGATAATACTGGTTGGTTTTAGTTTAAGCCGGATACCGGTATTATATTATTGGATTATTTGTATTCGTATTTTTCGGAATTCGGATATGGCTATACTTATACGGTATACGGTGGAGGGGTATTCTTGTAATTGTTACAACAATACATTCTTGAAGGAGACACCTCATAAATGGGTTTTTATTTTGTGAAAATAAAACAATGAGGTGGAATTTAGAGAAAGTCTAAGCATGGGTGATGGCATGGCTAAATTCATTTTATATTCATTTGGAGTAACTATTGAAGCATGGTGCAATAGTTTGGAGAAAAATATTACATGCTTCAATTATTTTCCTTTAGGCATATCATTTTTTCCATGCTTGATTTTTCATTCATCACATTCACTTTCTCTCTCCTCATTATCTCCTCCCTCTACCACTTGACCTAAATCACTCACATGAGTTGTGAATCATAGGTCAAGAGATATAATAATCCAATACTTGATCTCTACTTCATCTAAGTGATCACTTCTAGTGTTAGTGTATATGCCCTAGGGGCTATTATTGTATCATACTAGTTTGTATATTACTTAATGGAAGCTTGGGATATTCACATGTATATAACAGCCTTGCTAAACATGGTAGTATGCTACTTGGTTTTTTCGATCTTAATATGTGAGTATACGTATTGATAGAGCTCTTAGGATCTTGCTTGACTACCAGCGTTGTGATGGCAGTCACACTAGTGGGGCTGGGTAGCCTACAAGCACATCCTTATTCAGGTCCCTAGTCGTTGGATTATCGAGACAGGGCATCGATACTCCGGAGTAGACTAGTGTGTACGCTTCTCATCCCAGTTGGGGAGATGGTCTGTCCCACAGCCATCAGTACGTCGTACTGGAGATAGTATGCAGGTGCTCGTTAGGTTACGGGTACACCGGACAGGACTCACAGGGAACTGTTGGTTGGTTTTATACCAATCGTCAGTGAACAGTTCCCAGGTGACATGAGTACTGCATAGTCCGCAGACTTGACACTGCTACTTCGCCTCGAGTGTGTCCCACTGTTCTTAGATTGCTGCCCTACCACGGCTCAAAGGAGTTGTGCAAACAGGTAGCAGTTGGGTGCAGTCCCGAGCACTTGGAGGCAGTAGCGGTTAGACAGGATTCGTCTCTCCCGGTATTGGGGGTTGATATCGCGCTGTGTCAGAGAGCCATGACGCAAAGTCCCTGTCCAGGGAAAGCGAGATTTGCTGGTAGGTTCCAGTAGTTTCTCAGGGTGTAATGGGCTTCGCTCCGACACGACTTATACCGCTATTAGGGGACTGACGCTTGCCGCCCCCCTAGGCCCGATATGCAATAGTTTTAGACGAATGGACCGGACTGTATGGAGATTGTCACATCAGACTCACTAGGAGTTCGGATGGGTTTCCTCATCGGCCTTCTTATTGACATCTACCTGGGGACCGTTACATACAGCTAGTGCCGCTTGCGGTCTGTGGTTAAACCCACTGCCAGCGTAGTAGTCGAGTCTCTAGAGTCCCACACAGAGAGTTTCCCTACTCCAGGCGAAACGATATAGAGGTCGTATGGTTTTATGACAAAGGTTCGGACGCATACGTGTGTTAACGCGCGTACGACTTTCGGACAGTTTTTACTAGTCGGCTTTGGTTTAAGCCAGTTACTAGTATCCGGTTATTGGATTTATACAGTCTAAAGTTTTTCCGTGTTTTCACGGATAGGAGGGGCGTTCTCGTAATTGCGCGAGAAGCTTCTAGAAGATGGTGACTAAGGGGGTTAAGGTGGCATATACATTAAATGTGATTAGTGAGTCATATGAATCATCCATGTCATTAATGCATTATAAATGCTTAATGACTCATGGAGATAAATCACCATTAGATATTTATCAAGCATGGTTGTAAATCATTTTCTTTTCTTTTCTTGAAAAACAATAATGCTTGATATATATTATGATAGCTCATTTTCTCATTTCATTATTATTCTCACCTTCTCTCTCCTCAAGCTTCCTCTCTTCAAACCCTAATCCTCCCCTCTCATGTGTTGAGTACAAGGATTAGTTAGACTACTTAATCCGTAACCCTCACTCTATATCATCTAGGTACTTTGATTAGCACTTAAAGAAACCTAATTGCCTCAAGTTTAGAGGCAAAGCTTGGAGTAAAGCTCTCGTGGTGGATCGTCTACTACTTGGAGAAGGCCGAGGAGGCGGTGGAGTTCGTAAAGACGAAGGACACGGTTCTTTTGGTATAATCACTTCGCATAGTAGTTTAGAACTTCTATGATAGTTGTTAGTTATCGTTTAGCTTCGATTCATGCGGTTAGTCGATGTTTAAGCAAAGAACAAGATCGTTTTTCATATTTCCGCCTCCCCGCAAGTCGTGGGGTGTTGTACATCGACTTACAGTGGTATCAGAGCCTCGCTAAATAATAATTAACTCATTAGCAAAGTCTTAAGATATTCGAACGCAAAACAAACCAAAAAACGACATCGATATCACTACTTTCTGTCGAATTTTAAACAGGCACTAAAAATTTTTCAGGATGCTTCAGAATAACCTACAGAGAATTGTAAGAAAACTGGTGAAAAATGGGTTCCTGAATCGGCCAAACGACCGCGGAACCGCGGCGAATCCCACCGATCTGCCGCGGAACCGCGGCTGAGTTGGGGCCGATTCAACCCAATTTTCACCAGTAATTCTTCTGTGATATTTTTGTGTTTTCTGGGATGTTTATTTTTCTGCTCAAGTCTCAGGTGCACAGAGAAGTATTGGAGTAGAATCTAAAAGCGTTTGATCGATCGAAATTTTACGATGTTTGCTAATTTGATTATATCTGTGTTTGTATAATGTGTTCGTAAACCTCCCCTAACTGCTAGTATGTCGGTTGGCAGGGCGTTGCACATTTCTGTAATGGTTTTTACTGTTTGTGGATGTGAACTATATTGGACTGTTGTGATGATTAGCCGGGGTTTGTGATGGGTTATTATTTTAATTCATTCGATGTAACTGTAATATGTTGTAATATTATTTTGCTGGGCACATCCAGGTTGCGGTTGTAGCCACCGATGTATTATTTCATTTTTACTGTTTTTGCTCCTAGGATAGACCCAAGGTGGGGTACACAAACTACCGGGTACTTTGAAGTGTTTAGTGGCCTACTCACTTTGTTGAGAGAGACCGCTTCACTTCGGGTATTTGACGGGTAGTTTGCCGTACCCGTAAGGGTCTAGGGTGGGGTAATGGCTATTTATCACAACTGTGTAAATCCGTCTTTTGTTGCAGGCTATAAACAAACACGGATTGCTTACAAATCCAATAAATTTCATATGAGATCTGGAATGCCTATTATTGCGTCTGACGAATGTACAATATCTATATATGATAGCTATTTAGACGTCACTTATGTTTTACACCAGCGCTAGCCCAGCCCCCGCTCTGCCGTTAGTTAAGTAACTTAACGGGTGATGACGGGACCCCGTGGTGAATGTGGATGGCATAAGAGAACGTTGTATTTTCGTTGTTTTCTGCAATGATAGGTTAATGATGGAACGCATTATTTATAATGCAAAGAAAATAAACCAAAAGTTTAATCGTTGGAACAATTTAAAAGAAACCACTCGGTTAATTTTAAAAACAGATATTTTTAAATACGGAGCTTTAACCACTCCTTTTAAAAGCTATCAGGTTCCTTCGGTTATATCAAGTTCACTACGTTCACGGTTTCGCCAAAACCATTCGTAGCCCTCCGTCATTTCATCTGGGTATTCAGTAGTATTCAAGCTATGTATTTTGACCTAACGCCAAGGCATAGTGTTTGGTAGCTACTGGATATTCATTTGTTGCATAGATAGATGAGTTACTTTGGGACAGTCGTATTATCATTTTGGCCGAACGTCAAGGATATATACGGATGGGTTCAAATTGATAAGATAATGATGGGTAGAACTTGACATGTGACTTATGACATTTTGAACTAACGCCAAGGTCATAAGAGCATGGGGCAAAAATATATATCGGGAATTTCTAAAGAAACTGAAATTTGCAAAGAGTTGCATACCATTTGGAGTTTGATGAATGTTGGTAGGATTCCTTCAACATTATCATACGATGATATTTGGATCCCGATCCTACTGTGAGTATATGCTACTCATCAGGATATTCGTCACTTAACGATCAATGCTATAAACCAAGTAGGTGTCAAAAAAGGTGTCAGCGGGGTTACGCCCCCAGAGAAAAGAGGTTATTTAATTAAGGAACTTCGCGAAAGCGTTGAAAAACCTCCCTCGAAGTATCGACACCAGCCTGGCTGAACGGTTAAGCAAGTATTGTATAGTGAGAATAGTCCTGGCTAATTCTTCTTTTATGGTTTGAGGAAGGATTCGAGAAACAGTGGGAGCCATACAGTTTAGATAAACTAAAAACCACTCTAAACTTGCAAGAGCATCATGCTAAAGAGTTTTCTTCTCTCTCTCCTAATTGCAGCGACCATGAAAATGACTGGACTTAAGTTACTTTTAGAGAAAAATATACTGACAGGGCCAAACTATAAAGATTGGCTGCGGAATGTCAAAATGGCCTTGACTTATGACAAATTGGGGTATGTCCTCACCACTAAGGCACCTGAAGTCCCAGGTCCCAAATCCAGTAATGCGGATAAGGAAATCCGCAAAACCTGGGATTTAGATTGCGCGAAAGCCAAGTGCATCGTGCTTGCCTCGATGAACAATGAACATCAGAGGAGGCACGAGGATATGGATCTTGACTCCATATTTCTCCATACAAAAGATCTGTATGGGGAGCAATCTCGTATAGCAAGATACGAGACCTCAAAGAACTTGTTTCGAGCGAGGTTGGCTGTCGGGTCATCGGTAGGAGAACATGTCCTAAAGATGATTGGCTATATAGAAGAGCTCGCAGACCTTGGGACGACTTTGGATAATGAGCTCTATACAGACCTTATTCTCCAGTCCCTTCCTCCCACCTACGCCCAGTTTATCCTGAACTTCAACATTCAAAGAAAAGAAGTTGAACTTCCGGAACTCCTGAACATGTTAAGGAGTGCAGAGGGCACCTTGCAGAAGGCAAGGGAAACACCCGCTATGTTTGTTGGCGGTGCTTCTTCTTCTGGGTCCAAGGCTAGAGCCAAAAGAAGGAAAAAGAAGGCCGCTCCCAGACCTAGAGGAGGTGTAAGTAAGGTGGGAGGGAAGGGAAAGAAAAAGTTTGAGGTACCGGTAGTGGGCCAGGATGAATGCTTCCATTATCACAGGAAAGGGCACTGAAAGAAAGATTGCAAGGCGTGGAACGCCAAGAACTAGGAACCGAAGCAAGCTGTGGCATCGACTTCAGATGTGTTTGTAATTGAGAATTGTCTGTCAATCAACTCTACTTCCTGGGTATTAGATACCGGATCAGGAACTCATATTTGCAATTCATTGCAGGCACTGAGAAACCGTAGAGTGCTGAAGGAAGGTGATATGACCCTGATGGTTGCTAACGAAGCTAGTGTGGGAGCTGTGTCCGTAGGGGATTATCACCTGGGATTGACGAGTGGACCCATTTTGGTTTTACGTAACTGTTTTTGTGTACCCAGCTTAACGTGTAATATCATATCTGTTTCCTTGTTATCAAATAAAGGTTATGATTTCATGTTTGGAAGTGGTGTTGTTAACATCCACCTTAATCATAGTTTGATTGGGTCCGGTACACTGGAAAACGGTATATATGTGTTAAACCAACTCCAAATTTTCAATGTCCAGAACACACTAAAAAGAAAGTCTCCAGATTTAAATAAAGCTTTCTTATGGCATTGTAGACTGGGTCACATCAATGAGAGAAGGTTGACTAAGTTTCATAGAGAAGGATATTTGGACTCATTCGAATATCAAACTTATGACACTTGTCAATCTTGTCTCAAAGGAAAGATGACAAAGACTCCATTTACTGGACATGGAGTAAGAGCGAGCGAGCTCTTAGGACTCATACACAGCGATGTATGTGGTCCAATGTCTACACATGCAAGAGGTGGTTTTTCCTATTTCATTACTTTCACGGATGATTACTCAAGGTACGGATTCATTTATCTGATGAAACATAAATCCGAGGCTTTTGAGAAATTCCAAGAGTATAAGAATGAAGTAGAAAACCAAACCGGCAAAAGTATCAAGACACTAAGATCTGATCGAGGTGGTGAATACTTGAGTGCCGAGTTCCTAGGTTACCTAAAAGAGAAAGGAATTCTCTCTCAGCTTACTCCTCCATACACTCCACAGCATAACGGTGTATCGGAGAGACGGAATCGAACCCTATTGGATATGGTACGATCCATGATGAGTAATGCTGAGTTACCGCGATTTTTTTGGGGTTATGCGCAATAATCAGCGGCATATCTTCTGAACATAGTACCTACCAAGACTGTGCCTACCACTCCATATCAGATGTGGAGTGGGAAGAAACCCCATCTACAGTATATAAAGATTTGGGGATGTCCAGCTTTTGTTAAAAAGCAGCATGTGGACAAGCTCGAGGTACGATTAGTAAAATGTAAGTTTGTGGGATATCCAAAGAACTCCAGGGGATATCTATTCTATTACGCAGAGGAACAAAAGGTATTTGTTTCTCGTAATGCCCATTTTCTAGAACATCAGTTTTTAGAAAAGGAATCAAATGGGAGCGAAATAGAACTGGAAGAAATTCCAGAACCACAAGCTAGTACTGAAAGTTTGGTAGAACCGGTAGTTCAAGAAGAACAGGACATTCCTGCACCCCTCCGCAGGAGTAGCAGGCCGTCTCATCCACCTGAGAGATACTGCGGTTTTTCTCATAGATGGGGATAGAGAGGATTGCATCATAGATGATGATGAACCTACTGGCTTCCAGCAGGCCATCCAGAGCGGCGACTCGGTACGATGGCTAGATGCAATGCAGACCGAAATTGAGTCCATGTACACCAACAAAGTATGGACTTTGGACTTTGCTCCAGATGGGGTAAAATCCATAGGATGCAAATGGATCTTCAAGAAAAAGATTGGTGTAGATGGACAGGTGGAAACCTATAAGGCTAGACTTGTTGCAAAGGGTTTTCATCAAAGACCTGGTTTGGACTATGACGAAACTTTTTCTCCAGTGGATATGCTCAAATCCATTCAGGTCCTTCTTGCTATTGCCGCCTTCCATGATTATGAAATCTGGCAGATGGATGTAAAGACGGCTTTTCTGAATGGAAATTTAGAAGAGTGCGTCTATATGGATCAGCCAGAGGGTTTCAATCAGAGTGGGAGCAGCGGGAAAGTATGCAAGTTGCTTAAGTCCATTTATGGACTGAAGCAGGCATCGCGGAGTTGGAACATCTGTTTTGATGAAACAGTTAATGAATATGACTTCATCAAAAATCCAAATGAACCGTGCATATATAGTAAAGTTGTAGCCAGAAGTGTCGTATTCCTCGTCTTGTACGTGGATGACATTCTGTTGATAGGAAATGACATTCCTATGCTACAATCAGTCAAAGGATTCTTGCCACACAGGTTCTCCATGAAAGATCTGGGAGATGGCTCTTACATTCTGGGGATTCGGATCTATCGTGATAGATCCAACAGGATGTTGGGACTTTCACAGTCCAGGTATATCGACACTGTACTGAAAAGATTCAGTATGGAAGATTCTAAGCGCGGTAATCTACCGGCTTGTCACGGAATCACCCTATCCAAAGAGATGTCTCCCAAGACTGATTTGGAAAGGGAACGCATGTCTATTACACCCTACGCTTCTGCGGTAGGCTCTATAATGTATGCGATGTTGTGCACCAGACCAGATATAGATTACGCACTAAGCGTGGTAAGCCGGTATCAGTCAGACCCAGGGGAGAAGCACTGGATAGCAGTAAAGAACATTCTCAAGTACCTGAGGTGGACTAAGGAGATGTTCTTGGTTTACGGCGGAAAAGACCTCAGGATGGAGGCCTATGCTGATTCCAGCTTCCAGAGTGATTAGGACGATTCCAAGTCCATGTCGGGTTATGTCTTTACCCTCAATGGAGGGACGGTGTGCTGGAAGAGTTCCAAGCAGGACACCGTTGCTGACTCGACGATGGAAGCGGAGTATATTGCTGCTTGCGATGCCGCAAAAGAAGCAGTCTTGATGAAGAAGTTCCTAACAGAACTTCAGGTGGTTCCTACCATTGTTGATCCAATAGCTCTGTATTGTGACAACAACGGAGCTATAGCTTTAGCGAAGGAACCAAGGTCCCATCAGAAATCCAGACATATCTTAAGGCGGTATCACCTGATCAGGGAGATCATTAATCGTCAGGAGATCGAGATTCGGAGAGTTGCTACTGAAGAGAACATTGCTGATCCATTCACAAAGGCCCTACCTCAGATTCAGTTCGAGAGGCTACTCGAGATCATCGGTCTTCGATATGCCAGTACATGGCCCTAGTGCAAGTGGGAGATTGTTAGTGTATATGCCCTAGGGGCCATTATTGTATAATACTAGTTTGTATATTACTTAATGGAAGCTTGGGATATTCACATGTATATAACAGTCTTGCTAAACATGGTAGTATGCTACTTGGTTTTTTCTATCTTAATATGTGAGTATACGTATTGATAGAGCTCTTAGTATCTTGCTTGACTACCAGCGTTGTGATGGCAGTCACACTAGTGGGGGCGGGGTAGTCTACAAGCAAATCCTTATTCAGGTCCCTAGTCGTTGGATTATCGAGACAGGGCATCGATACTCCGGAGTAGACTAGTGTGTACGCTTCTCATCCCAGTTGGGGAGATGGTCTGTCCCACAGCCATCAGTACGTCGTACTGGAGATAGTATGCAGGTGCTCGTTAGGTTACGGGTACACCGGACAGGACTCACAGGGAACTGTTGGTTGGTTTTATACCAGTCGTCAGTGAACAGTTCCCAGGTGACATGAGTACAGCATAGTCCGCAGACTTGACACTGCTACTTCGCCTCGAGTGTGTCCCACTGTTCTTAGATTGCTGCCCTACCACGGCTCAAAGGAGTCGTGCAAACAGGTAGCAGTTGGGTGCAGTCTCGAGCACTTGGAGGCAGTAGCGGTTAGACAGGATTCGTCTCTCCCGGTATTGGGGGTTGATATCACGCTGTGTCAGAGAGCCATTACGCAAAGTCCCTGGCCAGGGCAAGCGAGATTTGCTGGTAGGTTCCAGTAGTTTCTCAGGGTGTAATAAGCTTCGCTCCGACACGGCTTATACCGCTATTAGGGGACTGACGCTTGCCGCCCCCTAGGCCCGATATGCGATAGTCTTAGGCGAACGGACCGGACTGTATGGAGATTGTCACATCAGACTCAGTAGGAGTTCGGATGGGTTTCCTCATCGGCCTTCTTATCGACATCTACCCGGGGACCGTTACGTACAGCTAGTGCCGCTTGCGGTCTGTGGTTAAACCCACTGCCAGCGTAGTAGTCGTGTCTCTAGTGTCCCACACAGAGAGTTTCCCTACTCCAGGGGAAACGATATAGAGGTCGTATGGTTTTACGACAAAGGTTCGGACGCATATGTGTGTTTACGCACGTACGACTTTCGGACAGTTTTTACTAGTCGGCTTTAGTTTAAGCCAGTTACCAGTATTCGGTTATTGGATTTATACTGTCTAAAGTTTTTCCGTATTCTCACGGATAGGAGGGGCGTTCTCGTAATTGCGCGAGAAGCTTCTAGAAGATGGTGACTAAGGGGGTTAAGGTGACATATACATTAAATGAGATTAGTGAGTCATATGGATGATTCATCCATGTCATTAATGCATTATAAATGCTTAATGACTCATGGAGATGAATCACCATTAGATATTTATCAAGAATGGTTGTAAATCATTTTCTTTTCTTTTCTTGAAAAACAATAATGCTTGATATATATTATGATAGCTCATTTTCTCATTTCATTATTATTCTCACCTTCTCTCTCCTCAAGCTTCCTCTCTTCAAACCCTAATCCTCCCCTCTCATGTGTTGAGTACAAGGATTAGTTAGACTACTTAATCCATAACCCTCACTCTATATCATCTAGGTACTTTGATTAGCACTTAAAGAAACCAAGTTGCCTCAAGTTTAGAGGCAAAGCTTGGAGTAAAGCTCTCGTGGTGGATCGTCTACTACTTGGAGAAGGCCGAGGAGGAGGTGGAGTTCGTAAAGACGAAGGACACGGTTCTTTAGGTATAATCACTTCACATAGTTGTTTAGAACTTCTATGATAGTTGTTAGTTATCGTTTAGCTTCGATTCATGCGGTTAGTCGATGTTTAAGCAAAGAACAAGATCGTTTTTCATATTTCCGCCTCCTCGCAAGTCGTGGGGTGTTGTACATCGACTTACATCTAGCACACTTGATCTCTTAGTTGAACTCTTGTGAAGAGTTTGTAGCTTCTTCGATAACTCCCGGGTGGATCATCTTGGATATTGAGGTGGACGAAGACCGAGTTCTTTGCGACCACAAGGAGCCTAGGAGTCAAATCCAAACAAAGACCCGAAGGACCGGTTCCTTAGGTATAACACTATCATTGTAGATAAGATCTCTAGATAGGTTTGCTAGTTAAGGTTTAAGCACATGATCTAGGGTTATGTGGGTGTTGCATGCAAGAAAATTTTTGTTTACCATTTCCTCCTCCTCATAAGTGTTGTAAGAGTATGCAATGTCCACTAACTTAGTATTAGAGCCTATCTTAAACCTTAAATAGCTTGTAGCAACGTTAAAAATCCGCCGATTTTTCTTGCACAAAAACTTCCGAAAAAACAGTTTCGAAAATCGAAGTTTTGAGTTGTTTGCTTACCCCGCGGGCTCATGGTTTGAACCGAGAAGCAGCAGGATGGAGCGCACGCATCCCGGGGATACCCCGGGGGTAGACCAGAGGCCGGATCCACACCCCAAGCCCACCTCGAGGTGGCCTTAGGGGTGGGTGACCCGAGAGCACCCCAATAGGGTGCTCTCGGGGCTGCCGACCTCTTGGAGCCACCTCGAGGTGGCCCACGGGGGTGGGTACCCTCCTGAGGCCCCTATTTCAACAGATAATTTTATTTTCTTCGCCTGCGCGAAGATTCGGGCGGGTTTCGAGTTCGTTTCGACTCCCGGATCGGCTCAAAACGATCGCTTTTTTAAAACTAGCTCACTGGTTTGTTTTTCATGTGTTGGAAAATTTATTTAGTTTGCTAATCTAATGCGGAATTCTAATGCTGTGGTTACTTTACAAGCTTTATGATGCGTATGTGTGTTTGGAAACGTCGGCTAATTGATATACGTCGATTAGTCGAGGTTGCACACATATGTATTGATATCATGTGATGGTATGTGTATATGAATATGTTGGATCGTCATGGATAAATAGTCGGGGATGTGAGAAGAGCGTTTTTCTTTCATTCATGTAATTTGTGAAGGGTTACACTAGCGCCCCGGCCAACTTCCGTGGCCAAATGCGGAACAAAAATTTCGTAGCGATAACGAACTTTGCGCTAACATAAACCCTAACCGGATCTTTACCATAAACCTAGTAAGCACTTAATAGAGTTCTATCTACTATGAAAAGATGTTATATCTAAAGAAACTAAGTCCTTCGGGTTTTTTATCCTCTCCTTAAGCTCCTCAATGGTCGTATGGATCGTGCTTGAACTCCGACCTCCTTGTGTCTATGATGATCCAACCGAGAGCTCCAACCTTCAACTAAACCTCTAGCTTGAGGTAACTTGAATACTTGATTTGCTAATCCAAGTAAACTAGAGAGAGTAGAGAGTGATTTGGATGGCTTAATATAACTAACCCTTTGATTATCAACTCATGATCGATTAGGGTTAGGGTTTGAGAGAGGAAGAAGAAGAAGAGAGATTGCATGAAGAGAGAGAATGCTTTTGTGATGAATGATTAAAAGAATTGGAAAATAGATATATATATTGTTGACCATTTACTTTTGGAGAGAAGAAAAATATCTGAAGAAACTTCTAGCTCAAAAATATCTCATCCAAAATATCTTTGGTTAACAAGTCAACCAAAGTCAAATGGTCAACAATAAATATCCATTCCAAAAACAATTATCATTTATCAAAAATAACATAATCTTTTCTTTTCCTCATTTGTGTTTTGACCAAGTCAATGGTCAAAACCCTAATGAGAAAGTCTCCGTCTGTACCCCCTCTCATCCGTATATACATACCTGCATCCGTGTTCCGAAAAACACGAATACCCTGAGACGAAGCCAATCCATTAATCATATACTAGGATCTGGCTTAAACCAAAGCCCACTAGTATAGTCCGCTCGAACACCATACGTGCACAAGCGCACGTATGTGATCGAACCCTATCGTAAAACCATACGACCTCTACTCATTTCGCTCGAGGCTGGGAAACCCTTCGTGTGGGACACTAAAGACTCGACAGTACTCTGGCAGTCGGTTTAACCACAAGCACGTCAGTGGCACTAGCTGTGCGTAACGGCTACCCAGGTATCTGTCGGAAAAAAGGTCGACGAGCAAGCTCATCCAAACTCCTACTGAGCCTATTTGTGACAATCTCTGTATAGTCCGGTCTGTTCGTTTAAGAGTATCGCATATTGGGCCCAGGGGGTGGTAAACGTCAGACCCCTAATAGAGGTATTAGTCATGTCGGAGTGTAGCCCAGAACACCCTGAGAAACTACTGGAAACACTTCCAGTAAATCTCGCTTGCCGTGTCCAGGGACGACTATATGTAATGGCTCTCCTAGACACAGCGCAATATCAACCCCCAATACCGGGAGAGACGAATCCTGTCTAACCGTCACTGCCTCCAAGAGCTTCGGGACTGCACCCAACTACTACCTGTTTGCACGACTCAATAGAGCCGTGGTAGGGTAGCAATCAAAGAACAGTCGGAACACACTTGAGGCGAAGTGACAGTGTCAAGTCAACGGAATAAGCTGTACTCATGTCACCTGGGAACTGTTAACTGAAGATAGGTTTAATACCAATCAACAGTTCCCGACGAGTCCTATCCAGTGTACTCGTAACCTAACGATCAGCTGCATACTATCTCCCGTACGACGTACTGATGGCTGTGGGACAGACCTTCTCCCCTGCTGGGACGAGAAGCGTATGCACCAATCTACTCTGGAGTATCGATGCCCTGTCTCAATAATCCTATGACTAGGGACCAGAATAAGGATGTTCTTATAGACTACCCAGCCTCTACTAGTGTGATCGCCATCACAACGCCGGTAGTCAAGCAAAGATCCTAAGGGCTCCATCAATATGTATTAGCGATATGTTAAAAGAAACATATACACATATTAAAATAGAAACAAACCAAGTAGTATACTACTATATTGAGCAAGACTGTCGTAAACACGTATATATATCCTAAGCTTCCAAAATGTATTATACATACTAGTATTATACAATAATGGCCTCTAGGGCATAAATATCCAACAATCTCCCACTTGCACTAAAGGCCAGTAATTGGTGTACCGCATACCCAACGTCTGCTCTATGGCCTGCTGCCGGCGTACCGCATACCCAATAGCTCAAAAAGTCGCTTGAACTGTGTTTGAGGGAGGGCCTTTATGAATGGATCCGCCGTGTTGCCTTTTTTGTCCACTCTTCGTACCTCGATCTCATGGCGATCAATGATCTCCCTGATCAGGTGATACCGCCTTAAGATGTGCCTGGACTTCTGATCGGACCTTGGTTCCTTCGCTAAAGCTATAGCCCCATTGTTATCGCAATACAAAGGTATTGGGTCAACAATGGACGGAACCACCTGAAATTCACTAATGAACTTCTTCATCCAGACCGCTTTTTTTTGCGGCATCGCTTGCAGCAATGTATTCAACCTCCATCGTCGAGTCTGCGACGGTATCCTATTTGGAACTCATCTAACATACCGCCCATCCGTTGATGGTAAACACAAAACCCGAGACAGACTTGTTGTCGTCCTTGTCACTCTGGAAGCTTGAATCGGTATAGGACTCGACCCTGAGGTCTCCATTACCGTAAACCAGGAACATCTCCTTAGTCCTTCTCAGGTACTTGAGAATGTTCTTCACTGCCGTCCAGTGGTTCTCACCTAGGTCTGACTTATACCGGCTCACCACGATTAGTGCGTAAGCTACATCTGGTCTTGTACATAGCATTGCATACATTATAGATCCTACCGCCGAAGCGTAGGGTATAATGCTCATGCGAACCCTCTCCTCGTCAGACTTGGGAGACATCTTCTTGGAGAAGGTGATTCCGTGCAATGCTGGTATATTACTGCGTTTGGAATCTTCCATACTAAATATCTTTAGTACGGTCTCTACGTACCTGGACTGCGAATGTCCCAGTAATCTCTTGGACTATCTCTGTAGATCTTGATTCCCATTATACATGTGGCATCACCCAGGTCCTTCTTGGAGAACCATTATGACAAGAATAACTTGACCGATTGTAGCATAGGAATATCATTTCTTACCAAAAGAATGTTGTCCACGTACAAGACTAGGAACACGACAGTTCGTCCTACAATCATCTTATAGATACAAGGTTCATCTTCGTTCTTGATGAAATCAAATTCCTTGATTGCCTCATCAAAATATATGTTCCATCTCCGCGATGCTTGCTTTAATCCATAAATGGATTTAAGAAACTTGCACACCTTCCCGCTGCTCCCACTGTTTAAAAAACCTTTTGGCTGATCCGTGTAAACGCACTCTTCTAAACTGCCATTTAGAAAAGCTGTTTTTACGTCCATATGCCAGATCTCATAATCATGGAAGGCAGCAATGGCAAGTAGGATCCGAATGGATTTGAGCATAGCCACTGGAGAAAAAGTTTCGTCATAGTCCAAACCAGGTCTTTGACAAAAACCTTTTGCAACGAGTCTAGCCTTATTGGTTTCCACCTACCCATTTACACCAAGTTTCCTTTTGTAGATCCATTTGCATCCAACGGGTTTTACCCCAGTTGGAGCAATATCCAAGATCCACACTTTATTGGTGTACATGGACTCCATTTCGGATTGCATAGCATCCAGCCACTTATCAGAGTCCCTACTGATAATGGCCTGCCTGAAACTGACAGGGTCATCTTCTTCCAAGATGCAATCCTCTCGATTCTCGTCTATGAGAAAACCGTAGTATCTCTCGGGCGGATGAGAAATCCTACCAGATCTGTGGAGTGGCTGAGGTTCGTCTGGGGTTATTGAATCTTGAGGTTCTGTCAAATCTTCAGTTTCATTTTGTGGTCGCTGAATTTCTTCCAGTTCTACCAAACTCCTACTAGTTTATTTTGCAAGAAATTGCCACTCTAAAAAGGTGGTGTGGCGAGATACAAACACATTTTGTTCCTCGGTGTGGTAGAACAGATATTCTATAGAATTTTTAGGATATTCCACAAATTTACATAGAACTGAACGTGCCTGAAGTTTGTCCGGATTTTGTACTTTTACATAGGCCGGACAACCCCATATCTTAATGCGCTTAAGATACGGCCTTTTACCATTCTATATCTCGGATGGTGTCTTAGGCACGGATTTTGACAGAACATCATTCAATAGATATGCTGCTGTCAAAAGCGCATGTCCCCAAAATGAAAGAGGTAACTCGGCGCTGCTCATCATGGAGCGAACCATATCTAATAGGGTACGGTTCCTCCATTCCGATAAGCCGTTGTGCTGTGGTGTATACGGAGGAGTAAGCTGAGAGAGATGCCATTCTCTTTTAAGTAATCTAGGAATTCCGTGCTTAAGTACTCCCCTCCTCTATCAGATCAGAGGATCTTGATACTTTTGCCTATCTGGTTCTCCACTTCATTTCTGAATTCTCTGAATTTCTCAAAAGCTTCAGATTTGTGTTTCATCAGATACACATATCCGAACCTAGAGAGATCGTCAGTGAATGTGATGAAGTACGAGAACCCATCCCTTGCATGTATACACATTGGACCACATACATCACTGTGTATGAGTCCCAAGAGCTCTGCTGTTTTTTATCCATGTCCGGTGAACGGAGATTTGGTCATCTTTCCTTTGAGATAAGACTGACAAATTTCATAAGATGAAAACTCGAACGTATCCAAGAGTCCATCTTTATACAACTTATTTAGTCTTTTCTCTCCGATATGACCAAGTCTACAATGCCACAAGTAGGATTCGTTCGTATGTGAACTCTTCCTCTTGCGTGTGTTTTGTATATTGAGAACTGTATTCTAATTTAGAACATAGATACCATTACACGGTGTACCTTCTGAAACCAGTAACTTATCAAGGTAAATGTTTATGATATTTCTATTAAGAACAAAGTTATATCCATATTTATCGAGTAAAGAAACTGATATGATCTTGCAAACCTTGGAAGGTACATAGTAGCAATTTTTTAAAATCTTAGTATTGCCATTTAGCAACACAAGGTGATATTCAGCGACGGCTGCAGCATTAACTTTTGCTCCGTTCCCTACCCTGAGGGACATATCACCAGGTGCAACTATCCTACTTTTTCTCAGTCCCTGCAATAAATTACATATATGAGATCCTGATCCGGTATCAAGTACCCAGGAGGTAGGGCTGACCGAAAAGCATTTCTCAATTACAAGAACACCTGAAGTAGATGCAATACTATGCTTCTTCTTTAACTGGGTCTCTTTGGAATCCATACAATCCTCTTTCCCATGCTCATAATTATGACTGTTGTCATAAGTTAGAGCCGAACCGATGTTCTCCAACCCCGAATAAGAATTCGGATCTGTCAAGCGATACATTTTATTATCTTGATTAGGGCATGAAATGGTTGCTACCTGGAGAGAGAGAAAAGAAACAACTCAGCGTGCGCTCTTGCAAGATTAGATTGGTTTATTAATTTATCTAATCAGGATGGCTCCCACTATTTCCTCAAATTCTTCTTCAAACCTAAAAAGAAGAATTAGTCAGGATTAATCGCACGTCACAATACTTGCTTAACCTTTCAGCCAGGTTAGTGTTGGTACTTCGAGGTAGGTTTTCCAACGTTTTCGCGAAGTTCCTTAATTACATAAACTCTTTTCCCTGGAGGAGTAGCCCCGCTAACACCGTTCTAGACACCTACTTGGTTTATAACATTGACTGTTAAGTGAAATAATCTCCCGAGAGAAATCCAACTCATCAGTGGGATCGGGATCCAACTATCATTGTGTGATGACCAAGATGGAAACCACTCTAGTCGCCACACTCCATAAGGTATGCTAAATCTGCAAGTTTCCTGTATATTCGAAACTCCCGATGTGGTTTTTACCCCTAGGACCCAAGTGACCTTGACCGAGCAAACATATTAAAGGATCCTAGTCAAGTTCAACCCGTCATTATCTTGATTGCATTAGACCCACTCGCACGAGTCCTTGACTGAGCCAAAATTACTGTACGACTGTCCCAACCAATCGCATTATATGCTACAGAAAAATATTACACAGCTACTGAACACTACGCCTCGGCTGAGCATGAAATACGTAGTACGAATACTAAGCAATACCAATCCGAAATGACGGAGGGCTACGGCTGGGGTTTTTGTCGAAAATCCCGTTAACGTAATGAACTTGATATCGTTGAAGGAACCTAATAACCTTTTCTAAAAATATATAGTGGCGAAAACTTTTGCTAAAGAGGTCACAACCTGTGAAGAGATCTCGGCTCTTTCCTCGTCGAATGAGGTGCAGGATATTCCAAACTGAATACCACGATGAAAAGCAAGAATAATCGACTATAGTGAAGTTATTACGCTGACGCAAACTTGTACTCAAGGGGTCACTCCCGGTGAAGGGATCTCGGCCCTTGCCTCGTCGAATGAGGTGCTGGATATTCCAAACTGAATACCACTGTGCAAAGCAAAAGGGAACGTCTGTAATGTCTGTTTTTAAAACATGGTTCCAACAACATCTTTTTAGGTTTGTTTTACTTGCATTAATCAAAATTAATGTTGTCCCATCAATGTAACCTATCACACCAGAAAAGAACGAAAATACAATGTACGTATATGCCATCCGCATTCGCCACTGGGCCCCGTCATCACCCGTTAGGTTTCTTAACTAACGACAGAGCGGGGGCTGGACTAGCGCGGGTGCAAAAAATACACAACATCTACTAGTAAATATTTATATAAGTATATACAACATTCGTCCCAGGCATGATAGTAAAGAACATCACAGAAACACAGCCAACAATACAGAATGGTGGATAATCTTGGAGCCCCGGGTTTCATTTGAGCCACAAATAAAACCCGACGTTCCCTGTCGTCTGGATAGACTATGCAATGAAAACCTGTACACCCTATGAGTGCGGTGAATAGCACACCAATTCTAGAATGAATCCCCCCTCCGTCTCAACACCATGAGAAAGAAGCCCGCTCTGTCTCAACGCCATGAGAAAGAAGCCCCCTCCGTCTCAACGCCATGAGTTGCGGGCTTGCTGCCTTTCTAGAACCCGGCTATTCATGCACTCCACCGTGGGGGTAATCCTAGTACAGAAAAAAAATAATATGTACAAACGGTGACATCGACCTCAGCCCGGTCGTGCCCCAAAATAATATACAACCCGATAAAGACGGCAGTCCACATGTCGGACGCTCGCCCCGCAATAACAAATGTACAAATGAATTTAAACTGTACGACAAACATTGCAACACTTGCTATCCATCACGACTATCCAACCAACATTACAGAACAAGAACACAATATCAACGCGAATGCAACGTTCGCAAAACCCGTCTAAAGGAACATATAGCGATTAGACGAGTTTTACCGATCGAGTGATATTCCCGGTCGCAGATAAAAGTGAATGAACTGTAAACTGTTAAACACTATTAAATATAACGAATTCGAAACACCACAAGTTGCCTCAAACTCAAATCTACAGAGAATTAAGATTGGGCAAAAAATAAACAACATTAGGAAACCAAACTCCCTGAGATAAGCACCCAGCACCAAAAAATTGTGCACTCACCCCAAGAAAAACCGGGGTGGCCGGATTTTAGGCCTATGTGGCCGTCCATAGCTTGGCCAAATTGACTCGTTTTGGTTCTGGGGACATCTAATAGGGTAAGGACCACTCTGCACATGTTTAAAAAATTTTCAGAGACTTTTTCTAAATCAACAGAAACTGCAGAATCCGTTTTTGGTTTCGCGTAGTTGTTTCGATTTCGTAGTTTTAACATTTCTTAAACTTGCTAACCTAGGGTTTATGGGCTGGCTCTGATACCATGAAGGGTTACACTAGCGCCCTGGCCAACTTCCGTGGCCAAATGTGGAACAAAAATTTCGTAGCGATAACGAACTTGGCGCTAACATAAACCTTAACTGGATCTTTACCATAAACCTAGTAAGCACTTAATAGAGTTCTATCTACTATGAAAAGATGTTATACATAAAGAAACCAAGTCCTTCGGGTCTTCGATCCTCTCCTTAAGCTCCTCGATGGTCGTATGGATCGTGCTTGAACTCCGACCTCCTTGTGTCTATGATGATCCACCCGAGAGCTCCAACCTTGAACTAAATCTCTAGCTTGAGGTAAATAGAATACTTGATTTGCTAATCCAAGTAAACTAGAGAGAGTAGAGAGTGATTTGGATGGCTTAATCTAACTAACCTTTGATTATCAACTCATGATAGATTAAGTTTAGGGTTTGAGAGAGGAAGAAGAAGGAGAGAGCTTGCATGAAGAGAGAGAATGCTTTTGTGATGAATGATTAAAATAATTAGAAAATAGATATTTATATTGTTGACTATTTACTTTGGAGAGAAGAAAAATATCTAAGAAACTTCTAGCTCAAAAATATCTCATCCAAAATATCTTTGGTCAACAAGTCAACCAAAGTCAAATGGTCAACAAACTCAAATGGTCAACCAAAAATATCCATTCCAAAAACAATTATCATTTATCAAAAATAACATAATCTTTTCTTTTCCTCATTTGTGTTTTGACCAAGTCAATGGTCAAAACCCTAATGAGAAAGTCTTCGTCTGTACCCCCTCTCATCCGTATATACATACCTGCATCCATGTTCCGAAAAACACGAATACCGTGAGACGAAGTCAATCAATTAATCATATACTAGGATTTGGCTTAAACCAAAGCCCACTAGTATAGTCCGCTCGAACACCATACGTGCACAAGTGCACGTATGTGATCGAACCCTGTCGTTAAAACATACGACCTCTACTCATTTCGCTCGTGGCTAGGAAACCCTCTGTGTGGGACTCTAAAGACTCGACAGTACTCTGGCAGTAGGTTTAACCACAAGCACGTCAGCGGCACTAGCTGTGCGTAACGGCTACCCAAGTATCTGTCGAAAAGAAGGTCGACGAGCAAGCTCAACCAAACTCCTACCGAGCCTATCTGTGACAATCTCCGTACAGTCTGGTCTGTTCGTCTAAGAGTATCGCATATCTGGCATAGGGGGTGGTAAACTTCAGACCACTAATAGCGGTATAAGTCGTGTCGGAGTGTAGCCCAGAACACCTTGAGAAACTACTGGAAACACTACCAGTAAATCTCGCTTGCCCTGGCCAGGGAAGACTATGTGTAATGGCACTCCTAGACATAGCACTATATCAACCCCCAATACCGGGAGAGACGGAACCTGTCTAACCGTCACTGCCTCCAAGTGCTTCGGGACTGCACCCAACTACCACCTGTTTGCACGACTCAATAGAGCCGTGGTAGGGTAGCAATCAAAGAACAGTGGGAACACACTTGAGGCGAAGTGGCAGTGTCAAGTCAACGGACTAAGCTGTACTCATGTGTAACGTTTCAAAATAATAAAATATTATTTTTGGGAATTTTTATAATTTAATATTATTTTAATGAATATTTTAAAATTCCGATATAATTAAATACAAATAAATGTGGAAAAATTATGGAAAATTCAAAAATAGGGTATTTTATGGAATTATGCCATTTTAAAGTTTTTATGATTAGTTATATGCTAATTTAGTGCTAATCGCGATTAAAAATCGCTAATCGGTTTTTTAGCATTTTTGTGCAAAACATGGACATATCATTTTTCTTACACTTGTGCATTTTTCCACCATGTTTTTTTTGGGGTTACTATTCTAGTGAGAAGGGTTTAGAGAGGAAAGAAAACGAAAAGAAAAAGCAAAGAAAACATAAAGATATCATGATTAGGAGAGAGGTAGGTATGGGGTTTACTTTTTGACTTGTAGAACCATTCCCCATCATTTTCCCCTTCTCATTCTCTCTCCTCTCCCTCCCCTTGCTGCTGCTGCTACCATCCCCCTCTCTCTCTCCCTCTTCACAAAAACCCTAGATCCACCATGAAATCCACCCCAAAACCCTATTCCCATTTCACAAAAAATGTTCCCGAGCTCACTAGCTACAGTTTGAGCCTAGCAAGAATGGATTTGGAGGACTTTGAGCAACTCAAGAATTTTCTTGAGTTGCCAAAGGAGGTAATTTCTGCACCCTAGAGTAGTAGTTCAAATTCTTATTTCATCCATGCTAGTTTCATATCGATATTGTGTCTTTTTGTGAACCTTGGAGATTTCTAGTTAGGGTTTAGGGTAAATCTGAAATCAAAGGTGAAATTGAGGCTTGTAGTGATCTTAGAATCCCTGTTGTGATGTTGTATTGGACAATACTTGGAACATGAACCCAGAATATGGATTTACGGAATCGATATCGGGGAAAACTACAAATCTGTCACTGTGTTTGGGAATCTGCTATCACCCGAGACGTCTAAAAATAATTTTAAGTTGGCAGTGAGATGTGCAGGCAAATAGAAACCAATACCCAAAGCCCTATCCCCAACCACCATGTTCTGGCCGCCAATTAATTCCTTCTGGCCGCAATTTGCGGCCAGATCAGGAGGGAATTGCCTCGTTTTTGGTGCATGGCCCTATTTCCAGTAGTTTAGACCCCTGGTATGTATAGATTTGTCTAATTTGACCTAGGGTGAAATATGGAGCCTTTTTCTATAGTTGTTGTTTTGGATTCGTGTTTCCGTATTCCGTATTTTAACTCAGAATTTACGTATTGTGTTTTACCTAGACTATTTGGCATTTATACGGCGATATCAAGGATTGATTGATGGTTTTGAAGGCGTGCCCATAGGTTCTAACCTATAGGCCCCTTATCGTATCGTTTTGGGTTTCGTGTGCCGTCTTAGATTTGATTTGGTTTTAAAATGCATTTTGCGATACGTTGATGTGTAGGTACCTCATGAAGACTTCGGGACGACAAGCAAGCGCGTGGTGACGTCCACAAATGAAGATGCAAGGTGAGTAGATTATATCTACGGGGGAAGTCGGGTGGATGGCGTATAGCACCCCCGCAGTTCGTAGTTGATATACTATATATATGATAGTTATAGTGTGTCATGGATATTGTGTTAGGGTATTATGGATAGTTTAGGGTCAAAAGTAACTAGTGTAGTTCATAGTTGCGAACCCTAGAATGGATTTACACCTACACGCACACCATTGCATATTCATTATACTTGCACTGTGTTTGATGATATTGGATGATATTGGAGATGGGTCGATGATGTTAGGCATTGTGACGCGAGATCGGTGATTTGATATGATTCGTATTTGGGATATGACATGTGATCTCTAGTGGCCTTTGGACGTGTGCTTACACACGCAGTGATAGATGGTATCGATTGTACTAGACTTAGATCAGTACCCCAGATTATGTGATATGATGATAGTGATACCTGATTTGTGGTGAGATAATGTGATATTGACCCGTACCCAGCTATTGGGATGCCGTACGACGATTTACCGTACGAGCCTATATTGATGATAGATCCGCACTCATGACTCGAGGATGTCTTACGATATACTTTATCGTACGCGATATTATTGAGGCGGGATCACCGACTATTATATATATATATATATCGACTCAGATTTAGGTGGTTTCCATACCCCTCCCGATTGACTTGATACTTAGATCTGTAGTTTGCATAGTAGATGTTAGACTAGACCCGAGTCATACCTATTTCAAAAACTACGAATCAGGAATATCTTAAAAGACAAGTAAAGGGATCCTACGGGTATTTTTCAAAGGACGTATCCTTCTTAAAAATACCGTAGCCCTTATTTTACTAAAAATCCTGATTCGTCTTATTTCAAATGACATAACTGCATGACATATTCATATTGATGTAGATTCTTCACTGTGGCGTTGATTATTTGATTTCCGCATGTTCATACTATTCACATTGCTTTGCATATGTTTATTGCTATATTACTATTATGTTGCTAGGACACCAACACTATTATCGATGATGCGTATGTTCCACGTACACTTGCTCGCCGGCTCACACACTTCATCGTCGATAATTGCCATGTCACTACACAGTAGTATTATTGCATCAGGATATGACCCTTGTATGTGCATACTGTTATTTCATGTGGCATGATATACTATTATACTTGCATTTCATTTATATGTCACATACATCATGCTTATGATTATGCGCATTGAGATATGTTGTTTCCATGATATTTCTGGATTTGGGAACCGTGGGTATTTCAAAAGAGAATATATAATTGTTTTAAAAACCCGGTTACCCTTGATGTGATATTTTAGTGCGTCCACCATGTGTTTTCTCGGTGCTGAGAGCGACATGTGAAACCTGATTCGAGGAGGCGGATGAGGCCGATTGCGGGTACATGGTGGACCCGGTATGGTATCCCGGGGCGAGAACGGTTTCGCTGTGTAGTAGACGGTGAGCCTGGAAGGGGGATTACTACCTACCGGTGATTGTATTTGAGCTCGGCGGATATCTGTAGGATACCGACCGGAGTTGAGAGATGGACATGGGCTGACCCGTACTGCCGGGGCCGAGGGCCGATACCGCAGATGGAGCCCCATATGGACGAGGATTTACGTGCCGATGCTAGGCACAGGTTTCATGATGATCTCCATGATTTTGATTATATCCTCATATTTGCATGCATGATGCTTATTGTCATTGGGTGACAGGTGGACGGGATCCACATATATACAGACATTGATTACATACAGACTTTGACTACTTTGATCATACTTCATTTGTATATATAACAGGGTATGAGGGCGCTGTTATATATACCCTTACACCAATATTAGTGGAATGGGACACTAATATATGTGTATTGATATCATATTAACTTCATGCAGACATACCTTACATTATGACATATTAATACCTGAGGCACTGGCACGAGTACTTGGCACTACATACATGATTAGATGTTACATTCCCGCCTTCTCATGCTTTAGACTTACTCTTGAGGTTTATATCATATACTGATCGTATTGACCCAGGATTATGTCTTGCATTCGGTTTCTGCTTGTAGATATTTTCTATTCATGAGTTAGCAACTCACCCCCGTTGTGCCACAGTTCTTGTAGGTTTGCCGTACAGGTTCCATTGCGGCATTTCTGGTACACTGCTTCTTTTGCGGGTGATTTGCTTGGGTAGGTGGGTTCGTTTGTATCCGAACCACCATTGTACTTGTATTATACCTTGTATCTAGAATTCCATCAACCAAAAACTTGTATATTGTTTCAGACTTAGACATTAGTGATGTATTATTCGATCTTAGAGTCGCGCTTAGTAGTATTGCGGTTTCTATGCTTATTGAGTTTCTTTTGGATTTGACCCTTGCCATTCGGCGTTGTATAATATATTGTTTGCGTGGTTA
The DNA here is from genome assembly GCA_030015575.1 of Agapanthus africanus. NCBI lineage: Eukaryota > Viridiplantae > Streptophyta > Magnoliopsida > Asparagales > Amaryllidaceae > Agapanthus > Agapanthus africanus. The sequence continues at coordinate 410,810,320 of CM057348.1, read as the reverse complement.
TGACCGTCAATTGACGAAGAGCTAGCTCCCGCTTGGGGATGCCTTTTATCACTGCATATATATATTGTTCTTGTTGTACCCCGTTCGGGGCCAGTTTTTACAAAAGAAACTCTGCCGAAATTTTTAGAAAAGACTTTACATTTTTAAAATGCATATTCGGCTTAGTTATTTAAAATCTTTGATTTCAAAATATGTTTTCGCTACTTATTAAAAATCAGTTTCTTTATTTACTCTTAAAATGGTTTTAGATTTCTGGGATTTTGGCTTACTTGGGTCAGATGGAGTCCTATAGACTTCATATGGTTCAAGGGCCAGTCACGTGCTCTTTCAGGTCATGACAAAGTTGGTATCAGAGCGCTAGGTTGACCTTGGTTCGAGTCTAAGTTTGACTATGTGGAGCCTAGGGCGTCTATATATGCACTGAACTTAGGCTTGACCTTACGGAACTTAGACTTAGTCGAGGGGGTATTAGACCCGAACTTTCGTCGTGTAGGATGACCCTTGGTTGATGGAATAGGTGACTAAAGTAGAGTGACGTACCGTGGGTATGTTCCGCAGCATACTTACGACACGCCACTCCGCTTAAGGAACCTTAGGATGTACATATTTTCGAGATCAGTGATTCTCTTCATATCCATGATTATACATCCATTTAAGATCCTCGATTCTATTAGTTCCATGATCATACTTTCATTGATGTTGTTCCTTTTTATGATCATGTATCCATTCTGGATCTGTTGTTTTCTTTCTTGCCTTTGATCTGCTCTCTTCGATACTCGATTGAAGTTCCTGTCGCCATTGTTTGAGCGCAGTTGAGCTGCTGCTAGTGTTATGGTCGGGGCGTGCTCGTCTGGTACGAGGGCCGACCATTGTGTTTTCTGGTGACATGGGAACGTCTCTAGTTAGTATCGATGATTGTGACCTCTTGTGGAGGCGAGTGCTTGGTTTTACACCGGATGATTGGGCCACTGTTAGAGATGCCAGTTGAGAGAGGACTGTTGATGTACAGCATACCTCAGAGATTATGATGTCGCCTACCGTACAGACAGATGAACCAGCTGTTGCTGAGATTGATAGGATGTCGCTTCCGGAGCATACGATCTGAGATCGCCGGAGCTTCCAGGCAGATGTGAGAAAGATGATAGCTTGTCTATCCGATTTGAGAGACGAAGGTGATTCGTCCGATTTATGCGCCGGAGCAGGCCCAGATGAGTTGAAGATTTCCAGTGTAGAGAGTCTTACTCAGATCTAGAGCAGACAGATTTAGAGATGACCGCCAATGTATCGCCTTTCCTGGAGGAGTGAGGTGCTGTTTAGCGTACAGACGAATGAGCCAGTTGCTGCTGCGAACGACGAAATATCACCCAGATGATTGGAGTTACTGCAGCCTGAGTATATACTTAGAGATATGATGGACGTGTTGGAGATAGTGCCCTCAGAGTCAATTATTGGATCACAGGCACGTGATTGCAATGATTGAGGGAGGACCTATCCCGGTAGGACAGTCTTACTCAAGATGATAGTATGCTATCTGGTTTATCTTTATCATCGTGTACTGCTTTAGGTGACCTGACATGTTGCTATTACACGTTGATAGAGCCCCTAGGATTCTTGCTTAACTGCCAGCAGTATGAGGGCGATCATATACGTGAGAGCTGGTAGTCTATAAGCATATCCTTAAAAGGTCCCTAGTCGTAGGAGTTTCGAGATAGGGCATCGATACTCCAGAGTAGACTAGTGTATACAGTCGAGACCCCGATGAGGGGCGGTGGCCGGTCTCACAAGCCACTGGTCTCAGTTGGTTTACCTAAGATGTATACAGGTGCTCATTGGGTTATGAGTACACCGGACAGGACTCGCCGGGAACATGCTAGTTGGTATTATACCTGATGTCGGATAGCAGCTCCCAGGTGACATGTGTACAGGTTAGTTCATCGACCTGAGATCGTCATTTGTCTCGTGTTAGTTCCCACTGTACTTTGATTACTACCCTACCACGGCTCAAAGGAGTCGTGCAAACAGTTTTTAGTTGGGTACAGTCCCGAGCCACATGGAGGTAGTGAGCGGATCTGCAGGGGTTCGTCTCTCCCGGTATTGGGGGTGAGATCGCGCTGTGTATAGGAGAGCCATTACACGAAGTCCTTGGCCAAGGCAGGAGATTTACTGGTAGGTATTCCAGTAGTATCTCACGGTGTTCTGGACTACACTTCGACACGACTTGTACCGCTTTTGGGGGTCTGACTTTTACCAACCCCCTAGGCCCGCCATGAGATGCTCATAGACGAACGGACCGGACTGTACGGATATTGTCACTGACAGGCTCAGTAGGGTGTCAGGATGAGTTCGCTCATCGACGTCCCTTTTGGTCAATAGCTGGTAGCCCGTCACGTATGGCTAATACCTCTGACGTGCTAGTGGTTAAATCCACAGCCATAGTATTGACGAGTCTTTAGAGTCCCCCACAGACAGTTACTCAAGTTTCGGGCGAAACGCTGTAGAGGCCGTATGAAGATATGGCAGGGTTCGATCAGATACGTGCGGTATTGCACGGATCATGATCGGACGGATAATACTAGCGGGCTTTGGTTTAAGCCGGATCCTAGTATTGTACAGTGTAAATTTTATCTCATTGCATTTGTATTTCGGTCGAAATTCAAATGCGGGTATGTATATACAGTAGCGGGGTTTTCCTGTAATTTATTACGGGATCAGTTTTTGGAGTTGCCTGTTTACTTTCCGTTTCGGCCATTTTCTTTTGTATCTTTCATTGGTCGAAGATTGGTGGAGGAGGGCTTATTTGCATTTATGCAAATTAGCAATTTGGAGGGTTGTCTCTGCATATTGTTGCATCATGATGGTTTCATGATGGTGCACTTTCATTGACTTCTTGACTTGATCATTACTTGACTTTTGGAGTAATGATGATGGGTTATGATTAGGTTGTTGGAGTGTTAGATTTGGTTTTTGATCATGATTCATAATAAGCCTTTTTCTCTCTTACTCTTGCATGATTGATACACACTCCCCCCTTGAGTTTTTCCTCTCTCCCTCATGTATTATGGCCGTCCAAGTTTGAAGAAGGGGGGCTGTCCAAATTTTTGAATGCGGGTTTTTCATCTCTTTTGCCTTGTAAAAAACCCCTTAGCTCATCTCCAAAGTATAGTTCAATTCCTCTACCAAAAAGGCTACTCCATACAAACCCTAAATGAGACATGAATTCTACAGTTAACCTACAGCAAACCTTGGGCACGTCGGCTCGCCAACTTCGTGCCCGAGTTGCCTCGGTCCAGAGGTGGGAGCCCGTAAAAGAAGCCGGCGACGTGGTGGAGACCGGAGATTCCGCGGGGAGATCGGGACGACGACGAGAAGACCGAAGGACACGGATTGCTCGGTATATCTTTCTACCCTTTCTCTTGTTAGTTAGGACTAGATTAATGGCCCGATCCGGGATTTTTGTGCGTGGTGGTGCCGGTTTACAAGTTCGTAAAAAGTTTCGTTTCCGGATTCCGGCCTCGGATTGACGGCCGGACCGCCGCCGTGCACTTACACTGGTGTCAGAGCCACGACATTAACCTAGTCTAGCTTTGTCTAATGTGTTTACATTTCCGATCGAACAAAATTCCAAAAACCGCGTTTTCATGTGCATCAGTTTCTGTCGAATTTTTTTTGGCTCCAAAAATTTTCAGGTAGTTGCAGAATGATGTGCAGGGAAGTATAAGAACTCTGGTAAAATTTGGTCGCCTGAACCCATTACCCCACCGCGGAACCATGGGTAAACCCATGCTTGGGCCGCGGTTCTGCCGCCATTTTCACTGTTCAGCATATCAAAATTTTACAGAGGCTCTTGGACTTGTAAATGGGGTTTTTGGAATATTCTTTTTGGGCCCAGATTTTCTGTGAGTGCTACAGTAGTGCTTGGGGCCCACTTCGGGTAAATTTGATCGATCGAATATTTTAAACATGTTAGTTCAGAGTATTTACATTATATCTGCGACCGTGAATGTCACTTGATCGGTAAATCCTGTCTAACTGCTATAGCCCGGTTAGACGGATTTGCGAACGTGACATTCACGTTGATGTTCTGTGTTGTGCTGTGATGTTGCGGATTGGTCATGGGGGATAGCCTGGATGCAATGCTAGTACAGTTTTGGTTGTATTATGTACATTTGATATTGCGGGGCGAACGTCCGACTTGTGGACTGCCGTCACTGCCTGTTTGTATATTATTCTTTTGGGGCACAACCAGGTTGAGGTCGATGTACCCGTTGTATGTATATTTTACTTTCTGTACTAGGATTACCCCAAGGTGGGGTGCACGGATAGCCGGGTTCTAGAGGGCAACGGGCCCGCATCTCATGGCGTTAAGACGGAGGGGGCCTCACTCTAGAATTGGAGGGCTATTCGCCACACTCGTAGGGGGTACAGGTTGACCCAGGAGGGGTGTCCAAGTTACCGGTTTCCGTGAAGTGCTGGGTGGTCCATTCACGTTGCTGAAGGGGGCTGCCTCGCTTCAGGTTTTGGCAGGTAACTTGCCGCGCCCGTAGGGGCCTAGGATTTCATTGCACAGGCTATCCACATGACCAGGGGAACGTCGGGTTTCAGTAGCGGCTCTATGAAACCCGGAGATCCCAGATATCTGTATTGTTCTGTGATGCTTATTACATTTCTGTGATGTTGCATTTTATCACGCCTTGAGCGAAATATTATATATTGATATATATACTAATAGATGTTGTATATGTTTTGCATCCGCGCTAGTCCAGTCCCCGCTCTGTCGTTAGTTAACTAACCTAACGGGTAATGACGGGACCCAGTAGCGAATGCGGATGGCATATACGTACGTCATTATTTTCGTTCTTTATCGGTGTGATCAATTGATGGGACTGCATTGATTCGGATCAATGCAAGTTAAACAAACCTATTCTGATGTTGTTGGAACATTTTTTCAAAAAGCTGTTATTACAAGGGCGTTCTCTTTTGTTTTGCATCATGGTATTCAGTTGGAATATCCTGCTCCTCAGTTGACGAGGCAAGGGCCGAGATCCCTTCACCGGGAGTGACCCCTTGGACAGAAGTTTGCGTCAGGGCAATAACTTCACTATAGTCGTTTACTTTTGCTTTGCATCGTGGTATTCAGTTGGAATATCCTGCACCTCATTCTACGAGGAAAGAGCCGAGATCCCTTCACCGGGAGTGACCTCTTTAGCAAAGGTTTTCGTCACTATATTTTTATAAAAGTTATCCGGTTCCATCAACGATATCAAGTTCATTACGTTAAAGGTTTTTCGCCAGAAACCATTCGTAGCCCTCCGTCATTTCAGGAAGGTAGCACTTAGTATTCATGCTATGTATGTTGGCCTTCGTCAAGGCATAGTGTATGGTAGCTATTTGTTTCTTTTCTGCAGCATAGATAGATGCGTTGGTTTGGGACAGTCGTACTACTATTTTTGCCTTCGTTAAGGGTATGTACGGGTGGGTTCAAATTAACCTGGATAATGACGGGTAGAACTTGACATGTGACTTATGATATGTTGGCCTTCGTCAAGGACATAAGAGCATGGGGAAAAAATCACATCGGGAGTTTCTAAAGAAACTGAAACTTTCCAGATATGCGCATACCTTCTGGAGTATGATAACGTGAGCGGATTCCGTCACGTTATCATGCGATGATAGTTGGATCCCGATTCCCACTGATGAGTTGGTTTACTCCTCGGGTGACCCCGACTAATTCTTCTTTCAGGTTTGGAGGAGAATTTGACGGTACAGTGGAAGGTTTCCTGATTAGATAAATTGGTAACCATTCTGATCTAGGTTAGAGTGCACGCTGAGTGTTTCTTTTCTCTCTCTTTTTGGCAGCAACCACGACCCGACCCTAAGACTATGACTCAGTGACCAAAATTAACTGAACCTTCTTAAACACAGGCTTTTGGATTGTCAGAGTTGCAAACCTCATTGCCACTCCTACTTTTACCCTTTTCTCCAGGACACCCCGTATTACTACGAACGTCCACTTCCATTGGATAAAACCATCGTATGGTTATATACGAACTCGAAGGAATTTATTCGAGGATGGTTTCCGGTTCTGGAGAAAACGGATAGGACTATTCAGTTGTCTTTTCCTTTTACCTTCTCTTAGGTTACGAGTACTCCTTGGTTTAGGAGATAGTACACCTATTATGCAAATTGGATAGTCTTCTTCCAAACCATAGGAAGGTGCCAACCGGTAGGGAATGAAGAAAACCAATTAGCATAACGATGGTGTTGGATATATGTATGCCCTAGAGGCCATTATGTGATAGTCGATGTATCTATACATGTATATATATTCAGTTTGCATTCTTGCTCGACATGATAGTATGCTATCTGGTTCTTCTTTATCTGACATGTTGATTTGATCATGCTTTTATTCATTCATACATGCGGATAAAGCCCTGAGGATATCGTCTTGACTACTCTGATTATGATGGAGATCATACTAGTGGGACATCTGTAGTCTATAAGCATATCCTGGAAAGTCCCTAGTCGTAGGTATATCGAGACGGGGCATCGATATACCAGAGTAGACTAGCGTATATGATACTAGACCCATACGATGGGCGATGGATGTTCCCACATTCATCGATGTTTGACATCAAGATCATATACGGGTGCTCAGTGGTGACTGGGTACACTGGACGGACTCACCGAGAACTCCTATATGGAATTATATCTATCGTTGGATAGCAGTTCTCAGGTGACACTGGTACAGGTTAGTCTGTAGACCCGAGATCGTCATGGAGTCTTGTGTGTTCTCCCACTGTACTTTGATTGCCACCCTACCACGGCTCTACTGAGTCGTGCAAACAGGTGGCCGTTGGGTACAGTCCCGAGACACACGAAGACGATGAGCGATAGGAGGGGTTTCTTCTCTCCCGGTATTGGGAGTTGATGCTGTGCTGTGCCCGACTGGTTATAACAGCAAGTCCCTGGCCAGGGCTGCTGAGATTTGCTGATAAGTGTTATCAGTAGTTTCTCGATCTGTTATAGACCATTCACCGGCACGACTTATTGAGTTATTGGGGTCGACGTGACCATCCCTAGGCTCGATATGCAGCATATCTGACGAAGAGACCGGACTGTACGGTAGTGTTGCCGGATGGCTTGACGGGAGTTGTAGCAGGTTCGCTTGTTGTCTTCTGATCGCTCAATACCCGGGTGGCCGTTACGTTTAGCTGACCGCTTGCGGCCTGAGTGTACCTGATATGATCATCACCCTCTGCCGGCGTATTGACGAGTCTTAGAGTCCCACAAAGGAGTTACCCAGTCCAGGCGAAACGTTGTGGTGCGCGTATGCGATATGCGCATGCACCCGATTGAAATGTGCGTATATGATACCGAATATTGATCGGGTGAACTACTTTTGGTGGGGTCATATGAGATATGACCGGATTGATAAATCAAGTGTTGATTTATCATTTAACCATTAGTTTTCTCACTTAAAACCTTTTCTTGGATGATGGATGTGTGCATGCATGTGTGCTTTTCTTTCTTTCTTTCATGCTAGTTTCATGCACATGTGGATGTGCATACATGCACACATACATACACTCATCCATCATGGTTGTTAGCATATGGAAATGGTGGCAATATAAGACTCACACCATGGATTATATTATGGATTATTGTTTAATTTTGGATTTAAAAGAAAATGAAAAAGGGAAGGATAATCATTCATGCTTCTACATTCTTCCTTTGACATAACCATGCTCAACTACCACTAACCTTAGGTTATCCTTCTCTTTATCATTCCAAACTAAAGTTAAATAATGTCTCCATCACTTTAACCATGGTTCATAGCATGAAGGAATAAAATATATATGGATATATTTCTTTTTCTTCACTAGAGTTAATCTTTTATCTCTTGTTAAAATTGCCACCATCTTTTTCCTCTAGCTCCTTTGCTCTCTTGATTTTCCTAGTGAGCAAATACCACTTAAAGATAGGTTTTTGAAGTGAGATTCCACACCACAACATCATTCTACTCAAGTCTAGCCGACTTGATTAGAGTGTTTCCTTCGGTTTTCCAAAGAAGCGAGCTTGGACGGAGTACTCCGTGGTGGATCGTCGTGGACGCAAGGGAACTTCGAGAGGACCTCGACTCAACACCCAAGACACCAAGGAGTCTAGCAAAGGGGAGGTACAAAGGTTGTAGCCTTCAAACCCTAATCTTTTCTAGCTTAACGTTTAATAACCCTAATTTTCTAGGATCGATCCATGTGCATGTTAGTTTAGCACCTTAAAAATTATAACTTTGGGTCATGTGATGCTTCAAAACTCTTCATAGGGTGCTATACTAACCTTACATTGGTATCAGAGCCGACCTAGAACATTAGGCGACGTTTTTACGAAGTGAAAACCCCGATCGGACAAAAATACGATATTATGGGATGCTCTCTGGAAATTTTCTAAATTTTGACATTTTGCAGAATTAAAAATATGTAAAAAATAAAGCAGGGAAAAATAAGGATTACGGCAGAAAATTTATCCAATGAACAGTGTTTCTTGCCGCGGAAACGCAGCCTAAGCTTGCTTAGACCGCGGTTCCGCGGCCTTATATATGAATTAGTGGATAATTTTTCTTCTGTAATTTTTGGTTCTGCATGTATAAATTTTTGGGTATTTTTAAACTGTATAAAGTTTTGAAAAATTCTGGAGATATTTTTGGATTCGTCGATTCGATCGGGACTTTCATTTCGTAGCTTTTCCGGGTAAATTAGAAAGTATTGAAGTGTTTGAACGAGTATCATTTACTCACTATTCACGGGGTTTAAATAGTTTGGAAATACGTGCAAGTCTTTTTGCGGTGGTCCCTCTAGAAGACAACAAACCTTAACTCGATTATGTGACCGTCTCGAACTGCCCTTTGAACCCTAGGGTTTGGGGCAGTACGGCGTGCCACATGTGAGGCGTTGGCTTGATCCTTCTACGGCTGGACCGCCGCTACTGTGTCACACTCCAGATTTTTTTGAACCCTGCTCAAGTGTTGAGCTTTAGTGAATCTTGGGTGCTTGATTGTTCGTTCGAAAACTTTAATACTGTCTGTTTGTCTGGAATGTGATACAATATGTGGAATTCATATAGTGTAGGCATGAAATATGAAATATGTGATATTTCGCATTTATGATGTCTAAAGAGAATCTGGATTCCAAATATTGTAGTTTTTCACTTTCTTTTCTGTGACCGTAAGTGTAGTATGTTAGATATCGCCGGTTTCATTGCTATACATCAACGACAATTGGGGTATGCATACTTACTTACGTTGATGATATGTGATATTATGTGTTGCTGAGATATGATGTGTAGGATTGTCGCGATCGAATAGCCGGGGGTTTTTGTGAGATGAGAGTTTTATATTTTCATTCATGTAAATTCAAATGTAATGTAATATTCTTTTATTTGGGGCACTTCCAGGTTGCGGTTGTGTCACCAGTATTGTATATTATTTACTTTTCCGCATTAGGATGGACCCAAGGAGGGGAGCACAGGTGACCGGGTTCTGGGGTTCAGTGGGAGGCCATCTCGAGGAGTCGAGACCGGGTTTCCTAAACTCCAGGATTGGTAGGGTCACTTGCCGCTCTCGTAGGGGTCCAGTTTGTGGGCTTGGCTATTCATCGCGACTGTGGAATCCGTATTTTCTATTCTGGCTAAATACTAAATACGGACGTCCTAGGATATCCCACGTTATATCTATGTTTCTGCTGCCTGTGTTCTGTGATATCTGAGACGAATGACATATTATATATATGATATATAGTAGACGTAGCTTATGTTTTACACCCGCGCTAGTCCCGTCCCGGTATGCCGTTAGTTAAGTAACCTAACGGTGCATAACGGAACATTGCGGCGAATGCGGATGGCATAAGCGTACGTGTTATTTTCGTTTCTTTTCTGTGATTGGCTTAAGGACTTAAATGATGGGATTACATTAATGTGATTAATGTAAAGAAAATAAACCTAAAAAGATGTTGTAGAATCGGATTTAAAAAACCACTCGACTATTTATGAAAAAGCTACATTTCAAAACTGCGGAGCTTAAGCCACTCCTTGTGAAAACTGTTTGATTCTACGACGATATCAAGTTCAAAGCGTTAAAGATTTTCTTAAAAATCATTCGCAACCCTCCGTCATTTTAGGAAGTAGAGTACTTAGTATTCGTGCTACGTTTGTTGACTTTAGTTAAGGCGTAGTGTACGGTAGCTAAGTGATGTCTTCCTACACTGCATATGATGCAGATTAATTAGGACATTCATGCGACTTTGTTGACCATAGTTAAGGGTCATATGGGTGGGTCTAATTGATCAAGAAATGACGGGTAGAACTTGACTGGTACTTATGATTTGTTGACTATAGTTAAGGTCATAAGTACTAGGGGTAAAAATTACATCGGGAATTTCAAGTGTTGAAATTTGCAATGAGATTGCATACCTTCCATGTGATGGTTGGATCCCGATCCCACTGTGGGCAATAGTTGCTCCTAGGAGAGTTTTACAGTTTACAATTAGCTAACTCATTAGGTGTCTAGAAAGGTGTTAACGGGGCTCCGCCTCTGGGAAAACGAGGTTTACTCTAATTAGGTCCGTACGAAAGCACGGGGAACCTCCCTCAAAGTACCGACACTGGCCTGGCTGAACGGTTAGCGAAGTTGTAGACTGTAATTAATCCTGGCTAGTTTTTCTTTTTAAGGTTTGAAAGAAAAACTTGATAAAAAGCAGTGGGAAACATCGATTAGACAAGATAATAAACCAATCTAATCTATGCAAGAGCTTTCGCTGAATGTATTCTTTTCTCTCTCTTAATGGCAGATACCAATGACTGGACTTAAGCTTCTACTAGATAAAAACAAACTGAATGGGACCAACTATAAAGACTGGCTAAGGAATCTGAAGATCGCCTTGACTTATGATAAAGTATCATATGTCCTCACGGCTTCAGCCCCGCCCGTCCCAGGTCCAAAATCCTCAGTTGCGGACATTGAAGTCCGCAAGACATGGGACGCTGACTGTGCCACGGCCACATGCCTCGCGCTTGCATCGATGGATAACACACATCAAAAGCAGCACGAGGACATGGACATTCATGGGATACTGCTCCATACAAAGGAGTTGTATGGGGAGCAATCCCGCGTATTACGATACGAAGCATCGAAGAAACTGTTTCAGATGCGAATGGCCCCTGGCACACCAGTAGGAGACCATGTGTTGAAGATGATAGCTCTTATAGAAGAGCTTGAGGACCTTGGATGGACAATGGACAATGAACAATATATAGATATTATTCTGCAGTCCCTCCCCTCCACCTTTGCTCAGTTCATAGTGAACTTCAACATGCATGGCATGGAGAAGGACCTCCCTGAACTCCTTAATATGTTAAGGAGTGCAGAGAGCACTATGAAGTCAGCAAAGACTCCCGTTATGACCATTGGACAGTCTTCTTCTTCTCGCCCAAAAGCTAAGGCCAAGGGAAAGAAAAAGAAGAAACCCACTAATCCTAAGGGCGGAGTCAAAAAGGTGAAGGGAAAGGGAAAGTCCACGGCTGGAGACCCAGGGAAAGGCGAGTGTTTTCATTGCCACAAGACAGGACATTGGAAGCGCAATTGCACGGAGTACCTAAGTCTCAAGAAGAAGCATGGTGATGCTTCTGCTTCAGGTGCGTTTGTGACTGAAAACTGTTTTTCTATAAACTCTGCTTCGTGGGTATTGGATACCGGTTCAGGTTCTCACATTTGCAATTCTATGCAGGGGCTGAGAAATAGCAAGGTTTTGAAGATAGGTGACCATACTCTCCGCGTTGGAAATGGTTCCAATGTACATACAGTCGCAGTGGGAGAGTATCACTTGGGGTTGCCATCTGGATGTATTTTGATTTTGAATCCATGTTATTTTGTACCAAGTATGCGATGTAATATAATATCCGTTTCTTTGTTTGACAATGAAGGATATAATTTTGTGTTGCAGAACAATGTTATGAACATTCACCTAAATCAAATGTTGGTTGGGTATGGTACGCTTAATAACGGAATATATGTCCTAAATCAACACACAGTTTTCAGTATACAACACACTAATAAAAGAAAACTTTCAGAATTAAATGAAGCTTTTCTTTGGCATTGTAGACTTGGTCATATTAACGAAACAAGACTAAACAGGTTACACAAAGATGGATATTTAAACTCTTTTGAATATAAATCTTATGCGACTTGCCAGTCTTATATCAAGGGTAAAAATGACCAAAACTCCGTTTACCGGACACGGAGAAAGAGCTACTCAGCTCCTTGGCCTCATACATAGTGATGTATGTGGGCCAATGTCTACACAGGCTAGAGGCGGTTTTTCATACTTCATTACATTCACCGACGATTTCTCAAGATTCGGTCATGTATTTTTATTAAAGCACAAGTCCGACGCTTTCGAGAAATTCGTTGAATATAAACAAGAAGTAGAAAAACAAACCGGCTTGAGTATTAAGATGCTTCGATCAGATCGAGGTGGAGAGTATCTCAGTACAGAATTTGCAAACTTCCTAAAAGAGAAAGGGATTCTCTCTCAGCTCACTCCTCCTTACACACCACAGCACAACGGTGTGTCAGAACGACGGAATAGGACCCTATTAGATATGGTCCGGTCCATGATGAGTGACGCTGAGTTACCAGTCTCGTTTTGGGGGCATGCATTGGAGACTGCAGCGTTTTTGCTAAACAGGGTTCCGACCAAAGCCGTGTCTACCACGCCATATGAGATATGGAATGGGAAGAGACCATCTCTTAAGAGAATTAAGATTTGGGGTTGCCCGGCCTATGTTAAAAAACAGAATCCGGACAAACTCGAGACACGGTCAGTCATGTTGAACTTTGTGGGATATCCAAAGAATTCTTATGGATATCTGTTCTACCACAAAGAGGAACAAAAAGTGTTTGTTTCTCAGTATGCCACATTCTTGGAAAAAGAGTTTTTCACAGATAAAGATGATGGCAAGGTGGTAGATCTAGAAGAGGTTCTGGAGACACAAACTACAAATGGCGATTTGGTTGAACCGGCTGTTGCAACAGAAACTGAAGAACCTCGGCCACTCCGTAGGTCTGGTAGGACTTCTCGCCCACCGGAGAGGTACTACGGTTTCCTCATTGATGGTAACGGAGAAGATTGCATCATGGATGATGATGATCCTACCAGTTTTCAGCAGGCTATCACGAGTGGTGACTCAGTGAAGTGGCTGGATGCCATGAGATCCGAAATGGAGTCTATGTACACCAACAAAGTATGGACTTTGGACGTTGTACCCCCTGGGGTAAAACCTGTAGGGTGCAAATGGATCTTTAAAAGAAAGATTGGTGTGGATGGGCAGGTAGAGACCTATAAGGCAAGACTTGTGGCGAAAGGTTTTCGTCAAAGACCAGGTTTGGACTATGACGAAACTTTTTCGCCCGTAGCCATGCTTAAATCCATTCGGATCCTACTTGCTATTGCTGCTCACTACGACTATCAAATCTGGCAGATGGACGTTAAAACAACATTTCTAAATGGAAATTTAGAAGAATGCGTTTATATGGATCAGCCAGAGGGCTTCATTGACAGTGGGAGCAGCGAGAAAGGATGTAGATTGCTTAAATCCATATATGGGTTGAAGCAGGCATCTCGGAGTTGGAACATCTGTTTCGATGATGTTATCAAAGAGTTTGATTTCATCAAAAATCCAGATGAACCTTGTGTTTATAAGAAGGCTGTAGGAAGAGCTGTCACATTCTTCGTATTGTAGGTGGATGACATTCTTCTGATAGGAAATGATATTCCTATGCTACAGTCGGTCAAATCATTCTTATCACTAAGGTTCTCCATGAAGGACCTGGGTGATGCCACATACATCCTGGGCATAAGGATCTATAGGGATAGATCCAAAAAGTTATTGGGATTGTCCCAAACCAGGTACATCAACACCATCCTAAAGAGGTTTAGTATGGAAGACTCCAAGCGGGGTGCCTTACCCGCTTGCCATGGAGTCACTCTCTCCAAGGATTCTTGTCCAAAGACCGATGAAGAGAGAGCTCGCATGAGCATTATACCTTATGCTTCGGCAGTAGGTTCGATAATGTATGCGATGTTATGTACACGCCCAGATGTAGCTTATGCACTTAGTGTTGTAAGCAGGTATCAATCCAACCCAGGGGAGAACCACTGGACAACTGTGAAGAACATTCTTAAGTACTTACGAAGGACTAAAGAATTGTTCTTGGTGTATGGTAATACAGATCTCCAAATGGAGGCCTTTACCGATTCGAGCTTCCAGAGCGATAAGGATGACAGCAAATCTATCTCAGGGTTTGTATTTACCCTCAATGGAGGGGCGGTAAGTTGGAAGAGTTCCAAACAGGTTACCGTTGCAGACTCTACGATGGAAGCTGAGTACATTGCTGCAAATGATGCCGCCAAGGAAGCCGTCTGGATGAAGAAGTTCGTCTCGGAGCTAGGAGTAGTTCCAACCATTATTGATCCAATACCTTTGTATTGTGACAATAATGGGGCGATGGCGTTAGCCAAGGAGCCCAGATCCCATCAGCGGTCCAGACACATCCTGAGGCGCTTTCATTTGATCCGGGAGATTGTAGATCGCCGCGAGATCGAGATTAAGAGAGTAGACACAAAGAACAACGCCGCGGATCCATTCACCAAGGCCCTCCCTCAGCCGCAGCATGAGCGACTTTTTGAGATGTTGGGTATGAGATACGCCAATAACTGGCCTTAGTGCAAGTGGGAGATTGTTGGATATATGTATGCCCTAGAGGCCATTATGTGATAGTCGATGTATCTATACATGTATATATATTCAGTTTGCATTCTTGCTCGACATGATAGTATGCTATCTGGTTCTTCTTTATCTGACATGTTGATTTGATCATGCTTTTATTCATTCATACATGCTGATAAAGCCCTGAGGATATCGGCTTGACTACTCTGATTATGATGGAGATCATACTAGTGGGACATCTGTAGTCTATAAGCATATCCTGGAAAGTCCCTAGTCGTAGGTATATCGAGACGGGGCATCGATATATCAGAGTAGACTAGCGTATATGATACTAGACCCATACGATGGGCGATGGATGTTCCCACATTCATCGATGTTTGACATCAAGATCATATACGGGTGCTCAGTGGTGCCTGGGTACACTGGACGGACTCACCGAGAACTCCTATATGGAATTATATCTATCGTCGGATAGCAGTTCTCAGGTGACACTGGTACAGGTTAGTCTGTAGACCCGAGATCGTCATGGAGTCTTGTGTGTTCTCCCACTGTACTTTGATTGCCACCCTACCACGGCTCTACTGAGTCGTGCAAACAGGTGGCCGTTGGGTACAGTCCCGAGACACACGAAGACGATGAGCGATAGGAGGGGTTTCGTCTCTCCCGGTATTGGGAGTTGATGCTGTGCTGTGCCCGACTGGTTATAACAGCAAGTCCCTGGCCAGGGCTGCTGAGATTTGCTGATAAGTGTTATCAGTAGTTTCTCGATCTGTTATAGACCATTCACCGGCACGACTTATTGAGTTATTGGGGTCGACGTGACCATCCCTAGGCTCGATATGCAGCATATCTGACGAAGAGACCGGACTGTACGGTAGTGTTGCCGGATGGCTCGACGGGAGTTGTAGCAGGTTCGCTTGTTGTCTTCTGATCGCTCAATACCCGGGTGGCCGTTACGTTTAGCTGACCGCTTGCGGCCTGAGGGTACCTGATATGATCATCACCCTCTGCCGGCGTATTGACGAGTCTTAGAGTCCCACAAAGGAGTTACCCAGTCCAGGCGAAACGTTGTGGTGCGCGTATGCGATATGCGCATTCACCCGATTGAAATGTGCGTATATGATACCGAACATTGATCGGGTGAACTACTTTT
This sequence comes from Agapanthus africanus, assembly GCA_030015575.1. Lineage (NCBI taxonomy): Eukaryota > Viridiplantae > Streptophyta > Magnoliopsida > Asparagales > Amaryllidaceae > Agapanthus > Agapanthus africanus. The sequence continues at coordinate 410,794,389 of CM057348.1, read as the reverse complement.
GGTGGGGTCATATGAGATATGACCGGATTGATAAATCAAGTGTTGATTTATCATTTAACCATTAGTTTTCTCACTTAAAACCTTTTCTTGGATGATGGATGTGTGCATGCATGTGTGCTTTTCTTTCTTTCATGCTAGTTTCATGCACATGTGGATGTGCATACATGCACACATACATACACTCATCCATCATGGTTGTTAGCATATGGAAATGGTGGCAATATAAGACTCACACCATGGATTATATTATGGATTATTGTTTAATTTTGGATTTAAAAGAAAATGAAAAAGGGAAGGATAATCATTCATGCTTCTACATTCTTCCTTTGACCTAACCATGCTCAACTACCACTAACCTTAGGTTATCCTTCTCTTTATCATTCCAAACTAAAGTTAAATAATGTCTCCATCACTTTAACCATGGTTCATAGCATGAAGGAATAAAATATATATGGATATATTTCTTTTTCTTCACTAGAGTTAATCTTTTATCTCTTGTTAAAATTGCCACCATCTTCTTCCTCTAGCTCCTTTGCTCTCTTGATTTTCCTAGTGAGCAAATACCACTTAAAGATAGGTTTTTGAAGTGAGATTCCACACCACAACATCATTCTACTCAAGTCTAGCCGACTTGATTAGAGTGTTTCCTTCGGTTTTCCAAAGAAGCGAGCTTGGACGGAGTACTCCGTGGTGGATCGTCGTGGACGCAAGGGAACTTCGAGAGGACCTCGACTCAACACCCCAGACACCAAGGAGTCTAGCAAAGGGGAGCTACAAAGGTTGTAGCCTTCAAACCCTAATCTTTTCTAGCTTAACGTTTAATAACCCTAATTTTCTAGGATCGATCCATGTGCATGTTAGTTTAGCACCTTAAAAATTATAACTTTGGGTCATGTGATGCTTCAAAACTCTTCATAGGGTGCTATACTAACCTTACAGATGGTGTACAGAAGGTATTATGTAAAGACAAATAAAGGGATTAGAAGGAGGGCAAAGTAAATTGCGACTGATATTCACGATCAAACCAAGTATTTCTTCGCCAATCCTAAATCACATTTGTATTTCTCCAGGACACTCCATATCACTACGAAGATCCACAGCTTATTGGATACTCCATCGTATGGTTATTTACGAACTCGAAGGAACTTGTTCCAGTTCGGGGATGGATTCAGGTTCAGGAGAAATAGGAATAAGGTTTATTCGGTTGTCTTTTATTTTCACCTTCTCTCGCATAGCGAGTGCTCCTAGGATTAGGACAGTACACCCATTATGCTTATTGGATAGTCTTCTTCCAAACCATAGGCTGGTGCCGAATGGTAAGGAAGGAAGAAAACCATTTGGCCTAAAGGGGTGTACAGAAGGTAATGACTAAAGACATATGAAGGGATGTGGAGAGATGGTATAGAAATATACGGTTACAGTTGTGAATCTGATAATGGAAGAGGCATTACTAGGAATACCAGAATACCTCATCGAAACATTTCAATGTTTCAGTTTCGCTGTGTACTGTTAAAAGAAAACTGATTTCCCGATTAGATACTTACTCCAGGGTATGTATTTACCAGGTATGATTCTCACATCTGTATGGTTTTACAGATAATGAGTGGGAGTAAGTTATTGGGAATTAGGTGATCATCCTCATTATATCGGAATTCGTTGTAATTGGTGATATTTGAGGAAGTCACCTGGGTTGTTTGCCGGACGGCAAATATTTGGTTTTGGATATCCGCTGTTATGCACCAATTTCAAATTGATATATCTGTACGTTTATTTTTATAGAGTGAGATATACCTTTTTGAAATTATGTCTATGACATTTACCTATATCAGTGGATGGTTAGGTAAGGAGCATTAAACAGCGGTGTAATTCTTCTTAACCATAAGTGCAGTTTTCAACCTACGACGCACAAGGTTTGAGTTATTAGACTCAAGGGACTTATACAGAGTATTGTATGTTGTCCAGTGTCCATTAGGACAGAGGGGTTGGTTCTCGTACTATATTCGGTTTACTTATGACTTCTCTAGTTTTTAGATAAGTGTTTCGTAGAAACGCAAGGTCCGAATTTTGAGAAGTTATAAGTATAAGATTAAAGTAGAGAACCAGGTGTTGCAAGTATCGGGATTATTCAAGGTGATCGAAGATGTAGATACTTGTGTGTGGTATTCAGTTGATAGTAATGATTAAGAGAACTTGCTTCTCTTTCAGGTTACTCATAATTGGAAGCTTTCCTAAGTTGAGTAACACTGATCAGCCTCCTTCCATTTAGTTGACATGCACTGAAGACAGCTGCATGATTTGAATCTGGTTCCAATTAAATCAGTGCCTCTGTTTCTGTATTGGATATAGAACAGTTCATATCTTGACATTGTTAAGGTACGGGGAGTTGTCCGGCTTGTGCTTAAAACCAGACTCTGGATAACTCAAGGCACGTTTCTGTAATGGCTGTTTGTGGGTTGACCCAGGCTATGACGAGGGTTGATTTTCGACCATCTGGAAGATCAATAGCAATATTGTTCTTGACTCGCCACAGTTTTAACAAAAATGGATTTTTTCAGAAAACAGCAGTGGGGGTATGGTAGAACCGGAAGTGATTCCAGAACCGCAAACGATTACTGAAAGTTTGATAAGAACCTAAAAATTCAATCTGGTTTGACATTCCATTGGCCACTCCGCAGATAAGATGGGTAACCTCAGGCACCCGAGAGGTACTTCGGTAGCCTCAAGGACGGTGGCAGGGAGGTTCTTGTTTACCCAGACTTGCCATTGCTGTTGTTCCAGACTGTGAGACCCGGCAGGAGGATGAGTATAGCGTCGTTCTAAACTAGCTTTAGAAGTGTACGTATATATGACTCTGCCAGAGGGTTGTCTTAGTCAGTGGGAGCAGCGGAAGCATTGGTGGACAAGTAGCTTATGTCTATTTATAGACTAAAGCAGATATAGCGGAGATAGATCATCTATTTCTGATGTGACAGTCATAGGTTTGACTTCATCAGAATAGGGGATGGATCTGTTAAGAAGGTAGTAGGGTGTGATGTCCTGGTATTTGGATGACATACACAGAGTAGGAAGTGATATTCCTATACTACGATTGGTTATACTTTGGTCGTCATACAGTGGTTTCTCCACATGGGACTTGGACATTAAATCAGACATTCTGGTTACTGGATCTATGGTTTTAGATCTAGATTTGGGTAGTTTCCCAATCAGGGTACTTAGACAGCATTCTAGAGGTACTTTAGAATGGACGACTCCTGGCATGGTGGTGTACCTGCAGGTGATGGAGTCACCCTCTCTAAAGGTGTCTTACAGACTAAAGGGGAGCGGGATATGCATGATTGGCAGATCACTTGCTTAGGCAATTGAGTCAATCATGAGATGTCAAGTACTACACCAGATGTTGTTTTTGCACTAGATGCAGTAAGTTGACATTGATCCAATCCTGGAGAAACAGTCGGAAGCAGTTTTAGAACATAAGTGGATGTTCTAGGGATATGATAACAATAGTCTCTTTTAGGAGACAGTTATCACTCCAGGCTTCCAAGGTGACATGGATGACATAGAGGTTGTCAGAGTTATAGTTTTCCTTCTGACGAGGGGTAGTATCTGGACAGGTGGTCCAAGGGGATACTGAGGGAGGCATGGCGCAGGATACTGATTAAGTTCAGTTGATGATACAGTCTAAGAAGTTTGGATTTGGAGTTCATTTATAAGCTAGGTCCCATCAGACATCCAGACATATTCTAAGACAGGTATTACTCATTTCGGGAGATGGGTTTCTCCACGAACTTGAGATATAGAGAGACATAGAAAGAAACATCAAGGCGGATCCACTCACTGAGGCTATTCCTCGAACGCAATAGTTCCGCAAACAGGTTTTGTGAGACTGATTAGTAGAGGAGTTGGGTGTTCGGTATCACACGGGCTGTGAGTATGCGACATCGCAATAATTAGCCTTGAGTGCAAGTGGGAGATTGTTGGAGATAGTGCCCTCAGAGTCAATTATTGGATCACAGCCACATGATTGCAATGATTGAGGGAGGACCTATCCCGGTAGGACAGTCTTACTCAAGATGATAGTATGCTATCTGGTTTATCCTTATCTTCATGTACTGCTTTAGGTGACCTGACAGGTCGCTATTACACGTTGATAGATCCCCTAGAATTCTTGCTTGACTGCCAGCAGTATGAGGGCGATCATATACGTGAGAGCTGGTAGTCTATAAGCACATCCTTAAAAGGTCCCTCGTCGTAGGAGTTTCGAGATAGGGCATCGATACTCCAGAGTAGAATAGTGTATACAGTCGAGACCCCGACGAGGGGCGGTGGCCGGTCTCACAAGCCACTGGTGTCAGTTGGTTCACCTAAGATGTATACAGGTGCTCACTGGGTTATGAGTACACCGGACAGGACACGCCGGGAACATGCTGTAAGTCGATGTACAACACCCCACGACTAGCGGGGAGGCGGAAATATGAAAAACGATCTTGTTTATATGCTAAACATCGACTAACCGCATGAATCGAAGCTAAACGATAACTAACAACAAACATAGAAGTTAACAACTACTATGTAAAGGGATTATACCTAAAGAACCGTGTCCTTCGTCTTTACGAACTCCACCTCCTCCTCGGCCTTCTCCAAGTAGTAGACGATCCACCACGAGAGCTAAACTCCAAGCTTTGCCTCTAAACTTGAGGCAACTAGGTATCTTTAAGTGCTAATCAAAGTACCTAGATGAAAATAGAGTATGGTTATGGATTAAGTAGTCTAACTAATCCTTGTACTCAACACATGAGAGGGGAGGATTAGGGTTTGAAGAGAGAGAGCTTGAGGAGAGAGAAGATGAACATAATAATGAGAAGAGAAAATGAGTTATCATAATATATATCAAGCATTTTATTTTATCAAGAAAAGAAAAGAAAATGATTTACAACCATGCTTGATAAATATCTTGGGGTGATTCATCTCTATGAGTCATTAAGCAATTATGAAGTATTAATGACATGGATGAATCATCCATATGACTCACTAATCTCATTCAATGTATATGCCACCTAAACCTCCTTAGTCGCCATCTTCTAGAAGCTTCTAGCGCAATTACGAGAACGCCCCTCCTATCCGTGAAAACACGGAAAAACTTTAGACTGTATAAATCCAATAACCGGATACTAGTAACTGGTTTAAACCAAAGCCGACTAGTAAAAAACTGTCCGAAAGTCGTACATGCGTAAACACACGTATGCGTCCGAACCCTTGTCGTAAAACCATACGACCTCTATATCGTTTTGCCTGGAGTAGGGAAACTCTCTGCGTGGGACTCTAGAGACTCGACTACTACGCTGGCAGTGGGTTTAACCACAGACCGCAAGCGGCACTAGCTGTACGTAACGGTCCCCAGGTAGATGTCGATAAGAAGGCCGATGAGGAAACCCATCCGATCTCCTACTGAGTCTGATGTGACAATCTCCGTACAGTCCGGTCCGTTCGTCTAAGACTATTGCATATCGGGCCTAGGGGGGAGGCAAGCGTCAGTCCCATAATAGCTGTATAAGTCGTGTCGGAGCGAAGCCCATTACACCCTGAGAAACTACTGGAACCTACCAGGAAATCTCGCTTGCCCTGGCCAGGGACTTTGCGTAATGGCTCTCTGACACAGCGCGATATCAACCCCCAATACCGGGAGAGACGAATCCTGTCTAACCGCCACTGCGTCCAAGTGCTCGGGACTGCACTCAACTGCTACCTGTTTGCACGACTCCTTTGAGCCGTGGTAGGGTAGCAATCTAAGAACAGTGGGACACACTCGTGGCGAAGTAGCAGTGTCAAGTCTGCAGACTATGCTGTACTCATGTCACCTGGGAACTGTTCACTGACGACTGGTATAAAACCAACCAACAGTTCCCTGTGAGTCCTGTCCGGTGTACCCATAACCCAACGAGCACCTGCATACTATCTCCAGTACGACGTACTGACGGCTGTGGGACAGACCATCTCCCCAACTGGGATGAGAAGCATACACACTAGTCTACTTCGGAGTATCGATGCTCTGTCTCGATAATCCAACGACTAAGGACCTGAATAAGGATGTGCTTGTGGACTACCCGGCCCCCACTAGTGTGACTGCCATCACAACGCTGGTAGTCAAGCAAGATCCTAAGAGCTCTATCAATACGTATACTCACATATTAAGATAGAAAAATCAAGTAGAATACTACCATGTTTAGCAAGACTGTTATATACATGTGAATATCCCAAGCTTCCATTAAGTAATATACAAACTAGTATGATACAATAATGGCCCCTAGGGCATATACACTAACAATCTTCCACTTGCACTAGGGCTATGTACTGGCATATCGAAGACCGATGATCTCGAGTAGCCTCTCGAACTGAATCTGAGGTAGGCCCTTCGTGAATGGATCAGCAATGTTCTCTTCAGAAGCAACTCTCCGAACCTCGATCTCCCGACGATCAATGATCTCCCTGATCAGGTGATACCGCCTTAAGATGTGTCTGGACTTCTGATGGGACCTTGGTTCCTTCGCTAAAGTTATAGCTCCGTTGTTGTCGCAATACAGAGGTATTGGATCAACTATGGTAGGAACCACCTGAAGTTCTGTTAGGAACTTCTTCATCCAGACTGCTTCTTTTGCGGCATCGCAAGCAGCTATATACTCCGCTTCCATCGTTGAGTCAGCAACGGTGTCCTGCTTGGTGCTCTTCCAGCACACCGCCCCTCCATTGAGGGTAAAGACATAACCCGACATGGACTTGGAATCGTCCTTATCACTCTGGAAGCCGGAATCAGCAAAGGCCTCCAACCTGAGGTCTTTTCCGCCGTAAACCAAGAACATCTCCTTAGTCCTTCTCTGGTACTTGAGAATGTTCTTTACTGCTATCCAGTGCTTCTCCCCTGGGTCTGACTGATACCGGCTTACCACGCTTAGTGCGTAAGCTACATCTGGTCTGGTGCACAACATCGCATACATTATAGAGCCTACTGTAGAAGCGTAGGGTATAATAGACATGCGTTCCCTTTCCAAATCAGTCTTGGGAGACATCTCTTTGGAGAGGGTGATTCCGTGACAAGCCGGTAGATTACCGCACTTAGAATCTTCCATACTGAATCTTTTCAGTACAGTGTTGATATACCTGGACTGCGAAAGTCCCAACATCCTCTTGGATCTATCATGATAGATCCGGATCCCCAGAATGTAAGAGGCATCACCCAGGTCTTTCATGGAGAACCTGTGTGACAAGAATCCTTTGACAGATTGTAGCATAGGAATGTCATTTCCTATCAATAGAATGTCATCCACGTACAAGACGAGGAATACGACACTTCTGGCTACAACTTTACTATATATGCACGGTTCATCTGGATTTTTGATAAAGTCATATTTTTTGACTGTCTCATCAAAACAGATGTTCCAACTCCGCGATGCCTGCTTTAGTCCATAAATGGACTTAAGCAGCTTGCATACTTTCCCGCTGCTCCCACTCTGATTGAAACCCTCTGGTTGATCCATATAGACGCACTCTTCTAAATTTCCTTTCAGAAAAGCCGTCTTTACGTCCATCTGCCAGATTTCATAATCATGGAAGGCAGCAATAGCAAGAAGGACCCGAATGGATTTGAGCATAGCCACTGGAGAAAAAGTTTCGTCATAGTCCAAACCAGGTCTTTGACGAAAACCCTTTGAAACAAGGCTAGCCTTATAAGTTTCCACCTGTCCATCTACACCGATCTTTTTCTTGAAGATCCATTTGCATCCTATGGGTTTTACCCCATCTGGAGCAAAGTCCAAAGTCCATACTTTGTTGGTGTACATGGACTCCATTTCGGTCCGCATTGCATCTAGCCATCGTACCGAGTCGCCGCTCCGGATGGCCTGCTGGAAGTCAGTAGGTTCATCATCATCTATGATGCAATCCTCTCTATCCCCATCTATGAGAAAACCGTAGTATCTCTCAGGCGGATGAGACGGCCTACTACTCCTGCGGAGGGGTGCGGGAATGTCCTGTTCTTCTTGAACTACTGGTTCTACCAAACTTTCAGTAGCAGTTTGTGGTTCTGGAATTTCTTCCAGTTCTATTTCGCTCCCACTTATTTCCTTTTCTAAAAACTGATGTTCCAGAAAATGGGCATTACGAGAAACAAATACCTTTTGTTCCTCTGCGTAATAGAAATAATATCCCTTGGAGTTCTTTGGATATCGCACAAACTTACATTTTACTGATCGTGCCTCGAGCTTGTCCACATGCTGCTTTTTAGCAAAAGCTGGACATCCCCAAATCTTCATATGCTGAAGATGGGGTTTTTTCCCAGTCCACATCTGATATGGAGTGGTAGGCACAGTCTTGGTAGGAGCCCTGTTCAGAAGATATGCTGCTGATTCTAGCGCATAACCCCAAAAAGATTGCGGTAACTCAGCATTACTCATCATGGATCGTACCATATCCAATAGGGTTCGATTCCGTCTCTCCGATACACCGTTATGCTGTGGAGTGTATGGAGGAGTAAGCTGAGAGAGAATTCCTTTCTCTTTCAGGTAACCTAGGAACTCGGCACTCAATTATTCACCACCTCGATCAGATCTAAGTGTCTTGATACTTTTGCCGGTTTGGTTTTCTACTTCAGTCTTATACTCTTGGAATTTCTCAAAAGCCTCGGATTTATGTTTCATCAGATAAATGAATCCGTATCTTGAGTAATCATCCGTGAAAGTAATGAAATAGGAAAAACCACCTCTTGTATGCGTAGACATTGGACCACATACATCGCTGTGTATGAGTCCTAAGAGCTCGCTCGCTCTTACTCCATGTCCAGTAAATAGAGTCTTTGTCATCTTTCCTTTGAGACAAGATTGACAAGTGTCATAAGTTTGATATTCGAACGAGTCCAAATATCCTTCTCTATGTAACTTAGTCAACCTTCTCTCATTGATGTGACCCAGTCTACAATGCCATAAGAAAGCTTTATTTAAATCTTGAGACTTTCTTTTTAATGTGTTCTGGACATTGAAAATTTAGAGTTGGTTTAAAACATATATACCGTTATTTAGTGTACCGGACCCAATCAAACCATGATTAAGGTGGATGTTAACAACATCTCTTACAAACGTGAAATCATAACCTTTATTTGATAACAAGGAAACTGATATGATATTACACGTTAAGCTTGGTACAAAAAAACAGTTATGTAAAACCAAAATGTGTCCACTCGTCAATCCTAGGTGATAATCCCTGACGGACGCAGCTCCCACGCTAGCTCCGTTAGCAACCTTTAGGGTCATATCACCTTCCTTCAGCACTCTACGGTTTCTCAGTGCCTGCAATGAATTGCAAATATGAGATCCTGATCCGGTATCCAATACCCAGGAAGTAGAGTTAATTGACAGACAATTCTCAATTACAAACACACCTGAAGTCGAAGCCACAGCTTGCTTCGGTTCCTGGTTCTTGGCATTCCACGCCTTACAATCTTTCTTTCAGTGCCCTTTCCTGTGACAATGGAAGCACTCATCCTAGCCCACTACCGGTGCCGCAAACTTTTTCTTTCCCTTCCCTCCCACCTTACTAACACCTCCTCTAGGTTTGGTGGCGGCCTTCTTCTTCCTTCCTTTGGCCCTAGCCTTGGACCCGGAAGAAGATGCACCGCCAACAAACATAGCGGGTGTTTCCCTTGTCTTCTGCAAGGTGCCCTCTGCACTCCTTAACATGTTCAGGAGTTCCGGAAGTTCAACTTCTTTTATTTGAATGTTGAAGTTCAGCATAAACTGGGCGTAGGTGTAAGGAAGGGACTGGAGAATAAGGTCTGTATAGAGCTCATTATCCAAAGTCGTCCCAAGGTCTGCGAGCTCTTCAATATAGCTGATCATCTTTAGGACATGTTCTCCTACCGATGACCCGACAGCCAACCTCGCTCGAAACAAGTTCTTAGAGGTCCTGTATCTTGCTATACGAGATTGCTCTCCATAAAGTTCCTTTGTATGGAGAAATATGCTATCTAGTTCCATATCCTCGTGCCTCCTCTGATGTTCATTGTTCATCGAGGCAAGCACGATGCACTTGGCTTTCGCGCAATCTAAATCCCAGGTTTTGCGGATTTCCTTATCCGCATTACTGGATTTGGAACCAGGGACAGCAGGTGCCGTAGCGGTGAGGACGTGCCCTAATTTGTCATAGGTCAAAGCCATTTTGACATTCCGCAGCCAATCTTTATAGTTTGGCCCTATCAGTATATTTTTCTCTAAAAGTAACTTAAGTCCAGTCATTTTCAGGGTTGCTGCAAATAGGAGAGAGAGAAGAAAACAATTTAGCATGATGCTCTTGCAAGTTTAGAGTGGTTTTTAGTTTATCTAAACTGGATGGCTCCCACTGTTTCTCGAATCCTTCCTCAAACCATAAAAGAAGAATTAGCCAGGACTATTCTCACCGTACAATACTTGCTTAACCGTTCAGGCAGGCTAGTGTCGATACTTCGAGGGAGGTTTTCCAACGCTTTCGCGAAGTTCCTTAATTAAATAACCTCTTTTCTCTGGGGGCGTAACCCCGCTGACACCTTTCTTGACACCTACTTGGTTTATAGCATTGATCGTTAAGTGACGAATCTCCTGATAAGTAGTATATACTCACAGTAGGATCGGGATCCAAATATCATCGTATGATAATGTTGAAGGAATGCTACCAACATTCATCAAACTCCAAATGGTATGCATCACTTTGCAAATTTCAGTTTCTTTAGAAATTCCCGATATAAGTTCTTGCCCCATGCTCTTATGACCTTGGCTTTGGTCAAAATGTCATAAGTCACATGTCAAGTTCTACCCGTCATTATCTTGTCAATTTGAAACCATCCGTATATACCCCTGACTTTGGTCAAATGATAATACGACTGTCCCAAACTAACTCATCTATCTTATGCAACAAATGAAAACCCAGCAGCTACCAAACACTATGCCTTGACTTTGGCCAAAATGCATAGCTTGAATACTACTGAATACCCAAATGAAATGACGGAGGGCTACGAATGGTTTTGGCGAAACCGTGAACGTAGTGAACTTGATATAACCGAAGGAACCTGATAGCTTTTAAAAGGAGTGGTTAAAGCTCCGCATTTAAAAATATCTGTTTTTAAAATTAACCGAGTGGTTTCTTTTAAATTGTTCCAACGATTAACTTTTGGTTTATTTTCTTTGCATTATAAATAATGCGTCCCATCATTAACCTATCATTGCAGAAAACAACGAAAATACAACGTCCTCTTATGCCATCCGCATTCGCCACGGGGTCCCGTCATCACCCGTTAGGTTACTTAACTAACGGCAGAGCGGGGGCTGGGCTAGCGCGGGTGTAAAACATAAGTGATGTCTAAATAGCTATCATATATATAGATATTTTACATTCGTCGGACGCAATAATATTCATTCCAGATCACAGATGAACTTTATTGGATTTGCAAGCAATCCGTGTTTGTTTTGAGCCTGCAACAAAAGACGGATTACACAGTTATGATGAATAGCCATTACCCCACCCAAGACCCCAACGGGTACGGCAAACTACCCGCCCGACAGTTTGTGTACCCCACCTTGGGTCTGTCCTAGGAGCAAAAACAGTAAAATGAAATAATACAACGGTGGCTACAACCGCAACCTGGATGTGCCCCGCAAAATAATATTACAACAAATTACATTTACATCAAATGAATTAAATAATAACCCATCACAAAACCCCGGCTATACATCACAACAGTCCAACACAGTTCATATACACAAACAGATAAAATCCATTACAGAAATTTGCAACCCCCTGCCAACCGACATACTAGCAGTTAGGGGAGGTTTACGAACACATTATACAAACACAGATATAATCCAACAAGCAAATACCGTATAATTTCGATCGATTAAACACATTTAATTTTGCTCCAATACTTCTCTGTAAATCTGAAACCCGAGCAAAAATAAAAAATTCCAGAAAATACCAAATATCACAGAGAACCAGCATAGGAAAATTGGGCTTGTGAATCGGCAACTCGGCGGCGGAATCGCGGCGGATCGGGGGGATTCGCCGCGGTTCCGTGGCGGTTTAGTTGATTCGTGAGCCCAGTTTTCTTGGGTGTTCTAATACTATCATTTTAGGCTTTCTGAACCTGCCTGAAAAATTTTTGGACTTCATTTAAAAATCGACAGAAACCATGATATCGGGGTTTTCCGGTTTTGGTTTTTTCCGTTCGAAATTCATACAATTTTACAAGTGAGTTATTTATTGTTTAGCGAGGCTCTGATACCACTGTAAGTCGATGTACAACACACCACGACTAGCGGGGAGGCGGAAATATGAAAAACGATCTTGTTTATATGCTAAACATCGACTAACCGCATGAATCGAAGCTAAACGATAACTAACAACAAACATAGAAGTTAACAACTACTATGTAAAGGGATTATACCTAAAGAACCGTGTCCTTCGTCTTTACGAACTCCACCTCCTCCTCGGCCTTCTCCAAGTAGTAGACGATCCACCACGAGAGCTAAACTCCAAGCTTTGCCTCTAAACTTGAGGCAACTAGGTATCTTTAAGTGCTAATCAAAGTACCTAGATGAAATAGAGTATGGTTATGGATTAAGTAGTCTAACTAATCCTTGTACTCAACACATGAGAGGGGACGATTAGGGTTTGAAGAGAGAGAGAGCTTGAGGAGAGAGAAGATGAACATAATAATGAGAAGAGAACATGAGTTATCATAATATATATCAAGCATTTTATTTTATCAAGAAAAGAAAAGAAAATGATTTACAACCATGCTTGATAAATATCTTGTGGTGATTCATCTCCATGAGTCATTAAGCAATTATGAAGCATTAATGACATGGATGAATCATCCATATGACTCACTAATCTCATTCAATGTATATGCCACCTAAACCTCCTTAGTCACCATCTTCTAGAAGCTTCTCGCGCAATTACGAGAACGCCCCTCCTATCCATGAAAACATGGAAAAACTTTAGACTGTATAAATCCAATAACCGGATACTAGTAACTGGCTTAAACCAAAGCCGACTAGTAAAAAACTGTCCGAAAGTCGTACGTGCGTAAACACACGTATGCGTCCGAACCCTTGTCGTAAAATCATACGACCTCTATATCGTTTCGCCTGGAGTAGGGAAACTCTCTGCGTGGGACTCTAGAGACTCGACTACTACGCTGGCAGTGGGTTTAACCACAGACCGCAAGCGGCACTAGCTGTACGTAACGGTCCCCAGGTAGATGTCGATAAGAAGGCCGATGAGGAAACCCATCCGAACTCCTACTGAGTCTGATGTGACAATCTCCGTACAGTCCGGTCCGTTCGTCTAAGACTATCGCATTTCGGGCCTAGGGGGGAGGCAAGCGTCAGTCCCATAATAGCTGTATAAGTCGTGTCGGAGCGAAGCCCATTACACCCTGAGAAACTACTGGAACCTACCAGCAAATCTCGCTTGCCCTGGCCAGGTACTTTGCGTAATGGCTCTCTGACACAGCGCGATATCAACCCCCAATACCGGGAGAGACGAATCCTGTCTAACCGCCACTGCCTCCAAGTGCTCGGGACTGCACTCAACTGCTACCTGTTTGTACGACTCCTTTGAGCCGTGGTAGGGTAGCAATCTAAGAACAGTGGGACACACTCGAGGTGAAGTAGCAGTGTCAAGTCTGCGGACTATGTTGTACTCATGTCACCTGGGAACTGTTCACTGACGACTGGTATAAAACCAACCAACAGTTCCCTGTGAGTCCTGTCCGGTGTACCCGTAACCCAACGAGCACCTGCATACTATCTCCAATACGACATACTGACGGCTGTGGGACAGACCATCTCCCCAACTGGGATGAGAAGCGTACACACTAGTCTACTCCGGAGTATCGATGCTCTGTCTTGATAATCTAACGACTAGGGACCTGAATAAGGATGTGCTTGTGGACTACCCGGCCCCCACTAGTGTGACTGCCATCACAACGCTGGTAGTCAAGCAAGATCCTAAGAGCTCTATCAATACGTGTACTCATATATTAAGATAGAAAAACCAAGTAGCATACTACCATGTTTATCAAGACTGTTATATACATGCGAATATCCCAAGCTTCCATTAAGTAATATGCAAACTAGTATGATACAATAATGGCCCCTAAGGCATATACACTAACACATGCTAGTTGGTCTTATACCTGACGTCAGATAGCAGTTCCCTGGTGACATGTGTACAGGTTAGTTCATCGACATGAGGATTGTCATTTGTCTCGTGTGAGTTCCCACTGTACTTTGATTACTACCCTACCACGCTTAAAGGAGACGTGCAAAGAGGTTTTAGTTGGGTACAGTCCCGAGCCACATGGAGGCAGTGAGCGGATCTTCAGGGGTTCGTCTCTCCCGGTATTGGGGGTGAGGTCGCGCTGTGTCTAGGAGAGCCATTATACGAAGTCCTTGGTCAAGGCAGAAGATTTGCTGGTAGGTATTCCAGTAGTATCTCAGGGTGTTCTGGGCTACACTCCGACACGACTTGTACCGCTTTTGGGGGTCTGACTTTTACCAACCCCCTAGGCCCGCCATGCGATGCTCATAGACGAACGGACCGGACTATACGGATATTGTCACTGACAGGCTCAGTAGGGCGTCATGATGAGTTCGCTCATCGACGTCCCTTTTGGTCAATAGATGGTAGCCCGTCACGTATGGCTAATACCTCTGACGTGCTAGTGGTTAAATCCACAGCCATAGTATTGACGAGTCTTTAGAGTCCCCCACAGACAGTTACTCAAGTTTCGGGCGAAACGCTGTAGAGGCCGTATGGAGATATGGCAGGGTTCGATCTGATACGTGCGGTATTGCACGGATCATGATCGGACGGATAATACTAGCGGGTTTTGGTTTAAGCCGGATCCTAGTATTGTACAGTGTAGATTTTGTCTCATTGCATTTGTATTTCGGTCGGAATTCAAATGCGGGTATGTATATACAGTAGCGGGGTTTTCCTGTAATTTATTACGGGATCAGTTTTCGGAGTTGCCAGTTTACTTTCCGTTTCGGCCATTTTCTTTTGTATCTTTCATTGGCCGAAGATTGGTGGAGAAGGGCTTATTTGCATTTATGCAAATTAGCAATTTGGAGGGTTGTCTTTGCATATTGTTGCATCATGATGGTTTCATGATGGTGCACTTTCATTGACTTCTTGACTTGATCATTACTTGACTTTTGGAGTAATGATGATGGGTTATGATTAGGTTGTTGGAGTGTTGGATTTGGTTTTTGATCATGATTCATTATAAGCCTTTTTCTCTCTCACTCTTGCATGATTGATACACACTCCCCCCTTGAGTTTTTCCTCTCTCCCTCATGTATTATTGCCGGCCAAGTTTGAATAAGAGGGGCTGTCCAAATTTTTGAAAGGGGGTTTTTAATCTCTTTTGCCTTGTAAAAAACCCTTTAGCTCATCTCCAAAGTATAGTTCAATTCCTCCACCAAAAAGGCTACTCTATACAAACCCCTGTAAGGTTTGTGTAGCACCCTATGAAGAGTTTTGAAGCATCACATGACCCAAAGTTTAAATTTTTATGGTGCTAAACGAACATGCAAAGGAATCGATCCTAGAAAATTAGGGTTTCGAAATATAAAGCGAACTATTCTAGGGTTTCGAGACTACAACCTTTGTAGCTCCCTTTCGCTGGACTCCTTGGTCTCTAGGGTGTTGAACGGAGGTCCTCTTGAAGTCCTCTTGTGTCCACGACGATCCACCACGGAGATCTCCATCCAAGCTCGCAACTTCGTAAAACCAAAGAGAACACTCTAAACAAAACGGCTAAGCTTGTGTAGAATGAAGTTGTGGTTAAGTTTCTCACGTCAAAAACCTATCTTTAAGTGGTATTTGCTCACTAGAAAAAACTAGAGAGCAAAAGAGAAAGAGGAAGAAGATGGTGGCAATTTTTTAACAAGAGGTAAAAAGATAACTCATGAGAAGAAAAAGAAATATATCAATATATATTTTATATCTTCTCACTATGAACCATGGTTAAAGTGATGGAGACATTATTTAACTTGAGTTTTAAATGATAAAGAGAAGGATAACCCTAGGTTAGTGGTAGTTGAGCATGGTTAGGTCAAAGGAAGAATGTAGAAGCAAGAATGATTATCCTTTCCTTTTCATTTTCTTTTAAATCCAAAATCAAATAATAATCCATTATATAATCCATGGTGTGAGTCTTATATTGCCACCATTTCCATATGCTAACAACCATGATGGATGAGTGTATGTATGTGTGCATGTATGCACATCCACATGTGCATGAAACTAGCATGAAAGAAAGAAAGAAAAGCACACATGCATGCACACATCCATCATCCAAGAAAAGGTTTTAAGTGAGAAAACTAATGGTTAAATGATAAATCAACACTTGATTTATCAATCCGGTCATATCTCATATGACCCCACCAAAAGCAGTTCACCCGATCAATGTTCGGTATCATATATGCACATTTCAATCGGATGCATGCGCATATCGCATACGCGCACCACAACGTTTCGCCTGGACTGGGTAACTCCATTGTGGGACTCTAAGACTCGTCAATATGCCGGCAGAGGGTGATGATCATATCAAGTACCCTCAAGCCGCAAGCGGTCAGCTAAACGTAACGGCCACCCGGGTATTGAGCGATCAGAAGACAACAAGCGAACCTGCTACAACTCCCGTCGAGCCATCCGGCAACACTACCGTACAGTCCGGTCTCTTCGTCAGATATGCTGCATATCAAGCCTAGGGATGGTCACGTCGACCCCAATAACTCAATAAGTCGTGCCGGTGAATGGTCTATAACAGATCGAGAAACTACTGATAACACTTATCAGCAAATCTCAGCAGCCCTGGCCAGGGACTTGCTGTTATAACCATCGGGCACAGCACAACATCAACTCCCAATACCGGGAGAGACGAAACCCCTCCTATCGCTCATCGTCTTCGTGTGTCTCGGGACTGTACCCAACGGCCACCTGTTTGCACGACTCAGTAGAGCCGTGGTAGGGTGGCAATCAAAGTACAGTGGGAGAACACACAAGACTCCATGACGATCTCGGGTCTACAGACTAACCTGTACCAGTGTCACCTGAGAACTGCTATCCGACGATAGATATAATTCCATATAGGAGTTCTCGGTGAGTCCGTCCAGTGTACTCAGTCACCACTGAGCACCCGTATGTGATCTTCATGTCAAACATCGATGAATGTGGGAACATCCATCGCCCATCGTATGGGTCTAGTATCATATACGCTAGTCTACTCTGGTATATCAATGCCCCGTCTCGATATACCTACGACTAGGGACGTTCCAGGATATGCTTATAGACTACAGATGTCCCACTAGTATGATCTCCATCATAATCAGAGTAGTCAAGCCGATATCCTTAGGGCTTTATCAGCATGTATGAATGAATAAAAGCATGATCAAATCAACATGTCAGATAAAGAAGAACCAGATAGCATACTATCATGTCGAGCAAGAATGCAAACTGAATATATATACATGTATAGATACATCCACTATCACATAATGGCCTCTAGGGCATACATATATCCAACAATCTCCCACTTGCACTAAGGCCAGTTATTGGCGTATCTCATACCCAACATCTCAAAAAGTCGCTCATGCTGTGGCTGAGGGAGGGCCTTGGTGAGTGGATCCGCGGCGTTGTTCTTTGTATCTACTCTCTTAATCTCGATCTCGCAGCGATCTACAATCTCCCGGATCAAATGAAAGCGCCTCAGGATATGTCTGGACCGCTGATGGGATCTGGGCTCCTTGGCTAACGCCATCGCCCCATTATTGTCACAATACAAAGGTATTGGATCAATAATGGTTGGAACTACTCCTAGCTCCGAGACGAACTTCTTCATCCAGACGGCTTCCTTGGCGGCATCATTTGCAACAATGTACTCAGCTTCCATCGTAGAGTCTGCAACGGTATCTTGTTTGGAACTCTTCCAACTTACCGCCGCTCCATTGAGGGTAAATACAAACCCTGAGATAGATTTGCTGTCATCCTTATCACTCTGGAAGCTCGAATCGGTAAAGGCCTCCATTTGGAGATCTGTATTACCATACACCAAGAACAATTCTTTAGTCCTTCGTAAGTACTTAAGAATGTTCTTCACAGCTGTCCAGTGGTTCTCCCCTGGGTTGGATTGATACCTGCTTACAACACTAAGTGCATAAGCTACATCTAGGCGTGTACATAACATCGCATACATTATAGACCCTACTGCCGAAGCATAAGGTATAATGCTCATGCGAGCTCTCTCTTCATCGGTCTTTGGACAAGAATCCTTGGAGAGAGTGACTCCATGGCAAGCGGGTAAGGCACCCCGCATGGAGTCTTCCATACTAAACCTTTTTAGGATGGTGTTGATGTACCTGGTTTGGGACAATCCCAATAAGTTTTTGGATCTATCCCTATAGATCCTTATGCCCAGGATGTATGTGGCATCACCCAGGTCCTTCATGGAGAACCTTAGTGATAAGAATGATTTGACCGACTGTAGCATAGGAATATCATTTCCTATCAGAAGAATATCATCCACGTACAATACGAGGAATGTGACAGCTCTTCCTACAGCCTTCTTATAAACACAAGGTTCATCTGGATTTTTGATGAAATCAAACTCTTTGATAACATCATCGAAACAGATGTTCCAACTCCGAGATGCCTGCTTTAACCCATATATGGATTTAAGCAATCTACATGCTTTCTCGCTGTTCCCACTGTCAATGAAGCCCTCTGGCTGATCCATATAAACGCATTCTTCTAAATCTCCATTTAGAAATGCTGTTTTAACGTCCATCTGCCAGATTTCATAGTCGTAGTGAGCAGCAATAGCAAGTAGGATCCGAATGGATTTAAGCATGGCTACGGGCGAAAAAGTTTCGTCATAGTCCAAACCTGGTCTTTGACGAAAACCTTTCGCCACAAGTCTTGCCTTATAGGTCTCTACCTTCCCATCCACACCAATCTTTCTTTTAAAGATCCACTTGCACCCTACAAGTTTTACCCCAGGGGGTACAACGTCCAAAGTCCATACTTTGTTGGTGTACATAGACTCCATTTCGGATCTCATGGCATCCAGCCACTTCACTGAGTCACCACTCGTGATAGCTTGCTGAAAACTGGTAGGATCATCATCATCCATGATGCAATCTTCTCCGTTACCATCAATGAGGAAACCGTAGTACCTCTCCGGTGGGTGAGAAGTCCTACCAGACCTACGGAGTGGCTGAGGTTCTTCAGTTTCTGTTGCAACAGCCGGTTCAACCAAATCGTCATTTGTAGTTTGTGTCTCCAGAACCTCTTCTAGATCTACCACCTTGCCATCATCTTTATCTGTGAAAAACTCTTTTTCCAAGAATGTGGCATACTGAGAAACAAACACTTTTTGTTCCTCTTTGTGGTAGAACAGATATCCATAAGAATTCTTTGGATATCCCACAAAGTTACACATGACTGACCGTGTCTCGAGTTTGTCCGGATTCTGCTTTTTAACATAGGCCGGGCAACCCCAAATCTTAATTCTCTTAAGAGATGGTCTCTTCCCATTCCATATCTCATATGGCATGGTAGACACGGCTTTGGTTGGAACCCTGTTTAGCAGAAACGCTGCAGTCTCCAATGCATGCCCCCAAAACGAGACTGGTAACTCAGCGTCACTCATCATGGACCGGACCATATCTAATAGGGTCCTATTCCGTCGTTCTGACACACCGTTGTGCTGTGGTGTGTAAGGAGGAGTGAGCTGAGAGAGAATCCCATTCTCTTTTAGGAAGTTTGCAAATTCTGTACTGAGATACTCTCCACCTCGATCTGATCGAAGCATCTTAATACTCAAGCCGGTTTGTTTTTCTACTTCTTGTTTATATTCAACAAATTTCTCGAAAGCGTCGGACTTGTGCTTTAATAAAAATACATGACCGAATCTTAAGAAATCGTCGGTGAATGTAATGAAGTATGAAAAACCGCCTCTAGCCTGTGTAGACATTGGCCCACATACATCACTATGTATGAGGCCATGGAGCTGAGTGGCTCTTTCTCCGTGTCCGGTAAACGGAGCTTTGGTCATTTTACCCTTGATACAAGACTGGCAAGTCGCATAAGATTTATATTCAAAAGAGTTTAAATATCCATCTTTGTGTAACCTGTTTAGTCTTGTTTCGTTAATATGACCAAGTCTACAATGCCAAAGAAAAGCTTCATTTAATTCTGAAAGTTTTCTTTTATTAGTGTGTTGTATACTGAAAACTGTGTGTTGATTTAGGACATATATTCCGTTATTAAGCGTACCATACCCAACCAACATTTGATTTAGGTGAATGTTCATAACATTGTTCTGCAACACAAAATTATATCCTTCATTGTCCAACAAAGAAATGGATATTATAGTACATAGCATACTTGGTACAAAATAACATGGATTCAAAATCAAAATACATCCAGATGGCAACCCCAAGTGATACTCTCCCACTGCGACTGTATGTACATTGGAACCATTTCCAACGCGGAGAGTATGGTCACCTGTCTTCAAAACCTTGCTATTTCTCAGCCCCTGCATAGAATTGCAAATGTGAGAACCTAAACCGGTATCCAATACCCAGGAAGCAGAGTTTATAGAAAAACAGTTTTCCGTCACAAACGCACCTGAAGCAGAAGCATCAACATACTTCTTCTTGAGACTTAGGTACTCCGTGCAATTGCGCTTCCAATGTCCTGTCTTGTGGCAATGAAAACACTCGCCTTTCCCCGGGTCTCCAGCTGTGGACTTTCCCTTTCCTTTCACCTTTTTAAATCCGGCCTTAGGATTAGTGGGTTTCTTCTTTTTCTTTCCCTTGGCCTTAGCTTTCGGGCGAGAAGAAGAAGACTGTCCAATGGTCATAACGAGAGTCTTTGCTGACTTCATAGTGCTCTCTGCACTCCTTAACATATTGAGGAGTTCAGAGAGTTCCTTCTCCATGCCATGCATGTTAAAGTTCACTATGAACTGAGCAAAGGTGGAGGGGAGGGACTGCAGAATAATATCTATATATTGTTCATTGTCCATTGTCCATCCAAGGTCCTCAAGCTCTTCTATAAGAGCTATCATCTTCAAAACATGGTCTCCTACTGGTGTGCCAGGGGCCATTCGCATCTGAAACAGTTTCTTTGATGCTTCGTATCGTAATACGCGGGATTGCTCCCCATACAACTCCTTTGTATGGAGCAATATACCGTGAATGTCCATGTCCTCGTGCTGCTTTTCATGTGTGTTGTCCATCGATGCAAGCACGAGGCATTTTGCCGTGGCACAGTCAGCGTCCCATGTTTTGCGGACTTCAATGTCCGCAACTGAGGATTTTGGACCTGGGACGGGCGGGGCTGAAGCCGTGAGGACATATGATACTTTATCATAAGTCAAGGCGATCTTCAGATTCCTCAGCCAGTCTTTATAGTTGGTCCCATTCAGTTTGTTTTTATCTAGTAGAAGCTTAAGTCCAGTCATTGGTATCTGCCATTAAGAGAGAGAAAAGAATACACTCAGCGAAAGCTCTTGCACAGATTAGATTGGTTTATTATCTTGTCTAATCGATGTTTCCCACTGCTTTTTATCAAGTTTTTTTTTCAAACCTTAAAAAGAAAAACTAGCCAGGATTAATTACAGTCTACAACTTCGCTAACCGTTCAGCCAGGCCAGTGTCGGTACTTTGAGGGAGGTTCCCCGTGCTTTCGCACGGACCTAATTAGAGTAAACCTTGTTTTCCCAGAGGCGGAGCCCCGTTAACACCTTTCTAGACACCTAATGAGTTAGCTAATTGTAAACCGTAAAACTCTCCTAGGAGCAACTATTGCCCACAGTGGGATCGGGATCCAACCATCACATGGAAGGTATGCAATCTCATTGCAAATTTCAACACTTGAAATTCCCGATGTAATTTTTACCCCTAGTACTTATGACCTTAACTATAGTCAACAAATCATAAGTACCAGTCAAGTTCTACCCGTCATTTCTTGATCAATTAGACCCACCCATATGACCCTTAACTATGGTCAACAAAGTCGCATGAATGTCCTAATTAATCTGCATCATATGCAGTGTAGGAAGATATCACTTAGCTACCGTACACTACGCCTTAACTAAAGTCAACAAACGTAGCACGAATACTAAGTACTCTACTTCCTAAAATGACGGAGGGTTGCGAATGATTTTTGAGAAAATCTTTAACGCTTTGAACTTGATATCATTGTAGAATCAAACAGTTTTCAAAAGGAGTGGCTTAAGCTCCGCAGTTTTGAAATTTAGCTTTTTCATAAATAGCCGAGTAGTTTTTAAATCCGATTCTACAACATCTTTTTAGGTTTATTTTCTTTACATTAATCACATTAATGTAATCCCATCATTTAAGTCCTTAAGCCAATCACAGAAAAGAAACGAAAATAACACGTACGCTTATGCCATCCGCATTCACCGCAATGTTCCGTTAGGTTACTTAACTAACGGCATACCGGGACGGGACTAGCGCGGGTGTAAAACATAAGCAACGTCTACTATATATCATATATATAATATGTCATTCGTCTCAGATATCACAGAACACAGGCAGCAGAAACATAGATATAACGTGGGATATCCTAGGACGTCCGTATTTAGTATTTAGCCAGAATAGAAAATACGGATTCCACAGTCGCGATGAATAGCCAGGCCCACACCCTGGACCCCTACGAGAGCGGCAAGTGACCCTTCCAATCCTGGAGTTTAGGAGACCCGATCTTGACTCTTCGAGATGGCCTCCCACTGAAACCCCAGAACCCGGTCACCTGTGCTCCCCTCCTTGGGTCCATCCTAATGCGGAAAAGTAAATAATATACAACACTGGTGACACAACCTCAACCTGGAAGTGCCCCAAATAAAAGAATATTACATTACATTTGAATTTACATGAATGAAAATATAAAACTCTCATCTCACAAAAACCCCCCGGCTATTCTATCGCGACAATCCTGCACATCATATCTCAGCAACACATAATATCACATATCATCAACGTAAATAAGTATGCGTACCCCGATTGTCGTTGATGTATAGCAACGAAACCGGCGATATCGTACATACTACACTTACGGTCACAGAAAAGAAAGTGTAAAACTACAATATTTGGAATCCAGATTCTCTTTAGACATCATAAATGCGAAATATCACATATTTCGTATTTCATGCCTAAACTATATGAATTCCACATATTGTATCACATTCCAGACAAACAGATAGTATTAAAGTTTTCGAACGAACGATCAAGCACCAAAGATTCACTAAAGCTCAACACTTGAGCAGGGTTCAAAAATCCGGAGTGTGACACAGTAGTAGCGGTCCAGCCGTAGAAGGGTCAAGCCAACGCCTCACATGTGACACGCCGTACTGCCCCAAACCCTAAGGTTCAAAGGGCAGTTCGAGACGGTCACATAATCGAGTTAAGGTTTGTTGTCTTCTAGAGGGACCACCGCAAAAAGACTTGCACGTATCTCCAAAGTATTTAAACCCCGTGAATAGTGAGTAAATGATACTCGTTCAAACACTTCAATACTTTCTAATTTACCCGGAAAAGCTACGAAATAAAAATCCCGATCGAAATGACGAGTCCAAAACCATCTCCAGAATTTTTCAAAACCAAATACAGATTAAAAATATCCAAAAATTTATACAAGCAGATTCATGAATTACTGTACAAAAAGTATTCATCAATTCATATATACGGCCGCGGAACCGCGGCCTATTGCAAGCTTAGGCCGCGTTTCCGCGGCGAGAATCACTGTTCATGGAATAATTTTTGTACCGTAACCCTTCTTTTTTCCTGATGTATTTTTTACATATTTTTAATTCTGAAAAATGTCAATTTTTAGAAAATTTCCAGAGAGCACCCTAAAAAGTCGTATTTCGGTTCGATCGGAGTTTTAACTTCGTAAAAAGGTCGCCTAATGTTCTAGGTCGGCTCTGATACCAATGTAAGGTTTGTGTAGCACCCTATGAAGAGTTTTGAAGCATCACATGACCCAAAGTTTAAATTTTTATGGTGCTAAACGAACATGCAAAGGAATCGATCCTAGAAAATTAGGGTTTCGAAATATAAAGCGAACTAATCTAGGGTTTCGAGACTACAACCTTTGTAGCTCCCTTTCGCTAAACTCCTTGGTCTCTAGGGTGTTGAACGGAGGTCCTCTTGAAGTCCTCTTGTGTCCACGACGATCCACCACGGAGATCTCCGTCCAAGCTCGCAACTTCGTAAAACCGAAGAGAACACTCTAAACAAAACGGCTAAGCTTGTGTAGAATGAAGTTGGGGTTAAGTTTCTCACTTCAAAAACCTATCTTTAAATGGTATTTGCTCACTAGAAAAAACTAGAGAGCAAAAGAGAAAGAGGAAGAAGATGGTGGCAATTTTTTAACAAGAGGTAAAAAGATAACTCATGAGAAGAAAAAGAAATATATCAATATATATTTTATTTCTTCTCACTATGAACCATGGTTAAAGTGATGGAGACATTATTTAACTTGAGTTTTAAATGATAAAGAGAAGGATAACCCTAGGTTAGTGGTAGTTGAGCATGGTTAGGTCAAAGGAAGAATGTAGAAGCAAGAATGATTATCCTTTCCTTTTCATTTTCTTTTAAATCCAAAATCAAATAATAATCCATTATATAATCCATGGTGTGAGTCTTATATTGCCACCATTTCCATATGCTAACAACCATTATGGATGAATGTATGTATGTGTGCATGTATGCACATCCACATGTGCATGAAACTAGCATGAAAGAAAGAAAGAAAAGCACACATGCATGCACACATCCATCATCCAAGAAAAGGTTTTAAGTGAGAAAACTAATGGTTAAATGATAAATCAACACTTGATTTATCAATCCGGTCATATCTCATATGACCCCACCAAAAGCAGTTCACCCGATCAATGTTCGGTATCATATACGCACATTTCAATCGGGTGGATGCGCATATCGCATACGCGCACCACAACGTTTCGCCTGGACTGGGTAACTCCTTTGTGGGACTCTAAGACTCGTCAATACGCCGGCAGACGGTGATGATCATATCAAGTACCCTCAAGCCGCATGCGGTCAGCTAAACGTAACGGCCACCCGGGTATTGAGCGATCAGAAGACAACAAGCGAACCTGCTACAACTCCCGTCGAGCCATCCGGCAACACTACCGTACAGTCCGGTCTCTTCATCAGATATGCTGCATATCGAGCCTAGGGATGGTCACGTCGACCCCAATAACTCAATAAGTCGTGCCGGTGAATGGTCTATAACAGATCGAGAAACTACTGATAACACTTATCAGCAAATTTCAGCAGCCCTGGCCAGGGACTTGCTGTTATAACCAGTCGGGCATAGCACAGCATCAACTCCCAATACCGGGAGAGACGAAACCCCTCCTATCGCTCATCGTCTTCGTGTGTATCGGGACTGTACCCAATGGCCACCTGTTTGCACGACTCAGTAGAGCCGTGGTAGGGTGGCAATCAAAGTACAGTGGGAGAACACACAAGACTCCATGACGATCTCGGGTCTACAGACTAACCTGTACCAGTGTCACCTGAGAACTGCTATCCGACGATAGATATAATTCCATATAGGAGTTCTCGGTGAGTCCGTCCAGTGTACTCAGTCACCACTGAGCACCCGTATGTGATCTTCATGTCAAACATCGATGAATGTGGGAACATCCATCGCCCATCGTATGGGTCTAGTATCATATACGCTAGTCTACTCTGGTATATCAATGCCCCGTCTCGATATACCTACGACTAGGGACGTTCCAGGATATGCTTATAGACTACAGATGTCCCACTAGTATGATCTCCATCATAATCAGAGTAGTCAAGCCGATATCCTCAGGGCTTTATCAGCATGTATGAATGAATAAAAGCATGATCAAATCAACATGTCAGATAAAGAAGAACCAGATAGCATACTATCATGTCGAGCAAGAATGCAAACTGAATATATATACATGTATAGATACATCCACTATCACATAATGGCCTCTAGGGCATACATATATCCAACAACCCCAAATGAGACATGAGTTCTACAGTTAACCTACAGCAAACCTTGGGCACGTCGGCTAGCCAACTTCGTGCCCGAGTTGCCTCGGTCTAGAAGTGGGAGCCTATAAAAGAAGCTGGCGATGTGGTGCCCTTCCGGCGACGTGGTGGAGACCGGAGATTCCGCCGGGAGATCGGGACGACGACGAGAAGACCAAAGGACATGGATCGCTCGGTATATCTCTCTACCCTTTCTCTTGTTAGCTAGGTCTAGATTAATGGCCCGATCCGGGATTTTTGTCCGCGGTTGTGCCGGTTTACAAGTTCGTAAAAAGTTTCGTTTCCACATTCCAATCTCACAATTTTTATAATTTAATATTATTTTAATGAATATTTTAATATTCCGGTATAATTAAATACAAATAAATGGGGAAAAATTATGGAAAATTCAAAAATAGGGTATTTTATGGAATTATGCTATTTTTAAGTTTTTATGATTAGTTATAAGCTAATTTAGTGCTAATCGCGATTAAAAATCGCTAATCGGTTTTTTAGCATTTTTGTGCAAAACATGGACATATCATTTTTCTTACACTTGTGCATTTTTCAACCATGTTTCTTTTGGGGTTACTATTCTAGTGAGAATGGTTTAGAGAGGAAAGAAAAGGAAAAGAAAAAGCAAAGAAAAGATAGAGGTATCATGATTAGGAGGGAGGTAAGTATGTTGTTTACTTTTTGACTTGTAGAACCATTCCCCATGATTTTCCCCTACTCATTCTCTCTCCTCTCCCTCCCCTTGCTGCTGCTGCTGACATCCCTCTCTCTCTCCCTCTTCACAAAAACCCTAGATCCACCATGAAATCCACCCCAAAACCCTATTCCCATTTCACAAAAAATGTTCCCGAGCTCACTAGCTACACTTTGAGCCTAGCAAGAATGGATTTGGAGGACTTTGAGCAACTCAAGAATTTTCTTGAGTTGCCAAAGGAGGTAATTTCTGTACCCTAGAGTAGTAGTTCAAATTCTTATTTCATCCATGCTAGTTTCATATCGATATTGTGTCGTTTTGTGAACCTTGGAGATTTCAAGTTAGGGTTTAGGGTAAATCTGAAATCAAAGGTGAAATTGAGGCTTGTAGTGATCTTAGAACCCCTGTTGTGATCTTAGAACCCCTGTTGTGCAGGCAAATAGAAACCAATACCCAAAGCCCTAGCCCCAACCACCATGTTCTGGCCACCAATTAATTCCTTCTGGCCGCAATTTGCGGCCAGATTAGGAGGGAATTGCCTCGTTTTTGGTGCATGGCCCTATTTCCAGTAGTTTAGACCCCTGGTATGTATAGATTTGTCTAATTTGACCTAGGGTGAAATCTGGAACCTTTTTCCTTAGTTGCTGTTTTGGATTCGTGTTTCCGTATTCCATATTTTAACTCTGAATTTATGTATTGTGTTTTACCTAAGACTATTTGGCGTTTATACGGCGATATCGAGGATTGATTGATGGTTTTGGAGGCGTGCCCATAGGTTCTAACCTATAGGCCCCTTATCGTATCGTTTTGGGTTTCATGTGCCGTTTTAGATTTGATTTGGTTTTAATACGCATTTTGCGTTACGTTGATGTGTAGGTACCCCATGAAGACTTCGGGACGACAAGCAAGCGCGTGGCGACGTCCACAAATGAAGACGCAAGGTGAGTAGATTATATCTACGGGGGAAGTCGGGTGGATGGCGTATAGCATCCCCACGGTCCGTAGTTGATATACTATATATATGATAGTTATAGTGTGTCATGGATATTGTGTTGGGGTATTATGGATAGTTTAGGGTCAAAAGTAATTAGTGTAGTTCATAGTCGCGAACCCTAGAATAGATTTACACCTACACGCACACCCTTGCATATTCATTATACTTGCACTGTGTTTGATGATATTGGATGACATTGGAGATGAGTCCATGATGTTAGGCATTGTGACGCGAGATCGGTGATTTGATATGATTCGTATTTGGGATACGACTTGTGATCTCTAGCGGGCCTTTAGACGTGTGCTTACACACGCAGTGATAGATGGTATCGATTGTACTAGACTTAGATCAGTACCCCAGATTATGTGATATGAGATAGTGATACCTGATTTGTGGTGAGATAATGTGATATTGACCCGTACCCAGCTATTGGGATGCCGTACGATGATTTACCGTACGAGCCTATATTGATGATAGATCCGCACTCATGACTCGAGGATGTCTTACGATATACTTTATCGTACGCGATATTATTGAGGCGGGATCACCGACTATTATATCTATATATATATATCGACTCAGATTTAGGTGGTTTCCATACCCCTCCCGATTGACTTGATACTTAGATCTGTAGTTTGCATAGTAGATGTTAGACTAGACCCGAGTCATACCTATTTCAAAAACTATGAATCAGGAATATCTTAAAAGACAAGTAAAGGGATCCTACGGGTATTTTTCAAAGGACGTATCCTTCTTAAAAATACCGTAGCCCTTATTTTACTAAAAATCGTGATTCGTCTTATTTCAAATGA
Organism: Agapanthus africanus; assembly: GCA_030015575.1. Lineage (NCBI taxonomy): Eukaryota > Viridiplantae > Streptophyta > Magnoliopsida > Asparagales > Amaryllidaceae > Agapanthus > Agapanthus africanus. The sequence continues at coordinate 410,765,727 of CM057348.1, read as the reverse complement.
CATAACTGCATGACATATTCATATTGATGTAGATTCTTCACTGTGGCGTTGATTATTTGATTTCCGCATGTTCATACTATTCATATTGCTTTGCATATGTTTATTGCTATATTACTATCATGTTGCTAGGACACCAGCACCATTATCGATGATGCGTATGTTCCACGTACACTTGCTCGCCGGCTCACACGCTTCATCATCGATAATTGCCATGTCACTACACAGTAGTATTATTGCATCAGGATATGACCCTTGTATGTGCATATTGTTATTTCATGTGGCATGATATACTGTAATACTTGCATTTCATTTATATGTCACATACATCATGCTTATGATTATGCGCATTGAGATATGTTGTTTCCATGATATTTCTGGATCTGGGAACCGTCGGTATTTCAAAAGAGAATATATAATTGTTTTAAAAACCCGGTTACCCTTGATATGATATTTCAGTGCGTCCACCATGTGTTTTCTCGGTGCTGAGAGCGACATGTGAAACCCGATTCGAGGAGGCGGATGAGGCCGATTGCGGGTACATGGTGGACCCGGTATGGTACCCCGGGACGAGAACGGTTTCGCTGTGTAGTAGACGGTGAGCCTGGCAGGGGGATTACTACCTACCGGTGATTGTATTTGAGCTCGACGGATATCTGGAGGATACCGACCGGAGTTGAGAGATGGACATGGGCTGTCCCGTACTGCCGGGGCCGAGGGCGGATACCGCAGACGGAGCCCCATATGGACGAGGATTTACGTGCCGATGCTAGGCACAGGTTTCATGATGATCTCCATGATTTTGATTATATCCTCATATTTGCATGCATGATGCTTATTGTCATTGGGTGACAGGTGGACGGGATTCACATATATACAGACATTGATTACATACAGACTTTGACTACTTTGATCATACTTCATTTGTATATATAACAGGGTATAAGGGCGCTGTTATATATACCCTTACACCAATATTAGTGGAATGGGACGCTAATATATGTGTATTGATATCATATTTACTTCATGCAGACATACCTTACATTATGACAAGTTATTACCTGAGGCACTGGCACGAGTACTTGGCACTACATACATGATTAGTTGTTACATTGCCACCTTATCATGCTTCAGACTTACTCTTGAGGTTTATATCATATACTGATCGTATTGACCTAGGATTATATCTTGCATTCGGTTTCTGCTTGTAGATATTTTCTATTCACGAGTTGGCAACTCACCCCCGTTGTGCCACAGTTCTTGCAGGTTTGCCATACAGGTTCCATTGCGGCATTTCTAGCACACTGCTTCTTTTGCGAGTGATTTGCTTGGGTAGGTGGGTTCGTTTGTATCCGAACCACCATTGTACTTGTATTATTCCTTGTATCTAGAATTCCATCAACCAAAAACTTGTATATTGTTTCAGACTTAGACATTAGTGATGTATTATTCGACCTTAGAGTCGTGCTTAGTAGTAATGCGGTTTCCATGCTTATTGAGTTTCTTTTGGATTTGACCCTCGCCATTCAGCGTTGTATATTATATTGTTTGCGTGGTTGTGACCATCAATTGACGAAGGGCTAGCTCTCGCTTGGGGATGTCTTTTATCACTGCAAATATATATTGTTCTTGTTGTACCCCGTTCGGGGCCAGTTTTTACAAAAGAAACTCTGCCGAAATTTTTAGAAAAGACATTACATTTTTAAAATGCATATTCGGCTTAATTATTTAAAATATTTGATTTCAAATTATGTTTTCTCTACTTATTAAAAATCAGTTTCTTTATTTACTCTTAAAATGGTTTTAGATTTCTGGGCTTTTGGTTTACTTGGGTCAGATGGAGTCTTATAGACATCATATGGTTCAAGGGCCAGTCACGTGCTCTTTCGGGTCGTGACATCATGTCACCCGGGAACTGTTAACTGACGATAGGTATAATACCAACCAACAGTTCCTGACTAGTCATGTCCAGTGTACTCGTAACCTAACGAGCACCTGCATACTATCTCCAGTACGACGTATTGATGGCTGTGGGATAGAGCATCTCCCCTGCTGGGACGAGAAGCGTATGTACCAATCTACTCTGGATTATCGATGCCCTGTCTCGATAATCCTACGACTAGGGACCAGAATAAGGATGTGCTTATAGACTACCCAGCCTCCACTAGTGTGATCGCCATCATAACGCCGGTAGTCAAGCAATGATCCTAAGGGCTCCATCAATATGTATTAGCGATATGTTAAAAGAAACATATACACATATTAAGATAGAAACAAACCAAGTAGCATACTACTATATAGAGCAAGACTGTCGTAAACCCGAATATATATCCCAAGCTTCCAAAATGTATTATACAAACTAGTACTATACAATAGTGGCCTCTAGGGCATACATATCCAACAATTTGTAAAAAGCAATATAATATTATTTTGTGGGGAACATCCGGGTTGAGGTTATATCCACCGTTGTATATTTTCTTTTTACTGTTTTTGCTCCTAGAAAAGACCCAAGATGGGTTGCACAAACTACCGGGTTCTCGAAGTGCCTAGTGGCCTACTCACTTTGTTGAAGGATGTTGCTTCACTTCAGGAATTTGGCGGGTAGTTGGTCGCACCTATAGGGTCTAAGGTGGGGTTTGGCTATTCATCATGACCGTGGAACCTGTCTTTCATTAAGGGCTTGAATGAAAGATGGAATTTCTAGTATATCCAATGTATTCATTTGTGATCTGGAATGTTTATAAATGCGTGCGACGTATGGCTATTTATATATGAGATATCTAATAAACGTTGCTTATGTTTTGCACCCGCGCTAGTCCAGCCCCGCTCTGCCGTTAGTTAAGTAACCTAACGGTGAATGACGGGACCCCGTGGCGAATACTGATGGCATAAGCGTACGTTCTATTTTCGTTTCTTTTTTGTGATGTTTAGGAAACGCAAATGATGGGACAACATTGATGTGATCAATGTTAAGAAAAAAAAACCCAAAGATGTTGTAGAATCAAACATTATAAAATAGGTAACTCTAGTTTTTGCTTTGCATTGTGGTATTCCTTGATGAATATCCAGCACCTCATTCGATGATGAAAGGGCCGAGATCCCTTCACCGGGAGTGACCCCTTTAGCGACACTAGAAAATGTTACAGAACACTCGATTGTTTTTATAGTTGATCCAACTTTAGCTTTGCATCGTGGTATTCAGGAATATACAGCACCTTATTCGATGAGGAAAGAGCCGAGATCCTTTCACCGGGAGTGACCTCTTTAGCAAAATTAGAAAGATACTACAAAACCATTCGACTTTTAAAACTGGAGCTTAAACCACTCATTTCACTACATTCTACAATGATATCAAGTTCAAAGCATTAAAGGTTTTCATCAAAACCATCCGTTGCCCTCCGCCATTTTAGGAAGCAGAGTACTTAGTATTCGTACCACGTTTGTTGACTATAGTTAAGACGTGGTGTACGGTAGCTGAGTGATGTCTTACTACAAAGTATATGATGTGATCGATTAGGACATTCACATGACCTTATTGACCATACTTAAGGGTTATGCTGGTGGGTCTAAATCAATCACGGGTAGAACTTGACTAGTGCTTATGATTTGTTGACCATAGTTAAGGTCATAAGACAGTAGGGGTAAAAATCATATCGGGAATTTCAAGAGTTGAAATTGGCAATGAGATTGCATACCTTCTATTTGATAGTTGGATCCCGATCCAACTGTGAGAAAAAGTTACACCCGGGAGAGTTTTGCACTTTACAATTAGCTAATCCAGTAGGTTTCTAGAAAGGTGTCAACAGGGTTACGCCTATAGGAAAATGAGGTTTATTTTAATTAGGTCCGTGCGAAAGCACGAGGAACCTCCCTCGGAGTACCGACACTGGCCTGGCCGACCGGTTAGCGAACTTGTAGATTGCAATTAATCCTGGCTAATTTTCGTTTTAAGGTTTGAAGGAAAATTTGATAAAAAGCAATGGGAGACATCGATTAGATAAGATTAATAACCAATCAAATTATGCAAGAGCAATCGCTGAGTGTCTTCTTTTCTCTCTTTTAATGGCAGATACCAATGACGGGACTTAAGCTTTTATTAGACAAGAATAAACTCACGGTACCGAATTACAAAGATTGGCCGAGGAACGTAAATATTTCCCTGAACTATGATAAGGTCGGATATGTCCTGACTACTACAGCCCTTCCTAGCCCAGACCCTGATTCTTTAGTTGCAGATAAAGAAATCCGCAAGACATGGGATATAGACTGTGCAACAGCCAAGTGCATCGCGCTTGCTTCTATGGACAATGAACATCAGAAGCAGCATGAGAAGATGGACGTACAATCCATCTTTCTCCATACAAAGGACATGTATGGGGAGCAATCTCGTACTCTCCGATACTAGGCATCTCGAAAGTTGTTTCCGATGCGGATGGCTGCTGGCACGTCTGTAGGTGACCATGTATTGAAGATGATTGGACTTATCGAAGAACTAGAGGACCTGGATTGGACCATGGAGAACGAACAGTATGTTGATATTGTTCTACAGTCCTTTCCTCCTGCCATTGCTCAGTTCATTGTAAACTTCAACATGCACAACATAGAGAAGTCACTACCTGAACTCCTCAATATGTTGAGGAGTGCAGAGAGCACGCTAAGGGTAGCAAAAACTCCCACTCTAATTGCTGGGCCATCTTCCTCTTCCATCCCGAAAGCCAAGGCCAAGGGAAGGAAGAAGAAGAATCCTATCAAGCCGAGAGAAGGAGTGAAAAAGGCACCGTGAAAGGACAAGACAGGGTCTGCTGTATCAGAAAGAGGGGAATGCTTCCACTTCCACAAGACTGAGCACTGAAAGAGAAACTGAGTTGGATACCTTTCCGGTCTCAAGAAGAAGAAGCATGGTGATGCTTCCACTTCGGGTGTGTTTTTAACAGAAAACTGTTTTTCAATTAACTCTGCTTCCTGGGTATTAGATACCGGGTCAGGATCTCACATCTGCAATTTGTAGGGTGTTTTTCGTCACCCCATTGAGATGGGAATACGCGCGCGCTTGTCAGGCGTATACTACAGAATCCCCCTGCCTAGGGTAGGCCGGGGTTTATTTTTTGTGGGGATCCGAATCTCCGGCAGCCGCGGACTAAGCTGCCGTTAATTACCCCTCGCCTTTAGAGCGAGGGAACCTCCGATTGACGGGTTAAAATGGTCATATGAACTCAATGTGCATTGTGCGTGTGATGTGTTTTGAAAGGGGGTTTTGGGTATATCGGGAGCCACGCAGAGTTTTTACGGGGGTCCCGCTATCCGGATAGCTGGCTTGGGGTCAAGGGGGCTAGCAGCCCCCTTGCGGGGTGCGGGGCAGCGCCCCGTTAGAAATTTTTTTCTAACTGGGACAGTATCGTGGAGTATGTGTGTGTGTAAATATGTATACATATGTATATATATATGTATGTACATAAAAAGTGGGGGAAAAGGCATCCAAAGGATGCATGGGGCCAGCGCCTTGGGCGCTGTGCGCTAGGTGCTGTGCGCTCAGGCGCTAGAGTGCCACGTGTCGGCACGTGGGCGCTCTGCGCTTAAGCGCTGGGCACTTGAGCGTAAGTGCGCCACGTGTCGGTATAGGGGAGATTTGCGCTTGAGCACTTGCGCTTGAGCGCAAGCGCGCCACGTGTCGGCACGGGGGCGACCGGCGCTCGAGCGCTTGCGCTTGAGCATAAGTGCGCCACGTGTCGGCATGGGGGAGATTTGCGCTTGAGCACTTGCGCTTGAGCGCAAGCGCGCCACGTGTCGCACGGGGGCGACCGGCGCTCGAGCGCTTGCGCTTGAGCGCAAGCGCGCCACGTGTCGGCACCGGGGCGACTTGCGCTCGAGCGCTTGCGCTGGAGCGCAAGCGCGCCACGTGTCGGCACGCGGGCGCTCTGCGCTTGAGCGCCGGCGAGAAAAAGAGGCTTTTAGCCTAAAAAAAAGATTTCTCGAAAGAGAAATCAGAGAGGAGTTGGACTCCTGAGTGTGTTTTTGGGGTTAATGGAAGGGATTCTTCTTCTTACTCCTCTGTTAGCTGGATCTTGAAGATCAAGAGATATGGGATTTCTAAAAAAATCTCTTCTTTTTGAGATCTAATAGAAGATCTGAGTTCCCTCTTTATGGGTTTTGTGGTGAAAAACTAATTTGTTTTATAAAAAGAAGAGTAAAACTCTTGATTTAATTCAAGAGAAAAAAGAAGGTTTTGGAACCTTGAAGAAGGAGAAAAGATCTCAGATCTGAAAAATTTTGAGAGAGAGAAAAGTTCTTGGGATTTTTCATTATCTTTGCCTGTATAGGCTATACACTTTACACATAGCCCCTTGGGCTTCACAAAATGGCATTTAGCCTATCCTATGGCTCATGTGCTATTTCTTTTTGCACATAAGCCATGGGCTTTACAAAAATTTGGCTTTATGCCTATTTTTCTTACATTTATCCATAAAATAAAATAAAAGAAATGCAACAAAATTATTTATTACAAAAATTTTATCTTGGCATGGGGGGAGGCCGGCCGCTTCATGTTCTGGCTCGACCCGGGCATGGGCCCACTGGATATGGGCTTGGGCCCACTTGGCTTGGGGTTGACTTTGATTTTGACTTGGTCAACCGGGGTGTAAATTTTTACCCCAACAAATTGCCCCCCATCAATAAATGCACACCACATATGTGGGTCGTGTTCATGAAATTGATGGATCTTCTTTCACGTGGAGGCGACTTGATTTGGTTCCCGCTTTTTGGGAAGCTGGCACTGCCCTTTTTACGACATGGACGGTCGTTGCTTGACATGCCTCCGAGACGGAGTGTTCTGTGATAGACGTTTTCCCTGGCCCGGAGTGATCTGGTTCCCGCTTTGTAGGAATCCTGCGTTGCCCTTTTTGCCACTTGGACGGTCGATGCTGCCCTTTTTGCGGCTTGGGCGGTCGGTGCTGCCATTTTACCGACTTGGACGGTCGATGCTGCCATTTTAGCGATGTGGACGGTCGATGCTACCCTTTTTGCGACTTGGATGGTCGGTTCTGCCTTTTTTGTGACTTGGACGGTCGGTGCTGCCATTTTAGCGACGTGGACGGTCGGTGCTGCCCTTTTAGCGACGTGTACGGTCGATGCTGCCATTTTAGCGACTTGGCCGGTCGATGCTGCCCTTTTTGCGACGTGGACGGTCGGTGCTGCCATTTTAGCGACGTGGACGGTCAATGCTGCCATTTTAGCGACGTGGACGGTCGATGCTGCCCTTTTAGCGACGTGGACGGTCGGTGCTGCCATTTTAGCGACGTGGACGGTCGATGCTGCACTTTTTGCGACTTGGACGGTCGGTTATGCCCTTTTTGCGACTTGGACGGTCGGTGCAGCCATTTTAGCGACGTGGACGGTCGGTGCTGCCCTTTTAGCGACGTGGACGGTCGATGCTGCCATTTTAGCGACTTGGCCGGTCGATGCTGCCCTTTTTACGACGTGGACGGTCGGTGCTGCCATTTTAGCGACATGGACGGTCGATGCTGCCATTTTAGCGACGTGGACGGTCGATGCTGCCCTTTTAGCGATGTGGACGGTCGGTGCTGCCATTTTAGCTACGTGGATGGTCGATGCTGCCATTTTAGCGACGTGGACGGTCGATGCTGGATTTGACTTGCCCCGCTTCTTGCGGCGTCAGGGATGAAGTTGACTTGTTTCCGAGGTGGAATTTGATTCAGCCAGGGAGGTCATTGGTTGTTTGACTTGATGTGATTTTGGTTGACATCAGTATCGCTACGCTGGAATATGGTACCAGGAGCGAATCATCATCTGTCCTTGAGAGGATTTAGGGATTGGTTTTTTTTTGTTTGGCATCTGCATTGCTGCACTGGAATAATGCCAGGAGCAACTCATCATTTGCCCCGAGAGGATTTGGGGATTGGTTTTTTTGTTTGGCATCTGCATTGCTGCACTGGAATAATGCCAGGAGCAACTCATCATTTGCCCCGAGAGGATTTGGGGATTGGTTTTTTTTGTTTGGCATCTGCATTGCTGCACTGGAATAATGCCGGAGCAACTCATCATTTGCACCGACAGGATTTGGGGATTAGTTCTTTTTTTGTTTGGCATCTGCATTGCTGCACTGGAATAATGCCAGGAGCAACTCATCATTTGCCCCGAGAGGATTTGGGAATTGATGGCTTAGGAGGCAGGTTTAGATCCCTATTACCTAAGACTTTTCAATTATATAGGCCGTAAGGGTCCCATAAAAGCATTTTCTCCCTACGAGTCGAAAGGATCTCGTAGGTGTATTTTCTCCTTTGGAGTCGTGGGCACTCCTAAGTGTGTTGCTCCTTTGTGAGTCGTAAGGATCTCACGCGGGAATTTTCTCCTCTCAAAGTCGAGAGGACTTTGAGAGTGCATTTCATCTCCTTTTCACGAGTTTGCGCCCTTTCAGGTTTTCACAAACTCGCCGGCAGTCCTGCTGTTTTTACTCACGGAGCCCTTTCAGGTTTTCATCCGTGCCCATTTTGCTTTTGGACATACCTTTTTATTTTTTTATTTTTATTTTATTATTAATTTTTTTTGTGGGACTTTGAATGTGGTCTCACCGGTAGGACTTGGGAGAGATTGGGATTGTTTTACGCCCGTGGATTGAATACGGTTTTGCAGGATGTATGATCCAGACTGTAGGGCCGTAAAAAATTTTGGGACTTTGTCGGCGTCTGCATCACTGCACTGGAATATGGTACCAGGAGCGACTCATCATTCGCCGTTGAGGTATGGGATTTGGAATTTGGTTGGCATCTGCATCGCTGCACTGGAATATGGTACCAGGAGCGACTCACCATTCACCATTTAGGATTTGGGAGCGATGGCTTAGGAGACAGGTTTAGATCACTATCGCCTAAGGCTTTTCAATTCTATGGGCCGTGAGGGTCCCATAAAAGCATTTTCTCCCTACGAGTCGTAAGGATCCCGCAGGTGTATTTTCTCCTTAGGAGTCGTGAGGACTCCTAAGTGTGTTTTTCCTTTATGAGTCGTAAGGATCCCACAAAGGTTTGTTCTCCTCATATATCGTGAGGACACATGAGTGGGTCTTATTAATGGAGCATCATTCCCAAAGCGGAGACCAGCCGCGTAACTGGTGATTACGGTGGGGCACGGGTATGATGAGAATTATTTGAGCCCGTAGATTGTATACGGTAGTCAACTTGGGGACCAACCGTAGGGCAGGGAGAATTTTGAGAAATTGGATTTTGGTTGGCGTCTGCATCGCTGCACTGGAATGTGGTACCAGGAGCGACTCATCATTCGCCGTTTGGGGACTTGGAATTTGGAGCTTGTTTGGCATCAGCATTGCTGCACTGGAATAATGCCAGGAGCAACTCATCATTTGCCTTTGCCCGTTGTGGAACGATGGCTTAGGAGACAGGTTTGGGTCCCTATCACCTAAGGCTTTTCAATTTTATGGGCCGTGAGGGTCCCATAAAGGTATTTTCTCCCTACGAGTCATAAGGATCCCGCAGGTGTATTTTCTCCTTAGGAGTCGTGAGGACTCCTAAGTGTGTTTTTCCTTTGTGAGTCGTAAGGATCTCATGCAGGGTTTTCTCCTCACAAGGTCGAGAGGACTTTGCGAGTGTATTTCATCTCTTTTCACGAGTTTGCGCTCTTTCGGGTTTTCACAGACTCACCGGTAGTCCTGCTGTTTTTACTCACGGAGCCCTTTCGGGTTTTCATCCGTGCCCGTTTTGCTTGTGGACATACCGTTTATATATTTTTTTTATTTACTTCTTTTTTTCTTTTTCTCCTTTTTTTTGCCGCTGGTGGGACTTTAAAAGTTTTCTCACCGGCAGGATTTGGGAGAGATAGGGGTCATTTACGCCCGTGGATTGTATACGGTTTTGCAGGATGTACGATCCAGACCGTAGGGCTGATGTGCTCAATTCGCCTGCGACTTGGAGCATTCACGTGTAGTATTTCGTGAGATATCGGCCATTGATGGGTGGCATGGGCCTTTCTCCCTCGGCACTTATTAGTTGGTAGGATCCTCCGTTGAATACTTTCTCAATGACGTATGGTCCTTCCCAGTTTGGCTCGAATTTTCCATTGGCATGTCGATTGGGGATGATCGGTCTTTTGAGGACCAATACCAATTCACCTTTCTTGAAAGCGCGGAGACGGGTTATCTTGTTATAGGCCCGTGACATTTGGGCTCGGTATAGCTCCAGGTTTTGCTGCACCGCGAGCCTCTTTTCTTCGAGCGCGTCGAGCTCTTCAATCCGAAGGAGCACGTTTTCCTCTTCCGTCAACTCGTGTTGGATGGCCATTCTTAAACTTGGAAGCTCGATTTCGAGGGGGATGATCGCCTCCACTCCGAAGAGCAATGAGTATGGAGTGGACTGTGTTGGAGTACGGTGCGTGGTACGATATGCCCACAACGCCTCGTGAAGCTTGAGATTCCAGTCTCTCGTGTTGGCTGAAGCATTTTTCCTCAGGAGCTTGCATAGAGTCTTATTGAAGGCCTCGGCTAGCCCATTGGCTCTTGGATTATAGATGGAAGAATATCTCCAGTCTATCTTGTGCTGAGTAGCGAACCTCGAGACATTGAAGCTCTTGAAAGAAGGCCCGTTGTCAGAAATGATGCTTCTTGGTGTACCGAAGCGGTATAGAATATATTATGCTGGAAGAATGTCAGAATATCTTTTGTCTTGACTTCTTTTAGCGGGACAGCTTCAGCCTATCTGGAGAAGTAGTCTGTCGCGGCCAGTATGAACCGGTGGCCTTTGGATGACGGAGGATCAATTGGGCCAACAATGTTGGTGCCCCAGACTTCGAAGGGCCACGACGCCACTGTAGGATGCAACGGATTGGGATGCTTATGAATGAAATCACCATGGATTTGGCAGATCTGACATTTCTTTGCATGCTCTCCGCAATCCCGTATCATGGTGGGCCAGTAATACCCAAGCCGCTTGATTTGAAGTCGCATCTTGGGGCCAGATTGGTGAGCACCGCAAACGCCCGAGTGAACATCTTTCATGTCCTTTTGGGTTTCGGCCAATGACAGACACCTGAGCCAGAGTTGGTCATATGACCTGCGGTATAACGTGTCATTTACAAACACGTATCGGAGAGCTCTTTTCTTCAGCTGAATCCTCGCAGATTTTTCTTCGGGCAGCTTGTCGTATCGGAGGTACTCTATGAATGGTTCTTTCCAATCGGGCTCGTCTTGGATGATCGAAGCTTCTTCGGCGGGACTGCTCTTCTGTTTCGCGCTTTCCTCTTCTCGTAGAGAGACTGGGAGTAGAATTTGCCGGCTCCTGACTGTGATCAGAATTTCGTCCATGTCAGGATCAGCCAACTCCTTGGCTAAGCGAGCGAGTATGTCGGCTTTTCCGTTCAATGCTCTGGGGATTCTCATTTGTTCAATATGAGTGAACCGTTTCATGAGTTCCACCACCCGGCCTCTGTACCGAGCTAACTCGGGTTTGTATATCTTATAGTCGCCGCTTACTTGGTTGACGACAAGCTGGGAGTCACCGTAAACCCGCAGCCAAAGAATTTCCATGTCTATGGCGAGCTCCAAGCCAGCTATCAGAGCTTCATACTCAGCTCCGTTGTTCGTTCGAGGCTCGGTGAGAGCGAAAGAATGCCGTAGGGTTCCCATTGATGGTGTGATGAACACCAATCCTATCCCTGCTTTTATCTCCGGGTCGCTTGATTTACTGGAGGTCCTTATTGATGAGGCTCCATCGAAGTAGAGCTCCCAACATGGCCCATCTTCCTCAAGGTGCAGCACTTGTTCGTCGGGTAACTCACAATTTAGCGGCGACCCTTCTGGTATAGGATGAGCGGCAAGGAGGTCTGCAAGAGCTTGCCCTTTCACTGCTTTCTGACGAGTATAAACTATGTCAAACTCAAGTAGCATGACGGCCCATCTTGCCATTCTGCCGGCTAGGCTCGCTCTGGTCATCAAGTGTTTGAGCGGGTCGACCTTGGAGATCAGCATAACCCGATGAGCGAGCAGATAGTGCCTCAGCTTCTTCACAGCAAATATCAGAGCCAGGCATTGCTTTTCGATTGGGGAATAGTTGTGTTCCGCCCCGACTAGAGTTCGACTGAGGTAGTAGAGGGCATTTTCTTTTCCCTCCTCGTTTTTCTGGGCAAGGAGCGCACCAAGTGACTCATCTAGCGCAGCAGTGTAGAGAATCAGCGGTTTATTTGGAATGGGAGCGGCCAGCACTGGAGGGTGCAACAAGTATTGTTTGATGCTTTCGAACGCTGCTTGACATTCGGCATCCCAGATAAAAGGAGCTCCTTTCTTCATGAGCTTTGAGAAGGGCCTACATCTCCCCGATAAATTTGAGATAAACCTCCGTATATAAGCAAGCTTGCCTTGAAAAGATCTTAGCTGCGTCAGACTCTTCGGAGGGGGCATCTCCATGATGTCCTTTATCTTTGATGGGTCAACTTCGATCCCTCGATGTCGGACTATGAAGCCCAGGAATTTTCCCGATGACACGCCAAAAGCGCACTTCAGAGGATTCATCTTCAGATCGTATTCCCTCAGTCTGGTGAGAACGGTCCTGAGATCTTGGATATGATCGGCCTTGGCTTTAGTCTTGACGACCAGATCATCAACATAGCATTCGACGACTTTATGGATTAGGTCATCAAAGATATTAGTCATTGCCCTTTGATATGTAGCACCTGCGTTCTTCAGTCTGAATGGCATTACCTTGTAGCAATATATTCCGATCGGGGTTCGAAATGCTGTGTGCTTCTCATCCTCAGGCGACATCTTGATATGATTATATCCAGACGAGCCATCCATAAAGGTGAACAGTTCGCTATTTGAGGTGTCATCGACCATCATTTCCATGACCGGTAGCGGGAAGTCGTCTTTAGGACATGCCTTGTTGAGGTCCCTGAAATCGACACAAACTCGGATCTGCCCATTTTTCTTCTTCTCTGGGACTATGCATGCGATCCAGTCTGCATATTTCTCTTCCCTGATGAAGCCGGCATCGATGACTTTCTTGGTTTCCTCGATGCCTTTCCTTCCAGTTCCCTTCTCATTCTTCAAGGAGCTTGTTTGACTGGTTTAGCATCAGGAGATATAGCCAACTTATGTACGGCCACTTCAGGGGAAAGGCCAGGCATTTCTTTGTATGTCCACGCGAAGCAGTCGACGAACTCATGCAGCAGGGCAATTATCTGCGCTTTCTTTTCTTCTGACAAGAGCGAGCTGATGTAGGTCGGCCTTGGATTATCGGGCGTTCCGAAGTCAATCTCGGTTAGCTCATCAAATGTTGCTTGTCCGCCATCTTCGAGCTCTTGAGGAGCTTCTTCTGGCTCGGCTATCTCGTCATCATCATTTGATCTTTCGCTGGCCTCACCAACATGGATCATATAGCACGCTTTGGAATCAGGTTGAATGTAGCCTATGCCCCGTCTATCTGGAATTCGTCCATCGATGAGTGCTCGGACCTGGGGCGGATACCATAGCGCTTTGTAAAACTTTGCTTCGGACTCCGTTTGATATAACCGGCATTCGTACTTCTTAAAGTATTCCCGCATCTTGGGTGTATAGTATCTGGGATTGAGGACGGCTCTTATGCCTCTCTCATAGGGAAGGCACGCGACAGAAAGGTCGTCCGGGTGCACAACGGGGTTTGACCTGTAAAACAGGATGCTCTTCTGTCCATTTTTCCTCCCGGGCACGTAGAAAGTTTTCAGCTGGTCCACGGTAGAGACTGACAATGCGTCGAGCTCTTTGCACATCCGTTCCGACACCCTTGTGATGGCCAGGGACCCTTCTGCGACTTCGAAGGTCTCTCGTAGTTTCGCTTGCTGCATGGGGGGCCAATCTGCACAGCTGTTGCGCGGCAGGTCCTCTTCTTCTGACTCTTCAGTGTCACTGCCAAGATGAGGGCGGACTTTGCTGCTAGATGGGCCTTCAGTAACAGATTCGTCTGTATCGCTGCCGAAATGAGGGCGAGTTTTACGGAAGGACGGGCTTCCAGCGTCGGACTCATCAGTGTCGCTGCCGAAATGCGGGCGCACTTGGGTATTTTTGCTTTTTAAAGTGACAGCCGGCGCAGATTTGCTTTTGAGTCTTGGGGCCGGTCTATCCTGAGTCAGTTGTGGCTTAGCATTTTGGTGGTTCATAAAGTACCGAGAATCTTCATATCGGACTTCATGCACACCGAATGGCTGGATGTCTCCGTCAATGCGTCTTTCTTCACCATTTTTAGTATACTTCATGCATTGATGGAGAGTTGATGGAATGATGCCGTAATCGTGGAGCCACGGCCTCCCCAAGAGAATCTTATAAGATGTGTCGGCGTCGATCATGTATATCTTAGCTTCAGTTTGCAGATCCCCAAATTTGATTGGCAAAGCTATAGACCCCCAGAACTTGCTGGCAATTTTGGTTGAAGCCTTGAATGACAATCCTTTCCCTTGACAGGTGTCGGACGTCCATTGACAAACTCTTCAGAGTTCGCAAGTTCATGATGTTCACTGAGGACCCCGGATCAATCAATATGCAATTAATTCGATCTCCGTCGCTGTACCCGGTCACGTAAAGCGGCCGATTATGCTCAGCCTTTCCCAATAGCAAGTCTTCATCCTTAAATGTGACTGCGGCGGCATGCAAAGCGTGCTGGGCTTATTTCATATTAATTTCCGCAAAGTGAGCCTGATATCGCTCGGGGTTTTGTAGAGCGTGAATGAGAACATCTCTAAGCTCCTTAGATAGGACCAAGGCGTCGTAGATGCTCAGGAGAGACGGAAGCTTCCGGAGATGTGCCAAGACATTATAGTCCACCGAGGAAGGACTTATGTTTTCATCGGCCGGTTCTCTGCCATCTTCTCCATTAGCGACTTGTTTTTCCTTCCCTTTTGGGGCGTTGCCCTGATTTTGCGGTAGAGCCCTGCCGCTTCTGAGCTGGATTTGATTGGCCTTTGTGGTGAGCTCCTCGTCCTCTTCGGGAAAACAGAGCTCATACTCGGAGTCGCTGCCAAGATGGATGGCGTAGCAGGTCACTACTGGGATCTCTTCATTGGAGTCTTCTTCTAACTCCTCCAGAATTTGAGCCGCTTGTACAGGGAAGAACTCCTTCAATTGAATCAATGTTCTTTCCTTTTGTTCATATTCTTCGAGGGAATCGATATATTTTTGAATGGTCGATCTCCCTGCAGACTCTTTTTCGCGCCGAGCTGCACTTTTCTTCTTCTTGAGCTTCTTGGATTTTGAGCCTAATGGAGCCGCATTGGCAGCTGGACTGGTAGGCTTCTTCTGCCCTTCCCATTCCGCCCTGGGTTCTTTCCGAAGTAGCTTTATCATCTTCTTCGTCTCATTAGATATGTGCGTACTCCACGGAGGCCGCGATGATTCCGTTTCATTTCTCGGGGCAGCGGGTTCGGCTGTCTGCTCCCAGAAGGCTTCAACTTCTGTCTGTATAAAATTGGTGGTTGCAACTTGATTGTTCACCAACACACTTTTGGACAGCTCGATTTCTCCAGCCTTGTACTGCTTCTCGACCTAGTCTTTGAAGATATAGCAATCCTCGATCGCATGGCTCACTACTCGGTGGTACGGGCAATACAGAGGATTGTCGGTCATTTTTGCTTCTTGGGGTCTTTTCGACTCCGGCAATTGTAGGCCGTTGTTCAAGGAATCTTTAAATATCTTGCGGACCTTGTCCCTTCTGAAAGAGTAAACCTTGTTCTTTTTCTCCTCTAGGGAAGGTCCATCTCCTCCCAGCAATAGTGTCACGACCCGAAAGTACGGAACGTGACCGGCACTTAGATTACGAAGCGTCTAGATGCGCCACGTAACCTAAGTAAGCCGAAGCCCAGAAATCTAAACCATAAAAAAAGAAAAAGAAAAAGATAACAAGTTTGAAAGCATCAGCAAATTTTCCCAAAAATTTCGGCAGAGTCTCCTCTGTAAAAACTGGCCCCAAACGGGTACAACAAGTATAATACATATACACAATAAAAAGCATCCCCAAACGGGAGCTAGCTCTACGCCAAAAGGCGGAAACAACCACACCAATGCACAATACTATACAACGCCAAAGGGCGAGCCTCAAAACTCAAAAGAAAACAAAACTACCAGATATCATAATAATACAAGCGCAACTCTAAGGTCGAAACAAATAAATGGTCCAATAAACTATCAAGTAATACAAGTTTGGTTGATGGAGCTTTCTAGATACAAATGAAATAATAAAAATACAACGGCGGTTCAGATACAAATGAACCAACCTACCGTGCAAATCACCCGGAATGCAAATGATGTGCCAGCAACTGCCAAGGGACCCTGTACATCAACCTGTAATAAAATTTGGCACAACGGGGGTGAGTTGCCAACTCGTGAGTAGAAGACATCTACGAAAAGAAATCGAATGCACGGCGCTATCCTAGGTCATAATAATATACTAATCAACTACTAGTCATCAAGTAACACAGGATAATAAGCTACGTGTAAATGCAGATACTCCATGCTCATGTCAGAACCTCGAGTAATAGTATGTCATGTGAATGAATATGCATGCAATATGACTGTAAAACAATCAATCCTGAAATCTAGATGTATCTGTATAAAGAAGATCTTTAGCTTTTATCATGGTAAAGAGTGTATAGAAATCTGAAACATCAACGATGAAATCCATGGAAATCCGTGTCAAGCATCGACACAAAACACGTAAATCTCAAATCTCAATACCTCATAATCTCAATGTCTCATAGTCTCAATATCTCGGGCTCCGTCAGTCCGGTTCGGCCCATATCATCAAATCTCACGACAACGGTCGGTATCCTCCGGATATCCGCCGCGCCAGACATCACCGGTAGGTAGTCCTTCCCCTGCCAGGCTCATCGTCTACAACTCGATCTTCTTGTCCCGGGGTACCATACCGGTCCCACCATGTACCCGAGACGGTTCATCCACTCCTCGAATCGGGTCTCGAAATCCAACAGAAAACATGAAATCTCATGGTGGACGACACAAACATCACAAGAAAACCGCATCTTATGTTTTAAAAAGAGAGGAGGAGAGAGAAGTTTTTGTATATTCTTGCGGTTTTCCCTAAAATCCATAAATCTCATAGAAATCCAAAATCCCAAAATCATGAGTAAGTATATGATAAGTGTCGGCATATGCCCCATAATACTGCATGATAACATGAAAATGCGAATGCATGAAAGGTCTAAGTAATAAATACCATGTCTATACTGATACCAGAGAGTAATCACAATACTACATCGATCTAGCTGTTAGCTGATTTTATCAATAAAAGATACTATGATCTAAAGTGTACGTGACATAGCAATTACCGATGATGATGTGAGTGAGCCGGCAAATAAGTGTACGTGGAACATGCGCATCATCGGTAATGGTGCTCGTGTCCTAACAGGCAGAATTTCATATTAACTACAGAAACATATATATGAACATGCAACGTGATGATTACAATCTGAATATAAAGGTAAAATGTGTACTAATCACTCATTTGGAACATACATATCTAACTACCACTATATGACTCGAGCCTAAATTAGTATCTATCTAAGGAACTAAACTTAAGAAACTAGTCGATAGGAAATAAGAATCCACCTAAGGTCTAAGTCCATATCTGTAATAGTCGACGATCCAGCCCCAATAGCGTCACGTACGTAGTACGAATTTCTCGAATCAAGAGTGCGGATCAATCATCACATCAATGCCTCGTACGGTAAAATCCATCGTACGGCATCCTAATATCGGGGTACGGGTCAAGTATCACCTACGTACATCATCATTCGTTTAATATCATCGTCAATTTATCCTCAGAAATATCATGTCACATAAATCATATCGTGATTAAGTCGCATTTATATCACATCGTAATCAAGTCACGCCTATATGATATCGTAATCAAATCACACATATATCATATCGTGATTCAGTCACAGGTTACAGTCCGGGTTCTATTTTAGAGTCTCATATACCTCCCCATATCACGTGTATATGTTATATGTATGTGTGTGTGTGTGTGTATATAACCCTACACCAAGTCAAATGTATATGTGTGCATATGTGTCTACCGGAAACCTACGAGTTCCCTCCAAGGCATTCATTCTCTAGTTAAGTCTTCCCAAATCGGTCTAATCCAACCTAAAGTCTTTAATAGTATCCTACTCGCCAAGAATCTAAGGTCACGCCCTACTTCCTAATAACAGTAAGTAATGTCCCTATTTATGTTTGCAGGGGTGCTAAACGCCATCCACCCGATTTCCCCCGTAGATATACATCTACTCACCTGGCCCTTGTCTGTCGAGGTCGATGACGCCACTCTCATCCTTGATGTTCAAAATCCACATGAGCGTGCCCTTACATCCACTTGCCCATTTCTCTTCATCATCTATCTACCCATCTCAATCAAGCTGTACCCTGGCTCCTTCTTGTCCACCATCTTCATCCCTTTCCGATCCGAATCCCTTATTATTCTGACTTCTGCCTACTTCCGCAGCAATGCATGCGCACCTGTTAAAAGAATCGAGTCGATTGGGTGCTCATCGCCCAAAGCCACTAAGGCTTCTTGTGCAAGCTTACAAAGCCTGAAATATCCATGCACTTTTAAGATCAGGAATGATATTTTGTATGATTTGATCAGATTTGCTGCATAGATTTTAATCTTCTAATGATGGTAAATATTAGTAAAGGTTGATATGGTGAATATCTTTATTCACAATTCCAATATTTTTGTGTTGCCAAGTGCATGCAAGTAGTGGTGCACATGCATTTTGTGTGAGCTCATGCACCAGCTGTGCTTTTCATTTGAAATTAAGTAGTTTCCCTGTGAATCACACAACTCATAGCATTGTTAGCTAGTTGATTTGTGCCAGGTTTCATCTGGTTGTTGAATCACTTATTCACTTGTTGCTCTGTGTTAAAAATTTATGCAAAACTCTGAAGTTGTGTTGAGCCGAGAAATATATGAATATAGTCTTCAGATAAAGTGGTCGTCTTAAAATTTATCATCATACAAACAGTGATGGGTGATAGCGAGGACCCTCATCTAAAATTTTATCAAAACTATAGCAATCCCTTCACATTTCCAAATTAGAGATGGAAAGTTAATCCACACAAATTTAGAAAGGTTGCTGAAAAATCAACTGGAAGTAATAGATATTTTTGGAAATTGATGCGGCATAAGTTCACCAAGCAAGCATTGTGTATGGAATCCCCAACAATTCTATAAACAAATGGAGTTATGACATGAAGCCCCAAGATAAGAACAGTCACAGGGATCGCAGGGAAAATCGATTTAAATCTCCAAGAAAACCCAACGAATTGCAATTATACAAGGTAAACAGCAGCAAACACAGACTCCGATGATATATGCAATACCAACACAGAACACCACAAAGAGCACATCAAATGCCAGATAAACTACAGAAAGCCAGTAAAGTTGGGGTGCATCATGTGACATAGCTTTGCCTCATGTAGTTGTTAGTGTTTATGCCCTAGAAGGCCATTACTGTATCATACTAGCTTGTATATTACTTAATGGAAGCTTGGGATATTCACATGTATATAACAGTCTTGCTAAACATGGTAGTATGCTACTTGGTTTTTCTATCTTAATATGTAAGTGTACGTATTGATAGAGCTCTTAGGATCTTTCTTGTCTACCAGCGTTGTGATGGCAGTCACACTAGTGGGGGCTGGGTAGTCTACAAGCACATCCTTATTCAGGTCCCTGGTCGTTGGATTATCGAGACAGAGCATCGATACTCCGGAGTAGACTGGTGTGTACGCTTCTCATCCCAGTTGGGGAGATGGTCTGTCCCACAGCCGTCAGTACATCGTACTGGAGATAGTATGCAGGTGCTCGTTAGGTTACGGGTACACCGGACAGGACTCACGGGGAACTGTTGGTTGGTTTGATACCAGTCGTCAGTGAGCAGTTCCCAGGTGACATGAGTACAGCATAGTCCGCAGACTTGACACTGCTACTTCGCCTCGAGTGTGTTCCACTGTTCTTAGATTGCTACCCTACCACGGCTCAAAGGAGTCGTGCAAACAGGTAGCAGTTGGGTGCAGTCCCGATCACTTGGAGGCAGTGGCGGTTAGACAGGATTCGTCCCTCCCGGTATTGGGAGTAGATATCGTGCTGTGTCAGAGAGCCATTACGCAAAGTCCCTGGCCAGGGCAAGCGAGATTTACTGGTAGGTTCCAGTAGTTTCTCAGGGTGTAATGGGCTTCGCTCCGACACGACTTATACCGCTATTAGGGGACTGACGCTTGCCGCCCCCCTAGGCCCGATATGCGATAGTCTTGGACGAACGGACCGGACTGTATGGAGATTGTCACATCAGACTCAGTAGGAGTTCGGATGGGTTTCCTCATCGGCCTTCTTATCGACAACTACCTGGGGACCGTTACGTACAGCTAGTGCCGCTTGCGGTCTGTGGTTAAACCCACTGCCAGCGTAGTAGTCGAGTCTCTAGAGTCCCACACAGAGAGTTTCCTACTCCAGGCGAAACGATATAGAGGTCGCATGGTTTTGCGACAAAGGGTTCGGACGCATACGTGCGTTTACGCGCGTACGACTTTCGGACAGTTTTTACCAGTCGGCTTTGGTTTAAGCCAGTTACTGGTATCCGGTTATTGGATTTTTACAGTCTAAAGTTTTTCCGTATTTTTGCGGATCGGAGGGGCGTTCTCGTAATTGTACGAGAAGCTTCTAGAAGATGGTGACTAAGGAGGGTTATGTGTCATATTCATTGAATGAGTTATATGAGTCATGGTGGTGATTCATTCATCTCATTAATGCACATTTATTGCTTAATGACTCATGCTAATGAATCACCACTAGATATTTTATGAAGCATGATTATTCATCACTCTTTATTCTTTTCTTCTTTTTAGATAATGCTTCATATATATTATGATACTCATAACTTATTCAACATAATATAATTCACATTCTCTCTCCTCAAGCTCTCTCTCTTCAAAAGACTAATCCTCACCCTCATGTGTTGAGATCTAGGATTAGTTAGACTAATCAATCCATAACCATCACTCTATTTCATTCTATCTTCTTTGATTAGCAATCCAAGAAGATTAGTTGCCTCAAGTTTAGAGGTTTAGCTTGGAGTTTTGCTCTCGGGTGGATCGTCTACTACCTAGAGAAGGCCGAGGAGAACAAGGAGATCGTAAAGACGAAGGACTAGTTTCATTAGGTATAATCCCTAAACACAATAGTTATGAAACTCTTTGTGTACGGTTAGTTATCGTTTAGCTTCGATTCAAGCGGTTAGTCGATGTTCGTTCACTAAACAAGTTCGTTTTTGAAAATTCCGCCTCCCCACAAGTATTGGGGTGTAGTACATCGACTTACAGTGGTATCAGAGCCTCGCTAAACAATAAATAACTTAATTGCAAATTTGTACGAATTTCGAACGGAAAAACGAAGCCGGAAAACCCTAAAAAATACAAGTTTCTGTCGAATTTAAAATGATGTCCTAAAATTTTTCAGGTAAGTGCAGAAAGCTTGAAAAGGGTCCAGAAGAACACCCATGAAATTTGAGCCCATGAATCGGCTAAAGCGCCGCGGAAGCGCGGCGGATCGAACCGATCCGCCGCGGTTCCGCGGCCGAGTTGCCGAGTCATGGACTCATCTTTCATGTGTGGGTCCTCTCTGGTATTTGGGGTTTTCTGGAATATTTTAATTTTGCTCAGGTTTCCAGTTTACAGAGCAGTTTTTGGAGCAATATTAAAGATGTTTAATCGATCGAAATTGTACAGTATTTGCATGTTGGATTATATCTGTGATTGATAAATGTGTTCGTAAACCTCCCCTAACTGCTAGTATGTCGGTTGGTAGGGGGTTGCACATTTCTGTAATGGTTATATCTGTTTGTGCATATAAACTGTATTGGACTGTTGTGGTGTATAGCCGGGGTTTGCAATGGGTTATTGTTTAATTCATTTGTTGTAAATGTAATTTGTTGTAATATTATTTTTGCGGGGCACATCCAGGTTGCGGTTGTAGCTACCGTTGTACTATTTCATTTTACTGTTTTTGCTCCTAGGACAGATCCAAGGCGGGGTACACAAACTGCCGGGCGGGTAGTTTGCCGTACCCGTAGGGATCTTGGGTGGGGTAACGGCTATTCATCACAACTGTGTAATCTGTCTTTTCTTGCAGGCTCAAAAGAAATACAGATTGCTAGCAAATCCAATATTGTTTATCTGTGTTCTGGAATGATTATCATTGCGTCAGACGAATGTAAAATATCTATATTTATTGTAGCTATTTAGACGTCACTTATGTTTTACACCCGCGCTAGCCCAGCCCCCGCTCTGTCGTTAGTTAAGTAACCTAACGGGTGATGACGGGACCCCGTGGCGAATGCGGATGGCATAAGAGGACGTTGTATTTTCGTTGTTTTCTGCAATGATAGGTTAATGATGGGACGCATTATCTATAATGCAAAGAAAATAAACCAAGTTTAAATCGTTGGAACAATTTAAAAGAAACCACTCGGTTATTTTTAAAACGGATATTTTTAAATGCGGAGCTTTAACCACTCCTTTTAAAAGCTATCAGGTTCCTTCGGTTATATCAAGTTCACTACGTTCACGGTTTCGCCAAAACCAGTCGTAGCCCTCCGTCATTTCTTATGAATGGTCAGTAGTATTCAAGCTATGTTTGTTTGGCCCTTAGTCAAGACATAGTGATTGGTAGCTGCTGGGGTATTCATTTGTTGCATAGATAGATGAGTTGGTTTGGGACAGTCGTATTACTTTGTTGGCCCTTAGTCAAGAGTATATACGGATGGGTTCAAATCAACAGGATAATGATGGGCAGAACTTGACATGTGACTTATGATTTGTTGGCCCTTAGTCAAGATCATAAGAACATGGGGCAAAAACATATATCAGGAATTTCTAAAGAAACTGAAATTTGCAAAGAGATGCATACCATTTGGAGTTTGATGAATGTTGGTAGGATTCCTTCAACATTATCATACGATGATATTTGGATCCCGATCCTACTGTGAGTATATGCTACTTATCAGGATATTCGTCACTTAACGATCAATGCTATAAACCTAGTAGGTGTCCAGAAAGGTGTCAGCGGGGTTACGCCCCCAGAGAAAAGAGGTTATTTAATTAAGGAACTTCGCGAAAGCGTTGGAAAACCTCCCTCGAAGTATCGACACTGGCCTGGCTGAACGGTTAAGCAAGTATTGTACGGTGAGAATAGTCCTGGCTAATTCTTCTTTTATGGTTTGAGGAAGGATTCGAAAAACAGTGGAAGCCATCCAGTTTAGATAAACTAAAAACCACTCTAAACTTGCAAGAGCATCATGCTAAAGAGTTTTCTTCTCTCTCTCCTAATTGCAGCGACCCTGAAAATGACTGGACTTAAGTTACTTTTAGAGAAAAATATACTGACAGGGCCAAACTATAAAGATTGGCTGCGGAATGTCAAAATGGCTTTGACCTATGACAAACTGGGGTACGTCCTCACCACTACGGCACCTGCTGTCCCTGGTCCCAAATCCAGCAATGCGGATAAGGAAATCCGCAAAACCTGGGATTTAGATTGCGCGAGAGCCAAGTGCATCGTGCTTGCCTCAATGAACAATGAACATCAGAGGAGGCACGAGGATATGTCCCTAGATGGCATATTTCTCCATACAAAGGAACTTTATGGAGAGCAATCTCGTATAGCAAGATACGAGACCTCTAAGAACTTGTTTCGAGCGAGGTTGGCTGTCGGGTCATCGGTAGGTGAACATGTCCTAAAGATGATCGGCTATATTGAAGAGCTCGCAGACCTTGGGACGACTTTGGATAATGAGCTCTATACAGACCTTATTCTCCAGTCCCTTCCTCCCACCTACGCCCAGTTTATCCTCAACTTCAATCTTCACGGAAAAGAAGTTAAACTTGCGGAACTCCTGAACATGTTAAGGAGTGCAGAGGGCACCTTGCAGAAGGCAAGGGAAACACCCGCTATGTTTGTTGGCGGTGCATCTTCTTCCGGGTCCAAGGCTAGGGCCAAAGGAAGGAAGAAGAAGGCCGCACCCAAACCTAGAGGAGGTGTTCGTAAGGTGGGAAAGAAGGGAAAGAAAAAGATAGCAGTACCGATAGTTGGCCCGGATGAGTGCTTCCATTGTCACAGGAAAGGGCACTGGAAGAAGGATTGCAAGGCGTGGAACGCCAAGAACCAGGAACCGAAGCAAGCTGTGGCTTCGACTTCAGGTGTGTTTGTAATTGAGAATTGTCTGTCGATCAACTCTACTTCCTGGGTATTGGATACCGGATCAGGATCTCATATTTGCAATTCATTGCAGGCACTGAGAAACCGTAGAGTGCTGAAGGAAGGTGATATGATCCTCAGGGTTGCTAACGGAGCTAGCGTGGGAGCTGCGTCCGTCGGGGATTATCACCTAGGATTGACAAGTGGACACATTTTGGTTTTACATAACTGTTATTTTGTACCAAGCTTAACGTGTAATATCATATCAGTTTCCTTGTTATCAAATAAAGGTTATGATTTCCCGTTTGTAAGAGATGTTGTCAACATCCAACTTAATCATGGTTTGATTGGGTCCGGTACTCTAAATAACGGCATATATGTTCTAAACCAACTCCAAATTTTCAATGTCCAGAACACACTAAAAAGAAAGTCTCCAGATTTAAATAAAGCTTTCTTATGGCATTGTAGACTGGGTCACATCAATGAGAGAAGGTTGACTAAGTTGCATAGAGAAGGATATTTGGACACGTTCGAATATCAATCCTATGACACTTGTCAATCTTGTCTCAAAGGAAAGATGACAAAGACTCCATTTACTGGACAAGGAGTAAGAGCGAGCGAGCTCTTAGGACTCATACACAGTGATGTATGTGGTCCAATGTCTACACATGCAAGAGGTGGTTATTCCTACTTCATTACTTTTACAGATGATTTCTCTAGGTTTGGACATGTCTTCTTAATGAAGCATAAATCCGAGGCCTTTGAGAAATTCAAGGAATACAAGAGTGAAGCGGAAAACCAAACAGGCAAAAGTATTAAGACACTGAGATCTGATCGAGGTGGAGAATACTTAAGTGCCGAGTTCCTAGGTTACCTAAAAGAGAAAGGAATTCTCTCTCAGCTTACTCCTCCATACACTCTACAGCATAACGGTGTATCGGAGAGACGGAATCGAACCCTATTGGATATGGTACGATCCATGATGAGTAATGCTGAGTTACCGCGATCTTTCTGGGGTTATGCGCTAGAATCAGCGGCATATCTTTTGAACCAGGTTCCAACCAAGACTGTGCCTACCACACCATATCAGATGTGGAGTGGGAAGAAACCCTGTCTAAAACATTTTAGGACATGGGGGTGTCCAGCTTTTGTAAAAAAGCAGCATGTGGACAAGCTCGAGGCACGCTCAGTACTGTGTAAGCTTGTGGGATATCCAAAGAACTCCAAGGGATATTATTTCTATTACGCAGAGGAATAAAAGATTTTTGTTTCTCGTCATGCCCACTTCTTAGAAACTGAATTTTTAGAAAATCAGAAGAGTGGGAGCGCAGTAGAACTGGAAGAAATTCCAGAACCACAAGCTGTTACTGAAAGTTTGGTAGAACCAGAGGTTCAAGAAGAACAGAACATTCCCGCACCCCTCCGCAGGAGTAGTAGGCCGTCTCATCCGCCTGAGAGATACTACGGTTTTCTCATAGACGGGGATAGAGAGGATTGCATCATAGATGATGATGAACCTACTGACTTCCAGCAGGCCATCCAGAGCGGCGACTCGGTACGATGGCTAGATGCAATGCGGACCGAGATGGAGTCCATGTACACCAACAAAGTATGGACTTTGGACTGTGCTCCAGATGGGGTAAAACCCATAGGATGCAAATGGATCTTCAAGAAAAAGATTGGTGTAGATGGACAGGTGGAAACCTATAAGGCTAGACTTGTTGCAAAGGGTTTTCGTCAAAGACCTGGTTTGGACTATGACGAAACTTTTTCTCCAGTGGCTATGCTCAAATCCATTCGGGTCCTTCTTGCTATTGCTGCCTTCCATGATGATGAAATCTGGCAGATGGACGTAAAGACGGCTTTTCTGAATGGAAATTTAGAAGAAAGCGTCTATATGGATCAGCCAGAGGGTTTCAATCAGAGTGGGAGCAGCGGGAAAGTATGCAAGCTGCTTAAGTCCATTTATGGACTAAAGCAGGCATCGCGGAGTTGGAACATCTGTTTTGATGAGACAGTCAAAGAATATGACTTTATCAAAAATCCAGATGAACCGTGCATATATAGTAAAGTTGTGGCCAGAAGTGTCGTATTCCTCGTCTTGTACGTGGATGACATTCTATTGATAGGAAATGACATTCCTATGCTACAATCTGTCAAAGGATTCCTGTCACACAGGTTCTCCATGAAAGACCTGGGTGATGCCTCTTACATTCTGGGGATCCGGATCTATCGTGATAGATCCAAGAGGATGTTGGGACTTTCGCAGTCCAGGTATATCGACACTGTACTGAAAAGATTCAGTATGGAAGATTCTAAGCGCGGTAATCTTCCGGCTTGTCACGGAATCACCCTCTCCAAAGAGATGTCTCCCAAGACTGATTTGGAAAGGGAACGCATGTCTATTATACCCTACGCTTCTGCGGTAGGCTCTATAATGTATGCGATGTTGTGTACCAGACCAGATGTTGCTTACGCACAGAGCGTGGTAAGCCGGTATCAGTCAGACCCAGGGGAGAAACACTGGATAGCAGTAAAGAACATTCTCAAGTACCTGAGGAGGACTAAGGAGATGTTCTTGGTTTACGGCGCAAAAGACCTCAGGTTGGAGGCCTTTGCTGATTCCGGCTTCCAGAGTGATAAGGACGATTCCAAGTCCATGTCAGGTTATGTCTTTACCCTCAATGGAGGGGCGGTGTGCTGGAAGAGCTCCAAGCAGGACACCGTTGCTGACTCGACGATGGAAGCGGAGTATATAGCTGCTTGCGATGCCGCAAAAGAAGCAGTCTGGATGAAGAAGTTCCTAACAGAACTTCAGGTGGTTCCTACCATAGTTGATCTAATACCTCTGTATTGCGACAACAACGGAGCTATAGCTTTAGCGAAGGAACCAAGGTCCCATCAGAAGTCCAGACACATCTTAAGGCGGTATCACCTGATCAGGGAGATCATTGATCGTCAGGAGATCGAGGTTCGGAGAGTTGCTACTGAAGAGAACATTGCTGATCTATTCACGAAGGCCCTACCTCAGATTCAGTTCGAGAGGCTACTCGAGATCATCGGTCTACGATATGCCAGTACATGGCCCTAGTGCAAGTGGGAGATTGTTAGTGTTTATGCCCTAGAAGGCCATTACTGTATCATACTAGCTTGTATATTACTTAATGGAAGCTTGGGATATTCACATGTATATAACAGTCTTGCTAAACATGGTAGTATGCTACTTGGTTTTTCTATCTTAATATGTAAGTGTACGTATTGATAGAGCTCTTAGGATCTTGCTTGTCTACCAGCGTTGTGATGGCAGTCACACTAGTGGGGGCTGGGTAGTCTACAAGCACATCCTTATTCAGGTCCCTGGTCGTTGGATTATCGAGACAGAGCATCGATACTCCGGAGTAGACTGGTGTGTACGCTTCTCATCCCAGTTGGGGAGATGGTCTGTCCCACAGCCGTCAGTACGTCGTACTGGAGATAGTATGCAGGTGCTCGTTAGGTTACGGGTACACCGGACAGGACTCACGGGGAACTGTTGGTTGGTTTGATACCAGTCGTCAGTGAGCAGTTCCCAGGTGACATGAGTACAGCATAGTCCGCAGACTTGACACTGCTACTTCGCCTCGAGTGTGTCCCACTGTTCTTAGATTGCTACCCTACCACGGCTCAAAGGAGTCGTGCAAACAGGTAGCAGTTGGGTGCAGTCCCGAGCACTTGGAGGCAGTGGCGGTTAGACAGGATTCGTCCCTCCCGGTATTGGGAGTAGATATCGTGCTGTGTCAGAGAGCCATTACGCAAAGTCCCTGGCCAGGGCAAGCGAGATTTACTGGTAGGTTCTAGTAGTTTCTCAGGGTGTAATGGGCTTCGCTCCGACACGACTTATACCGCTATTAGGGGACTGACGCTTGCCGCCCCCCTAGGCCCGATATGCGATAGTCTTGGACGAACGGACCGGACTGTATGGAGATTGTCACATCAGACTCAGTAGGAGTTCGGAATGGGTTTCCTCATCGGCCTTCTTATCGACAACTACCTGGGGACCGTTACGTACAGCTAGTGCCGCTTGCGGTCTGTGGTTAAACCCACTGCCAGCGTAGTAGTCGAGTCTCTAGAGTCCCACACAGAGAGTTTCCTACTCCAGGCGAAACGATATAGAGGTCGCATGGTTTTGCGACAAAGGGTTCGGACGCATACGTGCGTTTACGCGCGTACGACTTTCGGACAGTTTTTACCAGTCGGCTTTGGTTTAAGCCAGTTACTGGTATCCGGTTATTGGATTTTTACAGTCTAAAGTTTTTCCGTATTTTCGCGGATCGGAGGGGCGTTCTCGTAATTGTACGAGAAGCTTCTAGAAGATGGTGACTAAGGAGGGTTATGTGTCATATTCATTGAATGAGTTATATGAGTCATGGTGGTGATTCATTCATCTCATTAATGCACATTTATTGCTTAATGACTCATGCTAATGAATCACCACTAGATATTTTATGAAGCATGATTATTCATCACTCTTTATTCTTTTCTTCTTTTTAGATAATGCTTCATATATATTATGATACTCATAACTTATTCAACATAATATAATTCACATTCTCTCTCCTCAAGCTCTCTCTCTTCAAAAGACTAATCCTCACCCTCATGTGTTGAGATCTAGGATTAGTTAGACTAATCAATCCATAACCATCACTCTATTTCATTCTATCTTCTTTGATTAGCAATCCAAGAAGATTAGTTGCCTCAAGTTTAGAGGTTTAGCTTGGAGTTTTGCTCTCGGGTGGATCGTCTACTACCTAGAGAAGGCCGAGGAGAACAAGGAGATCGTAAAGACGAAGGACTAGTTTCATTAGGTATAATCCCTAAACACAATAGTTATGAAACTCTTTGTGTACGGTTAGTTATCGTTTAGCTTCGATTCAAGCGGTTAGTCGATGTTCGTTCACTAAACAAGTTCGTTTTTGAAAATTCCGCCTCCCCACAAGTATTGGGGTGTAGTACATCGACTTACAGTACTGATCCAATAGAAACCAATTACTCACCATATCAATGAAAACATTGTGTACGCAGATTCCAGAGACTTTGCAATACTTGGCTTCTCCTCGTCGTCGTTCCTGCCATTCTCCTCCACCGTTCTCCTCCGCTCGCTGACGCCGACACAAACCGTCACAAAGTGAAACAAGCACTGCAGTCCGTACCCCAGCACCCACAACCTCATCGGCATCGCCGGCGACTCGTCCAGGCTCGGCATCAGCACCACTGCCGCCACCGAGATGAAGGAAAGGTTCCACAGCACGTCGAAGATCACCACCGGCCTGGAGTGGGCCTAGGTGTCAGCCCCCTGCTCCATCACCTCTGCCGCTGCCGCCTCCCGCGCGAGCAGCGATGACTCCCTCACCATCCGCGGCTGGTCACATGGCGGAGGAACTGGCGACGCTGCAGAGGCGGAGGCGGAGGTAGCGGTGCTGGAAACGGCGGCCGACGGCGTCGGTGGGCAGGAGCAGGACCGGATCCATGATTGTCGGCATCGTAGGAACTGAGATTGAAAATTGAAATTGATTTGAGTGAGTGGAAAAATTAATTGGGGATTTGGAAATGAGTGAGATTGAGGAGGGGGTGTTTAGATGAGATTTATGGGAGAGGGAAAGGGGACACGTGCCATATATTTTGGGCTCTGCAGTGGCCTCAGGCCCCTTTTTTTTTATATTTGGGGCTAAGGTAATTAGGCAAACTAGGAAAAGAAGCTAGGAAGGTTGAGGTGGGGCTGGCCTATGCTGCTGGGAAAGTGAGGGGCAACTAGGGAAATGGTGATTGGATTGACATTGTTGACTTGAGAAGGGGATGAGAAGAGTTGTACATTCAATTTTAAAAAAAAAACAACATATTGATTTAAACAATACACACACACACATACATGTTACAACAATACCATTTTGTGACCAACTCCTCAAGCACAAATATTTTTAGGCCAAATCACTGAAGATATTTTTATTATTTTACACAAACACATTATTTTATTATTTTAAATTCTCAAAAATAAGATTTTATTTTCTGAAATATTACATCATTTCCCCCCTTAAATAAATTCGGTCCCCGAATTTAAATTTAATTTCCCCCAAATACTAAAACATTTCAGCAAAGCAATCAAATCGGCGGGGCTCCGAAATCATCAATACATAAAACACATCTTAGCGCAATGTATGCGCATGAAAAACAAGTACATAACTCAAAATCAAAACTCTGTCAAGCGTAATGCAATTATCGGAGTTATGGTGAGAATTCAATATCAAAATCTGATAAGTAAACCAACATGATATACATCAGAACTATAACTTATATATAGTGCGCATTGTAGTAAAAAATCGTCCAAACATCTGAATAAAGAAGTATGCAAAAACCCCTTTTTAAAATCGCCGTGCGATGCATGTGTCACGGCATAAGTAGCGGATGTTTATTTTAAAAAATTAGCTATACATATATCTTTTATTTAACATACACGTCCCGCATGGTTACTAAATCAAATAGTAATGATTATAAAACACACTGCTCAAATTGAAATCAATCCCAATCACATCATAAAGATATCATGTGCGTCCGGTGCGCACTGAAATCGAAACCAAATACAGATGCCACGAATACGCACAAAAACAAAACTGAGTGCAACAGGTGTGCACCAAAAACATCTATCAAGTGCAACGGGCGTGCACGACTCTAATATCAGGTGCATCTAGTCTGCACAAAACCCCGATTTAGTGCATCTGGTGTGCACAAAATCGCATCAAGTGCGCCAAGTTTGCGCAAGAATCCTAATCAGGTGCACATGGTGCAAGAAAACATATATCGAATATCAAAATCGAAATCACAGTACAAAATTGCATGAAAACTAGGTCGAAACATATGTCAAAATCATGTGTAACCCCTATGCACGAAATCAAATCAAAAATCTCAGAATATATAAAACCAAATCAAGTGTACTGGGTGTGTACTAAACAACATCAATACAACTGATATATGAAATACAAATAGAATGTAAGGAAGGTACACATAAGAAATACCAATCGTAGAACAAAATCCTCAAAATACCAAAATCCAATAACAGAAATATAAAATTCAAATCACCAAATCACAATCGTAAATAC
The DNA here is from genome assembly GCA_030015575.1 of Agapanthus africanus. Taxonomy (NCBI): domain Eukaryota; kingdom Viridiplantae; phylum Streptophyta; class Magnoliopsida; order Asparagales; family Amaryllidaceae; genus Agapanthus; species Agapanthus africanus. The sequence continues at coordinate 410,734,349 of CM057348.1, read as the reverse complement.
TATCGTCAATGTGCGCCCTTTTCCTCTGATGTCGATTGCTTCGAACTCGTCTCTTCGTAGCTGTGCTGACTGCGCTACTAACGGCAATACTCATATCTAGAGTCTCCCACGTAGTCGATCCCTTCACTTGACATCCGGACTACATTAAACTTTTCGATCGACCCATCAAAATCCCATAATTCCCCGAGAGCTCAACACTCAAGTACAGTTTAAAAATATCCGGTACATACCCCAGCATCGATGGTCCAGCCGTAGAAGGGCAAACCCAAGCCTCACTAATGGCACCGTGGAACTGCCGTAAACCCTAAGGTTCAAGGGCGTTCTCGTGGTCATTATGTCGAGTTAGGGTTTCATTCTTCTAGAGGGTCCATCGAAATACCTGCATGTTCTTCCGAATACCTTAAACTTGGGAAAATGGTTTTCTGATAATCGTTCGAACCCTTTAACTTCGTCTGGACGGCATGTGAATACCTTTCATCCGCACGCTAAACAATGCTTCAATCCTCAAGAATAACCAATACTCTAATGGTTATCGCATTCGAGCCGCAGCTCCCTCTGCCCGTGCGCCCGTGGTAACAGAAACCACCCTCCGACATCGACGAAGATAGATCAAAGGAACGAATGAAATACGGTGCAAACAAATGTACATCCTAAGGTTCCTTAAGCAGAGTAGCGTATCGTAAATATGCCGCGGATCATACCAACGGTATGTCACTCTACCTAAGTCACCTACTCCATCAACCAAGGGTCACCCTAGACTTATACAAGATCAAACCTAGCGCTCTAATACCAACTTTGTCACGACCCGAAAGTACGAAACGTGACCGGCACTTAGATTACGAAGCGTCTAGAGGTGCCACGTAACCTAAGTAAGCCGAAGCCCAGAAATCTAAACCATAAAGAAAAAAAAGAAAAAGATAACAAGTTTAAAAGTATCAGCAATTTTTCCCAAAAATTTCGGCAGAGTCTCCTCTGTAAAAACTGGCCCCAAACGGGTACAACAAGTATAATACATATACACAATAAAAAGCATCCCCTAACGGGAGCTAGCTCTACGCCAAAAGGCGGAAACAACCACACCAATGCACAATACTATACAACGCCAAAGGGCGAGCCTCAAAACTCAAAAGAAAACAAAACCACCAGATATCATAATAATACAAGCGCAACTCTAAGGTCGAAACAAATAAATGGTCCAATAAACTATCAAGTAATACAAGTTTAGTTGATGGAGCTTTCTAGATACAAATGAAATAATAAAAATACAACGGCGGTTCAGATACAAATGAACCAACCTACCGTGCAAATCACCCGGAATGCAAATGATGTGCCAGCAACTGCCAAGGGACCCTGTACATCAACCTGTAATAAAATTTGGCACAACGGGGGTGAGTTGCCAACTCGTGAGTAGAAGACATCTACGAAAAGAAATCGAATGCACGACGCTATCCTAGGTCATAATAATATACTAATCTACTACTAGTCATCAAGTAACACAGGATAATAAGCTATGTGTAAATGCAGATACTCCATGCTCATGTCAGAACCTCGAGTAATAGTATGTCATGTGAATGAATATGCATGCAATATGACTGTAAAACAATCAATCCTGAAATCTAGATGTATCTGTATAAAGAAGATCTTTAGCTTTTATCATGGTAAAGAGTGTATAGAAATCTGAAACATCAACGATGAAATCCATGGAAATCCGTGTCAAGCATCGACACAAAACACGTAAATCTCAAATCTCAATACCTCATAATCTCAATGTCTCATAGTCTCAATATCTCGGGCTCCGTCAGTCCGGATCAGCCCATATCATCAAATCTCACGACAACGGTCGGTATCCTCCGGATATCCGCCGCGTCAGACATCACCGGTAGGTAGTCCTTCCCCTGCCAGGCTCATCGTCTACAACTCGATCTTCTTGTCCCGGGGTACCATACCGGGCCCACCATGTACCCGAGACGGTTCATCCACTCCTCGAATCGGGTCTCGAAATCCAACAGAAAACATGAAATCTCATGGTGGACGACACAAACATCACGAGAAACCGCATCTTATGTTTTAAAAAGAGAGGAGGAGAGAGATGTTTTTGTATATTCTTGCGGTTTTCCCTAAAATCCATAAATCTCATAGAAATCCAAAATCCCAAAATCATGAGTAAGTATATGATAAGTGTCGGCATATGCCCCATAATACTGCATGATAACATGAAAATACGAATGCATGAAAGGTCTAAGTAATAAATACCATGTCTATACTGACACCAGAGAGTAATCACAATACTATATCGATCTAGCTGTTAGCTGATTTTATCAATAAAAGATACTATGATCTAAAGTGTACGTGACATAGCAATTACCGATGATGATGTGAGTGAGCCGGCAAATAAGTGTACGTGGAACATGCGCATCATCGGTAATGGTGCTGGTGTCCTAACAGGCAGAATTTCATATTAACTACAGAAACATATATATGAACATGCAACGTGATGATTACAATCTGAATATAAAGTTAAAATGTGTACTAATCACTCATTTGGAACATACATATCTAACTACCACTATATGACTCGAGCCTAGATTAGTATCTATCTAACCCCCTAAGAAACTAAACTTAAGAAACTAGTCGATAGGAAATAAGAATCCACCTAAGGTCTAAGTCCATATCTGTAATAGTCGACGATCCAGCCCCAATAGCGTCACGTACGTAGTACGACTTTCTCGAATCAAGAGTGCGGATCAATCATCACATCAATGCCTCGTACGGTAAAATCCATCGTACGGCATCCTAATATCGGGGTACGGGTCAAGTATCACCTACGTACATCATCATTCGTTTAATATCATCGTCAATTTATCCTCAGAAATATCATGTCACATATATCATATCGTGATTAATTCGCATTTATATCACATCGTAATCAAGTCACACCTATATGATATCGTAATCAAATCACACATATATCATATCGTGATTCAGTCACAGGTTACAGTCCGGGTTCTATTTTAGAGTCTCATATACCTCCCCATATCACGTGTATATGTTATATGTATGTGTGTGTGTGTATATAACCCTACACCAAGTCAAATGTATATGTGTGCATATGTGTCTACCGGAAACCTACGAGTTCCCTCCAAGGCATTCATTCTCTAGTTAAGTCTTCCCAAATCGGTCTAATCCAACCTAAAGTCTTTAATAGGATCCTACTCGCCAAGAATCTAAGGTCACGCCCGACTTCCTAATAACAGTAAGTAATGTCCCTATTTATGTTTGCAGGGGTGCTAAACGCCATCCACCCGATTTCCCCCGTAGATATACATCTACTCACCTGGCCCTTGTCTGTCGAAGTCGATGACGCCACGCTCATCCTTGATGTTCAAAATCCACATGAGCGTGCCTTTACATCCACTTGCCCATTTCTCTTCATCATCTATCTACCCATCTCAATCAAGCTGTACCCTGGCTCCTTCTTGTCCACCATCTTCATCCCTTTCCGATCCGAATCCCTTATTATTCTGACTTCTGCCTACTTCCGCAGCAATGCATGCGCACCTGTTAAAAGAATCGAGTCGATTGGGTGCTCATCGCCCAAAGCCACTAAGGCTTCTTGTGCAAGCTTACAAAGCCTGAAATATCCATGCACTTTTAAGATCAGGAATGATATTTTGTATGATTTGATCAGATTTGCAGCATAGATTTTAATCTTCTAATGATGGTAAATATCTTTATTCACAATTCCAATATTTTTGTGTTGCCAAGTGCATGCAAGTAGTGGTGCACATGCATTTTGTGTGAGCTCATGCACCAGCTGTGCTTTTCATTTGAAATTAAGTATTTTCCCTGTGAATCACACAACTCATAGCATTGTTAGCTACTTGATTTGTGCCAGGTTTCATCTGGTTGTTGAATCACTTATTCACTTGTTGCTCTGTGTTAAAAATTTATGCAAAACTCTGAAGTTGTGTTGAGCTGAGAAATATATGAATATAGTCTTCAGATAAAGTGGTCGTCTTAAAATTTATCATCATACAAACAGTGATGGGTGATAGCTAGGACCCTCATCTAAAATTTTATCAAAACTATAGCAATCCCTTCACATTTCCAAATTAGGGATGGAAAGTTAATCCACACAAATTTAGAAAGGTTGCTGAAAAATCAACTGGAAGTAATAGATATTTTTGGAAATTGATGCGGCATAAGTTCACCAAGCAAGCATTGTGTATGGAATCCCCAACAATTCTATAAACAAATGGAGTTATGACATGAAGCCCCAAGATAAGAACAGTCACAGGGATCGCAGGGAAAATCGATTTAAATCTCCAAGAAAACCCAACGAATTGCAATTATACAAGGTAAACAGCAGCAAACACAGACTCCAATGATATATGCAATACCAACATAGAACACCACAAAGAGCACATCAAACGCCAGATAAACTACAGAAAGCCAGTAAAGTTGGGGTGCATCATGTGATATAGCTTTGCCTCATGTAGTGATCCAATAGAAACCAATTACTCACCATATCAATGAAAACATTGTGTACGCAGATTCCAGAGACTTTGCAATACTTGGCTTCTCCTCGTCGTCGTTCCTGCCATTCTCCTCCGCTCGCTGACGCCGACACAAACCGTCACAAAGTGAAACAAGCACTGCAGTCCGTACCCCAGCACCCACAACCTCATCGGCATCGCCGGCGACTCGTCCAGGCTCGGCATCAGCACCACTGCCGCCACCGAGATGAAGGAAAGGTTCCACAGCACGTCGAAGATCACCACCGGCCTGGAGTGGGCCTAGGTGTCAGCCCCCTGCTCCATTACCTCTGCCGCCGCCGCCTCCCGCGCGAGCAGCGACGACTCCCTCACCATCCGCGGCTGGTCACGTGGCGGAGGAACTGGTGACGCTGCAGAGGCGGAGGCGGAGGTGGTGGTGCTGGTGACGGCGGCCGACGGCGTCGGTGGGCAGGAGCAGGACCGGATCCATTATCGTCGGCATCGTAGGAACTGAGATTGAAAATTGAAATTGATTTGAGTGAGTGGAAAAATTAATTGGGGATTTGGAAATGAGTGAGATTGAGGAGGGGGTGTTTAGATGAGATTTATGGGAGAGGGAAAGGGGACACGTGCCATATATTTTGGGCTCTGCAGTGGCCTCAGGCCCCTTTTTTTTTATATTTGGGGCTAAGGTAATTAGGCAAACTAGGAAAAGAAGCTAGGAAGGTTGAGGTGGGGCTGGCCTATGCTGCTGGGAAAGTGAGGGGCAACTAGGGAAATGGTGATTGGATTGACATTGTTGACTTGAGAAGGGGATGAGAAGAGTTGTACATTCAATTTTTTAAAAAAAACAACATATTGATTTAAACAATATACACACACACACATGTTACAACAATACCATTTTGTGACCAACTCCTCAAGCACAAATATTTTTAGGCCAAATCACTGAAGATATTTTTATTATTTTACACAAACACATTATTTTATTATTTTAAATTCTCAAAAATAAGATTTTATTTTCTGAAATATTACAAATGGCTTTCGAGTCCGGTTGGTTTTGGATTCGCCCGCCCTTCGCTTTTCTTCATTGTCGGAGGCATTGAAGACATTGGTACTGCTGGAACTCCCGCTTCTACGGTTGTCGTCCCGCTTGCTTTTCCAGGTTTTGTCTCTCTAAGAGTCCAGCGGGGACTCTTGCTTCGAGCGTTCCAGCATTTGAACTTTCTTGGTTAGCTCCTGAAATGTCTTGAGGCCCGCTGTACACAAGAATGGGACCATCCAATTGCTGAGGTTCCCAATGAGAAGGCTGAAGGACTGGTCTTGCTCCAGCGGCGGTTCGCGTTTGACTGTGAGATTACGCCATCAGGCGATAAATTCGGTGTTGCTTTCATTCTTCCCCGGCTTAGTCCTCACAAGGTCGGCAATGGAGATTTTATCACTGATACTCATGAACCTTTGCCGAAACAGGGACTCCATTTGGGCAAAGGTAATGACGGACCCGTCCGGTATACTCGCATACCAGTCGAAGGCGACGCCGGTCAGGCTGTTTACAAACTGATGAAGAAGGAGCGCGTCATTGCCCCCTGTATTTCCGCACGATGGTTTGAAGTGGGCGACGTGCTGGTTTGCATTCCCCGTTCCATCAAATCTTCCGAACTTAGGAATGACGTAGCCGCTTGGGAACTCAATCAGATCGTACTGCGCGGGATATGGCCGCCCACTACTGCCGATTTCTTTCTGAGCTTCAGCTTCGGCCACCAATGTTTTAACCTTGCTGGTGACCAAATGCATTATCCGATCCTGTGTTACCGAGACAGTGCTATCTGGGGCCAAGGCGTCCCCAGAAGCGGAATGTGGTCGGCTTTCATTCGGCTCGACTAGTCTTGGTCCCAAAGGAACAGGCATTGGCTGCCTCGGATTGTCATCACCCGGCTGATTAGTAGCGGCTTGTGCCTGATTGGGAGGCGCTCGAGCAATTTGAGTCGTAAGCTGCATCACCACGTTCGTTAAGTCGTCAATCTTCGAATAGAGCTTGGCCATCTCTTTATCTTTGCTCCTGAGCTGTTTTCGAAGCTCTTGAAGCAGCTCCTGCTCCGCAGTCCTGGGGCGGAAAGTCGGCTCTTCCTCGCTGTCCGAGCTTGACTCTACATGGACCGAGGGGTCTATCTGCCTATCATCCTCATCGAGAGGGTTTTCTTCATCCAGTGGGGGAGGCTGTTCTTGGGCGGCGGCAACCACATTCAGGCTAGATTAGGCTTGGGATGTGGTGGCCCCATCCTTGCTTTTGCTGCGAAGGTTGTCGCTGGGGCGCCCGCCCGCCATATAGACCGTATGGATGATATATCCGTCCGTCTTTCTATCATTGGCAGCTGATTTCATGGATCGCTGTCTTCACCCCCTTGTTTCGGTAGATGGTAGTCGATTGAAGGCGGCCGGCCTAACCAAGTTCTTGAATGGTGCTGGCGCTTCTTTTCTGGATTTGCCCCGCTGCTTTCGTGCGGCACAGAGCGCCTGATAGACCCTTGAAGAGACAGTGTCATACTTTTTCTGTTGGGGCCGGGACACGTCTCTTTGTAGCATTGTTAGGACCGCTGTCTTCTTGATTCTGGCGGTCATGGCATTTTTTTGAACCCACTTCAGAGGCTTGAAGGAATTGCTGATTCTTACGTCCGACTCAGCCGTCTTCGCAGGGCAACCCTGCACTTGGAACTTCACACGATTCCATTTGGCTGAAGCCCTGGCCCTCTTGTTGGCTCGATACCTGAGCCTCTTCTGCCTTAACTTTTCTGCTTTAAGTACCTGGCAGACTTCGGCTCTTTGGGAGGACGCCGTAGACCAGTCGATGGAGGGCCTTGGAGATACGCTCGATTGTGCATTTATTGGAGTCATCGCCTGGGCTCGTCCACAACATTTGATGTTGCCCTTTGTACCGAAGTTCTTGCCCCCCGCTGGAGCACCAGAGAATCGTTCAGATACCGCCTTAAGTTTCGGTTGTGGTGCCTTGGCGATAATGACATTCGGCCTCTTACCCCTTGAGACCGGCTTGGCCACCTGTTCCGCCGGGATCTCTGCCAGATGAGCGCTTCCGGCAGGGTAGATGATGACAGAGCCAAACTGGCGGGGTGGTTCCTCCTATTGTCGACTGAGGCTTGCGGGGAGAACCACACGAGCGTTGATCTTGACCACGTACGGAATCGGGGTCGCTTTGGAAGTTGAATTCGTCTGGGGAGACATTGTCGTCAAAGGTTAATTGTTGCACGGAAAAAAAACATCATTTCAGTATAGGCAATCGATATGTGTATTGATTGAGTTCGCATGAACGTTTAACCCGAAATATGGGAGGAGAGATATGTCCCACCGGGCGTGCCAAAATCTGTAGGGTGTTTTTCGTCACCCCATTGAGATGGGAATACGCGCGCGCTTGTCAGGCGTATACTACAGATTCCCCCTGCCTAGGGTAGGCCGGGGTTTATTTATTGTGGGGATCCGAATCTCCGGCAGCCGCGGACTAAGCTGCCGTTAATTACCCATCGCCTTTGGAGCGAGGGAACCTCCGATTGACGGGTTAAAATGGTCATGCGAACTCAATGTGCATTGTGCGTGTGATGTGTTTTGAAAGGTGGTTTTGGGTATATCGGGAGCCACGCAGAGTTTTTACGGCGGTCCCGCTACCCGGATAGCGGGCTGGGGGTCAAGGGGGCTAGCAGCCCCCTAGCGGGGTGCGGGGCAGCGTCCCGTTAGAAATTTTTTTCTAACAGGGACAGTGTCGTGGAGTATGTGTGTGTGTAAATATGTATACATATGTATATATATATATGTATGTACATAAATGAGGGGGAAAAAACATCCAAAGGATGCGTGGGGCCAACGCCTTAGGCGCTGTGCGCTAGGTGCTGTACGCTCAGGCGCTAGAGTGCCACCTGTCGGCACGTGGGCGCTCTGTGCTTAAGCGCTGGGCACATGAGCGTAAGTGCGCCACGTGTCGGCACGGGGGCGATTTGCGCTCGAGCGCACGCGCGCCACGTGTCGACATGGGGGCGACTTGCGCTCGAGCGCTTGCGCTTGAGCGCAAGCGCGCCATGTGTCGGCACCGGGGCGACTTGCGCTGGAGCGCAAGCGCGCCACGTGTTGGCACGGGGGCGACTTGCGCTCGAGCGGTTGCCCTGGAGTGCAAGCGCGCCACGTGTCGGCACCAGGGTGACTTGCGCTCGAGCGCTTGCGCTGGTGCGCAAGCGCGCCACGTGTCGGTACGCGGGCGCTCTGCGCTGGAGCGCCGGCGAGAAAAAGAGGCTTTTAGCCTAAAAAAAAGATTTCTCGAAAGAGAAATCAGAGAGGAGTTGGACTCCTGAGTCTGTTTTTGGGGTTAATGGAAGGGGTTCTTCTTCTTCCTCCTCTGTTAGCTGGATCTTGAAGATCAAGAGATATGGGATTTCTAAAAAATCTCTTATTTTTGAGATCTAATGGAAGATCTGAGTTCCCTCTTTATGGGTTTTGTGGTGAAAAACTAATTTGTTTAATAAAAAGAAGAGTAAAACTCTTGATTTAATTCAAAAGAAAAAAGAAGGTTTTGGAACCTTGAAGAAGGAGAAAAGATCTCAGATCTGAAAAATTTTGAGCGAGAGAGAAAAGTTCTTGGGATTTTTCATTATCTTTACCTTTATAGGCCATACACTTTACACATAGCCCCTTAGGCTTCACAAAATGGCATTTTGCCTTTCTTTTTGCACATAAGTCATGGGCTTTACAAAAATTTGGCTTTATGCCTATTTTTCTTACATTTATCCATAAAATAAAATAAAAGAAATGCAACAAAATTATTTATTACAAAATTTTTATCTTGGCATGGGGGGAGGCCGGCCGCTTCATGTTCTGGCTCGACCCGGGCATGGGCCCACTGGATCTGGGCTTGGGCCCACTTGGCTTGGGGTTGACTTTGATTTTGACTTGGTCAACCGGGGTGTAAATTTTTACCCCAACACAATTGTGTGCAGGGGCTGAGAAATAGCAGGTTTTTGAAGAAAGGTGATCACACTCTCCGAGTTGGGAATGGTTCCTCTGTACGTACTGTAGCAGTGGGAGAGTATCACCTTGGTTTGCCGTCGGATTGTATATTGGTTTTGAACCCATGTTATTTTATACCTTCGATGTTATGTAATATTATATCAATATCGTTATTGGACAATGAAGGATATAATTTTGTATTACAATCTAATGTTATGAACATTAAACTTAATCAAGAGTTGATTGGGTCTGGTATATTAAATAATGGGATATACGTCCTAAATCAACATACAGTTTTCAATATTCAACACACAAACAAAAGAAAGATTTCAGACATAAATGAAGATTTCATTTGGCATTGTAGACTTGGTCATATTAATGAAACAAGACTAACCAAGCTAGATAAAGATGGATATTTAAACTCCTTTGAATATAAATATTATGCGACTTGCCAGTCTTCTATCAAAGGTAAAATGACTAAAACTCCGTTTAGTGGACACGGAGAGAGAGCTATGGAACTCTTAGGCCTCATACATAGTGATGTATGTGGACCGATGTCTACACATGCGAGAGGTGGTTTTTCGTACTTAATAACTTTTACTGATGATTTCTCGAGATTCAGACACGTGTTCTTGTTGAAACATAAGTTTGAAGCCTTCGAAAAGTTCAAGGAGTAAAAATCTGAAGTAGAAAAACAAACAGGCTTGAGTATCAAGAAACATCGATCGGATCGAGGAGGTGAGTATCTAAGCTCAGAGTTTCTAGATTTTCTAAAAGAGAATGAGATTCTCTATCAGCTTACTCCTCCGTACACACCACAGCACAACGGTGTGTCAGAACGGAGGAATTATACCCTATTAGATATGGTACGATCAATGATGAGTGATGCTGAGTTACCACTTTCATTATGGGGGCACGCATTGGAGACTGCGATATATCTATTGAATAGGGTTCCGATCAAAACCGTGTCTACTACTCCATACGAAATATGGTATGGGAAGAGACCATCTCTTAAACGAGTTAGGATATGGGGTTGTCCGACATATGTGAAAAATCAGAATCCGGACAAACTCAAGTCACGATCGGTTTTGCGTAAATTTGTGGGATATCTAAAACACTCGTATGGATATCTTTTCTACCACAAGGAGGAACAAAGGGTGTTTGTTTCTCAGTATGCCACATTTTTAGAAAAATAAATTTTTTACAAATGATATTGTTGGCAATGCGGTAGAACTGGAAGAATTTCTAAATCCACAATCAATTACCGATGATTTGGTTGAACCTGAGGTTTCAATAGGACCTGACGAACCTCAGCCACTCCGTAGATTTAGTAGGACTTCTCGCCCACCAGATAGATACTACGGTTTTCTAGTTGATGGTGATAGAGAAGATTGCATCATGGATGATGATGATCCTACTAGTTTTCAGCAAGCTATCACGAGTGGTGACTCAGTGAAGTGGCTGGATGCCATGAGATCCGAAATGGAATCCATGCACACCAACAAAGTATGGACTTTGGAGGTTGCACCTTCTGGAGTAAAACCCATAGGGTGCAAATGGATCTTTAAGAGAAAGATCGGTGTGGATGGTCAGGTGGAGACCTATAAAGCTACGCTGGTCGCAAAAGGATTTCGTCAAAGACCAGGCTTGGACTATGATGAAACCTTTTCACCAGTCGCGATGCTCAAATCCATTCGGATCCTGCTTGCCATAGCTGCTCACTATGATTATGAAATATGGCAGATGGATGTTAAAACGTCATTTCTAAATGGTGATTTAGAAGAATGCGTTTTTTTGGATCATCCAGAAGGCTTCTTTGATAGTGGGAGCAGCGGAAAAGCATGCAGGCTGCTTAAATCTATCTATGGATTAAAGCAAGCATCACGGAGTTAGAACATCTGCTTTGATGATACAATCAAAAAGTTTGGTTTTATCAAAAATATAGATGAACCATGTATTTATAAAAGGATTGTAGAGAGTACTGTTACATTCCTCGTATTGTACGAGAACGGCATTCTCTTGATAGGAAATGATGTTCCTATGCTACATTCGGTCAAACTATTCTTATCGCAGAGGTTCTCCATGAAAGACCTGGGTGATGCCTCGTACATTCTGGGAATTAAGATCTATAGAGATAGATCTAAGAAATTATTGAGATTGTCCCAATCAAGATACATAGACACCATACTAAAAAGGTTTAGTACGGAAGATTCCAAACGGGGTAATTTACCCACTTTTCACGGGATCACCCTCTCTAAAGAGATGTCTCCAAAGACTGATGAGGAGAGGGCTCGCATGAGCATTATACCCTACGCTTCGGTGGTAGGATCTATAATGTATGCGATATTGTGTACTCGCCCAGATGTAGCTTATGCACTGAATGCGGTAAGCAGGTATCAATCCAATCCAGGGAAGAAACACTGGACTGCTGTGAAGAACATTCTGAAGTACTTGAGAAGAACTAAAGAAATGTTCTTGGTGTATGGTAACGGAGATCTCCAAATAGAGGGCTTTACCGACTCCAGCTTCCAGAGCAACAAGGATGATAGTAAGTCCATCTCAGGGTTTGTATTTACCCTAAATAGAGGGGCGGTATGTTGGAAGAGTTCCAAGCAAGATACTGTTGCTGACTCCACGATGGAAGCTGAGTATATTGCTACTAATGATGCCGCAAAAGAGGCAGTCTGGATGAGGAAGTTCATTTCTGAACTTCAGGTGGTTCCATCCATTGCTAATCCAATACCACTCTATTGCGATAATAATGGAGCCATGGCTTTGGCAAAGGAACCGAGGTCCTATCAGAAATCCAGACATATCTTGAGGTGGTATCACTTCATTTGGGAGATAGTGGATCGCCAGGACATCGAGGTATGGAGAGTAGACACGAAAGACAACACAGCAGATCCATTCAACAAGACCATCCCTCAAGTCCAGTTTGAGAAACTGTTCGAGCTGTTGGGCATGCGGTACGCCGGAAACTGGTTCTAGTGTAGACAGTAGGTACTTATTGCACCAACTACAGGCCTTAGTGCAAGTGGGAGATTGTTAGATATGTATGCCCTAGAGGCCTGTATTATATAGGATGCTAGGCACATATATGTACAGAAAAATTCTCTGCTCGAAATGATAGTATGCTACCTGGTTTATCTTCATCTTAACGTGTAATGTGTTGTATTTCATATCTTTATATACATGTTGATGAAGCCCTTAGGATTATGCTTGACTGCCAGGATTATGATGTAGATCATACTAGTGGGGCCTGGGCAGTTTATAAGCATATCGTTTAATAGTTCCTAGTCAAGGGTATATCGAGACAAGGCATCGATATTACCAGAGTAGACTAGTGTGTACGTTTCTTGACCCTGGGGGCTATGGTTGATCCCACAATCATTGGTGTTTGACATCAAAGATTGTACATAGGTGCTCATTGGAGAATGGGTACACCGAGCAGGACTCGCCGGGAACTCCTAGATGGAATATATACCTATTTTCAAATAGCAGTTCTCTAGTGACACTTGTACAGGTTAGTTTGTAGACCTGAGATCGTCATAGTGTCTTGTGTGATTCCCACTGTGCTTTGATTTCCTCCCTACCATGGTTCTACTGAGGCGTGCAAACAGGTGGATTTTTGGTAAAGTCCCGAATCACTTGGAGGCAGTGACAATAGGAGGGGTTTCGTATCTCCCGGTATAGGGTGTTGATGTCGCGCTATGCTTGATCGGCCATAACAGCAAATCCCTGGCCAGGGTTGTCGAGATTTACTGATAAGAGTTATCAGTAGTTTCTCAAACCGTTATGGGCCGTAAATCACCATGACTTATAAAGTTACTGGGATCTGACATTTACCACCCCTAGACTTCATATGCGACGTATCAGACGAAGAGACCGGACTGTACGGGAAGTGTTGCTTACAGGCTTGTTAGGGTTGTGATGAGTTCGTTCTTCAGCCACTTTTTCGTCATGTACCTGGGTAGTCGTTACCCACAGCTAGTGCCGCTGACGTGCTTATGGTTAATCCCAATGCCAGCATACTATCGAGTCTTTAGAGTCCCACACAGAGGGTTCCCTGGTTCAGGAAAAATATGTATAGGCCGTAAGTTATTATGGCAGGGTTTCGATCTTGTTCGTGTAATGGTTACATGAATGATGATCGGAAGGATAATACTGGTTGGCTTTTGTTTAAGCCGGATACCGGTATTATATTATTAGATTATTTGTATTCGTATTTTTCGGGATTCGGATACGGGTATACTTATACGGTATACAGTGGAAGGGTATTCTTTTAATTGTTACAAGAATACATTCTAGAAGGAGACACCCCATAAATGGGTTTTTATTTTGTGAAAATAAAACAATGAGGTGGAATTTGGAGAAAGTCTAAGCATGGGTGATGGCATGGCTAAATTCATTTTATATTCATTTGGAGTTACTATTGAAGCATGGTGCAATATTTTGGAGAAAAATATTACATGCTTCAATTATTTTCCTTTAGCCATATCATTTTTTCCATGCTTAATTTTTCATTCATCACATTCACCTTCTCTCTCCTCATTATCTCCTGCATCTACCTCTTGACCTAAATCACTCACTTGAGTTCTAAATCATAGGTAAAGAGACATAATGATCCAATACTTGATATCTACTTCATCTAAGTGATCACTTCTAGCACACTTGATCTCTTAGTTAAACTCATGTGAAGAGTTTATAGCTTGTTCGATAGCTCTCGGGTGGATCATCTTGGATCTTGAGGTGGCCGGAGACCGAGTTCTTTACGACCACAAGGAGCCTAGGAGTCACATCCAAAGAAAGACCCGAAGGACTGGTTCCTTAGGTATAACACTATCATAGTAGATAAGATCTCTAGATAGATTAGCTAGTTAAGGTTTAAGCACAAGATCTAGGGTTATGTGGGTGTTGCATGCAAGAAAATTTTTGTTTACCGCTTCCGCCTTCTCATAAATGATGTGAGAGTGTGCAACTTCCACTAACAAGAAGGACTAAAGAAATGTTCTCGGTGAATGGTAACGGAGAACTCCAGATGGAGTCCTTTACCGATTTGAGCTTCCAAAGTGATAAGGACGAACGTAATTCGGTCTCAGGTTGTGTCTTTAACCTAAATGGAGGGGCGGTATGTTGGAAGAGTTCCAAGAAAGATACCCTAGCAAACTCGACGATGGAGGCCGAATACATCGCTGCCAACGATGCTCCCAAAGAGGTTGTTTGGATGAAGAAGTTCATTGCTGAACTTGGTGTGGTTCCGTCCATTGAGCATCCAATACCCTTGTATTGAGATAACAATGGAGCTGTGTCTTTGGCCAACGAACTTCGGTCCCATCAGCAATACAGACATATTCTTAGGCGGTATCACCTGATCCGGGAGATAGTTGATCGCCGGGAGATCGAGGTCAGGAGAGTTGACACGAAGGATAATACAACGGATCTAATCATGAAGGCCCTCCCCCAGACGCAGTTTGAGAGGCATTTTGGGATGTTGGGTATGAGACACTACAACAACTGGCCTTAGTGAATGTGGGAGATTGTTAGGAATATATATGCCATAGAGGCTATTATTGTATGATATAGTGGATGCTTAGACATATATAGAGAGGACTTTCTTGCTCGACATGATAGTATGTTATCTGGTTGCTCTTTATCTTAACATGTACACTAGTATTATTATACTATCTCTTTGATACATGTTGATAAAGCCCTTAGGATATTGGCTTGACTACCAGGACTATGATGCAGATCATACTAGCGGGGCTTGTGTAGTCCGCAAGCACATTCTTTAACAGTTCCTAGTCGAGGGAGTATCGAGACAGGGCATCGATATTCCAAAGTAGACTAGTGTGTACGATTCTTGATCCTGTATGGGGCGATGGTTGATCCCACAACCATTGGTGTTTGACATCAAATATTGTACATAGGTGCTTATTAGAGAATGGGTACACCGAACAGGACTTGCCGAGAACTCCTAGTTGGTACTATACCTATCGTCAGATAACAGTTCTCTGGTGACACTTGTACAGGTTAGTCTATTGACCCAAGATCATCATAGTGTCTTATGTGGTCTCCACTGTTCTTTGATTTCCTCCCTACCATGGCTTAAAGGTGTCGTGCAAACGGGTGGAATTTGGGTATAGTCCCGGGTCACATGGAGGCAGTGAGAGAAAGGAGGGGTTTCGTCACCCCCGGTATTGGAAGTTGATGTTGCGCTATGGTCGATTGGCTGTAACAGCAAGTCCCTGGTTAGGGCTGATGAGATTTACTGGTAAGTGTTATCAGTAGTTTCTCGAACGGCTATAGGCCACACATCGGCATGACTTATCAAGTTACTGGGGTCTGACGATTCCACCTCTAGACTCGATATGAGACATATCAGACGAAGAGACCATACTATAGGTAAGTGTTGCTTATAGGCTTTATAGGAGTTTGGACAAGCTTGCTTATTGATATTCTATTCGTTCAATACCTGGGTAACCGTTACGTCCAGCTAGTACCGCTGATGGCTTGTGGGTATCTGATATGATCATACCTACTGTTGGCGTTTTGACGAGTCTTTAGAGTTCTACACAGAGGTTTCCTAGCTCAAGCGAAACGAAGTAGGGCACATATGGTGATATGTGCGGGAGCTTGATAAATACGAGTATGTGATACCGTATTCTAATCTAGCGATATTTAATATCCGTCAGGTTATATGGGATATAACCGGATTATTGAATCAAGTGTTGATTCAAGGGTATATGTATATGTTGTTAATATATATTTGATATATATTTGTGTATTTGATATTAGCCGGATTATATTTGATATAGCCGAATTATTAAATCAAGTGTTAATTTAATAATTTAATATATATATATATATATTATATATTTACTAGTATTGAATATTAGACGGTTATATGTGATATAACCGAATTATTGAATCAAGTGTTGATTTAATAATGTGATATACATATAAATAAGATATTAGTCGGTTATATAACATATATAACCAGATTATTGAATCAAGTGTTGATTTAATAATTTTTTATATATTAATATATTTCATATATATATATTAACTAATATTAGCTCACTAATGATTTTCTTCTCTTGTTATATATAATGATATATATATATAAAATACTATTGAGTCATGGTAGATGATACATAGAACATGGGTATATGAGATTCACACCAGGACTAAAGATAATTATGGTGATTATTTATTAAGAGGAAAATTAAAAATGAGTTGGAAATGAGCATGGCTTAGATGCTTGTAGAAGCATGTAGAATTCATGACTCATCTCACTAATTTTGTTTTACTCTAGATATTTTCTCACCCAACCCTTATCTTTAGCCCATGGTTAATCCTCTCATTCTCACTCGGAGATATTTTCTTCGCCCATGTTCATCTTCTTTCTACTTTAGTTTTTCTTGAGTTGGAAAATAAAAAGAGAAATAGATTTCTAAAGTTAGCAAAATTCCTACTTCATCAACCTACACTTTACTAGCCCTTTAGTTTAGGTTGTTTGCTTCATTAATTCCTTGATTAGTGAAGAGGTAGCTTAAGTTAGAGAGATTTCAAGGTGGATCATCTTCGGCTTCGAAGACAACGTAGCAAGCTCGATCCTTTCTTCAAGTGGAGCCAAGAAGAGTTCTAGAGACTACTACTTGGAGCTTTGGAAGTGAAGGACTTGGTCTACAAAGGTTGTAACCCTCTTTACTTAGTTTATAACTTGCTTACTTAGTAAAAACCCTAATTCTGTAGTTCGATTCTAGGTTAGTGTAGCTTTGCCCTCTAGATTTTTTAAAATTGCATACTTGATGCATGTGGAACCTATTAGAGGTGCTAAGACATACATTCAAGAATGCCACCTATAGGCTCAGTAAAGTTTTCGGACGACTTATCGTGTCGATCTTCCCTTTGACAAATACCTGGGTAGCCGTTACGTACAGCTAGTGCCACTGACATGCTTGTGGTTAAACCCACTGCCAGCGTATTGTCGAGTCTTTAGAGTCCCACATAGAGGGTTTTTCGGTTCAGGCGTAACGGTGTATTTTGTGTATAGTTTTACGCTCGGGTGTTCGATTGAACACGTGTATTTATACATGTGCTTTAATCGGACGGCTTAGAAGTACTAGCAGGTTTGAAAGACAGACAGTTTTGATGATAGTATTATATTGCTCTCTTTTGGATATTTTTATTTTACCACGAATACAATATTTGTATGAATAAGTGTATTTGAATAAATACAGGTATTTGTGCTTTGATACAAATACATGTATTTCTTTCTAAATATGAATACGCGTATTTTGTATTTTCGGTACAAATACGGTATTCGTATTTTGGTAGAAATACGGTATACATATTTATACGGGCTTAGGTATACATGTTTATATGCATGCATATATATATATTTATAAGCGTATGTGTATGTATATCTAGTGAGGTGGCTACACTCTCTTACTCATCTCTTCTCATTAAATGACGAAGTGTGTGGGCTTGTGACTCACCCTAGTGAGTCACTAGCCCACCCACTCTTTTGTTTGTTAAAAAGAGATAAGTATTGGAGAGTATGAGGATATTTTAAGATGGTCCTTATTTTTCACAAGGGAGATATTTTCTCTGGTTGCCATTTCCTTCATCTTCTTCCTTATTTTTCTCTCTAGAGTTTTGAGGATTAAAAGAGAGCATCTAGTTTCATAAACTACACCACTCTAAGTATCTTTCCCTGGCAAGACTTGATTTTTAGTTGCTTTGGTCGAAATTATCGCCTGAATCGACATCCTCGGGTGGATCGTCTTTGACGCAGAAGATCGACTTTGAGACCGTTCCATCAACCCAAGGAGCTTGTGGAGTCAACCATTCAAGACTTGAAGGATTGTCTACAAAGGTTGTAATTCTAATCTAGTAGCTAAACCTCTAGTTAGAATTGTTTAGTTTAGCGTTTAGGTTTGTATCCTAGGGTTTTTAAGTGTATTGTGTTCAAGATTTTAAAGTTTTTGATTCCGCAAAGCCGTAGTAGTCACAGCAAGGAGCACATATGCACTTACACTGGTATCATAGACTACCCAAGCACTTAACTAATGGTTTAGACGAAGTCTAGTGTTTCGAAACTGAAATAAATCCGTATCGATTAATCCAAAGTCCAAGTTTTGTCAAATTTTTCAGTGCCTCTGAATTTTTTTTAAACAATTGTAGAGTTCTCTTTATGGTGTAACTAGAACACTAGAGAAGAACGAGACCATAATTCAAAAATTCAACCACCAGATTTCCTCTAAATCCATCTTTGGGTGGTTTTAATGTAGCATCTGGTCTTATGCTTCTTGTGGTGTTTTGTACTCTTGGATTTAGGATTTATGGTATTGTTTGATTTTTCCTAGATTTCATATAGTGTTATCTTTATGCTTGGGCTATACGGAGTATTTCTAAGTCAAAATATTAACATCGTTTTTTCTCTTTGAGTTTGTATATGTGTTTCTAAACATCGACTATCGATTATTAGGGGTTGCTGTTAGGAATATGTATGCCCTAGAGGCCATTATTTTTATATTATGTTGGATGCTTGGACATATATATAGATGAATTTCTTGCTCGACATGATAGTATGATATCTGATTACTCTTTATCTTAACATGTACACTTGATTTAGTATACTGTCTCTTTGATACATGTTGATAAAGCCCTTAGGATGTAGGCTAGACTATCAAGACTATGATGCAGATCATGCTAGTTATGCATATGCTCTAGAGGCCATTGTTGTAGACAGCCCTACAGTGGTATCAGAGCCTAGCTAGAGAATTAGACGGATAGTGTAGGATTACGAAACCAAAACACCCGAATCGAATCCCTAGTTTCTGTCGAAATTTTCTGAGAGTCAATTTTTTTTTAAACAGTTGCAAATGTTGTATGTGATACAATATGAACACAGTAGAAAATTCAACACCATACGTCGGAATGTGGCCGAGCACAATAGGGGTAAAACCGGCCTGGTTAGTTTTATCAGGGAGTTTTGGGTTAAATTTCTACTGTGGTCCAGTTTGGTATTTCAGGTGTAGTTTGTTTTTGCTAAATTTCCATGTGATGTTATCTTTTTACAGAGGCAATTCGGAGTGTTTCGTATTGATAATTCTAGTTTGTTTTCAGGTTATTTAGACGGTGTTAAAAAGTTCGATCAGATATCAAATACCCACTTTAACCCTTGCCGGAAAATTTTCCAAGAGTTGGATTTTTCCATAGTTAAAGAACATTCAATTATCGTGCAAGTGATGCGGTGGAACTCTAGAAGAACGAAACCTTAACTCGATTCTGTGACCTTCAGAACCGCTACTAAACCCTAGGGTTTGTGGTAGTTCAACGGTGCCACAGGTGAGGCATTGATTGACCCTTCTACGACTGGATCATTGGTACTGTGGCATGTACTGAGTATTTTTAAACTACGCTCAAGTGTTGAGCTTTTGGGAATTATTGGGTGTTTGTTGATTCGATCGGAATGTTTAACGTCGTCTAACGTTTTCTGAAATGTGATACAATATGTGGAATTCATATAGTTAGGCATGAAATCCGTAATATGTGATATTTCGGGTTTATGATGTCTGAGGTGATTGTGGATTCCAAATGTTGTAGTTTGACATTTTCTTTTATGTGACCGTAAGTGTAATATGTAGTGTATCGCCTGTTTCATTGCTATATGTCAACGACAATTGGGATACACATATTTACTTATGTTGATGACATGTGAGGTTATGTGTTGTTGTGATATGTTATATTGGATCGTCGCTTTTGAATAGCCAGGGTTTTATATGAGATGAGGGTTTTTATTTTCATTCATGTAAAATTCATTGTATATAATATTCTTTTAATGGGGCACTTCCGGGTTGAGGATGATGTCACCATTGTATATTATTTACTTTTCCGCATTAGGATAGACCCAAGGAGGAGAGCACAAGCAACCGTGTTCTAGGGTCCAGTGGGAGGCCATCTCGAGGAGTCGAGACCGGGTCTCCTAACCCTAGAATTGGGAGGGTTGCTTGCCACTCTCGTAGGGGTCTAGGGATGTGTGTATGGTTATTCATCGCAACCGTAGAATCCTTGTTTTATACATGCACAAAATAAAACAAGGACCTCCTAGCATATCCAATATTTCATATATTATCTTCTGCTGCTGATATTCTGTGATGTGATCATTTTATATGCGTGAGACGAATGCTTTATTATTGTATATATGATATATAATAAATGTTGCTTATGTTTTACACCCACACTAGCCCCGCCCCGGTATGCCGTTAGTTAAGTAACCTAACGGTGCATAACGGAACACAGTGGCGAATGCAGATGGCATAAGCGTACGTTGTATTTTCGTTTCTTCTGTGATGCTTAGGAAGCATAAATGATGGGAATTCATTAATGAGATTAATGAAAGAAAAGAAACCTAAAAGATGTTGAAGAATCAAATTTTCAAAAAGGGTAGCTCTAGTTTTTGCTTTTCATAGCGGTATTCCTTGTAGAATATCTAGCACCTTATTCGATAAGGAAAGAGCCGAGATCCCTTCACCGGGAGTGATCGCTTTAGAAAAACTAGCATATGGTACAACTCACTCGGTTTTGTTCTTGATTGCTTTTATAGTTCTTGCTTTGCATAGCGGTATTTTTGAAATATCCTGTACCTTATTCGATAAGGAAAGAGTAATCCCTTCACTGGGAGTGACCTCTTTAATGAAACTAGTAAAAGCCTCAAAAACACTCCTTTTCAAATCACTTGTTTCTACAACGATATCAAGTTCATTATGCAAAAGGTTTTCATAAAAACCGGTCGTAGCCCTCCGTCATTTCAGATAAAGACTATTTAGTATTCGTGCTGCGTTTGTTTGCCTTTGTTAAGGCGTAGTGTGCGGTAGCTGACTAGTACTTATCTTCTTAAGCATGTGATGCGATTGGAAAAGGGTAGTCGTACGACCTTGTTGGCCTTTGTCAAGGGTCGTACGGGTGGGTTTAGTTCAATTGGGAAATGACGGTTGAACTTGACTAGCATCCTATGCTTTGTTGGCCTTTGTCAAGGTCATAGGGGGTTAGGGGCAAAAGCATTATCGGGAATTTCAAGTGTTGAAATTTGCAATGAGATTGCATACCATCTATGAGATAGTTGGATGCCAATACTCACTGCGAGTAAGAGTTACTCCTGGGAAAGTTTTACACATCACAATTAGCCGATCAAGTAGGTGTCTAGAAACGTGTTAACGGGATTATGCCTCTGGGAAAACGAGGTTTATTTTAATTAGGTCCATGCGAAAGCACGGGGAACCTCCCTCAAAGTACCAACACTAGCCTGGCTAAAAGATTGGCGAACTTGTAAGGTGTAATTAATCCCTGCTAGTCTTACCTTTTAGGGTTTGAAGAAAGATTTGATAAAAACAGTGGGAGAAAATCCTGATTAGATAAGATAATAACCAATCTAATCTTGCAAGAGCATACGCTAAAGTGTTTTCTTCTCTCTCTCTCCAGGCAGCGACCATGTCAGGCCTTAATCAAGATAATAATATGGATGTATCGACCGAACCTGCTTGTTATACTGAGCATGGGAACGTTGGTTCCGTTCTTTCTTATAATTGTTATAAGACAGAGCAGGAAATAAGGGAATATCCGGATTCACATGCCGCCCAAACGAAGAATAAGCATGTTGATGCATCTTCTTCGGGTGTGTTAGTAATCGAGAACTGTTTCTCAGTTCATTCTATGTCCTGGGTATTAGATACCGGATCAGGATCCCACATATGTAATTGTAAGTCTACGGTAACGCCCCGGCCGTATAACAGACGCCAAATGCGGAAACAAAAACTTTTTAACTGGCGCTATCGTATACTATAACCCGGATCTGCCATTATTGCTAAACTAACAAACTACAAAGATGGTAGAAAGGTTATACCGAACGATCCGAGTCCTTCGTTCATTAACCATCATCCCACGCTCCGTTGCGGCTGCTCGGATCTCGTCGATTTCCGATCTCCTCGTCGAGGTGGCACCACGTCAACGGATCTTTAAATGGGCTCCCGCCTCTGACCCGAGGCAACTCGGTCATCAAGTTTGCTAAAAGAGATGACCAAGATTGATGTAGAGAATGAGTAGAACACTTTTTTCCACTTCGTCCAAAGCCATGGACGAACGGTTAATGAAGTTGCCATATAAAACTGTGATGGAATAAAAAGGGGCAATGAAATTTCCATACACCAAAACTATATAATCTTTTTTCCAACAACCCTGATTCCTTGCAAAGAGTGGGCCGGCCATTTATCAAGAGGAGGAGGGTGAGTGTACGAGAGAAAAGGAAGGTGACCAAAAACCAAAGCTTATCATAACATTAAAACAAAGCATGAGTCATATAACACCTTGCATAAAACAATTAATGCAACAAATGAGTCATCTTAACCTAGTCACCATGCAATTAATGCTAATGAATGAGTCACAATCCTTGTCACCAATCTAGAAGCTTCTAGAAACTTCCACACTCATGACTCACCTCAAGAAAAGATAAATCCGCCTTTAACCGAAAGTTAAAGACGGGTGATAAAAAATTGGAAACTGGCAACTTCCAAAAGCGATCCCGAAACGAATTTCAGGATAACCCCGTAACAGTATAAACATACCCGTATTTGTATTACGATCAAATACAAATGCAACTGAGACAAAGATATTATATCTACAAAGTATAATACTCGGATCCGGCTTAAACCAAAGCCCACCAGTATTATCTGCCCGAAATATGACACGTGCGTAATCGCACGTGCATTTTCCGAACCATGCCATAAAACCATACGGCCTCTACAACGTTTCGCCCGAACTTGGGAAACTGTCTATGGGGGACTCTAATGACTCGTCAGTACCCTGGCAGTGGGTTTAACCACAAGCTGTCAGCGGCACTAGCTGTGCGTAATGGCTGCCCATGTACTGACATCAAGGGAAGCCGATGAGCGAACTCATCCAGAAACCCTACTGAGCCTAACAGTGACAATGTATATACAGTCCGGTCCGTTCGTCTATGAGTATCGCATATCTGCTTAGGGGGCTGGTAACGTCAGACCCCCAATAGTGGTATAAGTCATGTCGGAGTGTAGCCCAAAAACACCCTGAGATACTACTGGAGTACTTACCAGTAAATCTCCTGCCTCGGCCGAGGGCTATGTGTATTGGCTCTCCTAGACACAGCGTGACCTCACCCCCAATACCGGGAGAGACGAATCCCCTGCCGATCCGCTCACTTGCCTCCATGTGGCTCGGGACTGTACCCAAAAACTACCTGTTTGCACGACTCCTTTGAGCCGTGGTAGGATAGAAATCAAAGCACGGTGGGAACTCTCACGAGACAAATGACGACCTCAGGTCGATGATCTAACCTGTACACATGTCTCCAGGGAACTGCTATCTGACGATAGGTATAATACCAACTAGCAGATTCCCGGCGAGTCCTGTCCAGTGTACTCATAACCCAATGAGCACCTGTATACATCTTAGGTCATCCAACTGACACCAGTGGCTTGTGAGACCGGCCACCGCCCCTCGTCAGGGTCTCGACTGTATACACTAGTCTACTCCGGAGTATCGGTGCCTGTCTCGAAACTCCCACGATTAGGGACCACAATTAAGGATATGCTTATAAACCACCCAGCTCTCACGTATATGATCGCCATCATACTGTTGGTAGTAAAGCAAGATCCTAAGGGCTCTATCAAAGTGTAATAGTGATCAGTCACCTGAACCTGTACACGACTGATAAAGGAAAACCAGATAGCATACTATCATCTCGAGTAAGACTGTCCTACCGGTATAGGTCCTCCTCAATCATTTCAATCACGTGCCTGCGATCCAATAATTGACTTTGAGGGCTCAATGTCAAACAATCTCCTATTTGCATTTAAGGCTAATTATTGCGATGTCGCATACTCACAGCCCGTGTGATACCGAACATCCAACTCCTCTACTAATTAGTTTCACAAAGCTCGTTTGTAAAACTATTGTGTTCGAGAAATAGCCTCAGTAAGTGGATCCGCCCTGATGATTCTTTCTATGTCTCTTTTAATCTCAAGTTCGCGGAGAAAGCCATCTCCCGAAAAGAGTAATACCTGTCTTAGAATATGTCTGGATATCTGATGGGACCTAGTTCATAAATGAACTCCAAATCCAAACTTCTTAGACTGTATCGATCACTGAACCTAATCAGTATCCAGCACCAAGCCTCCCACAGTATCCTTTTGGACCACCTGTCCAGAATACTTTCCCTCATCAGAGGGAAAACTATAACTCTGCCAATCACTCTGTCATCTATGTCACCTTTGAAGCCTGGAATGATAATCGTCTCCCGAAGGAGGCTGCCGTCATCAAATCCGTAGAACAACCACTTATGTTCTAAAACTGCCTCCTTATGTTTCTTCAGGATTGGATTAATATAAACTTATTGCATCTAGTGCAAAAAAAACATCTGGTGTGGTACTTGACATCTCATGATTGACTCAATTGCCTAAGCAAGTGATCTGCCAATCATGCACAGCCCTCTCCCCTTTAGTCTGTAAGATACCTTTAGAGAGGGTGACTCCATCATCTGCTGGTACACCACCATGCCAGGAGTCATTTATTCTAAATACCATTAGAATACTGTCAAAGTACCCACATTAGGAAACTACCCAAATCTTGATCAAGAAACCATAATGTCAGATATTATATCCATATCCTGTGTGTATAGGAATTTTACTTCCTACTCTGTGTATGTCATCTAAATAACATGACATCACACCCTACTACCTTCTTAACAGATCCATCCCCTATTCTGATGAAGTCAAACCCATGACTGTCACATCAAAAAGAGATGATCTATCTCCGCTATATCTGCTCAAGTGTATAAATAGACATAAGCGACTTGCCCACTATGCTTCCGCTGCTCCCACTGACCACAACAACCCTCTGGCAGAATAATATACACGTGCACTTCTAAAGCTAGTTTAGAACGACGTCATGCTTAACTTCCTGCCGGGTCTCATAGCCTGGAACGACAGTAGTGTCAAGCCTGGGAAAACAAGAACCTCCCTGTTACCGTCCTTGAGGCTACCGGAGTACCTCTCGGGTGTCTGAGGTTACCCACCATATCTGCGGAGTGGCTAATGGAATGTCAAACCTGATTGAATCTTTAGGTCCTATTAAATTTTCCGTAATCGTTTGCGGTTCTGGAATCACTTCCAGTTCTACCATACTCCCACTACTATTTTCTAAAAAAATCCATTTTACTAAAACTGTGGCGAGTCAAGAACAATATCACTATTGATCTTCTAGAGGGTAGAAAGTCAACCCTCGTCATAGCCTGGGCCAACCCACAAACTTCCATGACAGAAACGTGCCCTGAGTTATCCAGAGTCTGGTTTTAAGCATAAGCCGGACAACTCCCCGTACCTTAACATCGTTAAGATATGAACCATTTTATATCCAATATAGAAACTTTGGCACTTATTTAATTGGAACCAGATTCTAATCATGCAGCTGTCTCCAGTGCATATCAACTTAATGGAGAGAGGCTAATCAGCATTACTCAACTTAGGAATCCATCCAATTATGAGTAACCTGAAAGAGAAATAAGTTTCTCAAAACTATTACTATCATCTGAATACCAATCACAATAATTTATATCTTCGATCTCTTTGAAGAATCCCGATACTTGCGACATCTGGTTCTCTACTTTATTCTTATACCCACAACTTCTCAAAACATAGACCTTGTATTTCTACGAAACACTTGTCTAAAAACTAGAGAAGTCATAAGTAAACTGAACATAGTACGATGACCTACCCCTTTGTCCTGATGGACACTGGACAACATACAATACTCTGTATAAGTCCGCTGAGTTGAATAACTCAAAACATGTGCATCGTAGGTTGAAAACTGTACCTAGGAAATTTTCTCAAATATCACCAATTACAACGAATTCCGATATAATGAGGATGATTACCTAATTCCCAATAACTTACTACCGCTCATCTTCTGTAAAACCATACAGATATGAGAATGAAACCTGGTAAATACATACCCTGGAGTAGGTATCTAATCGGGAAAACAGTTTTCCTTTAACAATGCACTAAAACATGAAAATGTTTCTTAGGGGTATCCTGGTATTCATAGTAATGCCTCTTCCATATTTCAATTCATGACTGTAACCGTATATTTCTTTGCCATCTCTCCAAATCCCTTTATTTGTCTTTATTCATTTCCTTCTGTACACCCCTTTTAGGCTAAGTGGTTTTCTTCCTTCCCTACCGTTCGGCACCAGCCTATGGTTTGGAAGAAGACTATCCAGTAAGCATAATAGGTGTACCTTCCTAAACAAAGGAGTACTCGCAACTTGAGAGAAGGTGATGATAAAAGACAACTGAATAATACCTTATTCTATTTCTCCCGAACTGGGGAAAAAAAGCAAAGGTGAAATAGGAGTGGCGATGAAGTACGCGGTTTGGTCGTGAATGAATAACAGTCGCAATTTACTTTGCGCTCTTTCTAATCCCTTTATTTTGTCTTTACATATTACCTTCTGTACACCCTACTTAGGCTAATTGGTTTTCTTCATTCCCTACCTTTCGACACCTGCCTATGGTTTGGAAGAAAACTATCCAATAAGTGTAATAGGTGTACTCTCCTAAACCAAGGAGCACTCGCAACCTGAGAGAAGGTGATAATAAAAGACAACTGAATAAACCAATTCTATTTCTCCTGAACCTGGATCCAGCCTCGAAGAAGTCCCTTCGAGTTCGTATATAACCATACGATGGATCTATCCAATGGAAGTGGATGTCCGTAGCAATACGGGGTGTTCTAAGAAATGCAAAGGGTAAAAGAAGGAGTGGCAATGACTTATGAAACATAGACAATCTAAAAGCCAGTATTTTAAGAAGGTTTCGTCAGCTTGGTCACTGAGTCATAGTCTAGGGTCGGTCAAAGGTCGCTGCCAAAGAGAGAGAGAAAAGAAACACTCTGCGTGCACTCTAACCTAGATCAGAATGGTTATCACTTTATCTAATCAGGAAACCTCCCACTGTACCGTCAAATTCTCCTCCAAACCTGAAAGAAGAATCAATCGGGATCACCCGAAGAGTAAACCAACTCATCGGTAGGAATCGGGATCCAACTCTCATCGCATGATAACGTGACGGAATCCACTCACGTTATCACACTCCAGAAGGTATGCGCATACTTGGCAAGTTTCAGTTTCTTTAGAAACACCCGATATGATTTTTGTCCCATGCTCTTATGACCTTGGCGTTAGGTCAAAATGTCATAAGTCACATGCCAAGTTCTACCCATCATTATCTTGTCAATTTGAACCCACCCGCACATGCCCTTGGCGTTAGGTCAAAATGGCAGAACGGCTGTCCCAAACCAACTCATCTATCTATGCAACAAATGAATACCAAGTAGCTACCAAACACTATTCCTTAGCGTTAGGTCAAAATACATAGCTTGAATACTACTGAACACCCAAAAGAAATGACGGAGGGCTACGGCTGGTTTTTGGCGAAAAACCTTTAACATAATGAACTTGATATCGCTGAAGGGACCTGATAGCTTTTTATAAAAATATAGTGGCGAAAACCTTTTGCTAAAGTGGTCACTCCCGGTGAAGGGATCTCGGCTCTTTCCTCGTGGAATGAGGTGCAGGATATTCCAAATGAATACCGCGATGCAAAGCAACTTGTAATCGGCTATAGTGAAGTTATTACCCTGACGCAAACTTCTGCCCAAGGGGTCATTCCCGGTGAAGGGATATCGGCCCTTGCCTCGTCGAATGAGGTGCAGGATATTCCAACTGAATACCGCTATGCATGACAAAAGGAAACGTCTTTGCAATAACACTTTTTAAAACTATTCCAACAACATCCAAACAGGTTTGTTTTCTTTTGCATTTATAAGAATCAACGCAGCCCCATAATTAATCACCAGAAAAGAACGAAAATAAAATGTACGTATATGCCATCCGCATTCGTCACTGGGTCCCGTCATCACCCGTTAGGTTACTTAACTAACGACAGAGCGAGGACTGGACTAGCGCGGGAGTAAAACATATACAACATCTAATAATATATATACCAATATAAAATAATCGCTCCAGACGTGATAATATGCAATATTACAGAAAAGTAATAACCATCATAGAACAATACAGATAATCTGGGATCCCCGGGTTTCACAGAGCCGCTACTGAAACCCGACGTTCCCCTGGTCGTGTGGATAGCCTGTGCCATGAAACCTAAACCCCTACGGGTGCGGCAAGTTACCCGCCAAAACCTGAAGCGAAGCAGCCCCTTACAGCATAATGAATGGACCACCATGCACTTCATGGAATTCGGTAACTTGAGCACCCCTCCTTGGGTCAACCCGTACCCTCTACGAGTGCGGCGAATAGTCTGCCAATTCTAGAGTGTGGCCCCTCTGCCTCTCAAAGCCATGAAATGCGGACCCGTTGCCCTCCAGAACCCGGCTATCCGTGCACTCCGTCACGGGGTAAAACCTAGTACTGAAATAAAAATATGTACAACGGGTGCATCGACCTCAGCCCGGTCGTGTCCCAAAAGAATATTATACAAACTGGCAGTGACGGCATACCACATGTTGGACGCTCGCCCCGCAATATAAATGTACAAATAAATCCAGACTGCACTATCATTGCACACTGCTATCCACCACGACAAATCCGCAACATCACAGCACAACACAGAACATCAACGCGAATGTCACGTTCGCAAACCCGTCTAAAAGAACTATAGCAATCAGACGCGGTTTACCGCTTGAATGACATTCATGATCGGAGATATAATTTAAGTACTGTAAACTAACACTTTTAAATTTCAATCGACAAAATTTCCCGAAGTGGGCCCCACGTACATCTGATGTACAGTAAAAAACACTGGGCCCAAAAGAACCATTCCAAAAACCACAATTTCCCATGTAGAAGCTACTGTAGAAATTTGGTGCACTGTGGCTACAGTACGGCGGCGGATCTGCCGCCAAAACGTGGTTTTGGCCGCTGATCCGCCGCGCTATAGTAAAATCAGCCCACCAAATTTTCACAGTTTTCTTAGAAAAGCCTGTTCGATTTTCTGAGATGCTCAAAATGATTTTTAGGCCTGTTTTAAAATCGACAGAATCTTTAGACTTGGAAATTGCGATTTTGAAAATTCCGCTCGATCGATGTTTTAAACGCGTTAGCACAAGTTAGTAAAGCTTAATGGAGAGGCTCTGATACCACTGTAAGTCTACGGTAGCGCCCCGGCCGTCTAACAGACGCCAAATGCGGAACAAAAACTTTTTAACTGGCGCTATCGTATACTATAACCCGGATCTGCCATTATTGCTAAACTAACAAACTACAAAGAGGGTAGAAAAATTATACTGAACGATCCGAGTCCTTCGTTCTTTAACCATCATCCCACGCTCCGTTGCAGCTGCTCCGATCTTGTCGATCTCCGATCTCCTTGTCCAGGTGGCACCATGTCAACGGATCTTTAAACGGGCTCTTGCCTCTGACCCGAGGCAACTCGGTCATCAAGTTTGCTAAAAAAGATGACCAAGATTGATGTAGAGAATGAGTAGAACACTTTGTCTCACTTCGTCCAAAGCCATGGACGAATGGTTAATGAAGTTGCCATATGAAACTGTGATGGAATAAAAAGGGGCTACGAAATTTCCATACACCAAAACTATATAATCTTTTTTCCAACAACCATGATTCCTTGCAAAGAGGGGGCCGGCCATTTATCAAGAGGAGGAGGGTGAGTGTAGGAGAGAAAATGAAGGTGACCATAAACCAAAGCTTATCATAACATTAAAACAAAGCATGAGTCATATAACACCTTGCATAAAACAATTAATGCAACAAATGAGTCATCTTAACCTAGTCACCATGCAATTAATGCTAATGAATGAGTCACAATCCTTGTCACCAATCTAGAATCTTCTAGAACCTTCCACACTCATGACTCACCTCAAGAAAAGATAAATTCTTCTTGAACCGAATGTTAAAGACGGGTGATAAAAAACTGGAAACTGGCAACTTCCAAAAGCGATCCCGAAACGAATTTCAGGATAACCCCGTAACAGTATAAACATACCCGCATTTGTATTACGACCGAATACAAATGCAACTGAGACAAAGATATTATATCTACAAAGTATAATACTCGGATCCGGCTTAAACCAAAGCCCACCAGTATTATCTGCCCGAAATATGACACGTGCGTAAACGCACGTGCATTTTTCTAACCCTACCATAAAACCATGCGGCCTCTACAACATTTCGCCCGAACTTAGGAAACTGTCTGTGGGGGACTCTAATGACTCGTCAGAACCCTGGCTGTGGGTTTAACCATAAGCCGTCAGCGGCACTAGCTGTGCGTAACGGCTTCCCATGTACTGACCTCAAGTGAAGCCGATGGGCGAACTCATCCGGAAACCCTACTGAGCCTAACAGTGACAACGTATATACAATCTGGTCCGTTCGTCTATGAGTATCGCATATCTGCCTATGGGCTGGTAACGTTAGACCCCCAATAGCGGTATAAGTCGTGTCGAAGTGTAGCTCAAAAACACCCTGAGATACTACTTGAGTACTTACCAGTAAATCTCCTGCCTCGGCCGAGGGCTATGTGTAATGGCTCTCCTAGACACAGCGCGATCTCACCCCCAATACCGGGAGAGACGAATCCCCTGCCGATCCGCTCACTTGCCTCCATATGGCTCAGGACTGTACCCAAAAACTACATATTTGCATGACTCCTTTGAGCCGTGGTAGGGTAGAAATCAATGCACAGTGGGAACTCACACGAGACAAATGACGACCTCAGGTCGATGAACTAACCTGTACACATGTCACTAGGGAACTGCTATCTGACGATAGGTATAATACCAACTAGCAGATTCCCGGTGAGTCCTGTCCGGTGTACTCATAACCCAATGAGCACCTGTATACATCTTAGGTGATCCAACTGACACCAGTGGCTTGTGAGACCGGCCACCGCCCCTCGTCGGGGATTCGACTGTATACACTAGTCTAGTCTGGAGTATCGATGCCCTGTCTCGAAACTCCCACGACTAGGGACCACAATTAAGGATATGCTTATAAACCACCCAACTCTCACGTATATGATCGCCATCATACTGTTGGTAGTAAAGCAAGATCCTAAGGGCTCTATCAAAGTGTAACAGTGATCAGTCACCTGAACCTGTACACGACTGATAAAGGCAAACCAGATAGCATACTATCATCTCGAGTAAGACTGTCCTACAGGTATAGGTCTTCCTCAATCATTGTAATCACGTGCCTGCGATCCAATAATTGACTTTGAGGGCACTATGTCCAACAGTAATATGTTACATGGGCTAAGGAAAGATAGGGAACTAGGAGAGGGTGATCATTCCATAAGATTAGGTAATGGTGAAAATGTTGCAGCCAAAGCAGTTGGCGAATATCATCTTGTATTACCAAATAGTAATACATTGATTCTGAACGAATGCTATTACATTCCGACCCTGATATGCAATCTTGTATCAGTTTCTTTATTGAGTAAAGAATGATATAATTTTGTAGTACAGGATAATGTTATGAACATCTTCCTGAATCAAAAGTTGATTGGATCAGGCTCGTTAAATAATGGTATATACGTTCTAAATCAAACCACAGTTCTTAACATACAAAACACACACAAGAGGAAGAGTTCGGAAATTAACGAATCCTTCTTGTGGCATTGTAGACTAGGTCATATCAATGCGACACGACTAGCTAAGTTACATATGGATGGATATTTAAATCCGTTCGAATTTTCATCTTATGAAACTTGGCAGTAATGTCTCAAAGGCAAAATGACCAAACCTCCGTTTAGTGGACACGGAGAAAGAGTTACGGAACTCTTAGGGCTGATACATAGTGATGTATGCGGTCCCATGTCTATACATGCCGGAATGGTTCCTCGTACTTTATTACATTCACTGACAATCTCTCAAGATACGGACATGTGTTCCTGTTGAAACACAAGTCTGAAGCTTTTGAGAAATTCAAAGAATATAAGCACGAAGTCGGGAACCAAATGTGTAAAAGTATTAAGTTCCTTCGATCAGATCGAGGGGGAGAATACTTGAGCAATGAGTTCCTGGACTATCTAAAAGAGAATGGGATTCTCTCTCAGCTTACTCCCCCGTATACACCACAGCACAACGGTGTATCGGAGTGGAGGAATCGCACCCTATTAGATATGGTGCGCTCTATGATGAGCACTGCTGAGTTGCCTATTTTCTTTTGGGGGTATGCACTTGAGACAGCAACATACCTATTGAATCAAGTTACATTTAAATCTGTACCTACCACACCATATGAGATATGGAGTGGGAAGAGACCATGTCTTAAACGAGTTAAGATATGGGGTTGTGCGGCCTACGACAAAAGGCAAAATCCGGACAAACTCGAGGCACGGTCATTTCTTTGCAAGTTTATGGATATCCCAAATATTCACATGGATATCTTTTCTATCACGGCGAGGAACAAAAGGTGTTTGTTTCTCGACATGCCACCTTTTTAGAAAAGGAATTTCTTGCAAAAGAAATTAGTGGTGAAAAGGTAGAGCTGGAAGAAGATCCAATAGCACAAACTAGTAGGGTTCCTCATCCATCTGAGAGATACTACTGAAGATTTAGTGGAACCAGAGGATTCGATAGTTCCCAACGAACCTCAGCCTCTCCGCCGATCTAGTAGGGTTCCTCATCCATCTGAGAGATACTACTGTTTTCTTATTGATGGTGGGAGCGGGGATTGCATCATGGAAGATGATGATCCGACTACCTTCGAGCAGGCCATCACGAGTAGTAACTCTGTGAAATGGCTGGATGCATTGCGATCTGAGATGGAATACATGTACACTAGCAAAGTATGGACTTTGGAAGTTGCTCCTGAAGGGGTAAAACCCATTGGGAGCAAATGGATCTTTAAGAAGAAACTTGGTGTAGATGGAAAAGTTGAGACTTTCAAAGCTAGACTTGTTGCAAAAGGTTTTTGTCAACGACCAGGTGTGGACTATAATGAAACCTTTTCTCCAGTAGCTATGCTTAAGTCCATCCGGATCGTACTTGCCATTGCTGCATACCATGACTACGAAATCTGGCAGATGGATGTTAAGACCGCCTTTCTAAATAGAGATTTAGAAGAATGCGTGTACATGACTCAGCCAGAGGGCTTCGTAGACAGTGGGAGCAGCGGAAAGGTGTGCAAGCTGCTTAAATCCATCTACGGGTTACAGCAGGCATCGTGGAGCTGGAACATCTGTTTTGATATTGTAGTCAAAGAGTTTGACTTCATCAAAAACATAGATGAACCTTGTATATACAAGAAGGTGGCAGAGAGTAAGGTTGTCTTCCTCGTATTGTACGTGGATGACATACTCTTGATAGGAAATGATATTCCTATGCTGCACTCGTTCAAGATCTTCTTATCATACAGATTCTCAATGAAAGATCGAGGTGATGCCTCCTGCATCTTGGGAATTAAGATCTATAGAGATAGATCTAAATGGATACTGGGATTGTCCCAATCCAGGTACATTGACACCATACTAAAGAGGTTTAGTATGGAAGAATCCAAGCGTGGGAATTTTCCCACGATCTCTGGACTCACTCTCTCCAAAGAGATGTCTCCTAAGACTGATTTGGAGAGAGCTCGCATGCAAGGGATACCCTATGCTTCAGCAGTAGGCTCTATCATGTACGCGATTCTATGTACCAGACCCGATATAGCATAATCACTAAGTGTAGTGAGTAGGTATCAAGCAGATCCAGGAGAGAGTCTCTGGACAGCTGTGAAGAACATTCTCAAGTACTTGAGAAGGACTAAAGAGATATTTTTGGTGTATGGTAACGGAGAACTCCAGGTGGAGTCCTTTACCGATTCGAGCTTCCAAAGTGATAAGGACGACTCTAAGTCGCACTCGGGCTTTGTCTTTACCCTCAATTGAGGGGCGGTTTGTTGGAAGAGTTCCAAACAGGAAACCATGGAAGACTCGACGATGGAGGCTGAATACATCAAGGTCAACGATACTGCCAAAGAGGTTGTCTGGATAAAGAAGTGTTGGAGATAGTGCCCTCAGAGTCAATTATTGGATCACAGGCACGTGATTGCAATGATTGAGGGAGGACCTATCCCGGTAGGACAGTCTTACTCGAGATGATAGTACGCTATCTGGTTTACCTTTATCATCGTGTACTGCTTTAGGTGACATGACATGTCGCTATTGCACGTTGATAGAGCCCCTAGGATTCTTGCTTGACTACCGGCAGTATGAGGGCGATCATATACGTGGGAGCTGGTAGTCTATAAGCACATCCTTAAAAGGTCCCTAGTCGTGGGAGTTTCGAGACAGGGCATCGATTCTCCAGAGTAGACTAGTGTATACAGTCGAGACCCCGACGAGGGGCGGTGGCCGGTCTCACAGGCCACTGGTGTCAGTTGGATCACCTAAGATGTATACAGGTGCTCATTGGGTTATGAGTACACCGGACAGGACTCGCCGGGAACATGCTAGTTGGTCTTATACCTGACGTCAGATAGCAGTTCCCAGGTGACATGTGTACAGGTTAGTTCATCGACCTGGGGATCGTCATTTGTCTCGTGTGAGTTCCCACTGTACTTTGATTACTACCCTACCACGGCTCAAAGGAGTCGTGCAAACAGGTTTTAGTTGGGTACAGTCCCGAGCCACATGGAGGCAGTGAGCGGATCTTCAGGGGTTCGTCTCTCCCGGTATTGGGGGTGAGGTCGCGCTGTGTCTAGGAGAGCCATTACACGAAGACCTTGGCCAAGGCAGGAGATTTACTGGTAGGTATTCCAGTAGTATCTCAGGGTGTTCTGGGCTACACTCCAACACGACTTGTACCGCTTTTGGGGGTCTGACTTTTACCCACCCCCTAGGCCCGACATGCGATGCTCATAGACGAACGGACCGGACTGTACGGATATTGTCACTGACAGGCTCAGTAGGGTGTCAGGATGAGTTCGCTCATCGACGTCCCTTTTGGTCAATAGCTGGTGGCCCGTCACGTATTGGCTTATACCTCTGACGTGCTAGTGGTTAAATCCACAGCCATAGTATTGACGAGTCTTTAGAGTCCACCACACTTTCAGTTACTCAAGCTTTCGGGCGAAACGCTGTAGAGGCCGTATGGAGATATGGCAGGGTTCGATCAGATACGTGCGGTATTGCACGGATCATGATCGGACGGTTTTTACTAGCCGGCTTTGGCTTAAGCCGGATCTTAGTATTTGATAGTGTAGTTTTGTCTCTTTGCATTTGTATCCGGACGGAATACAGATGCGGGTGTGTATGCACAGTATCGGGGTTTTCCTGTAATTTATTATGGGACCAGTTTTCTGGGGTTGCCAGTTTGCATTCCGTTCCGGCCGGTTTTCCTTTGTTCTTTCCCGGCCGGACTTTTCCGATGGAAGGGGTTATTTGCAAGTTTGCAAATAACACTTTGAGGAGGGGGTTTATTGCAAAAGGTTTGAGATGATGGGGATTAATTTATTAGAGCTTGAAACATTCTTTTCCAGTGAGGTTTTGCTTCATTTTTCTGCAAGCACAATGGCTTGGCCGAGCTCAATTTTGAGAGGGCATGCTCTTTTCTCTTAGCATCCACCCATGGAAAAATTCTTGTGCTATATTCCTCCAACTTGGCAACCTCTTTAACCCCAAAGAGACAACTATTCTACACTATTCTACAGCAAATCTTGGACGCGTCGGCCAGCCAACTTCGCGCCCGAGTTGCCTCGGTATTGAGGTGGGAGCCCGTAAAAGCTACAGGCGATGTGGTGCCCTTTCCGACGAGGAGGAGACGGACGGAGATCCCGCGAGGAGATCGGAGTGGAGATGAAGACCGGAGGACTCGGATCAGTCGGTACATCTCTTCCCTTTCTTGTTAGTAGCTTAGACTTGTTAATGGTTACGATCCGGAGTTTAGTGCGCGGTGGTGCCGGTTTGCAAAGTCCGCAAAAATTAAAGTTTATCACCGCTTCCGCATTCCGGCGTCGGATTGACGGCCGGGGCGCCGCCGTGCACTTACAGTGGTATCAGAGCCTCGCCATTAACTTAGTCTAGCTTTGTGTAATGTGTTTGCATTTCCGATCGATGAAAAAGTCCAAAAACCCGTATTTTTTGCACATCAGTTTCTGTCGAATTTTTTTTGAGTCCAAAAATTTTTCAGGTTGTCTCAGAGTGATGTGCAGGGAATTTTAAGGTCACTGTAAAAATTTGGTTCAACGAGCTCATCATACCGCCGCGGAAGGGCGGCCAAACCCCTGTTTTAGCCGCGCTTCCGCCGCGGATGTAACTGTTCCCCCCCCAAATTTTTGCAGTGTGTTCCTGAGTGATAAATGTGGTTTTTGGAATATTAAAATTGGGCCCAGGTTTTCTGTGGTTGCTACAGTTTTGTTTGGGGGCCCACTTGTTAATGTTTAATCAATCGGAAAATTTTAAACACATTTTTCACAGTATTTACATTATATCTGCGACCGTGAATGTCACTCGATCGGTAAATCCGGTCTAACTGCTATAGCCCGGTTAGACGGATTTGCGAACGTGATTTTCACGTTGATGTTCTATGTATTTGCTGTGATGTTGCGGATCGGTCGTGGGGGATAGCCTGGATACAATGCTAGTACAGTGTTGGTGTATTATGTACATTTGATATTGCGGGGCGAGCGTCCGACATGTGGACTGCCGTCACTGCCTGTTTGTATTATTATTTTGGGGCACGACCTGGTTGCGGTCGATGTACCCGGTGTATGTATATTTTTACTTTCTGTACTAGGATTACCCCGCGGTGGGGTGCACGGATAGCCGGGTTCTAGAAGGCAACAAGCCCGCATCTCATGGCATTGGGACGGAGGGGGCTTCACTCCAGGATTGGCTGGCTATTCGCCGCACTCGTAGGGGGTATAGGATTTCATTGCACAGGCTATCCACCCGACCAGGGGAACGTCGGGTTTCAGCAGTGGCTCTGTGAAACCCGGGGATCCCAGATATCTGTATTGTTCTGTGATGCTGTACATTTCTGTGATGTTGCATTTTATTCACGCCTTGAGCGAAATATAATATATTGGTATATATATTAGTAGATGTTGTATATGTTTTTCATCCGCACTAGTCCAGTCCCCGCTCTGCCGTTAGTTAGCTAACCTAACGGGTGATGACGGGACCCAGTGGCGAATGCGGATGGCATATACGTACGTCAGTATATTTTCGTTCTTTGTGGTGTGATCAATTGATGGGACTGCGTTGATTCGGATCAATGCAAGTTAAACAAACCTATTCTGATGTTGTTGGAACACTTTT
This sequence comes from Agapanthus africanus, assembly GCA_030015575.1. Classification (NCBI taxonomy): domain Eukaryota; kingdom Viridiplantae; phylum Streptophyta; class Magnoliopsida; order Asparagales; family Amaryllidaceae; genus Agapanthus; species Agapanthus africanus. The sequence goes on along the minus strand of CM057348.1, from coordinate 410,696,470 downwards.
CAAAAAGCTGTTATTGCAAGGACGTTCACTTTTGTTTTGCATCGTGGTATTCATTTGGAATATCCTGCTCCTCAGTCGACGAGGCAAGGGCCGAGATCCCTTCACCGGGAGTGACCCCTTGGACAGAAGTTTGCGTCAGGGCATTAACTTCACTATAGCCGATTACTTTTGCTTTGCATCGTGGTATTCAGTTGGAATATCCTGCACCTCATTCTACGGGGAAAGAGCCGAGATCCCTTCACCGGGAGTGACCTCTTTAGTAAAGGTTTTCGTCACTATATTTTCTAAAAAGCTATCCGTTCCTTCAACGATATCAAGTTCATTACGTTAAAGGTTTTCGCCAGAAACCATTCGTAGCCCTCCGTCGTTTCATATGGGTAGTCAATAGTATTCAAGCTGTGTTTGTTGGCCATAGTCAAGGCACAGTGTTTGGTAGCTGTTGGTTATTCATATGCAGCATAGATAGATGCGTTGGTTTGGGACAGTCGTATAGCCTTGTTGGCCCTAGTCAAGGGCTTGTACGGGTGGGTTCAAATCAACCTGGACAATGACGGGTAGAACTTGACATGTGACTTATGATTTGTTGGCCTTAGTCAAGGTCATAAGAGCATGGGGCAGAAATCACATCGGGAGTTTCAAAAGAACTGAAACTTGCCAGATATGCGCATACCTTCTGGAGTGTGATACCGTGAGCGGATTCCGTCACGTTATCATGCGATGAGAGTTGGGTCCCGATTCCCACTGATGAGTTGGTTTACTCCTCGGGTGACCCCGACTAATTCTTCTTTCAGGTTTGGAGGAGAGTTTGAGGTACAGTGGGAGGTTTCCAGATTAGATAAATTGGTAACCATTCTGATCTTGGTTAGAGTGCACGCTGAGTGTTTCTTTTCTCTCTCTCTGGCAGCGACCATTGACCCGACCCTAAGACTATGACTCAGTGACCAAATTGACCGAACCTTCTTAACACCGGCTTTTGGATTGTCAGAGTTGCGAACCTCATTGCCACTCCTACTTTTACCCTTTTCTCCAGGACACCCCGTATTACTACGAACGTCCACTTCCATTGGACAAAACCATCGTATGGTTAGATACGAACTCGAAGGAATTCGAGGATGGTTTCAGGTTCTAGAGAAAATGGATAGGATTATTCAGTTGTCTTTTCCTTTTACCCTCTCTCAGGTTACGAGTACTCCTTGGTTTAGGGGTAGTACACCTATTACGCAAATTGGATTGTCTTCTTCCAAACCTTAGGCTGGTGCCGACCGGTAGGGAATGAAGAAAACCAATTAGCATAACGATGGTGTGCAGAAGGTATTAAGTTCAGACAAAGCAAGGGATTAGTAAGAGGGCAAAGTAAATTGCAACAGATATTCACGACCAAACCAAATATTTCATTACCACTCCCACATCACCTTTGTATTTCTCCAGGACACTCCGTATCACTACGAAAATCCACAGTTTATTTGGATACTCCATCGTATGGTTATATACGAACTCGAATGGAACTTGTTCCAGTTCGGGGATGGATTCTGGTTCAGGAGAAATAGGAATAAGGTTTATTCGGTTGTCTTTTATCTTCACCCTCTCTCATTGCGAGTGTTCCTAGGATTGGGACAGTACACCCATTATGCTTATTGGATAGTTTTCTTCCAAACCATAGGCTGGTGCCGAACGGTAGGGAAGGAAGAAAACCATTTGGCCTAAAGGGGTGTACAGAAGGTAAAGACTAAAGACATATGAAGGGATATGGAGAGGTGGCAAAGAACTATACGGTTACAGTCGTGAATCTGGAAGAGGCATTACTAGGAATACCAGAATACCCCATCGGAACATTTCAATGTTTCAGTTACACTGTGTAATGTTAAAGGAAAACTGATTTCCCGATTAGATACTTACTCCAGGGTATGTATTTACCAGGTACGATTCTCACATCTGTATGGTTTTACAGATGATGAGTGAGAGTAAGTTATTGGGAATTGGGTGATTATCCTCATTATATCGGGATTCGTTGTAATCGGTGATATTTGAGGAAATCACCTCGGCTGTTTGCCGGTCGGCAAATATTTGGTTTTGAATATCCGCTGTTATGCACCAATTTCAAATTGATATATCTGTACGTCTATTTTCATAGAGTGAGATATACCTTTATGAAATTATGTCTACGACATTTACCTATATCAGTGGATGGTTAGGTAAGGAGCATTAAACAGCGGTGTAATTCTTCTTAACCATAAGTACAGTTTTCAACCTACGACACACAGTGAAAGAGTTGTTAGACTCAGCGGACTTATACAGAGTATTGTATGTTGTCCAGTGTCCATTGGGACAGAGGGGTTGGTCCTCATACTATATTCTGTTTACTTTTAACTTCTCTAGTTCTTAAACATGTGTTTCGTAGAAACACAGGGTCTGAGTTTAGAGGAGTTATAGGTATTTGAATAGAGTAGAGAACCAGGTATAGCAAGTATCGGGATTCTTCAAAGAGATCGAAGATGTAGATACTTGTGTATGGTATTCAGTTGATAGTAATGATAAAGAGATCTTGCTTCTCTTTCAGGTTACTCATAATTGGAAGTATTCCTAAGTTGAGTAACGCTGATCGGCCTCCTTCCATTTAGTTGACATGCGCTGGGGACAGCTGCATGATTTGAATCTGGTTCAATTAAATCAGTGCCTCTGTTTCTATATTGGATATAGAACAGTTCATATCTTAACGATGTTAAGGTATGGGGAGTTGTCCGGTTTATGATTAAAACCAGACACTGGACAACTCAAGGCACGTTTCTGTAATGGCTGTTTGTGGGTTGACCCAGGCTATGACGAGGGTTGACTTTCTACCATCTGGCAGATCAATAGAAATATTGTTCTAGACTCGCCACAGTTTTACTAAAAATGGATTCTTTCAAAAACAGCAGTGGGAGTATGGTAGAACTGGAAGTGATTCCAGAACCGCAAACGATTACTGAAGATTTGATAAGGAACCTAAAGATTCAATCTGATTTGACATTCCATTGGCCACTCCGCAGATAAAGTGGGTAACTTCAGGCACCCGAGAGGTACTCAGGTAGCCTCAAGGACGGTGACAGGGAAGTTCTTGTTTACCCACACTTGCCATTGTTGTTGTTCCAGGCTGCGAGACCCGGCAGGAGGATGAGTATAGCGTCGTTCTAAACTAGTTTTAGAAGTGCACGTCTATATGACTCTGGCAGAGGGTTGTCGTAGTCAGTGGGAGCAGCGGAAGCATTGGTGGACATCAGGCTTATATCTATTTATAGACTAAAGCAGATGTAGCGGAGATAGATCATCTATTTCTGATGTGACAGTCATGGGTTTGACGTCATCAGAATAGGGGATGGATCTGTTGAGAAGGTAGTAGGGTGTGATATCCTGGTATTTGGATGACATACATAGAATAGGAAAAGAAATTCCTATACTACGATCGGTTATACTTTGGTCGTCACACAGTGGTTTCTCCACAAAGGACTTGGACATTATATCAAACATACTGGTTACTAGATCTATGGTTTTAGATCTAGATTTGGGTGGTTTCCCAATTAGGGTACTTGACAGCATTCTAAGAGTATTTAGGATGAACGACTCCTGGCACGGTGGTGTACCTGCAGGTGATGGAGTCACCCTCTCTAAAGGTGTCTTATAGACTAAAGTAGAGAGGGATGTGCATGATTGGCAGATCACTTGCTTAGGCAATTGAGTCAATCATGAGATGTCAAGTACCACACCAGATGTTGTTCTTGCACTATATGCAATAAGTTGACATTGATCCAATCCTGGAGAAACAGTCGGAAGCAGTTTTAGGACATAAGTGAATGTTCTAGGGATATGATAACGGCTGCCTCCTTTAGGAGACGGTTATCACTCCAGGCTTCCAAGGTGACATGGACGACAGGGTGATCGTCAGAGTTATAGTTTTCCTTCTGACGAAGGGCAGTATTTTGGACAGGTGGTCCAAGGCAATACTGAGGATGGCATGGCACTGGATACTGATTAAGTTCAGTTGACGATACAGTCTAAGAAGTTTGGATTTGGAGTTCATTTATGAGCTAGGTCCCATCTGGCATCCAGACATTCTAAGACAGGTATTGCTCATTTCGGGAGATGGCATTCTCTGCGAACTTGAGATTTAGAGAGAGACATAGAAAGAAACATCAGAGCGGATCCACTCACTGAGGTTATTCCTCGAACGCAATAGTCTCGCAAACGAGCTTTGTGAGACTGACTAGTAGAGGAGTTGGGTGTTCGGTATCACACGGGCTGTGAGTATGCGACATCGCAATAATTAGCCTTGAGTGCAAGTGGGAGATTGTTGGAGATAGTGCCCTCAGAGTCAATTATTGGATCACAGGCACGTGATTGCAATGATTGAGGGAGGACCTATCCCGGTAGGACAGTCTTACTCGAGATGATAGTACGCTATCTGGTTTACCTTTATCATCGTGTACTGCTTTAGGTGACATGACATGTCGCTATTGCACGTTGATAGAGCCCCTAGGATTCTTGCTTGACTACCGGCAGTATGAGGGCGATCATATACGTGGGAGCTGGTAGTCTATAAGCACATCCTTAAAAGGTCCCTAGTCGTGGGAGTTTCGAGACAGGGCATCGATTCTCCAGAGTAGACTAGTGTATACAGTCGAGACCCCGACGAGGGGCGGTGGCCGGTCTCACAGGCCACTGGTGTCAGTTGGATCACCTAAGATGTATACAGGTGCTCATTGGGTTATGAGTACACCGGACAGGACTCGCCGGGAACATGCTAGTTGGTCTTATACCTGACGTCAGATAGCAGTTCCCAGGTGACATGTGTACAGGTTAGTTCATCGACCTGGGGATCGTCATTTGTCTCGTGTGAGTTCCCACTGTACTTTGATTACTACCCTACCACGGCTCAAAGGAGTCGTGCAAACAGGTTTTAGTTGGGTACAGTCCCGAGCCACATGGAGGCAGTGAGCGGATCTTCAGGGGTTCGTCTCTCCCGGTATTGGGGGTGAGGTCGCGCTGTGTCTAGGAGAGCCATTACACGAAGACCTTGGCCAAGGCAGGAGATTTACTGGTAGGTATTCCAGTAGTATCTCAGGGTGTTCTGGGCTACACTCCAACACGACTTGTACCGCTTTTGGGGGTCTGACTTTTACCCACCCCCTAGGCCCGACATGCGATGCTCATAGACGAACGGACCGAACTGTACGGATATTGTCACTGACAGGCTCAGTAGGGTGTCAGGATGAGTTCGCTCATCGACGTCCCTTTTGGTCAATAGCTGGTGGCCCGTCACGTATTGGCTTATACCTCTGACGTGCTAGTGGTTAAATCCACAGCCATAGTATTGACGAGTCTTTAGAGTCCACCACACTTTCAGTTACTCAAGCTTTCGGGCGAAACGCTGTAGAGGCCGTATGGAGATATGGCAGGGTTCGATCAGATACGTGCGGTATTGCACGGATCATGATCGGACGGTTTTTACTAGCCGGCTTTGGCTTAAGCCGGATCTTAGTATTTGATAGTGTAGTTTTGTCTCTTTGCATTTGTATCCGGACGGAATACAGATGCGGGTGTGTATGCACAGTATCGGGGTTTTCCTGTAATTTATTATGGGACCAGTTTTCTGGGGTTGCCAGTTTGCATTCCGTTCCGACCGGTTTTCCTTTGTTCTTTCCCGGCCGGACTTTTCCGATGGAAGGGGTTATTTGCAAGTTTGCAAATAACACTTTGAGGAGGGGGTTTATTGCAAAAGGTTTGAGATGATGGGGATTAATTTATTAGAGCTTGAAACATTCTTTTCCAGTGAGGTTTTGCTTCATTTTTCTGCAAGCACAATGGCTTGGCCGAGCTCAATTTTGAGAGGGCATCTCTTTTCTCTTAGCATCCACCCATGGAAAAATTCTTGTGCTATATTCCTCCAACTTGGCAACCTCTTTAACCCCAAAGAGACAACTATTCTACACTATTCTACAGCAAATCTTGGACGCGTCGGCCAGCCAACTTCACGCCCGAGTTGCCTCGGTATTGAGGTGGGAGCCCGTAAAAGCTACAGGCGATGTGGTGCCCTTTCCGACGAGGAGGAGACGGACGGAGATCCCGCGAGGAGATCGGAGTGGAGATGAAGACCGGAGGACTCGGATCAGTCGGTACATCTCTTCCCTTTCTTGTTAGTAGCTTAGACTTGTTAATGGTTACGATCCGGAGTTTAGTGCGCGGTGGTGCCGGTTTGCAAAGTCCGCAAAAATTAAAGTTTATCACCGCTTCCGTATTCCGGCGTCGGATTGACGGCCGGGGCGCCGCCGTGCACTTACAAGAAGTTCATAACCGAACATGGAGTGGTTCCGTACATTGAGCATCCAATACCTTTGTATTATAATAACAATGGAGTTGTGGCTTTGGCCAAAGAACATAGGTCCCATCAGAGATCCAGGCATATCCTAAGGCGGTATCACTTGATCCGGGAGATAGTTGATAGCCGAGAGATCGAGGTCAGGAGAGTTGACACGAGGGACAACACTGCGGATCTACTCACGAAGGCCATACCCCAGATACAATTTGAGAGACTCTTCGGGATGTTGGGTATGAGATACTACAACAGCTGGTCTTAGTGCAAGTGGGAGATTGTTAGTTATGTATATGCCCTAGAGGCCATTGTTGTACATATGATGTATATTATAGTGGATGCTTGGATATGTATAGAGAGAACTTTCTTGCTCAACATGATAGTTCATAACCCCTAGACTGGATATGCGACATATCAGACGAAGAGACCGGACTGTACGGTAGTGTTACTGATTGGATTCGCAGGAGTATGTACAGGCTTGCTTGTTGATCTTCTGTTCACTCAATACCAGGGTGGCCGTTACATTTAGCTGACAGCTTGCGGCTTGTGGATGTTTGATGTGATCGTCACCTACTGCCGGCGTATTGACGAGTCTTTAGAGTCCTACACAGAGGTTTCCTGGCTCAGGAGAAATGGAGTAGGACCACATATTGTAGGGTTCCTAGGCACACTCAAGAGGTTCCACAAGGCATCAACCATGCCAAACAAAAATTTTCCGGTGCCGAGAAACCCTAATGAAGATCGTTAACTAGAGAATAGGCGAAAGAACATGCAAGCAAACAACTTTGCTACTAAGTGAAAGGGATTACAACCTTTGTAGATCCGCTCCACCATTTCATTAGCTCCGTGTTGACGTCCCTCCGCTGCGATCATCGGATCCTGGACTCTAGCGATGGTTTCATCGGAGAAATGATCGGGCTAGGTCATTGACATCGAGGCCGAAGATGATCTACGTCGGGGAGACTCAAACTCAAGCTATTCCTTCACTTGGTCGAAAACTTTGTGAAGAGAACACCCTATACTACATGGCAAGTGGTAGAGGATGAAGAAATAGAAAGTGGGTTCACTTTAGAATTGGATTTCTCACTCTTTTTCTCATGGCACCTTTGGAGCTCTCAAGCTTTTGTGAGCTTGATGAAGATGAAGAAGAAGAAAAGAATCATATGAATCATTATTCAAATGAAACTTTACACATGGTTGAGTTAAGCCCTCATGCTTAACTCATGTAGAGAATTAACTAAGGTATGAGGTTTAAGCGTTAGGTTAAAGAAATATCAAGAGAATTGACAAAAGAGTGGACTTTGTCAAAGTTTCTCCAAGCTTCTTCAAGCTTGACAACTTTGACTAAGTTTAACTCATTTGTTAAATCTTAAGATAATCCAATAACCCTAATCTTAACCCTAATCTTAGTATAACTCTCATACACCAATCTTGTGTGTATCATCAAGCATGATACATACATGTACACTTGCATATATCACATATAAACAATGTGCACATTCAAGTGAGAAAATCAATTTTAAGTGAACCAATACTAGTTAATGTAAAGCAATATATCAAATATATAATTATACATTAAATCATTAAATCAACACTTGATTTAACGATCCGGTCATATCGCATAAAACCGACTAATATCATGTGCATCAATGTATCGAATCAACACATGATTCGGTAACCCGGCTATATCACATATAACTGACTGATGATACAAATCGCGAGAATAGAATACAGTATCACATACTGGTATTATTCTCGGTCCTGCACATATCTCATATGCGCTCCTATTTCGTTTCGCTTGAGCCAGGAAACCTCTGTGTAGGACTCTAAAGACTCGTCAATACGCCGGCAGTAGGTGATGATCATATCAAACACCCACAAGCCGCAAGCGGTCTGCTAAACGTAACGGCCACCCGGGTATTGAGTGATCAGAAGATCAAAGAGCAAGCCCGCTCACACTCCTGTGAATCCAACGAGTAACACTACCGTACAGTCCGGTCTGTTCGTCTGATATGTCGCATATCTTGTCTAGCGGTGGTAAACGTCAGACCCCAATAACTCGATAAGTCGTGTCGATATGAGGCTCATAACGGGTCGAGAAACTACTGGTAACACTTACCAGTAAATCTCTAAAGCAGCCTTGGACAAGGACTTCCTGTTATAGCCAATTGAGCAATGCGCAACATCAACTCCCTATACTGGGAGAGACGAAACCCCTCATATCGCTCATTGCCTCTATGTGATTCGGGAATGTACCCAAAAACCACCTTTTTGCATGCCCTCTTAGACGTGGTATGATGGAAATCAAAGCACAGTGGGAATCACACAAGACTCTATGACGATCTCGAGTCTACAGACTAACCTGTACCAGTGTCACCAGAGAACTGCCATGCGACGTAAGGTATAATACCATCTGGGAGTTCTCGGCGAGTCTGTCCAGTGTACCCAGTCTCTACTGAGCACCCGTATATCATCTCTGATGTCAAACACCAATGGATATGGGATCATCCATCGCCCATCTGTATGGGTCGAGAAGCTACACGCTAGTCTACTCTGGTATATCGATTCCCCATCTCGATACACCCATGACTAGGGACCTTGAAGGATGTACTTATGGACTACCATGCCCCCACTAGTATGATCCGCATCATAGTCCCGGTAGTCAAGTACACATCCTAAGGGCTTTACCAACATGTAACAGAGAGACAATCAGTGTACACGTTAAGGTAAAGAGTAACCAGATAGCATACTATCATATCGAGCAAGAAAGTCATCCCTATATATGTCCAAGCTGTTAGTTATATGTATGCCCTAGAGGCCATTACTGTACATTGGATGTATATTGTAGTGGATGCTGGGACATATATAGGTAGGACTTTCTTACTCGACATGATAGTACGCTATCTGGTTGCTCTTTATCTTAACATGTATACTTTCTGTCTCTCTGTTACATGTTGATAAAGCCCTTAGGATGTGTACTCGACTTCCAGGACTATGATGCAGATCATACTAGTGGGGCCTGGATAGTCCATGAGTACATCCTTCAATATTCCTAGTCGTGGGAATATCGAGACGGGGCATCGATATTCCAGAGTAGACTAGCGTATATCTTCTCGACCCATGTGATAGGCGATGGATGATCCCATATCTATTGGTGTTTGACATCAGAGATGGTATGCGGCTGCTCAGTAGAGACTGGGTACACTGAACGGACTCGCCGAGAACTCCCAGATGGTATTATACCTCACGTCAGATGGCAGTTCTCTGGTGACACTGGTACAGCTTAGTCTGTTGACCCGAGATCGTCATAGAGTCTTGTGTGTCTCCCACCGTGCTTTGATTTCCACCCTACCACGGCTCTACCGAGTCGTGCAAACAAGTGGTTTTTGGGTACAGTCCCGATTCACATGGAGGCAATGAGCGATAGGAGGGGATTCGTCTCTACCGGTATTGGGGGTTGATATTGCGCTATGCACGACTGGCCATAACAGGAAATCCCTGGCCAGGGTTGCAGTGATATACTGGTAAGAGTTATCAGTAGTTTCACGAATGTTATGGACCTTACGTCGGCATGACTTATCAAGCTACTGGGGTCTGACGTTTACCACCCCTAGGCGAGATATGCGACATATCAGACGAACAGACCGGACTGTACGGTAAGTGTTACTGGTTGGATTCACAGGAGTGTGAGCGGGCTTGCTCGTCGATCTTCTTATCGCTCAATACCCGGGTGGCCGTTACGTTTAGCAGACCGCTTGCGGCTTGTGGGTGTTTGATATGATCATCACCTGCTGCCGGCGTATTGACGAGTCTTTAGAGTCCTACACAGAGGTTTCCTGGCTCAAGCGAAACGAAGTAGGAGCGCATATGAGATATGTGCGGGACCGAGAATAATGCATGTATGTGATTCCGTATTCTATTCTCGCGATGAATGTATCGAATGGTTGTATGTGATATAACCTAGTTATCGAATCGAGGATTGATTCGATAAGCCGATACATTGGATATTAGTCGGTTATATGCGATATGACCGGATCGTTAAATCAAGTATTGATTTAATGATTTAATGCATAATTATATATTTGATATATTACTTTGCATTAACTAGTATTTGTTCACTTTAAATGGATTTTCTCACTTGAAATACACAAGTTGTATATGTGATATACTTTTGTGCACTTGATTGTATCATGTTTGATGATACATGCAAACTTGGGTTTGTGTAAAGAATTAAACCATGGTTATGTTAATGGTTAGGGTTTTGATTTACTTATCTTTTCATTTATTTATTTATTCATTTTTGAAAGATAAATAAATCATGGTGGCTTTCTTTGTTTGCTAGTTGAAGCTTCATGAAGCTTCGAATAAGTCTACCTTTTTTGTTTCATGCTTAACCCTAACCATTCAACCTAACCCTAGTTTATTCTCTACACTTAACCATGGTTGCTATATGATAAGAATCAACTTATTTTCTATTTTAAAAAAGACTTATCATATTCTTTTCTTCTTCTTCTTCTCCTTCTTCAAGATGAAGAAAAGCTTGCTACCATCAATGGTGAAATGAGAAAAAGAGTGAGAAATCCAATTCTAAAGTGAACCCACTTCCTATTTCTTCATCCTCTACCACTTGCCAAGTAGTATAGGGTGTTTTCTTCACAAGTTTCATGACTTGGTGAAGTTGGAGTTTGATCTTGAGTTGCCTCGACGTAGATTATCTTCGGCATCGAAGTCGACGACCTAGCCCGATCATTTCTCCGATGAAACCTTCGCCAGAGTCCGGATTCCGATAGGTACAGCGGAGGGGCGTCATCACGGAGCCAAGGTGGTGGAGGACCGGATCTACAAAGGTTGTAGCCTCTTTCCTTTAGCAATAAAATTGTTTACTTGCTTGCATCGCCTATACTTCTAGTTAACTATCCGTATTAGGGTTTGTAGGCACATGAAAATATTTGAATTGGGCATGTTTGATCTGTTGTGAGACCTTATTAGTGTGCCTAGGAACCCTACAGTGGTATCAAAGCCTAGATAGAGCCTTAGGCGATGCGTATACGATATTAGAAACTCGATCGAACCCCGAAACCCTAGATTTCAACGCTCTCTGGACATTTTTTCAAAACTGGGTTTTTTCCAGATTAAAAATTCTTAAAAAATTCAGCAGGAAGTTTTTAAGAATTACGGTGCAAAAATGACCAAAAGTTACGGCTAAAGAGCGGCGGAACCGCGGCAGAAGCTTGGCTTCTACGGCGGTTCCGCGGCCATATGATGAGATCAGCCTTCAATTTTTACACAGTAACTTGTTTCTTCAGGTGCTGAGTTTTCAGGGAATTTTTAATTTGCACTCAAGAGTTGAGTTTTCTGGGTTGTATTGGGTGTTCAAGGATTCGATCGGATTGTCAAACTTTGTCTGTGTTTTTCCGGATAATTTAGAATATGTTAGAAAGTTCGACCGGATATAAATACCCGCTTTTTCCCCCTGCCGGGAAAATTCCAATTGTTGGATTTTTCCGTAGTTTAATGACGTTCTAAGTAGTGCAAGTAACTCGATGGTCCCTTTAGAAGACAACAAACCTTAACTCGATTATGTGACCGTCTTGAACTGCCCTTTGAACCTTAGGGTTTGGGGCAGTACGGCGTGCCACATGTGAGGCGTTGGCTTGACCCTTCTACGGCTGGACCGTTGGTACTGAGGCACGAAGTGAATGTTTTTAAACTTATTTCATGTGTTGAGCTGTTTTGGGAAAACTTGGGTGTTCGAATGTTCGATCGGAAAGTTTAACATTTTCTATTTATCCGAAATGTGATACAATAATTGGAATTCACAAGTAGTTATGAGATAACTGAATGAATGTTATAAATCTAGCGGTTTAGTCTCACTTGATCGGTTGCCACGGAATTTTGATATGATCAAAAGTCCGTCGCAATCACGTAGCGTACGCGGATACTCGCCGGGTAAACTTAATAGACAGCCTCGCCCCATAGCCCCGACCAAGTGATTGTAGGAGAACCCCGTCGCCGAAAGCATCCGTTCGGGTGCTCGCGGCAGCGGTGTTTCGCCTTGGTACACTTCGTCGACGGCGTCGCGGGTGCAGCCGTCTACTAAAGTTTGCGACGAGCATTCGATCAGGATGTCGGGAATCTTGTTGAATTGCCCGACTTGATATTGAAAAGAGTTTTCGATAATGAGACTAAAATGCGGAGTTTATAATTGTTAGGCATGCGATGTCTAAGGAATTCATTTGATTAGGCATGCGATGTCTAAAAGAGATTGCGGATTCCAACTGTTGTAGTTTTACACTTTCTTTTCTGTGACCGTAAGTGTAATATATCATATCGCCGGTTTCGTTGCTATATGTCAACGACGATTGGGATACGCATGTTTACTTACGTTGATGACATGTGATGTTATGTGTTGCTGGATATGTTATATTGGATCGTCGTGTTTGAATAGCCGGGTTTTTTTTTATGTGAGATGAGTGTTTTTCATTTTCATTCATGTAAAAACTTGAATGTAATATTCTTTTATTGGGGCACTTCCAGGTTGCGGAAGATGTCACCATTGTATATTATTTACTTTTCCGCATTAGGATAGACCCAAGGAGGGGAGCACAAGTAACCGGGTTCTGGGTCCAGTCGGAGACCATCTCGAGGAGTCGAGTCCGGGTCTCCTAACCCTAGAATTGGTAGGGTTTCTTGCCGCTCTCGTAGGGGTCTAGGGGTGTGGGATTGGCTTTTCATCACGACCGTGGAATCCGTGTTTTTATACTGGCTCGTATTAAAAACACGGACGTCCTAGTATATCCAATATTTCATATGATATTTTCTGCTGCGTTATCTATGATGTGATCATGTGATATGTTCAGATAGATATTATATATAGTATATATGATATATTATATAGACGTTGCTTATGTTTTACACCCACGCTAGCCCTGCCTCGTTCTGGCGTTAGTTACCTAACCTAACGGTGCAGACGGGACATCGAGGCGAATGCGGATGGCATAAGCGTACGTTATATTTATCTGTGATGTTTAGGTGGACTTTAATGATGGGACATTCATTAATGAGATTAATGAAAGAAAATAAACCTAAAAGATGTTGTGGAATCGAATTTCAAAATAAAACAGGTAGCTACAGTTCTTGCTTTGCATCGCGGTGTTCCTTGTAGAACATCCTGCACCTTATTCGATGAGGAAAGGACCGAGATCCTTTCACCGGGAGTGACTCCTTTAGAAATAACTGGCAGATGCTACACACTCGGTTTGTCTTTTGATTGCTTCTATAGTTTCTTCTTTGCACAGTGATATATATGATATATCCCGCACCTCATTCGACGAGGAAAGGGCCGACGATCCCTTCACCGGGAGTGACCCCTTTAGCAAAACAAGAAAAGCCTCAAAAACATTCCATTTAAAAACCATTTGATTCCGCAACGAGATCAAGTTCAAAGCGTTAAAGGTTTTCTTAAAAACCATTCGCAACCCTCCGTCATTTTAGGAATTAGAGTAATTTGTATTCGTGCTACGTTTGTCGACCATAGCCGAGGCGTAGTGTGAGGTAGCTAAGTGATGTCTTCCTATACCGCATATGATGCGATTAGTTAGGACAGTCATGTGTCTTTGTTGACCTTAGCCAAGGGTCATGTGGGTGGATCTAATTAATCATGAAATGACGGGTAGAACTTGACTAGTACCTATGATTTGTTGACCTTAGCCAAGGTCATAGGTGCTGGGGGTAAAAACCATTATCGGGAGTTTCAAGTGTTGAAATTTGCAATGAGATTGCATACCTTCTATATGATAGTTGGATCCCGATACCCACTGCGAGTAATTGTTACTCCTGGGAGAGTTTTGCACTTTACAATTAGCCGATCAAGTAGGTGTCTAGAAAGGTGTCAACGGGGTTACGCCTCTGGGAAAATGAGGTTTACTGTAATTAGGTCCGTGCGAAAGCACAGGGAACCTCCCTCAAAGTACCGACACTGGCCTGGCTGAAAGATTGGCGAACTTGTAGAGTGTAATTAATCCCGGCTAGTCTTTCTTTTTAGGGTTTGAAGGAAGATTTGATAAAAACAGTGGGAGCCATCCTGATTAGATAAAATAAATAACCAATTTAATTTTGCAAGAGCGCTTGCAGAGTGTTTTCTTCTCTCTTTCCAGGTAGCGACCATATCACGCCTTAATCAAGATAATAATATGGTTGTATTGACCGAACCCGCTTGTTATACTGAGCTGGGGAACGTTGGTCCCGCTCCAACTTATAATTGTTATAAGACCGAGCAGGAAATAGGGGAATACCAGGATTCTCATGCCGCCCAAACGAAGAAAGTGCATGAGATGCATCTCCTTCGAGTGTGTTCATTATAAAGAACTGTTTCTCAGTATCCTCTGAATCCTGGGTATTTGATACCGGATCAGGATCCCAGATATGTAATCTGTTACATAGGGCTACAAAAAGGTAGAAAACTGAGAACGGGTGATAAGTTTCATGAGACAGAAAAACGGGGCAAGTGTTGCAGCCAAGTCTGTTGGTCACTGTCACCCTGTATTACCAATACATTGATTCTGAACAAATGCTATTAGATACCGAACCTGATATACAAAATCATATCAATCTCTTTATTTATTAAAGTAATGATAAAATTTTGTATTGATGGATAATATTTTGAACATTTCCTATATCAAAAGTTGATCGGTTCAGGCATGTTATCTAAAAGCATTGACGTTCTAAATTAAACTACAGTTCCTAGTATACAGAACACACACAAGAGGAAGAGTTCAGAAATGAACGAATCCTTCTTGAGGCATTGTAGACTAGGTCATATCAATGCGACCCGACTGGCTGAAGTTACATTTTAGATGCATATTTAAATCAGTTTGAATTTACATCTTGTGAAACTTGCCAGTCATGTCATAAAGATTAGATGACCATAGCTCTGTTTATTGGAAACAGAGAAAGAGTTAATGATCTCTTGGGACTGATACATGATGATGTATGTAAGGTCTCCTGTCTACACGTGCCAGGACCGGTTCTTTGTATTTCATTACATTTTCTGATGATCTCTCAAGATTAAGACATATGTTCCTGTTGAAACACAAGTCCGAACCTTTTGAGATATTCACAGAATATAAGTTAGAAATAGAGAACCAAAAACCGGGTATAAGTATTATGTCCTATGATAAGATCAGGGAGGAGAATACTTGTGCATAGAATTCCTGGATTATTCTAAAGGAGAATGAGATTCTCTCTCCGTATTACTCCTCTGAATACATCACAGCACAACGGTGTATCAGGGCGGAGCAATTGCACCGTATTAGATATGGTGTGCTCTATGATGAGTACTACTGAGTTTCCTATTTCCTTTTGGGAGTTATGCGCTTGAGAAGCTGCATACCTATTGAATAGGGTTCAAATCAAATCAGTTGCCTACCACTTCATATGTGATATGGAAAGGGAAGAGCCCATATCTTAAGTTAGTTAAGATTTGGGGTTGTCCGGCCTATGTCTAAAAGCAAAATCCGGACAAGATCGAGGCAATGTCAGTTCTGTAGAACTGGGAAGGTTCCAGCTATACAAAACTGCAGCTGATGATTTGACAGAACTAAAGGATTCAATAGTCTCCGACGAACCTCAGCCTCTCCGCCGATCTGGTAGGGTTCTTCACCTACCTGAGAGATACTTTGGTTTCTCGATGACAGTGGGAGCGAGGAATGCATCATGAGATGATGACCCAACTAGATTCGAGCAGGTCATCAAGAGTAGGGAATCTGTAAGGATGGCTGGATGCTTAGCGATCTGAGATGGAATCCACATACACCAACAAAGTATGGACTTTGGTTGCGATATCTGAAGGGTTAAATCCCCATCAGGAGCAAGTATATCTTGAGAAGATTACTTGGTGTAGATGGAAAAGTTGAGTCTTTCGAAACTAGACTTGTTAAAGGTTTTCGTCATCGACCAGGCATGGATAATGATGAAACCTCTTCCAGGGACTATGCTTAAGTCCATCCAGATCCTACTTGCCATTGCTACATACCATGACTATGATATCTGGTGGTTAGGTGTCATGACTATTTTTCTAAATACTGATTTAGAAGAGAACGTCAATAAGTACACAGCCAGAGGGCTTCGTAAACAGTGGGAGCAGCGGAAACATGTGCAAGTTGCTTTACATAATAAAGCAGGCATCGCGGAGTTGGAACGTCTGTTTTGATGTGATAGTCAAAGTGTTCGACTTCATCAAAATGGTAGATGAACCTTGTATATACAAAACGGTAGTAGAGAGTAAGGTGGTTATCCTCGTATTGTACGTGGACAACATACTCTTGATAGGAAAAGAGTTTCCTATACTACGCTCGGTCAATCTCCGCTTATCACAAGGATTCTCCAATAGGATCAAAGTGATACCTCCTAAATCCTGAGTTTTCATCTATGAGATAGATGTAATTGGATGCTAGGATTCTCACTAGATGTAGTGAAATGGTATCAATCGATCCTGGGGAGAATCACTGGAAACGTTCCAGGGTGATAAAGACGACTGAATGTCAGTCACAGGCATTGTCTTTACCCTTAGTAAAGGGACGGTATGTTGGAAGAGTTCCAAGCTAGATACTGTGGAAAACTAGATGATAAAGGATGGTAACATCGCTATTAAAGATACAACCAAAGAGGCAGTTTGGGTGTATATTGGTTCATAAGATAAACTAGGTTCCTACCATTGTGTGACAATGGAAGTGTGGCTTTGTCCCGTGAACCCTGGTCCCATCAGTGACCCAGACATATTCTGAGGAAGCATCACCTGATCATGGAGATAGTTGATCTCCAGGGTGAACGAGGTTAGGAGAGTAGACTCAGAGGACAACACGGCGGATCCACTCACGAAGGCCTTTTCCCAATGAGAGACTTTTAGGGGATGGTTGAGTATTAGATACTACAACTACTGCTACAGATGGCCCTAGTGCAAGTGGGAGATTGTTAGTTATATGTATGCCCTAGAGACCATTACTGTACATTGGATGTACATTATAGTGGATGCTGGGACATATATAGGTAGGACTTTCTTGCTCGACATGATAGTATGCTATCTGGTTGCTCTTTATCTTAACAAGTATACTTTCTGTCTCTCTGTTACATGTTGATAAAGCCCTTAGGATGTGTACTCGACTTCCAGGACTATGATGCAGATCATACTAGTGGGGCCTGGATAGTCCATGAGTACATCTTTCAATGTTCCTAGTCGTAGGAATATCGAGACGGGGCATCGATATTCTAGAGTAGACTAGCGTATATCTTCTCGACCCATGTGATGGACGACGGATGATCCCATATCCATTGGTGTTTGACATCAGAGATGGTATGCGGGTGCTCACTGGAGACTGGGTACAATGAACGGACTCGCCGAGAACTCCCAGATGATATTATACCTCACGTCAGATGGCAGTTCTCTGGTGACACTGGTACAGCTTATTCTGTTGATCCGAGATCGTCATAGAGTCTTGTGTGTCTCCCACTGTGCTTTGATTTTCACCCTACCACGGCTCTACCGAGTCGTGCAAACAGGTGGTTTTTGGGTACAGTCCCGATTCACATGGAGGCAATGAGCGATAGGAGGGGATTCGTCTCTCCCGGTATTAGGGGTTGATGTTGCGCTATGCACGACTGGCTATAACAGGAAATCCCTGGCCAGGGTTGCAGTGATATACTGGTAAGAGTTATCAGTAGTTTCACGAATGTTATGGACCTTACGTCGGCATGACTTATCAAGCTACTGGGGTTTGACGTTTACCACCCCTAGGCGAGATATGCGACATATCAGACGAACAGACCGGACTGTACGGTAAGTGTTACTGGTTGGATTCACAGGAGTGTGAGCAGGCTTGCTTGTCGATCTTCTGATCGCTCAATACCCGGGTGGCCGTTACGTTTAGCAGACCGCTTGCGGCTTGTGGGTGTTTGATATGATCATCACCTGCTGCCGGCGTATTGACGAGTCTTCAGAGTCCTACACAGAGGTTTCCTGGCTCAAGCGAAACGAAATAGGAGCACATATGAGATATGTGTGGGACCGAGAATAATGCGTGTATTTGATACCGTATTCTATTCTCGCGATGAATGTATCGAATGGTTGTATGTGATATAACCTAGTTATCGAATCGAGGATTGATTCGATAAGCCGATACATTGGATATTAGTCGGTTATATGCGATATGACCGGATCGTTAAATCAAGTATTGATTTAATGATTTAATGCATAATTATATATTTGATATATTACTTTGCATTAACTAGTATTTGTTCACATTAAATGGATTTTCTCACTTGAAATACACAAGTTGTATATGTGATATACTTTTGTGTACTTGATTGTATCATGTTTGATGATACATGCAAACTTGGGTTTGTGTAAAGAATTAAACCATGGTTATGTTAATGGTTAGGGTTTTGATTTACTTATCTTTTCATTTATTTATTTATTCATTTTTGAAAGATAAATAAATTATGGTGGCTTTCTTTGTTTGCTAGTTGAAGCTTCATGAAGCTTCGAATAAGTCTACCTTTTTTGTTTCATACATAACCCTAACCTTTGAACCTAACCCTAGTTTATTCTCTACACTTAACCATGGTTGCTATATGATAAGAATCAACTTATTTTCTATTTTAAAAAAGACTTATCATATTCTTTTCTTCTTCTTCTCCTTCTTCAAGATGAAGAAAAGCTTGCTACCATCAATGGTGAAATGAGAAAAAGAGTGAGAAATCCAATTCTAAAGTGAACCCACTTCCTATTTCTTCATCCTCTACCACTTGCCAAGTAGTATAGGGTGTTTTCTTCACAAGTTTCATGACTTGATGAAGTTGGAGTTTGATCTTGAGTTGCCTCGACGTAGATCATCTTCGACATCGAAGTCGACGACCTAGCCCGATCATTTCTCCGATGAAACCTTCGCCAGAGTCCGGATTCCGATAGGTACAGCGGAGGGGCGTCATCACGGAGCCAAGGTGGTGGAGGACCGGATCTACAAAGGTTGTAGCCTCTTTCCTTTAGCAATAAAATTGTTTACTTGCTTGCATCGCCTATACTTCTAGTTAACGATCCGTATTAGGGTTTCTAGGCACATGAAAAAATTTGAATTGGGCATGTTTGATCTGTTGTGAGACCTCATTAGTGTGCCTAGGAACCCTACACAAGCATCCACTACAACATACATCCTATGTATAGTAATGGCCTCTAGGGCATACATTTAACTAACAATCTCCCACTTGCACTAGGGCCATCTGATAGCAGTGGTTGTAGTATCTCATACTCAACCATCCCATATAAGTCTCTCTCTGGGAAAAGGCCTTTCGTGAGTGGATCCGCCGTGTTGTCCTCTGAGTCTACTCTCCTAACCTCGATCCCCTGGAGATCAACCATCTCCACGATCAGGTGATACTGCCTAAGAATATGTCTGGATCACTGATGGGACGGGCGTTCCTTGGCCTAAGCCACAACTCCATTATCACACAATGGGAGGAACGAAGTTCATCTCATGAACTAATATACACCTAGACTGCCTCTTTGGTAGCATCTTTGGTAACGATGTATCTTGCCTTTAATCGTCTAGTATGCCACGGTATCTAACTTGGAACTCTTCGAACATACCGTCTCTCCACTGAGGTAAAGACAATGCCTGTGACTGACATTCAGTCATCCTTATCACTCTGGAACTTTTCCAGTGATTCTCCCCAGGATCAATTGATACCTTCTCACTACAAATAGTGAGTATCCTAACATCCAATTAGATCTATCTCATAGATCCAAAACCCAGGATTTAGAAGGTATCACTTTGATCCTATATGGAGAATCCTTGTGATAAGCGGAGATTGACCGAGCATAGCATAGGAAACTACTTCCCTATTAAGAGTATGTCATCCACGTACTCTACGAGGATTTACTCCCTACTACCTTTTTGTATATACAAGGTTCATCTACCATTTTGATGATGTCAAACTCTTTGACTAACATATCAAAACAGATGTTCCAACTCCGCGATGCCTGCTTTATCACATAAAACATCTTGCACACGTTTCCGCTGCTCCCACTGTCTACGAAGCCCTCTGACTGTGTACTTATAGACTCTCTCTTCTAAAACATCATTTAGAAAAGAAGTCATGACACCCAACCGCCAGATATCATAGTCATGGTATGTAGCCGTGGCAAGTAGGATCTGGATGGACTTAAGCATAGGCCCCAGAAAAGGTTTCATCATTAGCCACATCTGGTCTATGATGCAAACCTTTAACGAGTCTAGCTTTGAAAGTCTCAACTTTTCCATGTAAACCAAGTAATCTTCTCAAGATATACTTGCTCCTGATGGGGATTTAACCCTTCAGATAAAGCAACCAAAGTCCATACTTTGTTGGTGTATAAGGATTCCATCTCGGATCGATACGCATCCCGCCATTCTTACAGAGTCCTACCTCTGATGGCCAGCCCAAAACTAGTTGGGTCATCATCTCATGATGCAATCCTCGCTCCCACTGTCATAGAGAAACTAATGTATCTCTCAGGTGGGTGAGGTACCCTGCTAGATCGGCGGAGAGGCTGAGGTTCGTTGGTTGCTATTGAATCCTTTGGTTCTACCAAATCATCAGATGCAGTTTGTATAGCTGGAACTCTTTCCAGTTCTACCTCATGTCCACAAATTTCTTCATAACAAATTCCCTTTCACAAAGGTGGCATGCTGAGTAACAAAACATCTTTTGTTCCTTGGTTAGGTAGAAGATACTCCCTTGCGTATGCTTGGGATATCCAACAAACTTCTACAGTACTGATTTTGCATCGAGCTTGTCCAGATTTTGCTTTTTCACATAGGCCGGACAACCCTAAATCTTAACTGACTTAAGCGATGGGCTCTTTCCTTTCCATATCTCATATGAAATGGTAAGCATCTGATTTGATCGGAACCCTATTCAATAGGTATGCAACTTCATAAGTGCATAACTCCCTAAAAGAAAATAGGAAACTCAGTAGTACTCATCATAGAGTACACCATATCACATAGGGTGCTATTGCTCCGCCCCGATATACCATCGTGCTATGGTGTATACGGAGGAGTAATGCTGAGAGAGAATCTCATTCTCCTTTATAATAATCCAGGATTTCCGTGCTCAAGTATTCTCCTCCTTGATCACATCAAAGGATATAATACTTTTACCCGTATTTTGGTTCTCTACTTCTAACTTATATTCTATGAATATCTCAAAAGGTTCGGACTTGTGTTTCAACAGGAACATATGTCTGAATCTTGCGAGATTATCAGAGAATGTAATGAAGTATAAAGAACCGGTCTTGGCATGTGTAGACAGGGGACCTTCATACATCAGCATGTATCAATCCCAAGAGTTCACTAAGTCTTTCTCTATTTCCAATAAACAGAGGTATGGTCATCTTATCTCTGTGACATGACTGACAAGTTCCACAAGATGTAAATTCAAACAGATTTAAATATGCATCTAAATGTAACTTCAGCTAGTCGGGTCGCATTAATTTGACCTAGTCTACAATGCCTCAAGAAGGATTTGTTCATTTCTGAACTCTTCCTCTTGTGTGTGTTCTATATACTAAGAACTGTAGTTTGATTTAGAACGTTAATGCTTTTAGATAACGTGCCTGAACCGATCAACTATTGATATAGGAAATGTTCAAAACATTATCCAATCAATACAAAATTATATCCTTCTTTAATAAATAAAGAGACTGATATGATTTTGTATATCAGGTTCGGTATCTAATGACATTTGTTCAGAATCAATGTATTCATGTAATACAGGGTGACAGTGACCAACAGACCTGGCTGCAACACTTGCACCGTTTTCTGCCTCATGAAACTTATCACCCGTTCTCAGTTCTCTACCTTTCTGTAGCCCATGTAACAAATTACATATGCGGGATCCTGATCTGGTATCACATACCCAGGACGTAAAGGATACTGAGAAACAGTTCTCTGAATTGAACACACCCGAAGATGATGCATCAACATGCACTCTCTTCGTTTGGACGGCACGGGAATTCTGGTAATCCGCAATTTCCTGCTCTGTCTTATAACAATTATAAGTTGGAGCGGGACCAACGTTCCCCAGCTCAGTATAACAAGCGGGTTCGATCAATATATCCGTTTTATTATCTTGATTAAGGCGTGACATGGTCGCTACGGAGAGAGAGAGAGAAGAAAACACTCTGCGTGCACTCTTGCAAGATCAGATTGGTTATTATTTTATCTAATCAGGATGGCTCCCACTGTTTTTATCAAATATTCCTTCAAACCCTAAAAAGATAGACTAGCCGGGATTAATTACATGCTACAAGTTAGCCAATCTTTTAGTCAGGCCAGTGTCGGTACTTTGAGGGAGGTCTCCCGTGCTTTCGCACAAACCTAATTAATATAAACCTCGTTTTCCCAGAGGCGTAACCCCGTTGACACCTTTCTAGACACCTACTTGATCGGCTAATTGTAATGTGTAAAACTCTCCCAGGAGTAACAATTACTCGCAGCGGGTATCGGGATCCAACTATCTCATAGAAGGTATGCAATCTCATTGCAAATTTCAACACTTGAAATTCCCGATAATATTTTGCCCCAAGCGATCTATGACCTTGACTGAGTCAACAAACCATAGACCGCAAGTAAAGTTCAACCCGTCATTTCCCGATTTAATTAAACCCACCCGCACGACCCTTGACTGAGTCAACAAGGCCGCACGACTACCCTAATCCAATCGCATCATATGCTTTGCAGATAAGCAGTAATTAGCTACCGCACACTACGCCTTGACTAAGTCAACAAACGCAGCACGAATACTAACTATTACTTATCTGAAATGACAGAGGGCTACGATAGGTTTTTAAGAAAACCCTTTGCGTAATGAACTTTATATCGTTGTAGAATCAAATGATTTTAAAATGGAGTGTTTTTGAAGCTTTTCTAGTTTTGCTAAAGGGGTCACTCCCGGTGAAGGGATCGTCGGCCCTTTCCTCGTCGAATGAGGTGCAGGATATATCATATACATCACTATGCAAAGCAAAAACTATAGGAGCAATCAAAAGACAAACCGAGGGTTGTAGCATCTGCCAGTTATTGCTAAAGGAGTCACTCCCGGTGAAGGGATCTCGGTCCTTTCCTTATCGAATAAGGTGCAGGATGTTCTACAAGGAACACCGCGATGCAAAGCAAGAACTATAGCTACCAGTTTTTGAAAATTCGATTCCACAACATCTTAGATTTCTTTGCTTTCATTAATCATATTAATGAAGTCCCATCATTTAAGTTACCTAAACATCACAGATAAATACGACGTACACTTATGCCATCCGCATTCGCCTCGATGTCCCCTCGTGCACCGTTAGGTTAGGTAACTAACGGCAGAGCGGGGCAGGGCTAGCGCGGGTGTAAAACATAAGTAACGCCTATATAATATATCATATATACTATATACAGTATCTATCACAGAAAATCACATGATCACATCACAGATATCGCAGCAGAAGAATCATATGAAATATTGGATATACTAGGACGTCCGTGTTTTCAATACGAGCCAGTATAAAACACGGATTCCACGGTCGCAATGAATAGCCAAACCCACACCCTTAGACCCCTACGAGAGCGGCAAGCAACCCTACCAATTCTAGAGTTAGGAGACCCGGACTCGACTCCTCGAGTTGGTCTGCCACTGGACTCCAGAACCCGGTTACTTGTGCCCTCCTCCTTGGGTCTATCCTAGTGCGGAAAAGTAAATAATATACAAAGGTGACATCTTCCGCTACCTGGAAGTGTCCCAATAAAAGAATATTACATACAATAAATTTTTACATGAATGAAAATGAAAAACACTCATCTCACATAAAAATCCCCCGCTATTCAAAACGCGACGATCCAATATAACATATCCAACAACACATAACATCACATGTCATCAACGTAAGTAAATATGCGCATCCCAATTATCGTTGACATATAGCAACGAAACCGGCGATATCACATATTACACTTACGGTCACAGAAAAGAAAGTGTAAAACTACAACAGTTGGAATCCGCAACCTCCTCAGACATCGCATGCCTGACCAAATGAATTCCTTAGACATCACATGCCTAACAATTATAAACCCCGCATTTTAGTCTCTATATCGAAAACACTTTTCAATATCTAGTCGGGCAATTCAACAAGATTCCCGATATACTGATCGAGTGCTCGTCGCAAGCTTCAGTAGACGGCCGCACCCCCGAATGCCGTCGACGAAGTGCACTAAGGCGGAACACCGCTACCGCGAGCACCCGAACGGATGCTTTTAGCAACAGGGTTCTCCTGCAGTCACTTGGTCGGGGCTATGGGGAATGGCTGTCTATTAAGTTTACCGGGCGAGTATCCGCGTACGCTACGTGATTGCGACGGAATTTTGATCACATCAAAATTCCGTGGCAACCGATCAATCGAGACTAAACTGCTATTTTTATAACATCCAAATCAGTTATCTCATAACTACTTGTGGATTCCAAATATTGTATCACATTCCAGATAAATAGAAAATGTTAAACTTTCCGATCGAACATTCAAACACCCATGTTTTCCCGAAACAGCTCAACTCTTGAAATAAGTTCAAAAACCTCCACTTCATGCCACAGTACCAACGGTCCAGCCGTAGAAGGGTCAAGCCAACGCCTCACATGTGGCACGCCGTACTGCCCCAAACCCTAAGGTTCAAAGGGCAGTTCAAGACGGTCACATAATCGAGTTAAGGTTTGTTGTCTTCTAGAGGAACCATCGCGTTACTTGCACTACTTAGAATGTTTTCAAACTACGGAAAAATCCAACACTTGGAAATTTCCCGGCAGGGGAAAAATTGGGTATTTATATCCGGTCGAACTTTTTTAACATGTTCTAAAAATATCCGGAAAACATAACAAAATTAAATTCTCCGATCGAATCGACGATTATAAAATAAACCCCCAGAAAACTCAACACTTGAGTTAGTTTAAAAATACCCATAAAATAGCACTATCAAATATAGGAATTAAAGTGCAAACAAAATGACCTAATCACTTTGTACGGCCGCGGATCCACGGCCCAAGCTTGGTACGGCCGCGGTTCCGCGGCGGTTTGGAAGAGTTAGGTGCTCGTTTTTCACCACAATTCTTATATTTCCCTGGTTGATTTTTCAGGTATTTTTAATTCAGAAAATACACAGTTTTGAAAAATTGTACAGAGAGGGGGTAAACTTGGACGTATCGGGTTCGTTCGGAGTTTTAACTTCGTTAACACATCGCCTAAAGCTCTAGTTAGGCTCTGATACCACTGTAGGGTTCCTAGGCACACTCAAGAGGTTCCACAAGGCATCAACCATGCCAAACATAAAATTTTCGGTGCCGAGAAACCCTAATGAAGATCGTTAACTAGAGAATAGGCGAAAGAACATGCAAGCAAACAACTTTGCTACTAAGTGAAAGGTATTACAACCTTTGTAGATCCACTCCACCATTTCTTTAGCTCCGTGTTGACGTCCCTCCGTTGCGATCATCGGATCCTGGACTCTAGCGATGGTTTCGTCGGAGAAATGATCGGGCTAGGTCATTGACTTCGAGGCCGAAGATGATCTACGTCGGGAAGACTCAAACTCAAGCTATTCCTTCACTTGGTCAAAAACTTTGTGAAGAGAACAACCTATACTACATGGCAAGTGGTAGAGGATGAAGAAATAGGAAGTGGGTTCACTTTAGAATTGGATTTCTCACTCTTTTTCTCATGGCACCATTGGAGCTCTCAAGCTTTTGTGAGCTTGATGAAGATGAAGAAGAAGAAGAAAAGAATCCTATGAATCATTATTCAAATGAAACTTCACCCATGGTTGAGTTAAGCCCTCATGCTTAACTCATGTAGAGAATTAACTAAGGTATGAGGTTTAAGGGTTAGGTTAAAGAAATATCAAGAGAATTGACAAAAGAGTGGACTTTGTCAAAGTTTCTCCAAGCTTCTTCAAGCTTGACAACTTTGACTAAGTTTAACTCATTTGTTAAATCTTAAGATAATCCAATAACCCTAATATTAACCCTAATCTTAGTATAACTCTCATACACCCATCTTGTGTGTATCATCAAGCATGATACATACATGTACACTTGCATATATCACATATAAACAATGTGTACATTCAAGTGAGAAAATCAATCTTAAGTGAACCAATACTAGTTAATGTAAAGTAATATTGTAGGGTTCCTAGGCACACTAATGAGGTCTCACAAGTGATCAAACATGGCTAATTCAAAATTTTCCATGTGCCTACAAACCCTAATACGGATCGTTAACTAGATGTATAGACGATGCAATGCAAATAAACAACTTTAACTGAAAAGGAAAGAGGCTACAACCTTTGTAGATCCGGTCCTCCACCTCCTAGGCTCCGTGATGACGTCCCTCCGCTGTCCATATCGAATCCCGGACTCTAGCATCAGCTTCATCGGTGAAATGGGCGGGCTAGGTCGTCGACTCCGATGCCGAAGATGATCTACGTTGAGGCAACTCAAGATCAAACTCCAACTTCACCAAGTCATGAAACTTGTGAAGAAAACACCCAATACTACTTGGCAAGTGGTAGAGGATGAAGAAATAGGAAGTGGGTTCACTTTAAAATTGGATTTCTCACTCTTTTTCTCAAGTTGCCATTGATGGTTGCAAGGTTTCTTCATTGTTGAAGATGAAGAAGATGAAGAAAGAATATGATGAGTTATTTTCAAAATAGAAAATAAAATGAATACTTATCATATGGCAACCATGGTTAGGTGTAGAGAATAGACTATGGTTAGTTTGAATGGTTAGGGTTAAGTAAGAGACAAAAATGGTGGACTTGTTCAAAGCTTCATGAAGCTTCAACAACAAACAAAGAAAGCCACCATTTTTCTTTATCTTTTCCAAAATAAATAAACAAAATAAATAAATGAATAAGTAAACAAAACCCTAACCATTCATATAACCATGGTTTAATCATACACACAAGCATTCATGTATCATCAAACATGATACAATCAAGTGTACAAAAATATATCATATATACA
This sequence comes from Agapanthus africanus, assembly GCA_030015575.1. Taxonomy (NCBI): domain Eukaryota; kingdom Viridiplantae; phylum Streptophyta; class Magnoliopsida; order Asparagales; family Amaryllidaceae; genus Agapanthus; species Agapanthus africanus. The sequence goes on along the minus strand of CM057348.1, from coordinate 410,669,043 downwards.
ATGTGCACATCAGGTGAGAAAATCCTTTTAAAGTGAACCAATACTAGTTAATGCAAAGTAATATATCAAATATATAATTATACATTAAATCATTAAATCAACACTTGATTCAATGATCCGGTCATGTCGCATATAACCGACTAGTATCCAATGTATCGACTTATCGAATCAATCCTTGATTCGATAACTAGGTTATATCGCATACAACCAATCGATACATTCATCGTGAGAATAGAATGCGGTATCACATACACGCATTATTCTCGGTCCCGCACATATCTCATATGCGCTCCTATTTCGTTTCGCTTGAGCCAGGAAACCTCTGTGTAGGACTCTAAAGACTCGTCAATATGCCGGCAGCAAATGATGATCATATCAAGCACCCACAAGCCGCAAGCAGTCTGCTAAACGTAACGGCCACCCGGGTATTGAGCGATCAGAAAATCGACGAGCAAGCCCGCTCACACTCCTGTGAATCCAACCAGTAACACTTACCGTACAGTCCGGTCTGTTCGTCTGATATGTCGCATATCTCGCCTAGGGGTGGTAAACGTCAGACCCCAATAGCTCGATAAGTCATGCCGACGTGAGGTCCATAACATTCGTGAGACTACTGATAACTCTTACCAGTATATCACTGCAACCCTGGCCAGGGATTTCCTGTTATGGACAGTCGAGCATAGCGCAACATCAACCCCCAATACCGGGAGAGACGAATCCCCTCCTATCGCTCATTGCCTCCATGTGAATCGGGACTGTACCCAAAAACCACCTGTTTGCACGACTCAGTAGAGCCGTGGTAGGGTGGAAATCAAAGCACAGTGGGAGACACACAAGACTCTATGACGATCTCAGGTCAACAGACTAAGCTGCACCAGTGTCACCAGAGAACTGCCATCTGACGTGAGGTATAATACCATCTGGGAGTTCTCGGCGAGTCCGTTCAGTGTACCGAGTCTCTACTGAGCACCCGCATACCATCTCCGATGTCAAACACCAATGGAGATGGGATCATCCATCGCCCATCACATGGGTCGAGAAGATATACGCTAGTCTACTCTGGAATATCGATGCCCCGTCTCGATATTCCCACGACTAGGAACATTGAAGGATGTACTCATTGACTACCCAGACCCCACTAGTATGATCTGCATCATAGTCCTGGAATTCGAGTACACATCCTAAGGGCTTTATCAACATGTAATCAGAGAGACAGAAAGTATACATGTTAAGATAAAGAGCAACCAGATAGCGTACAATCATGTCGAGCAAGAAAGTCCTACCTATATATGTCCCAGCATCAACTACAATATACATCCAATGTACAGTAATGGCCTCTAGGGCATACATATAACTAACAATCTCCCACTTGCACTAGGGCCATCTGTAGCAGTAGTTGTAGTATCTAATACTCAACCATCCCCTAAAAGTCGCTCTTTGGGAAAAGGCCTTCATGAGTGGATCCGCCGTGTTGTCCTCTGAGTCTACTCTCCTAACTTCGATCACCCTGTAGATCAACTATTTCCATGATCAGGTGATGCTGCCTCAGAATATGTCTGGGTCACTGATAGGACCAGGGTTCAAGGGCCAAAGCGACACTTCCATTGTCATACAATGGCAGGAACCTAGTTCATCTTATGAACCAATATATACCCAAACTGCCTCTTTGGTAGTATCTTTAATAGCGATGTTACCAGCCTTTATCGTCTAGTTTGCCACGGTATCTAGCTTGGAACTCTTCCAACATACCGTCCCTTTACTGAGGGTAAAGACAATGCCTGTGACTGACATTCAGTCGTTCTTATCACCCTGGAACCCTTCCAGTGATTCTCCCCAGGATCGATTGATACCATCTCACTACATCTAGTGAGAATTCTAGCATCCAATTACATCTATCTCATAGATGAAAACTCAGGATTTAGGAGGTATCACTTTGATCCTATTGGAGAATCCTTGTGATAAGCGGAGATTGACCGAGCGTAGTATAGGAAACTCTTTTCCTATCAAGAGTATGTTGTCTAAGTACAATACGAGGATGACCACCTTACTCTCTACTACCATTTTGTATATACAAGGTTCATCTACCATTTTGATGAAGTCAAACACTTTGACTACCACATCAAAAAAGACGTTCCAACTCCGCGATGCCTGCTTTATTCTATAAAGCAACTTGCATACGTTTCCGCTGCTCCCACTGTTTACGAAGCCCTCTGGCTGTGTTCTTATAGACGTTCTCTTCTAAATCACTATTTAGAAAAGTAGTCATGGCACCCAACCACCAGATATCGTAGTCATGGTATGTAGCAATGGTAAGTAGGATCTGGATGGACTTAAGCATAGTCCCTAGAAAAAGGTTTCATCATTATCCATGCTTGGTTGATGACGAAAATCTTTAACAAGTCTAGCTTTGAAGGTCTCAACTTTTCCGTCTACACCAAGTAATCTTCTCAAGATATACTTGCTCCTGATGGGCATTTAACCCTTCAGATATAGCAACCAAAGTCCATACTTTGTTGGTGTACATGGATTCCATCTCAGATCGCTAAGCATCCAGCCATTCTTACAGAGCCCCTACTCTCGATGACCTGCTCGAATCTAGTTGGGTCATCATCTCATGATGCAATCCTCGCTCCCACTGTCATCGAGAAACTGAAGTATCTCTCAAGCGGATGAGAAACCTTACCAGATCGGCGGAGAGGCTGAGATTCGTCGGGAACTATTGAATCCTTTGGTTCTGTCAAATCATCAGCTGCAGTTTTATATAGCTGGAACCTTTCCAGTTCTACAGAACTGACCTTACCTCGATCTTGTCCGGATTTTTCTTTTGACACAGGCCGGACAATTCCAAATCTTAAATAACTTAAGAGATAGGCTCTTCCCATACCATATCTCATATGGAGTGGTAGGCACTGATTTGATTCGAACCTAATTCAATAGGTATGCAGCTTCTCAAGTGCACAACCCCAAAAGGAAATAGGTAACTCAGTAATACTCATCATAGAGCACACCATATCTAATATTGTACGATTGCTCCGTCCCGATACACCGTTGTGCTGTGATGTATTCAGAGGAGTAATACTGAGAGAGAATCTCATTTTCCTTTAGAATAGTCCAAGGATTCCATGCACAAGTATTCTCCTCCCTGATCTTATCATAGGACATAATACTTATACCCGTATTTTGGTTCTCTATTTCCAACTTATATTCTGTGAATATCTCAAAAGGTTCAGACTTGTGTTTCAACAGGAACATATGTCTGAATCTTCTGAGATTATCAGAGAATGTAATGAAATACAAAGAACCGGTCCTGGCACGTGTAGACAGGAGACCTTACATACATCATCATGTATCAGTCCAAAGAGTTCATTAACCCTTTCTCTGTTTCCAATAAACAGAGTTATGGTCATCTAATCTTTGTGACATGACTGGCAAGTTTCACAAGATGTAAATTCAAACTGATTTAAATATGCATCTAAAATGTAACTTCAGCCAGTCGGGTCGCATTGATATGACCTAGTCTACAATGCCTCAAGAATGATTCGTTCATTTCTGAACTCTTCCTCTTGTGTGTGTTCTGTACACTAGGAACTGTAGTTTGATTTAGAACGTCAATGCTTATAGATAACGTGCCTGAACTGATCAACTTTTGATATAGGAAATGTTCAAAACATTATCCATCAATACAAAATTTTATCATTTCTTTACTTATAAAGAGACTGATATGATTTTGTATATCTGGTTCGGTATCTAATAGCATTTGTTCAGAATCAATGTACTGGTAATACAGGGTGACAGTGACCAACAGACTTGGCTGCAACACTTGCCCCGTTTTCTGTCTCATGAAACTTATCACCCGTTCTCAGTTTTCTTCCCTTTTATAGCCCTATGTAACAGATTACATATCTGGGATCCTGATCCGGTATCAAATACCCAGGATTCAGAGGATACTGAGAAACAGTTCTTTATAATGAACACACCCGAAGGAGATGCATCTCATGCACTTTCTTCGTTTGGCCGGCATAGGAATTCTGGTATTCCCCTATTTCCTGCTCTGGCTTATAACAATTATAAGTTGGAGCGGGACCAACGTTCCCTAGCTCAGTATAACAAGCGGGTTCGGTCAATACATCCATATTATTATCTTGATTAAGGCGTGATATGGTCGCTACCTGGAGAGAGAGAGAAGAAAACACTCTGCGTGCGCTCTTGCAAGATTAGATTGGTTATTTATTTTATCTAATCAGGATGGCTCCCACTGTTTTTATCAAATCTTCCTTCAAACCTTAAAAGGAAAGACTAGCCGGGATTAATTACACTCTACAAGTTCGCCAATTTTTCAGCCAGGCCAGTGTCGGTACTTTGAGGGAGGTTCCCCGTGCTTTCGCACGGACCTAATTACAGTAAACCTCGTTTTCCAAGAGACGTAACCCCGTTGACACCTTTCTAGACACCTACTTAATCGGCTAATTGTAAAGTGCAAAACTCTCCCAGGAGTAACAATTACTCGCAGTGGGTATTGGGATCCAACTATCATATAGAAGGTATGCAATCTCATTGCAAATTTCAACACTTGAAACTCCCGATAATGGTTTTTACCCCTAGCACCTATGACCTTGGCTAAGGTCAACAAATCATAGGTACTAGTCAAGTTCTACCCGTCATTTCGTGATTAATTAGACCCACCTACATGACCCTTGGCAAAGGTCAACAAAGCCACATGACTGTCCTAACTAATCGCATCATATGCTGTGTAGGAAGACATCACTTAGCTACCGCACACTACGCCGCGGCTATGGTCGACAACGTAGCACGAATACTAAGTACTCTACTTCCTAAAATGACGGAGGGTTGCGAATGGTTTTTAAGAAAACCTTTAACGCTTTGAACTTGATCTCGTTGCGGAATCAAATGGTTTTTAAATGGAATGTTTTTTAGGCTTTTCTAGTTTTGCTAAAGGGGTCACTCCCGGTGAAGGGATCGTCGGCCCTTTCCTCGTCGAATGAGGTGCGGGATATATCATATATATCACTGTGCAAAGCAGAAACTATAGAACCGATCAAAAGACAAACCGAGTGTGTAGCATCTGCCAGTTATTGCTAAAGGAGTCACTCCCGGTGAAGGGATCTCGGTCCTCTTCTCATCGAATAAGGTGCAGGATGTTCTATAAGGAACACCGCGATGCAAAGCAAGAACTGTAGCTACCTGTTTTATTTTTGAAATTCGATTCCACTACATCAATTAGGTTTATTTTCTTTCATTAATCTCATTAATGAATGTCCCATCATTTAATTCCACCTAAACATCACAGATAAATATAACGTACGCTTATACCATCTGCATTCGCCTCGATGTCCCGTCTGCACCGTTAGGTTAGGTAACTAACGCCTGAGCGAGGCAGGGCTAGCGTGGGTGTAAAACATAAGCAACGTCTATATAATATATCATATATACTATGTATAATATCTATCTGAACAAATCACATGATCACATCACAGATAACGCAGCAAAAAATATCATATGAAATATTGGATATAGTAGGACGTCCGTGTTTTTAATACGAGCCAGTATAAAACACGGATTCCACGGTCGTGACGAATAGCCAATCCCACACCCTGAGACCCCTACGAGAGCGGCAAGCAACCCTACCAATTCTAGGGTTAGGAGACCCGGACTCGACTCCTCGAGATGGTCTCCCACTGGACCCCAGAACCTGGTTACTTGTGCTCCCCTCCTTGGGTCTATCCTAATGCGGAAAAGTAAATAATATACAAACGGTGACATCTTCCGTAACCTGGAAGTGCCCCAATAAATGAATATTACATACAAGTTTTTACATGAATGAAAATGAAAAACACTCATCTCACATAAAAACCCCCCGGCTATTCAAACACGACGATCCAATATAACATATCCAGCAACACATAACATCACATGTCATCAACGTAAGTAAATATGCGCATCCCAATTGTCGTTGACATATAGGAACGAAACCGGCGATATCACATATTACACTTACGGTCACAGAAAAGAAAGTGTAAAACTACAACAGTTGGAATCCGCAACCTTAGACATCGCACGCCTAATCAAATGAAATACTTAGACATCATATGCCTAACAATTATAAACCCCACATTTTAGTCTCATTATCGAAAACTCTTTTCAATATCAAGTCGGGCAATTCAACAAGATTCCCGACATTTTGATCGAATGCTCGTCGCAAACTTTAGTAGGCGGCTGCACCCCCAACGCCGTCGACGAAGTGCACCAAGGCGGAACACCGCTGCCGCGAGCATCCGAACGGATGCTTTCGGCAACAGGGTTCTCCTACAGTCACTTGGTCGGGGCTATGGGGTGAGGCTGTATATTAAGTTTACCCGGCGAGTATCCGCGTACGCTACGTGATTGCGACGGACTTTTGATCACATCAAAATTCCGTGGAAACCGATCAAGTGAGACTAAAGCGCTATGTTTATGACATTCAAATCAGTTATCTCATAACTACTTGTGGATTCCAATTATTGTATCACATTCCGGATAAGATAGAAAATGTTAAACTTTCCGATCGAGCAATCGAACACCCAAGTTTTCCCAAAACAGCTCAACACATGAAATAAGTTCAAAAACATTAACTTCGTGCCTCAGTACCAACAGTCCAGCCGTAGAAGGGTCAAGCCAATGCCTCACATGTGGCACGCCGTACTGCCCCAAACCCTAAGGTTCAAAGGGCAGTTCAAGACGGTCACATAATCGAGTTAAGGTTTGTTGTCTTCTAGAGGGACCATCGCATTACTTGCACTACTTAGAACGTCATTAAACTACGGAAAAGTCCAACAATTGGAAATTTCCCGGCAGGGGAAAAGTGGGTATTTATATCCGGTCGAACTTTTTAACATATTCTAAAATTATCCGGAAAAGCACACAGACAAAATTAGACAATCCGATCGAAACACCGAGTCCCCAATACAACCCAGAAAACTCAACTCTTGAGTTCAGATTAAAAATTCCCAGGAAAACCAGCACTGCAAAATAGGAATTACTGTGCAAAATTCAATGCAAGAGAAGACTAAAAGGCCGCGGAACCGCCGCATGAGCCATGCTCGTGCCGCGGAACCGCAGCGGTTTGATGGAATTAGGCGATCAAATTTCACAGTAACTCTTACAATCACCTGCTGATTTTTCTGCATATTTTTAATTAGAAAAAATCCCCGATTTCAAGAATTGTCCAGAGAGCATTTTGGAGTTAGGGTTTCGGTTCGATCGGACTTCTAACTCCGTCTACGCATCGCCTAAGGCTCTAGCTAGGCTCTGATACCACTGTAGGGTTCCTAGGCACACTAATGAGGTCTCACAAGTGATCAAACATGGCTAATTCAAAATTTTCCATATGCCTACAAACCCTAATACGGATCGTTAACTAGATGTATAGACGATGCAATGCAAATAAACAACTTTAACTGAAAAGGAAAGAGGCTATAACCTTTGTAGATCCGATCCTCCACCTCCTAGGCTCCGTGATGACGTCCCTCCGCTGTCCATATCGAATCCCGGACTCTAGCATCGACTTCATCGGAGAAATGGACGGGCTAGGTCGTCAACTCCGATGCCGAAGATGATCTACGTCGAGGCAACTCAAGATCAAACTCCAACTTCACCAAGTCATGAAACTTGTGAAGAAATCACCCTATACTACTTGGCAAGTGGTAGAGGATGAAGAAATAGGAAGTGGGTTCACTTTAGAATTGGATTTCTCACTCTTTTTCTCAAGTTGCCATTGATGGTTGCAAGGTTTCTTCATTGTTGAAGATGAGGAAGATGAAGAAAGAATATGATGAGTTATTTTCAAAATAGAAAATAAAATGAATACTTATCATATGGCAACCATGGTTAGGTGTAGAGAATAGACGATGGTTAGTTTGAATGGTTAGGGTTAAGTAAGAGACAAAAATGGTGGACTTGTTCAAAGCTTCATGAAGCTTCAACAACAAACAAAGAAAGCCACCATTTTTCTTTATCTTTTCCAAAATAAATAAACAAAATAAATAAATGAATAAGTAAACAAAACCTTAACCATTCATATAACCATGGTTTAATCATACACACAAGCATTCATGTATCATCAAACATGATACAATCAAGTGTACAAAAATATATCATATATACAATGTGCACATTAAGTGAGAAAATCCTTTTAAAGTGAACCAATACTAGTTAATGCAAAGTAATATATCAAATATATAATTATACATTAAATCATTAAATCAACACTTGATTCAATGATCCGGTCATGTCGCATATAACCGACTAGTATCCAATGTATCGACTTATCTAATCAATCCTTGATTCGATAACTAGGTTATATCGCATACAACCAATCGATACATTCATCGCGAGAATAGAATGCGGTATCACATACACGCATTATTCTCGGTCCCGCACATATCTCATATGCGCTCCTATTTCGTTTCACTTGAGCCAGGAAACCTCTGTGTAGGACTCTAAAGACTCGTCAATACGCCGACAGCAGATGATGATCATATCAAGCACCCACAAGCCGCAAGCGGTCTGCTAAACGTAACGGCCACCCGGGTATTGAGCGATCAGAAGATCGACGAGCAAGCCCGCTCACACTCCTGTGAATCCAACCAGTAAAACTTTCCGTACAGTCCGGTCTGTTCGTCTGATATGTCGCATATCTCGCCTAGGGGTGGTAAACGTCAGACCCCAATAGCTCGATAAGTCATGCCGACGTGAGGTCCATAACATTCGTGAGACTACTGATAACTCTTACCAGTATATCACTGCAACCCTGGCCACGGATTTCCTGTTATGGCCAGTCGATCATAGCGCAACATCAACCCCCAATACCGGGAGAGACGAATCCCCTCCTATCGCTCATTGCCTCCATATGAATCGGGACTGTACCCAAAAACCACCTGTTTGCACGACTCAGTAGAGCCGTGGTAGGATGGAAATCAAAGCACAGTGGGAGACACACAAGACTCTATGACGATCTCGGGTCAACAGACTAAGCTACACCAGTGTCACCAGAGAACTGCCATCTGACGTGAGGTATAATACCATCTGGGAGTTCTCGGCATGTCCGTTTAGTGTACCCAGTCTCCACTGAGCACCCGCATACCATCTCCGATGTCAAACACCAATGGATATGGGGTCATCCATCGCCCATCACATGGGTCGAGAAGGTATACGCTAGTCTACTCTGGAATATCGATGCCCCGTCTCGATATTCCCACGACTAGGAACATTGAAGGATGTACTCATTGACTACCCAGACCCCACTAGTATGATCTGCATCATAGTCCTGGAAGTCGAGTACACATCCTAAGGGCTTTATCAACATGTAATCAGAGAGACAGAAAGCATACATGTTAATATAAAGAGCAACCAGATAGCGTATATCATGTCGAGCAAGAAAGTCCTACCTATATATGTCCCAGCATCAACTACAATATGCATCCAATGTACAGTAATGGCCTCTAGGGCATACATATAACTAACAAATATATCAAATGTATAATTATACATTAAATCATTAAATCAACACTTGATTTAACGATCCGGTCATATCGCATATAACCGACTAATATCATGTGTATCAATGTATCGAATCAACACTTGATTCGGTAACCCGGCTATATCACATATAATCGACTGATGATACAAATCGTGAGAATAGAATACAGTATCACATACTGGTATTATTCTCGGTCCTGCACATATCTCATATGCGCTCCTATTTCATTTCGCTTGAGTCAGGAAACCCCTGTGTAGGACTCTAATGACTCGTCAATACGCCGGCAGTAGGTGATGATCATATCAAACACCCACAAGCCGCAAGCGGTCTGCTAAACATAACGGTCACCCGGGTATTGAGCGATAAGAAGATCAACGAGCAAGCCCGCTCACACTCCTGTGAATCCAACGAGTAACACTACCATACAGTCCGGTCTGTTCGTCTAATATGCCGCATATCTTGTCTAGGGGTGGTAAACGTCAGACCCCAATAACTTGATAAGTCGTGTCGATATGAGGCTCATAATGGGTCGAGAAACTACTGGTAACACTTACCAGTAAATCTCTAAAGCAGCCTTTGGCCAAGGACTTCCTGTTATAGCCAATCGAGCACTGCGCAACATCAACTCCCTATACTGGGAGAGATGAAACCCCTCCTATCGCTCATTGCCTCCATGTGATTCGGGATTGTACCCAAAATCCACCTTTTTGCATGCCCTCTTGGACGTGGTATGATGGAAATCAAAGCACAGTGGGAATCACACAAGTCTCTATGACGATCTCGGGTCTACAGACTAACCTGTACCAGTGTCACCAGAGAACTGCCATCTGACGTAAGGTATAATACCATCTGGGAGTTCTCGGCGAGTCCGTCCAGTGTACCCAGTCTCTACTGAGCACCCGTATATCATCTCTGATGTCAAACACTAATGGATATGGGATCATCCATCGTCCATCTGTATGGGTCGAGAAGCTACACGCTAGTCTACTCTGGTATATCGATTCCCCGTCTCGATACACCCACGACTAGGGACCTTGAAGGATGTACTTATGGACTACCATGTCCCCACTAGTATGATCCGCATCATAGTCCAGGTAGTCAAGTACACATCCTAAGGGCTTTACCAACATGTAACAGAGAGACAATCAGTGTACACGTTAAGGTAAAGAGTAACCAGATAGCATACTATCATATCGAGCAAGAAAGTCATCCCTATATATGTCCAAGCATCCACTACAACATACATCCTATGTATAGTAATGGCCTCTAGGGCATACATATAACTAACACATATGTGGTATGTGCGGGACCGAGATTGATACGTGTATGTGATACCGTATTCTATTCTCGCGATATATGTTATCGGCCGGTTATATGTGATATGGCCGGGTCATCGGATCAAGTGTTGATTCGATGAAATGATACATATTATATTAGTCGGTTATATGTGATATAGCCGGATTATTAAATCAAGTTTTGATTTAATAATTTAATATATAATTATATATTTGATATATTAAATTGCATTAACTAATATATGCTCACTTAAGCATTTCTTTTTCTTATTATGGATACATTGATATATATGAGATATATGTAAAATGTATTGTTTTCTTTTTGCACACATAAATGTATATGTGATATATATTCATGTGTCATGCTAGGTTATATATGCAACTTATGTGTGAGAGACTTATACCATGCTAGGGTTAAGATTAGGGTTTATATTTATTTTTAAGGAAATTCAAAATTGTGGAATTAGTCATGCTTGATCTTTTGGACAAAGCTTGTAGAAGCTTGTTGGTTCATTGACTTGGTCCACTCTTTTGTCAAGCTTAAGATATTTATCAATCTAACCTTTAACCCTAGCTCATGGTTAAGTCTCTACAAGGGTTAAGCATGTCATTCTTAACCCATGGTTGCATTTCTAACCTCAACAATAATTCATTCATCACTTTATTCCCCTCCGAATGGCGGCCGACGACACAAGGACGTCTTGCCTGAGATTCGGGGCAGATGCTATTTGGTTTTATCCGTCTACCTCTCCGAAGATTCCAAGTTGATTTATGGCACCGTGTATCGAAGGTTTAGACGGATGCGGCCGATGTAGCAGACTTCGTCAGATTCCCCCTCGCTTGAGGGGTTTTTGATTGTGGGGACGCTCTTCCCTGCAGGCGCAAGTCCCTGCAGTTAATTATGCTACCGCATCGCGGTAACAACTTTCTCCTTCTCAAGAATTTCACTTCGTGTCCTGTATGTTTGTTTTGTTTATGGTTGCCCGTGGATTGTATACGGAGACTAAGCGATATCGTCGCCCGTAGGACGTGGATTAGTCCAAATCCGTATTTACTTATATTTGGGTTTGGTGTTTTGGTTTAAGGATTCGTTAGCCGTATTTAGGCTAAGATCGACTTAAACGTTTGTTAAGGATACGTTAGTCTGATTTGAGACTAAGATCAACTTAACGGGATTGTTTGGATCCGACAAAAGAGCATTTGGGGGCTCTATTGTTCCAGTTTAGGGACATAGTGGTCCATGTTCAAGTTTAGGGACATGGGGTCCATATTCCAGTTTAGGGACGTGTTGGTCCATCGCCAGTTTAGGGAATTGGTGGTCTATGTTCCAGTTTAGGGACGTGGTGGTCCATCGCCAGTTTAGGGACATGGTGGTCCATCATTAGTTTAAGGACGTTTCTGTCCAACATTGGTTTAAGGACGTTTCGGTCCAACATTCCCATTTTGGGGTAAATATTAGTTTAAGGACGTTTCGGTCCACGAGTTTAAGGACCCCGCAGTCCATATTGATGTGTGGTCGTCGAGACCCGTTACCTCTCTGACATCGTTGAAGGATTACAACGATAAGTGTCAGAGGAGTTCGGAGATGTACCCTCGAACCGGATATAAATTGATTTAGGGAGCAGCTGTGCTCAGTCAATTTAATTTGAGGACTTATGGCCATGATTGGGCTAAGTCCAGTTGAAAAATATTCAACGCTTTTATTTATTTTTGGTCTATTAGACCTGTGTTGGGGCTTTGCCCACAGTTAAATAATGCATTGCATTACTTTTTATTTTTTTTTGGGCTCTGCCCATGAAGGATGCAGAGCATCAATTTGTTTTGGGCTCTGCCCATTTATAAATGAAGCAGATCATCAACTTTACTTGGGCTCTGCCCTTTATAAATGATGCAGAGCATCAATTTTTTTTGGGCTCTGTCCTTTTATTGCTTTGCAATTTATTTTGGCCTGCTAGGTCTTTTTGACTTGCGCCTGGCCCTTTAGAAAAAGAAATGCATTGCATTTGTCAGGCGCTTTGCGCCAATCAAAGAGCGCAACCGCTTATGGTGAGGACACGTGTCATGCAAGCGTAGTGCACTGCGCCATTGCGCTGCGCTGCTGCGTTGCTGACAAGTGGCGCGCTCTGATGAGTTGCGCCAGTTTCAGAGAGTAAGGCTCTATTTCAAAGCGCATAGCGCAAATGGTTCAGATGTTGACACGTGGCGCTCTAAGGTGGCTAGCGCCAACCCAAGAGCGCAACAGCGCAGTTCTGCAAGTGCAAGGCACTATTAACTTGAGAATCTTTTAGATTCAGAACCAATGGTTCATAAAAAGAAATGCAAAGCACTGTTTGTTTTCTTGATCTAATTTAGATCAAAGAAAACAAGTTCTTCTTGTTTTTCTTATCTCGGGGAACCAATGGTTCATAGAAAAGTGCAAAGCACGTATTATTTTTTATTTTTCTTTTCATTAGAGATCCTTGATCTTCTTCTCAGATCAATGATCTGTTCATAAGAGAATTTTCTCTTTTTCTAAAGGTTTTTACCTTTTTTGTTCTTGAGGAATTCTCTCCAATTCTTCAGAGTTCTCTTTGTTTGATTTCTCACAAAATGTTGATCCTTTTGAATTGAGGTCTAGGGTCCTTTTTATAGTGCCCATAAATTAGTTAAAGAGATCTTTCTCTGAGTGATTTGGGGAATTTTCCCCACCGTTGGATCTTTGATCCAAGGGCTTCTGTTTTACAGAAGAAAATCTTCTTGTTTTAACAAGAACAGAAATATTTCTTTAAAACTTAATTCTGTTTGACGCAAACGCCCCAGCACGTGACACGTGTCAAGCAGCGCACAGCACAGCGCAACTGCGCTAGCGCATCTGAGCTGACACGTGTCGCGCAGCGCAACTGCGCTAGCGCATCTGTACTGACACGTATCGCGCTGCGCAAAGCGCAGCGCAACTGCGCTAGCGCATCTGCACTGACACGTGTCGTACAGCGCAGTGCTTGCGCAACTGAAGCGTTGTTTCTTTTGTTTTTTAATAGTGCTTTGCTCTGATTGGGCACGCTGCCTTGGGTGCTGCGCTCTCTGCGCTGGCGTGCCTGATTTTGACACATGGCGCTCTGCGCACAGCGCAGAGGATCTGAAGCGTTGCTTCATTTATTAAAGCTTAAATTTTCAAAATAGAGCTTTGCTCTAATTGGGGGGAAGATGAAGCGTTGCTTCATCTCCCGCCTTGGAATTTGAACAGAGCTTTGCTCTGATTGGGGTAAACAAATGCCCCCCCCACCGTTGCGCTTACGTGGCCCCAAATGCGAGCGCAACGGTGGTAGAATTCCAACTGTTGCGGCAACTTTTGGAAGTTGAAAGGTCATTTGATGCCTATAAATAGGACCATTGGTTCTCAACAGATGATTATCATCTCCAAAGTTTTACTTTTAGAACTCAGAGCCCTGCTCTTTATTTTCAAGAACTTCAAGAGTTAGATTGTTAAAACATTTAGGTGAAAATTTTAATTTGAATTAAATTAAATTAGATTAATTTTCATTGACAGAGCCTTGCTCTCAATTGATCCCTGATCTAAAGAAAACCCATTTAGGGTTTCATTTAGCAGAGCTTTTCTCTAAAAGGGTCTAAAGAGGATTAAGGAGAACCCTGTTAGGGTTCCATTAATAGAGCTCTGCTCTCTTAAAAGATTTCCCTTGGATTTTCTCGATTCATTAATGGAGCTTTGCTCCTTCCAAATCATATAGAAGAACTCTTAAGAATTCTTCATGGATCTTGGAAGTTAAAGATGACATTTTATATTATTATTATAATTATATCATATTTTCATAGCAAACCTCTCAATGTTCTTAGGGGATTTTCTTCAAATTCTCTTCGTTATTGATTTTGATAGGTGTTACTCCTGTCTGCAGAGCGTTGCTCTCGAGGAGTTTAACTCTCTGTGCTCGTTTTTTAACAATAATTCGCTTAATCAGTCGTTCTGCTAATTCTGTTGATCTTCTTTTACAGGAACAATGGACGCCCATATGTATGCTCTTAACGAGATCATCACTTACGGGGACATCCGCCGACTTGGCCGCTCTCAAAATCGAGAGTTCACAAACGCGGAGTGTGCTGAAATCATGAGCCGCTTCGACGCATACAACGGTCCACTGCTTCCCCGACGTTCCTCTCTCCTTAAGCTTATCGTGGGAGGCATCTGGGAAGCGCTTCCCCTATTCTGTTCCGGTGTGCCGCTTAGGGCGTTGGATGCCGCCGAGGATAAGGTGCACTCGGTGTACCTGATGAACTTTATCTCGAAGAGACGGCGAGACAGTCTTGTCAATCTTTTGCACGAGGTCTTTCAACAGTCTGCCATACTCGCTGCTTATCGGAGGGTGGAAGACATCAGGGGGGACCCTGACGCTTGTGCTCGCGAAAGAAAGCACACCAGGATGGTCCGTGAGGCTTGGAAAGTCATAGATAGGGTCACTTTCGAGTTCCTCAACCCATGTCCTCGGTTCGAGGTTATACCTTTGTAAACATTTTAATAATGTTATTATCTATTTCTCCGTGATTGTAAGGACCCCTTTTTATGATATGAATAGAAAATTTCCATTTCAGTTTGTCTTATTTCTTGTTCTGAATCTTTTGCATATGCATGAGTGAGTGTGTCTCGAACGCTTGATCAAATGTAAATCAGATGTTCTTCCTGTCACTTCCTTATTTCTTTTATTGTGCGTATGCTGTCTTAATAAACAGGTCGATAGATAATAGAGTAAGCATCTAGATTTCTCCAAGAGATAGCGATGGCTTAGACCGCAGGTTCAGATCTGCCGCCTAAGTCTTTTCAACTCTATGAGCCGTGAGGTTCTCATAGAGATTCTTCCTACGATCGAGAGGATCTCGTAGGTGTATTTTCTCGTAAGGAATCGTGAGGATTTCTAAGTATGTTTTCTCTTATAAGTCGTAAGGATCTTACAAGAGAATTTGTCCCTCTTACGAGTCGAGAGGACCCGTAAGCGGTTGTTTCCCTCCTTGTCGAAATTCGACTTTGGAGAGTGAGACCCGTGAATAGTATGCAATAGACCGTTTTAGACCGACTTGCAGCGTCCCATTGTTCAGGTAACAAATTTTTAATCCCTGTTGCCTGAGGCTTCATCTTGCAAGTTGAGACGAATCGGGAATTTCCCGCGGAGACACTGGTTTCTCTGTGAGTCGACGCGAATCGGGAGGCTCTCATCAAGGATGTTTGTTTCCCTAAATTGAGGTATTTGCCAAGGATTATTTATTTCCTTGGTGTTGAAACGGATCGAGAATTTCCCACGGAGATACTGGTTTCTCTGCGAGTCGACGCGAATCAGGAGGCTCTCATCAAGGATGTTTGTTTCCCTGAGTTGAGGTATTTGCCAAGGATTATTTGTTTCCCTGGTGTTGAAACGAGTCGAGAATTTCCCACGGAGACACTGGTTGCTCTGCGAGTCGACGCGGATCAGGAGGCTCTCATCAAGGATTGTTTGTTTCCCTGAGTTAAGGTATTTGCCAAGGATTATTTTATTCCCTGGTGCCAAGGATTATTTGCTTCCCTGGTGTTGAAACAAGTCGAGAATTTCCCACGGAGACACTGGTTGCTCTGCAAGTCAACGCGGATCAGGAGGCTCTCATCAAGGATTGTTTGGTTCCCTGAGTTGAGGTATTTGCCAAGGATTATTTGTTTCCCTGGTGTTGAAACGAATCGAGAATTCCCCACGGAGACACTGGTTTCTCTCCGAGTCGATGCGAATCAGGAGGCTCTCGTCAAGGATTGTTTATTTCCCTGAGTTGAGGTATTTTCCATGGATTATTTGTTTCCCTGGTGCCAAGGATAATTTGTTTCCCTGGTGTTAAAACGAGTCGAGAATTTCCCACGGAGACACTGGTTGCTCTGCGAGTCGACGCGGATCAGGAGGCTCTCATCAAGGATTGTTTGCTTCCCTGAGTTGAGGTATTTGCCAAGGATTATTTGTTTCCCTGGTGCCAAGGATTATTTGTTTCCCTGGTGTTGAAACGAGTCGAGAATTTCCCACGGAGACACTGGTTGCTCTGCGAGTCGACGCGGATCAGGATGCTCTCATCAAGGACTGTTTGTTTCCCCGAGTTGAGGTATTTGCCAAGAATTATTTGTTTCCCTGGTGTTGAAACGAGTCGAGAATTTCTCACGGAGACACTGGTTGCTCTGCGAGTCGACACGGATCAGGAAGCTCTCATCAAGGATTGTTTGTTTCCCTGAGTTGAGGTATTTGCCGATGACACTGGTTTCTTCGGAGTTGGGATGAACCGTCGAGATTTGGCTTCGTTTTCTGGCGGAGCCTGTTGGGAAAGCATGGTTCCCTCTTCGTTTGCGCTCTTGGATTGTATACAGGGATCGATGTGAACTCAACTATAGGGCCAAAGTTTTATCATCATTTTTTTGTTTTATTTTCGCGATGCTCTATCATTTCAGCTTTTATATCGCGAAGGTCGCGATTGCCCAATCATTTCGGCTATTTCTCGTGGTGCCAAATCATTTCGGCTGTTTATTTTGTTTTCACTCGCTGCTTTTTATTGCGAGTTGCCCAATCCTTTCGGCTATTTTGCATGCATACATTTTACTTGCTATTTTTTATTGCAAGTTGCCCCATCCTTTCGGCTATTTCGTATGCATGTGCGGCCTACTGGCTTTCCGCCGTTAACCTGAAATTAGACACCGATTTCGGCATCAGCACCGCTACAACTGGGATATTGCCAGGAGCGAATCATCATCTGCCTCTGTCGATGTCAAACAAAGGTGGCTTAGCGATCAGGGTTAAGGTCCTGTCGACTAAGGCTTTCGACTTCGCTAGTCGTAAGGGTTTCACAAAGGTATTTCTCCCTACAAGTCGTGAGGATCTTGTAGGTGTATTTTCTCCTTAGGAATTGTGAGGATTCCTAAGTGTTTGTTTCTCTGTAAGTCGTAAGGATCCTACAGGAGGGTTTTCTCCTTGGAAATCGAGAGGACTTACAAGGGTCATGCGAACATATACCCAGTCACGGATGGATCTTGGTTAGGGAAATGTTTATTCACGCCCGTGGATTGTATACAAGGGTCAGTATTGAGCCACTTGTAGGGCAATATCGGAAGCTGTGGGGGTTTCTTAAGCACAGGTTTAGGTCTCTGTAACTTAAGACTTTCAACTCTTATGAGCTGTGAGGGTCCCATAAGAGAGTTCTCCTTACGAGTCGTGAGGATCTCGCAAGTGTATTTTCTCATTAGGGATCGTGGGGATCCCTAAGTGTGTTTCTCCCTTGTGAGTCGTAAGGATCTCACGCGGGTGGTTTCTCCTTACAAGGTTCACGCGGGTGGTTTCTCCTTACAAGATCGAGAGGACCTTATAAGTGTCGCCCTTTCGGGTTTTCACAAACACTCGCCGGTAGTCCTGCTGTTTTTACTCATGGAGCCCTTTCGGGTTTTCATCCATGCCTATTTTGCTTATGGACATACCGTTTTTATTTTATTTTTTATTTATTTTCTTCTTCTCTTTTTTTTACGAGGTCGCGCACTTTCGGGTTTTTACGAACACTCGCCGGTAGCCCTGCAGTTTTTACTCACGGAGCCCTTTCGGGTTTTCATCCGTGCCCTTTTTTGCTTATGGACATACCGTTTTTATTTATTTATATTTTTTTTATTTTGTCAGCCTACGGATGCTGCGGTATTAGTTTAAGGACGTTTCAGTCCGCTATTAGTTTAAGGACGTTTCGGTCCGTCATTGAGAAAGATGGCTACTGCTTATAAAGCTTGAGCTGAGGAAGATAGCGAGCGGACATAGTCGTCGTCATCTATCATTGACCTAGGCTGTGGCTCATTAAGCGTAGTATTTCTTTAGGAAGCGACCGTTTATTGGCCTGAAAGGCCTTTCACCGTGCATGTCCATAAGTAGATAGGCCCCACCCTGGTAGACCTTATCTATGATGTACGGGCCTTCATAGTTTGGCTCGAATTTTCCCCGCTTGGCGCGATTGGGGATCCTAGGCCTTTTGACCACTAGCACGAGTTCGCCTTGGCGGAATGTCCCCGGCCGGGTCCATCTTTCATATGAGCACGTCATTTTTGCTTTATAGGCCTCCAGATTTTGTTGCGCTATGAGCCGGGTCTCATCAAGGGCATCGAACTCCTCAAGCCGAAGGTGAGCATTTTCTTCATCTGCTAGCTCGTAGTGGACTGCCACTCGTAGAGAGGGTAACTCTATCTCAAGGGGGAGTACCGCTTCTGTACCGAATACCAGCGCATATGGCGTTGTGTTTGTTGCTGTCTTGAATGTAGTTCGATACGTCCAAAGAGCTTCTTGCAGTCTTTCATGCCCGTCCTTCTTATTTCGGGACACTGTCTTTTTCATAATCTTTGTTAAGGTCTTATTGAAGGCCTCGGCTAGACCATTAGCTCGCGGATTATAAACTGAGGAGTATCTCCAGTCTATATTATGCTGTTGCGCGAAGCGACTGATTTTGTGGCTTCTGTAGGCTGGTCCGTTATCGGATATGATCCGGCGCGGAGTTCTAAACCGATATATGACGTGCGTCTTGAAGAAATGGAGGATATTCTCCGTCTTCACTTCCCTCAACGGTACTGCTTCTGCCCATTTGGAGAAGTAGTTAGTCGTCGCCAGGATGAAACGATGTCCTCTGGACGATGCTAGTTCGATGGGGCCGACTATGTCAGTCCCCCACATTTCGAATGGCCAGCTAGCCACTGTTGGATGGAGTGGATTTGGATGTTGGTGGATGAAGTCTCCATGGATTTGGCACGAGTGGCACTGCTTCGCATATTCGAGGCAGTCCTGGATCATCATGGGCCAGTAGTAGCCAATCCGTTTGATCTTCAACTTCATCTTTGGGCCCACTTGTTGAGAACCACAGAGTCCGTCATGAACTTCCTGGACGGCTCTTTTCACTTCATCAGGTCCCAGGCATCTTAACCACAAAGAATCAAATGATCTCTTGTACAGGGTATCATTGACGAAGGTGAAAGACAGAGCTCGTTTCATAAGCTGATGGCTTGAGGACGCATCTTCGGGCGTTCGGCGGTATTTGAAGTAGTCTATAAAGACTTCTCTCTAATCCTCGGCATTTTCCCGATCTTTAGTTTGCATAGACATTTGCTCAGTCGCTCCCTTTTCTTCGGATGATTCTGGAGATATTTCTTCCGGAGCAAGCACCCAACGGCTTTGTACCACGATTCTTACATTATCGAGGTTCTCATCAGCCGATTCTTTAGCAAGCTTGGCCAACGCGTCTGCTTTGCTGTTTTCCGCGCGCGGTATGCTTTCCAAATTGTAGGAGGGAATTTAGGTCAACAATTGTTGCACCTTTTCACCGTACTTTACCAACTCTGGCTTGCACGTTTGGTAGTCGCCGTTTACTTGACTAACGACCAGCTGGGAATCTCCATATACGAGGAGGTTTTCAATTCCCATGTCGATGGCGATCTCGAGACCTGCTATCAAGGCTTCATATTCGGCTTCGTTATTCGTCCTCGGCTCTGTCAAGGAGAAAGCAAAGCGCATTATCCCTCCTTGTGAAGTCACGAAGATAAGGCCTACCCCCGATTTGATTATTGGCGTACTTTGTTTGCGCTTCTTCATGGAAGATGCTCCATCAAAATAGAGTTCCCATCGATAGTGTCAAACGCATGTTCGTCTGGCAACTCGCAATTTAGAGGAGAATCGGCAGGTATCGGGTGCTCAGCGAGGAAGTCGGCAATGGCCTGGCCTTTCACTGCCTTGAGAGGTTGATAGGTTATCGAAAATTCCATCAATAGCAGGGCCCATTTATTGAGTCGACCTGCCAATATGGCCTTCGACATCAAATATTTAAGGGGGTCCACCTTCGAGATGAGACGGACTTCGTGCGCCAATGCATAATGCCTGAGCTTTGTTATCGCAAAGATCAACGCCAGGTAGTGTTTTTCAATGGGAGAGTAGTTGCTTTCTGCCCCCAGCAGAACTCGACTTAAGTAGTAGAGTGACCTTTCCTTCCCTTGATCGTTCTCTTGTGCCCATAATGCGCCTAAGGAGCCTTCGAGAGCGGTTGTATAAAGAATGAGAGGCTTTCCCTTGACCGGAGCAGCCAACACCGGCGGGTTCTGCAGGTATTGCTTGATCTCGTCTAGTGCGCTTTGGCATTTTTGGTCCCAGACGAACGCGGTTCCCTTCTTCATCAGGTGGCTGTAGGGACGGCACTTGCCTGAAAGATTGGCTATAAATCGCCGTATGTATGCGAGCTTCCCTTGGAGAGACAACAACTGTTTGAGAGTTCTCGGCGGAGGCATTTCCATGATCGCTTTGATCTTTGACGGATCTATTTCGATACCTCGGTCTCGGACGATGAATCCCAGGAATTTACCCGAGGAAACCCTGAACGCACACTTAAGAGGGTTCATCTTCAAGTTGTATTGTCGAAGGCGTCGAAATACAGTCTTTAGATGCTCGAGATGTTCCTCGTATGATTTGCTCTTGACCACGAGGTCGTCGATATAACATTCGACGATTTCATGTATAAGGTCATCGAAGATCTTTGTCATGGCCCTCTGATAGGTGGCGTCGGCGTTCTTTAGACCGAAGTGTTAGGTTTACCTAGCACCCTATGAAAGGTTTGGAAGAATCACATGTCTCAAAGATTATGTTTTTAGAGTGCTAAGTGAACACACAAAGAATCAATCCTAGAAAATTAGGGTTTCATAACTTTACAAGTAACAAAGACTAGGGTTTTGAGAGTACAACCTTTGTAGCTCCCTACGCTAGACTCCTTGGCCACTTGAGGGTTGGAGAAGGGTTTGCTTGAGGTCTTCTAATGTCCACGACGATCCACCTGAAGCTCCTTTGTCCAAGCTAACAACTTCACTTGATCAAGAGAAAGAAATGAAGCTAACACTCTAAACAAGTAGGCAAGACTTGTGTAGAATGATGTTGTGGTGGCTTTTCTCACTTCAAAATCCTAACTTGGTGAGTAATTTGCTCACTAGAGAAATCTAGAGAGTAAAAGAAGAAGGAGGAAGAAGATGATGGCTATTTTTTAACAAGAGTAAAAGATAAACTCTCATAAGAAAAGAGAAAATATATCTATATATATTTTCCCTCTTCATCTCAAACCATGGTTATATATCATGGAATTTATTTCACTTGAGTTAAAAACACAAGAGGAAGATTAAATCATGGTTAATAAGTAGGTGAACATGGTCAATTCAAGGAAGAGTGTAGAATATAACCATTTATTAATCTTTTCTCTTTTCTTTTGTTTTAACATAAATAGAAATAATAATCCTTACATATAAACCATGGTGTGAGTCTTATATTGCCACCATTTTCAATGTATATGCAACCATGAATGATGATGTATGTATGTATGTGTGCATGCACATCCATATGTGCATGAATCTAGAAAGAATGCATACATGAATGCATACATCCAAAAATACAAGAAAGGATTTCTAGTGAGAAATTAATGGTTAAATGATAAATCAACACTTGATTTATCAATCCGGCCATATCACATACGACCCAACCAAAAGCAAGCCGCCCGATTAATATACGGTATCTCATACGCGCATTTTAACCGGGTCCATGCGCATATCGCATACGCGCACCATAACATTTCGCCTGGACTAGATAACTCCTTTGTGGGACTTTAAGACTCGTCAATACGCCGGAAGTGGGTGATGATCATATCAAGCACCCCCAAGCCGCAAGCGGTCAGCTAAACGTAACGGCCACCTGGGTATTGAGCGATCAGAAGAAAACAAGCGAACCTGCTACAACTCCCGTCGAGCCAACCGGCAACACTACCCGTGCAGTCCGGTCTCCTCGTCTGATATGTCGCATATTAAGTCTAGGGGTGGTAAACGTCAGACCCCAATAACCGATAAGTCGTGCCGATGTGAGGCTCATAACGGGTCGAGAAACTACTGGTAACACTTACCAATAAATCTCTAATCAGCCCTGGCCAGGGACTTCCCTGTTACGGCCAATAGAGCACAGCGCAACATCATCCCCCCAATACCGGGAGAGATGAAACCCCTCCTATCGCTCATTGCCTCCATGTGACTCGGGACTGTACCCAAAAACCACCGTTTTGCACGCCCTCATGGACGTGGTAAGGTAGAAATCAAAGCACAGTGGGAATCACATAAGACTCTATGACGATCTCGGGTCTACAGACTAACCTGTACAAGTGTCACCTGAGAACTGCCATCTGACGTGAGGTATAATATCATCTGGGAGTTCTCGGCGAGTCCGTCCAGTGTACCCAGTCTCCACTGAGCACCCGTATACCATCTCTGATGTCAAACACCAATGGATATGGGATCATCCATCGCCCATCTCATGGGTCGAGAAGCGTATATGCTAGTCTACTCTGGTATATCGATGCCTCGTCTCGATACACTCACGACTAGGGACCTTGAAGGATGTACTTATGTACTACCATGTCCCCAGTAGTATGATCTGCATCACAGTCTAGGTAGTCAAGTACACATCCTAAGGGCTTTACCAACATGTAACTTTAAGACAGTATAAAGAGACAAGTCTACATGTTAAGATAAAGAGCAACCAGATAGCATACTATCATATCGAGCAAGAAAGTCATCTCTATATATGTCCAAGCATCCAATATAATATACATCATCTGTACAATACTGGCCTCTAGGGCATACATACAACTAATAATCTCCCACTTGCACTAGGGCCAGCTGCTGTAGTATCGCATACCGAGCATCCCGAAGAGTCTCTCATACTGTATCTGGGGAATGGCCTTCGTGAGTGGATCCGCTGTGTTATTCTTCGTGTCAACCCTCCTGACCTCGATCTCCCGGCGATCAACTATCTCCCGGATCAGGTGATACCGCCTCAGAATATGCCTGGATCGCTGATGGGACCTGGGTTCCTTGGCCAAAGCCACCGCTCCATTGTTATCGCAATACAAAGGTATTGGATGCACAATGGATGGAACCACTCCAAGTTCAGTAATGAACTTCTTTATCCAGACAGCCTCTTTGGCAGCATCGTTGGCAGCGATGTATTCAGCCTCCATCGTCGAGTCTGCCACGGTTTCCTGCTTGGAACTCTTCCAACTAACCGCCCCTCCGTAAAGGGTAAAGACAAATCCCGACTGCGACTTAGAGTCGTCCTTATCACTCTGGAAGCTCGAATCGGTAAAGGCCTCCACTTGGAGTTCTCAGTTACCATACACCAAGAGCATCTCTTTTGTCCTTCGTAAGTACTTGAGAATGCTCTTTACAGCTGTCCAGTGACTCTCTCCAGGATCAGCTTGATACCTGCTCACTACACTTAGTGAGTATGCTACATCGGGTCTTGTACATAGCATCACGTACATAATAGAGCCTACAGCCGAAGCATAGGGTATCCCTTGCATGCGAGCTCTCTCCAAATCAGTCACATCTCTTTGGAGAGAGTGACTCCAGAGATTGTGGGGAAGTTCCCACGCTTGGATTCTTCCATACTAAACCTCTTTAGTATGGTGTCAATGTACCTGGACTGGGACAATCCCAATATCCTTTTAGATCTATCTCTATAGATCCTGATTCCCAATATGTAGGAGGCATCACCTAGATCTTTCATTAAGAATCTTTGTGATAAGAAGAGCTTGACCGATTGCAGCATAGGAATGTCATTTCATATCAAGAGTATGTCGTCCACGTACAATACGAGGAAGACAACCTTACTCTCTGCCACCTTCTTGTAGATACAAGGTTCATCTACGTTTTTGACGAAATCAAACTCTTTGATAACGACGTCAAAGCAGATGTTCCAGCTCCGCAATGCTTGCTTTAATCCATAAATGGATTTAAGCATCTTGCACACCTTCCCGCTGCTCCCACTATCTATGAAGCCCTCTGGCTGAGTCATGTACACGCACTCTTCTAAATCACCGTTTAGAAAGGCGGTCTTAACGTCCATTTGCCAGATTTCGTAATCATGATATGCAGCGATGGCAAGAATGATCCGGATGGATTTAAGCATAGCCACTGTAGAAAAGGTTTCGTCATAGTCCACACCTGGTCTTTGACGAAAACCCTTTGCAACAAGTCTAGCTTTGAAAGTCTCCACTTTTCCATCTACACCAAGTTTTTTCTTGAAGATCCACTTGCACCCAATGGGTTTTACCCCTTCAGGAGCGTCTTCCAAAGTCCATACTTTGTTGGTGTACATGGATTCCATCTCGGACCGCATTGCATCCAGCCATTTCACTGAGTCCCCACTCGTGATGGCCTGCTCGAAGCTAGTTGGGTCATCATCCTCCATGATGCTGTCCTCGCTCCCACCATCCATGAGAAAACCGTAGTATCTCTCAGGTGGGTGAGAAACCCTACTAGATCGGCGGAGTGGTTGGGGTTCATCGGGAACTACGGAATCCTCTGGTTCCACCAGATCTTCTGTTGCAGCTTTTGTAGCTGGAACCTCTTCCAGTTCTACCTCATGACCACTAATCTCTTTTGCAAGAAATTTCTTTTCTAAAAAGGTGGCATGCCGAGAAACAAATACTCTTTGTTTCTCAGTGTGGTAGAAGATATACCCTTGTGAATTCTTAGGATATCCTACAAATTTGCATAGAACAGACCGTGCCTCGAGTTTGTCCGGATTTTGTCGTTTGACATAGGCTGGACAACCCCATATCTTAACATAGTTAAGACATGGTCTCTTCCCTTTCCATATCTCATATGGAGTGGTAGGCACAGATTTGGTGGGGACCATATTCAGTAGATGTATGGCTGTCTCTAGCGCATACCCCCAGAAGGAGATAGGTAACTCAGCTGTGCTCATCATAGATCGCACCATATCTAATAGGGTGCGGTTCCTCCGTTCTGATACACCGTTGTGCTGTGGTGTATATGGAGGAGTTAGCTGAGAGAGAATCCCATTCTCTTTTAGGAACTCTAGGAATTCATTGCTCAAGTATTCACCTCCTCGATTAGATCGTAGGATTTTAATACTTTTTCCGGTTTGGTTCTCGACTTCTTGTTTATATTCTCTAAATTTCTCAAAAGCTTCAGACTTGTGTCTTATCAAGAACACATATCCGTATCTTGAGAGATCGTCAGTGAATATAATGAAGTACGAAAAACCATCCCTAGCATGTGTAGACATGGGACCGCATACATCACTATGTATCAGTCCCAAGAGTTCGGTAACTCTTTCTCCGTGTCCCGTAAACGGAGTTTTGGTCATCTTGCCTATGAGACATGACTGGCAAGTGTCATAAGATGAAAATTCGAACGGTTTCAAATATCCATCCTTATGCAACTTAGCTAGTCGTGTCGCATTGATGTGACATAGTCTACAATGCCACAAGAAGGATTCGTTCAGTTTTGAACTCTTCCTCTTGTGTGTGTTTGTTATGCTCAGAACTGTTGATTGATTTAGAACATAAATGCCATTGCACAACGTGCCTGATCCAACCAACTTTTGGTTAAGGAAAATGTTCATAACATTATCCTGTAATACAAAATTATATCCCTCTTTACTCAACAAAGAAACCGATATAATGTTGCATATCAGGTTCGGCATGTAATAGCATTCGTTCAGAATCAATGTATTACCATTTGGCCATACAAGGTGATATTCCTGTAGGGTTCCTAGGCACTCTAATGAAGTCTCACAAGGCATAAATCATATCAATTTCAAAAATTATGGGTGCCGAGAAACCCTAATACGGATCGTCGGCTAGATTTCTAGGCGAAACGGTAAACTAGTTAACTACTTAACTAAAATTTAGATACTACAACCTTTGTAGATTCGGATATCCACTTCCTTAGCTCCACGTAGTCATCCTCTCGCTGTCCTTTTCGAATCCTAGACTCATTCGTCGGCTTCATCGGGAAAACGAGCGGAATAGGTCGTCGGCTTCGTGTCAAAGACGATCTACGTCGAGGTTGCACAAGCTCAAGCTCCGACTTCACAAAGTTGTGAAACTTATGAAGAAAACACCCAAAACAACTTGGCAAGAGGTAGAGGGTGAAGAAATAGGAGGTGGGTTCACTTTAGAATTGGATTTCTCTCACTAGAACTCAAGTTGCCATTGATGGCATCAAGGTTTCTTTCTTGAAGATGAAGACGAAGAAGAAGAAAGAATATGATAAGTATTGTGATAAAATAAAAAATAATTCAATACTTATCATAATGTGAACCATAGTTAAGTGTAGAGAATAAACTAAGGTTAGAAGAATGGTTAGGGTTTAGTGTAAAGACAAAATGGTCACAAAGTCAAAGCTTCATGAAGCTTCAACAATGTTCAAGAATGAAAGCAACCATTTTGTATTTTTATCCCATTCTTTTTCCAAAAATGAATAAATAAAAGAATGGATAAATAAAAACCCTAATCACTTTCTTAACCTAAGTTTAATTCTATACACTTAACCAAATAAGCATGCATCATCAAACATGATACAAACATGTACACAAAAGTATATCACATATACAATTTGCACATCAAGTGAGAAAATCCATATAAAGTGAACCAATACTAGTTAATGCAATGCAATATATCAAATATATAATTATACATTAAATCATTAAATCAACATTTGATTCAATAATCCGGTCATGTCGCACATAACCGACTAGAATCCAATGTATCGATTTATCGAATCAATGATTCGATATCTAGGTCATATCGAATATAACCAATCGAAACATATATCGCGAGAATGAAATGCGGTATCACATACATGCATCATTCTCGGTCCTGCACATATCTCATATGCGCTCCTATTTTGTTTCGCTTGAGCCAGGAAACCTCTGTGTAGGACTCTAAAGACTCGTCAATACGCCGGTAGCAGATGATGATCATATCAAGCACCCACAAGCCGCAAGCTGTCTGCTAAACGTAACGGCCATCCGGGTATTGAGCGATCAGAAGATCGACGAGCTAGCCCGCTCACACTCTTGTGAATCCAACCAGTAACACTTACCGTACAGTCCGGTCTGTTCGTCTGATATGTCGCATATCAAGTCTAGGGGTGGTAAACGTCAGACCCCAATAACCGATAAGTTATGCCGATGTGAGGCTCATAACGGGTCGAGAAACTACTGGTAACACTTACCGGCAAATCTCTGATCAGCCCTGGCCAGGGACTTCCCTGTTACGGCCAATCGAGCACAACGCAACATCAACCCCCAATACCGGGAGAGACGAAACCCCTCCTATCGCTCATTGCCTCCATGTGACTCGGGCCTGTACCCAAAGACCACCGTTTTGCACGCCCTCATGGACGTGGTAAGGTGGAGATCAAAGCACAGTGGGAATCACACAAGACTCTATGACGATCTCGGGTCTACAGACTAACCTGTACAAGTGTTACCTGAGAACTGCCATCTGACGTGAGGTATAATACCATCTGGGAGTTCTCGGCGAGTCCGTCCAGTGTACCCAGTCTCCACTGAGCACCCATATACCATCTCTGATGTCAAACACCAATGGATATGGGATCATCCATCGCCCATCACATGGGTCGAGAAGCGTATACGCTAGTCTACACTGGTATATCGATGCCCCGTCTCGATACACCCACGACTAGGGACCTTGAAGAATGTACTTATGGACTACCATGTCCCCACTAGTATGATCTGCATCATAGTCCAGGTAGTCAAGTACACATCCTAAGGGCTTTACCAACATGTAACTATAAGACAGTATAAAAAGACTAGTATACATGTTAAGATAAAGAGCAACCAGATAGCATACTATCATGTCGAGCAAGAAAGTCATCTCTATATATGTCCAAGCATCCAATATAATATACATCATCTGTACAATACTGGCCTCTAGGGCATACACACAACTAACAATCTCCCACTTGCACTAGGGCCAGCTGCTGTAGTATCGCATACCGAGCATCCCGAAGAGTCTCTCAAACTGTATCTGGGGAATGGCCTTCGTGAGTGGATCCGCCGTGTTGTTCTTCGTGTCAACCCTCCTGACCTCGATCTCCCGGCGATCAACTATCTCCCGGATCAGGTGATACCGCCTCAGAATATGCCTGGATCGCTGATGGGACCTGGGTTCCTTGGCCAAAGCCACCGCTCCATTGTTATCGCAATACAAAGGTATTGGATGCTCAATGGATGGAACCACTCCAAGTTCAGCAATGAACTTCTTGATCCAGACAGCCTCTTTAGCAGCATCGTTGGCAGCGATGTATTCAGCCTCCATCGTCGAGTCTGCCACGGTTTCCTGCTTGGAACTCTTCCAGCTAACCGCCCCTCCGTAAAGGGTAAAGACAAAGCCCGACTGCGACTTAGAGTCGTCCTTATCACTCTGGAAGCTCGAATCGGTAAAGGACTCCACTTGGAGCTCTCCGTTACCATACACCAAGAACATATCTCTAGTCCTTCGTAAGTACTTGAGAATGCTCTTCACAGCTGTCCAGTGACTCTCTCCAGGATCAGCTTGATACCTGCTCACTACACTTAGTGAGTATGCTACATCGGGTCTGGTACATAGCATCGCATACATGATAGAGCCTACTGCCGAAGCATAGGGTATCCCTTGCATGCGAGCTCTCTCCAAATCAGTCTTGGGAGACATCTCTTTGGAGAGAGTGACTCCAGAGATCGTGGGCAAGTTCCCACGCTTGGACTCTTCCATACTAAACCTCTTTAGTATGGTGTCAATGTACCTGGATTGGGACAATCCCAAAATCCTTTTGGATCTATCTCTATAGATCCTGATTCCCAATATGCAGGAGGCATCACCAAGATCTTTCATTGAGAATCTTTGTGATAAGAAGAGCTTGACCGATTGCAGCATAGGAATATCATTTCCTATCAAGAGTATGTCGTCCACGTACAATACGAGGAAGACAACCTTACTCCCTGCCACCTTCTTGTAAATACAAGGTTCATCTGGGTTTTTGACGAAATCAAACTCTTTGATAACGACATCAAAGCAGATGTTCCAACTCCGCGATGCTTGCTTTAATCCATAAATGGATTTAAGCAGCTTGCACACCTTGCCGCTGCTCCCACTGTCTACGAAGCCTTCTGGCTGAGTCATGTACACGCACTCTTCTAAATCACCATTTAGAAAGGCGGTCTTAACATCCATTTGCCAGATTTCGTAATCATGATATGCAGCGATGGCAAGCATGATCCGGATGGATTTAAGCATAGCCACTGGAGAAAAGGTCTCGTCATAATCCACACCTGGTCTTTGACGAAAACCCTTTGCTACAAGTCTAGCTTTGAAAGTCTACACTTTCCCATCTACACCAAGTTTCTTCTTGAAGATCCACTTGCTCCCGATGGGTTTTACCCCTTCAGGAGCAACTTCCAAAGTCCATACTTTGTTGGTGTACATGGATCCCATCTCGGACCGCATAGCATCCAGCCATTTCACTGAGTCCCTACTCGTGATGGCCTGCTCGAAGCTAGTTGGGTCATCATCCTCCATGATGCAATCCTCGCTCCCTCCATCCATGAGAAAACCGTAGTATCTCTCAGGTTGGCGAGGAACCCTACTAGATCGGCGGAGTGGCTGGGGTTCATCGGGAACTACGGAATCCTCTGGTTCAACCAAATCTTCTGTTGTAGTCTGTGTCGCTGGAACCTCTTCCAGTTCTACCTCAATGCCACTTATCTGTTTCATAAGAAAACTTTTTTCTAAGAAAGTGGCATGTCGAGAAACAAACACCTTTTGTTCCTCGGGGTGGTAGAAGATATACCCTTGTGAATTTTTGGGATATCCTACAAACTTACATAAGACAGATCTTGCCTCGAGTTTGTCCGGATTTTGTCTTTTGACATAGGCTGGACAACCCCATATCTTAATATAATTAAGATGTGGTCTCTTCCCTTTCCATATCTCATATGGAGTGGTAGGCACTGATTTGGTAGGAACTCTATTCAATAGGTCCATGGCTGTCTCAAGCGCATATCCCCAGAAGGAAATAGGTAACTCAGCTGTACTCATCATTGAGCGCACCATATCTAATAGGGTGCGGTTTCTCCGTTCAGATACACCGTTGTGCTGTGGTGTATATGGAGGAGTCAGCTGAGAGAGAATCCCAATCTCTTTTAGGAAGTCCAGGAATTCATTGCTCAAGTATTCCCCTCCTCGATCAGATCGTAGGATTTTAATACTTTTTTCGGTTTGGTTCTCGACTTCTTGTTTATATTCTCTAAATTTCTCAAAAGCTTCTGATTTATGTTTCATTAGGAACACATATCCGAATCTAGAGAGATCGTCAGTGAATGTAATGAAGTACGAAGAACCATCCCTGGCATGTGTAGACATGGGACCGCATACATCACTATGTATCAGTCCCAAGAGTTCGGTAACTCTTTCTCCGTGTCCCGTAAACGGAGCTTTGGTCATCTTGCCTTTGAGACATGACTGGCAAGTGTCATAGGATGAAAATTCAAACGGATTTAAATATCCATCCTTATGCAACTTAGCTAGTCGTGTCGCATTGATGTGACCCAGTCTACAATGCCATAAGAAGGATTCGTTCAGTTCAGAACTCTTCCTCTTGTGTGTGTTTGTTATGCTCAGAACTGTTGATTGGTTTAGAACATAAATGCCATTGCACAACATGCCTGATCCAACCAACTTTTGGTTACGGAAAATGTTCATAACATTATCCTGTAATACAAAATTATATCCCTCTTTACTCAATAAAGAAACCGATATAATGTTGCATATCAGGTTCGGCATGTAATAGCATTCGTTCAGAACCAATGTATTACCAGTTGGTAATGCAAGGTGATATTCCCCGACAGTCTTAGCTGCAACAATTGCACCATTTCCAACTCTAATGTCTTTATCACCTTCTCCAAGTTCTCTACCTTTCCTAAGCCCATGTAACTGATTACATATATGGGATCCTGACCCGGTATCTAATACCCAGGACGTGGAGCAAATGGAGAAACAGTTCTCTGTAACGAACACACCCGAAGAAAATGCATCAACATGTACTTTCTTCATTCGGGTGGCATGGGAATCCTGGTATTCCCCTATTTCCTGTTCATTCATATAACTCTTATAAGAAGGAACGGAACCAACGTTCCCCAGCACAGTATAACATGCGGGTTCGGTCAATACATCCATATTATTATCTTGATTAAGGCATGAAATGGTCGCTACCTAGAGAGAGAGAGAAGAAAACACTTTAGCGTAAGCTCGTGCAAGATCAGATTGGTTATTATCTTATCTAATCAGGATGGCTCCCACTGCTTTTTATCAAATCTTCTTTCAAACCCTAAAAGGAAAGACTAGCCGGGATTAATTACACACTACAAGTTCGCCAATCTTTCAGCCAGGCCAGTGTCGGTACTTTGAGGGAGGTCCCCCTTGCTTTCGCACGAACCTAATTAATGTAAACCTCGTTTTCCCAGAGGCGTAACCTCGTTAACACCTTTCTAGATACCTACTTGATCGGCTAATTGTAATGTGTAAAACTCTCCCAGGAGTAACTCTTACTCGCAGTGGGTATCGGGATCCAACTATCTCATAGAAGGTATGCAATCTCATTGCAAATTTCAACACTTGAAATTCCCGATAATAATTTGCCCCTAACGTGCTATAACCTTGACGCATGCCAAACAACCCATAGTCCGCTAGTCAAGTTCAACCCGTACATTTCTTGATTGAATTAAACCCACCCGCACGACCCTTGACGCATGCCAAACAACGCCGTGCGAATACCCTAATCCAATCGCATCGTATGCTAGCAGATAAGCACTAGTTAGCTACCGTACACTACGCCTTGACGCATGCCAAACAACCGCAGCACGAATACTAACTAGTACTTATCTGAAATGACGGAGGGCTACGACAGGTTTTTCTGAAAACCTATTGCGTAATGAACTTGATATCGTTGTAGAATCAAATGAAGTTTTGAAATGGAGTGATTTTGAGGCTTTTCTAGTTTTGCTAAAGGAGTCACTCCCGGTGAAGGGATCTCGGTCCTTTCCTCGTCGAATGAGGTGCGGGATATATCATATATATCACTGTGCAAAGCAAAACTCTTAAAAGCAATCAAAACCAAACCGAGTGTGTAGCATCTGCCAATTACTGCTAAAGGAGTCACTCCCGGTGAAGGGATCTCGGTCCTTTCCTCATCGAATAAGGTGCAGGGTATATCATATATACCGCTATGCAAAGCAAGAACTGTAGCTACCTGTTTTATTTTAAAATTCGATTCCACAACATCTTAGGTTTCTTATCTTTCATTAATCACATTAATGAAGTCCCATCATTTAAATACCTAAACATTACAGATAGATATGACGTACACTTATGCCATCCGCATTCGCCTCGATGTCCCCTCGTGCACCGTTAGGTTAGATAACTAACGACAGAGCAGGGCAGGGCTAGCGCGGGTGTAAAACATAAGTAACGTCTATATAATATATCATATATACTATATATAGTATCTATCACAGAACATCACATGATCACATCACAGATATCGCAGCAGAAGAAACATATGAAATATTGGATATACTAGGACGTCCGTGTTTTCAATACGAGCCAGTATAAAACACGGATTCCACGGTCGTGATGAATAGCCAATCCCACACCCCTAGACCCCTACGAGAGCGGCAAGCAACCCTGCCAATTCTAGGGTTAGGAGACCCGGACTCGACTCCTCGAGTTGGTCTCCCACTGGACCCCAGAACCCGGTTACTTGTGCTCCCCTCCTTGGGTCTATCCTAATGCGGAAAAGTAAATAATATACAAAAGGTGACAACTTCCGCTACCTGGAAGTGCCCCAAATAAAAGAATATTACATACAAGTTTTTACATGAATGAAAATGAAAAACACTCATCTCACATAAAAACCCCCGGCTATTCAAACACGACGATCCAATATAACATATCCAGCAACACATTACATCACATGTCATCAACGTAAGTAAATATGCGCATCCCAATTGTCGTTGACATATAGCAACGAAACCGGCGATATCACATATTACACTTACGGTCACAGAAAAGAAAGTGTAAAACTACAACAATTGGAATCCGCAACTTCTTTAGACATCGCATGCCTAATCAAATGAAATACTTAGACATCACATGCCTAACAGTTATAAACCCCGCATTTTAGTCTCATTATCGAAAACTCTTTTCAATATCAAGTGAAACTAAACCGCTAGATTTATAACATTCATCCAGTCATCTCATAACTATTTGCGAATTCCAAGTATTGTATCACATTCCGGATAAATAGAAAATGCTAAACTTTTCGATCGAACAATCGAACACCCAAGTTTTCCCGATACAGCTCAACACATGAAATAAGTCTAACAACATTCAGTTCGTGCCTCAGTACCAACGGTCCAGCCGTAGAAGGGTCAACCCAACGCCTCACATGTGGCACGCCGTACTGCCCCAAACCCGAAGGTTCAAAGGGCAGTTCAAGACGGTCACATAATCGAATTAAGGTTTGTTGTCTTCTAGAGGGTCCATCGCGTTACTTGCACTACTTAGAACGTCGTTAAACTACGGAAAAATCCAACAATTGGAAATTTCCCGGCAGGGGAAAAAGTGGGTATTTATATCCGGTCGAACTTTTTAACATATTCTAAGATATATCCGAAAAAACACACCGACAAAATTAGACAATCCGATCGATACACCGAGTTCCCAATACAAACCAGAAAATGCAACTCTGGAAAAATTATTAAAAATCCCCAGGAAAACCAGCACAGACAACTAAGAGTTACTGTGTAAAATAGGTGCACAAAAAGACAAAAGGGCCGCGGATCCGCCGCGTAAGCCTCCTGTAAGGCCGCGGATCCGCGCCGCCTTTATGGAATCAAGCCCTCGAATTTTACAGTAACCCTTATATCTTCCTGCTGATTTTTCTGAATATTTTTAATCTACAAAAATCCACATTTTACAGAAAAGTCCAGAGAGCATTTTTCAAGTCGGGTTTTGGGTCGATCGGACTTCTGATTCCGTCGGGACTTCGCCTAAGGCTCTAACTAGGCTCTGATACCACTGTAGGGTTCCTAGGCACTCTAATTAAGTCTCACAAGGCATCAATCATGTCAATTTCAAAAATTATGGGTGCCGAGAAACCCTAATACGGATCGTCGGCTAGATTTCTAGGCGAAACGGAAAACTAGTTAACTACTTAACTAAAAGTTAGATTCTACAACCTTTGTAGATCCGGATATCCACTTCCTTAGCTCCACGTAGTCATCCTCTCGCTGTCCTTTTCGAATCCTAGACTCATTCGTCGGCTTCATCGGGAAAACGAGCGGAATAGGTCGTCGGCTTCGTGTCAAAGACGATCTACGTCGAGGTTGCACAAGCTCAAGCTCCGACTTCACAAAGTTGTGAAACTTGTGAAGAAAACACCCAAAACAACTTGGCAAGAGGTAGAGGGTGAAGAAATAGGAGGTGGGTTCACTTTAGAATTGGATTTCTCTCACTAGAACTCAAGTTGCCATTGATGGCATCAAGGTTTCTTTCTTGAAGATGAAGATGAAGAAGAAGAAAGAATATGATAAGTATTGTGATAAAATAAAAAATAATTCAATACTTATCATAATGTGAACCATAGTTAAGTGTAGAGAATTAACTAAGGTTAGAAGAATGGTTAGGGTTTAGTGTAAAGACAAAATGGTCACAAAGTTAAAGCTTCATGAAGCTTCAACAATGTTCAAGAATGAAAGCAACCATTTTGTATTTTTATCCCATTCTTTTTCCAAAAATGAATAAATAAAAGAATGGATAAATAAAAACCCTAATCACTTTCTTAACCTAAGTTTAATTCTATACACTTAACCAAATAAGCATGCATCATCAAACATGATACAAACATGTGCACAAAAGTATATCACATATACAATTTGCACATCAAGTGAGAAAATCCATATAAAGTGAACCAATACTAGTTAATGCAATGCAATATATCAAATATATAATTATACATTAAATCATTAAATCAACATTTGATTCAATGATCCGGTCATATCGCACATAACCGACTAGAATCCAATGTATCGATTTATCGAATCAATGATTCGATAACTAGGTCATATCGAATATAACCAATCGAAACATATATCGCGAGAATGAAATGCGGTATCACATACACGCATCATTCTCGGTCCTGCACATATCTCATATGCGCTCCTATTTCGTTTCGCTTGAGCCAGGAAACCTCTGTGTAGGACTCTAAAGACTCGTCAATACGCCGGTAGCAGATGATGATCATATCAAGCACCCACAAGCCGCAAGCGGTCTGCTAAACGTAACGGCCATCCGGGTATTGAGCGATCAGAAGATCGACGAGCTAGCCCGCTCACACTCCTGTGAATCCAACCAGTAACACTTACCGTACAGTCCGGTCTGTTCGTCTGATATGTCGCATATCAAGTCTAGGGGTGGTAAACGTCAGACCCCAATAACCGATAAGTTGTGCCGATGTGAGGCTCATAACGGGTCGAGAAACTACTGGTAACACTTACCAGCAAATCTCTGATCAGCCCTGGCCAGGGACTTCCCTGTTACGGCCAATCGAGCACAGCGCAACATCAACCCCCAATACCGGGAGAGACGAAACCCCTCCTATCGCTCATTGCCTCCATGTGACTCGGGACTGTACCCAAAGACCACCGTTTTGCACGCCCTCATGGACGTGGTAAGGTGGAGATCAAAGCACAGTGGGAATCACACAAGACTCTATGACGATCTCGGGTCTACAGACTAACTTGTACAAGTGTCACCTGAGAACTGCCATCTGACGTGAGGTATAATACCATCTGGGAGTTCTCGGCGAGTCCGTCCAGTGTACCCAGTCTCCACTGAGCACCCGTATACCATCTCTGATGTCAAACACCAATGGATATGGGATCATCCATCGCCCATCACATGGGTCGAGAAGCGTATACGCTAGTCTACACTGGTATATCGATGCCCCGTCTCGATACACCCATGACTAGGGACCTTGAAGGATGTACTTATGGACTACCATGTCCCCACTAGTATGATCTGCATCATAGTCCAGGTAGTCAAGTACACATCCTAAGGGCTTTACCAACATGTAACTATAAGACAGTATAAAGAGACTAGAGTACATGTTAAGATAAAGAGCAACCAGATAGCATACTATCATGTCGAGCAAGAAAGTCATCTCTATATATGTCCAAGCATGCAATATAATATACATCATCTGTACAATACTGGCCTCTAGGGCATACATACAACTAACAATTCCCCGACGGTTTTAGCTGCAACAATTGCACCATTTCCAACCGTTATGTCTTTATCACCTTCTCCAAGCTCTCTACCTTTCTTAAGCCCATGTAACTGATTACATATATGGGATCCTGACCCGGTATCTAATACCCAGGACGTAGGGAAAATGGAGA
Organism: Agapanthus africanus; assembly: GCA_030015575.1. Classification (NCBI taxonomy): domain Eukaryota; kingdom Viridiplantae; phylum Streptophyta; class Magnoliopsida; order Asparagales; family Amaryllidaceae; genus Agapanthus; species Agapanthus africanus. The sequence continues at coordinate 410,631,862 of CM057348.1, read as the reverse complement.
AACAGTTCTCTATAATGAACACACCCGAAGAAAATGCATCATCATGTACTTTCTTCATTCGGGTGGCATGGGAATCCTGGTATTCCCCTATGTCCTGTTCAATCCTATAACTCTTATAAGAAAGAACGGAACCAGCGTTCCCCAACACAGTATAACATGCGGGTTCGGTCGATACATCCATATTATTATCTTGATTAAGGCATGACATGGTCGCTACCTGGAGAGAGAGAGAAGAAAACACTTTAGCGTATGCTCTTGCAAGATCAGATTGGTTATTATCTTATCTAATCAGGATGTCTCCCACTGTTTTTATCAAATCTTCCTTCAAACCCTAAAAGGAAAGACTAGCCGGGATTAATTACACCCTACAACTTCGCCGATCTTTCAGCCAGGCCAGTGTCGGTACTTTGAGGGAGGTTCCACGTGCTTTCGCACGGACCTAATTAAAGTAAACCTCGTTTTTCCAGAGGCGTAACCCCGTTGACACCTTTCTAGACACCTACATGATCGGCTAATTGTCCTGTGTAAAACTCTCCCGGGAGTAACAATTACTCGCAGTGGGTATCGGGATCCAACTATCTCATAGAAGGTATGCAATCTCATTGCAAATTTCAACACTTGAAATTCCCGATAATATTTTTCCCCTAACGTGCTATGACCTTGACGAAAGCCAACAAACCATACCGCGCTAGTCAAGTTCAACCCGTACATTTCTTGACTGAATTAAACCCACCCGCACGACCCTTGACGAAAGCCAACAAAGCCGTACGACTACCCTAATCCAGTCACATCATATGAAGCAGATAAGCAGCATATAGTTACCGCACAATACACCTTGACGAAAGCCAACAAATGTAGCACGAATATTATATACAACTTATCTGAAATGACGGAGGGCTACGACAGGTTTTTCTGAAAACCTATTGCGTAATGAACTTGATATCGTTGTAGAATCTAGTGAATTTTGAAATGGAGTGATTTTGAGGCTTTTATTAGCTTTGCTAAAGAGGCCACTCCCGGTGAAGGGATCTCGGCTCTTTCCTTATCGAATAAGGTGCAGGATATATCATATATATCACTATGCAAAGCAAAACTCTAAAAGCAATCAAAAGCAAACCGAGTGTTGTAGCATCTGCCAGTTTCGCTAAAGAGGTCACTCCGGGTGAAGGGATCTCGGCTCTTTCCTCATCGAATAAGGTGCGGAATATATCATATATATCGCTATGCAAAGCAAAACTGTAGCTACCCTTTTTAAGAAAAATTTGATTCTACAACATCTTTTAGGTTTCTTTTCTTTCATTAATCACATTAATGAAGTCCCATCAATTAAGTCACTTAAACATCACAGGTAAATACGACGTACACTTATGCCATCCGTATTCGCCTCGATGTCCCCTCGTGCACCGTTAGGTTAGGTAACTAACGACAGAGCAGGACAGGGGTAGTGCGGGTGTAAAACATAGGTAACGTCTATATAATATATCATATATACTATATACTGTATCCATCACAACATATCAAATGATCACATCACAGATATCGCAGCAGAAACATAGATATAATGTGGGATATGCTAGGACGTCCGTATTTAGTATTTAGCCAACAATAGAAAATACAGATTCCACAGTCGCGATGAATAGCCAAGCCCACATCCTGGACCCCTACGAGAGCGGCAAGCGACCCTACCAATTCTGGTGTTTAGGAGACCCGGTCTCGACTCCTCGAGATGGCCTCCCACTGAACCCCAGAACCCGGTCACCCGTGCTCCCCTCCTTGGGTCCATCCCAATGCGAAAAAGAAAATAATATACAACACTGGTGGCATCAACCTCAACCCGGAAGTGCCCCAAATAAAAGAATATTACATTTGAATTTACATGAGTGAAAATATAAAACTCTCATCTCACATAAAACCCCCCGGCTATTCAATCGCGACAATCCTGCACATCATATCTCAGCAACACATAATATCATATATCATCAACGTAAGTAAGTATGCGTACCCCAATTGTCATTGATGTATAGCAACGAAACCGGCGATATCGACATACTACACTTACGGTCACAGAAAAGAAAGTGTAAAACTACAATATTTGGAATCAACATACTCTTTAGACATCGTAAATACGAAATATCACATATTTCGTATTTCATGCCTAACTATATGAATTCCACATATTGTATCACATTCCAGATAAATAAACAGTATTAAAGTTTTCGAACGAATGACCAAATACCCAAAATTCCCTAAAGCTCAACACTTGAGCAGAGTTCAAAAACCCGGAGTGTGACACAGTAGTAGCGGTCCAGCCGTAGAAGGGTCAAGCCAACGCCTCACATGTGGCACGCCGTACTGCCCCAAACCCTAAGGTTCAAAAGGCAGTTCAAGACGGTCACATAATCGAGTTAAGGTTTGTTGTCTTCTAGAGGGTCCACCACAAACAAACTTGCACGTATTTCCGAAAGATTTAAACCCCGTGAAAAAGTGAGTAAATGATACTCGTTCGAACAATTCAATACTTTCTAAATTACCCGGAAAGAAACATGAAATCAAAATTCCGATCGAATCATCGACTCCAAAACAATCTCCAGAACATATAGCACTAAAATCAGATTAAAAATACCCCAAAAAAATATACAAGCAGACAAGAAGCACACTGTACAGAAACGAGGCAGTGAGTCATCTGTACGGCCACGGATCCACGGCCTAAGCAAGCTTTGGCCGCGGTTCCGCGCTAGGGTTTACTGTTCACAGCTTCGTATTTTACAGTTTGTCTTAGATTTCCCTACTGTATTTTTTAAGTATTTTTAATTCTGAAAAATAACAGATTTTAAAAAATGTCCAGAGAGTGCTAAAAAACCGTATTTTTCGGTTCGATCGGTGTTTTAACTTCGTTAAAGTGTCACCTAATGTTCTAGGTCGGCTCTGATACCAATGTTAGATTTACCTAGCACCCTATGAAAGGTTTGGAAGCATCACATGTCTCAAAGATTATGTTTTTAGAGTGCTAAGTGAACACACAAAGAATCAATCCTAGAAAATTAGGGTTTCATAACTTTACAAGTAACAAAGACTAAGGTTTTGAGAGTACAACCTTTGTAGCTCCCTACGCTAGACTCCTTGGCCACTTGAGGGTTGGAGAAGGGTTTGCTTGAGGTCTTCTAATATCCACGACGATCCACCCGAAGCTCCATTGTCCAAGCTAACAACTTCACTTGATCAAGAGAAAGAAATGAAGCTAAAACTCTAAACAAGTGGGCAAGACTTATGTAGAATGATGTTGTGGTGGCTTTTCTCACTTCAAAATCCTAACTTGGTGAGTAATTTGCTCACTAGAGAAATCTAGAGAGCAAAAGAAGAAGGAGGAAGAAGATGATGGCTATTTTTGAACAAGAGTAAATGATAAACTCTCATGAGAAAAGAGAAAATATATCTATATATATATTCCCTCTTCATCTCAAACCATGGTTATATATCATGGATAATTATTTCACTTGAGTTAAAAACACAAGAGGAAGATTAAATCAAGGTTAATAAGTAGGTGAACATGGACAATTCAAGGAAGAGTGTAGAATATAACCATTTATTAACATTTTCTCTTTTCTTTTGTTTTAACATAAATAGAAATAATAATCCATACATATAAACCATGGTGTGAGTCTTATATTGCCACCATTTTCAATGTATATGCAACCATGAAGGATGATGTATGTATGTATGTGTACATGCACATCCATATGTGCATGAATCTAGAAAGAATGCATACATCCAAAATTACAAGAAAGGATTTCTAGTGAGAAACTAATGGTTAAATGATAAATCAACACTTGATTTATCAATCCGGCCATATCACATACGACCCAACCAAAAGCAAGCCGCCCGATTAATATACGGTATCTCATACGCGCATTTTAACCGGGTCCATGCGCATATCGCATACGCGCACCACAAATTTCTCCTGGACTAGGTAACTCCTTTGTGAGACTCTAAGACTCGTCAATACGCCGGCAGTGGGTGATGATCATATCAAGCGCCCCCAAGCCGCAAGCGGTCAGCTAAACGTAACGGCCATCCGGGTATTGAGCGATCAGAAGAAAACAAGCAAACCTTCTACAACTCCCGTCGAGCCAACCGGCAACACTACCTGTGCAGTCCGGTCTCCTCGTCTGATATGTCGCATATCAAGTCTAGGGGTGGTAAACGTCATACCCCAATAACCGATAAGTCGTGCCGATGTGAGGCTCATAACGGGTCGAGAAACTACTGGTAATACTTACCAGTAAATCTCTAATCAGCCGTGGCCAGGGACTTCCCTGTTACGGCCAATCGAGCACAACGCAACATCAACCCCCAATACCGGGAGAGACAAAATCCCTCCTATCACTCATTGCCTCCATGTGACTCGGGACTGTACCCAAAAACCGCCGTTTTGCACGCCCTCATGGACGTGGTAAGGTGGAAATCAAAGCACAGTGGGAATCACATAAGACTCTATGACAATCTCGGGTCTACAGACTAACCTGCACAAGTGTCACCTGAGAACTGTCATCTGACGTGAGGTATAATACCATCTGGGAGTTCTCGGCGAGTCCGTCCAGTGTACCCAGTCTCCACTGAGCACCCGTATACCATCTCTGATGTCAAACACCAATGGATATGGGATCATCCATCACCCATCTCATGGGTCGAGAAGCGTATACGCTAGTCTACTCTGGTATATCGATGCCCCGTCTCGATACACTCATGGCTAGGGACCTTGAAGGATGTACTTATGGACTACCATGTCCCCACTAGTATGATCCGCATCATAGTCCAGGTAGTCAAGTACATATCCTAAGGGCTTTACCAACATGTAACTTTAAGACAGTATAAAGAGACAAGTGTACATGTTAAGATAAAGAGCAACCAGATAGCATACTATCATATCGAGCAAGAAAGTCATCTCTATATATGTCCAAGCATCCAATATAATATACATCATCTGTACAATACTGGCCTCTTGGGCATACATACAACTAACACGAAGGGCATCACCTTGTAACAAAATATTCCCAAAAGGGTCCGGAAAGCGGTATGCTTCTGTTCTTCGGGATGCATCTTTATCTGATTATATCCTGATGAACCATCCATGAAGGAGAAAACCTCATGAGTGGACGTATTGTCTATCATCAGTTTGGTGACTGGCACCGGAAAATCATCCTTCGGGCAGGATTTGTTGAGATCCCGAAAGTCCACGCATATGCGCACCGTCCCATTTTTCTTCATCACCGGGACGATGTTAGCGATCCATTCAGGATATTGATGTAGGGTTGCTAGGCACGCGCACAAGGGTCTACGAGGCATCAACCATGCCCGATTAAAAAATTAGCCGTGCCGAACAACCCGAATACGGAACTTTAAACTAGAGATTAGGCGAAAACAAGCATGCTAAACACTTTAACACTAAGTGAGAGGGATTACTACCTTTGTAGATCCGGTCCTTCACTTCATATGCTCCGTGTTGTGGTCCCTTCGCTGCGATCATCGGGATCCGGACTCTCGAGAGGTTCCACGAAGAGAAAGACGCAACCTTTGCTTCCGATCTTCGATACTAAGATGATCTACCTTGAAGTTTCTTTAACACAAGCTAACACTCATGAAATGATGTGAACACCCTCATCTAAATGGCAAGGGAAGATGAGGATGATGAAGTAGGATTTTTGCTCTCTTTATTTATCTTTTTCTCATATTTATTCATCACTTTTTGAAAAACAAGCAAGCTTTTCATGAAAGAATGAAGGAGGAAGAAGATGAATAATGTTAGAATTCTTTTTGTGATGAATAGGAAAAGAATAATATGATAGAATTATGCAACCATGGTCAAGTGAACCTTTGTAGAGAATTAACTAGGGTTAGGGTTTGGGTTGGGTTAAAGCATGACTCACTTGAAAATATCTTTATCATGACAAAAAGAAAAGCTTCTAGAAACATCTAGAAAGCTTAACCCTAATCCAAACCCTAATCATGTTTAAACTCCACTAAACAAGTTGCATTAGTTATCATATCATGTTACAATATTATATATCACATATATAATATTTATCGTAACAAAATAAAATAATACAATTAACATATATCGCATATATATCAATGTATTACCCGAGTGAGAAAAAGAATCTTTTAGTGAGCTAATATTAGTTAATGTAATTTAATATATCATATATATTATTATACATTAAATTATCGAATCAACACTTGATCCGACAATCCGGCTATATCGCATATAACCGACTAATATTTATCCGTACCGATTCATCGAATCAACACTTGATCCGATGACCCGGCTGATATCAAATATCGCGAGAATATAATACGGTATCACATATCGCATTATCCTCGGTCCCGCACATATCACATATGTGCCCCTACTCCATTTTGCCTGAGTCAAGAAACCTCTGTGTAGGACTCTAAAGAATCGTCAATACGCCGGCAGTAGGTGATGATCATATCAAACACCCACAAGCTGCAAGCGGTCAGCTAAACGTAACAGCTACCCAGGTATTGAGCGCTCAGAAGATCAACAAGCAAGCATGTACATTCTCCTGTGAATCCAAACAGTAACACTCCCGTACAGTCCGGTCTCGTCGTCTGATATGTTGCATATCTCGCCTAGGGGTGGTAAACGTCAGACCCCAGTAGCTTGATAAGTCGTGTCGATATGAGGTCTATAACAGTTCGAGAAACTATTGATAACACTTACCAGTAAATCTCAGCAACCCTGGCCAGGGATTTCCGGTTATAGCCAATCGAACACAGCACAACATCAACTCCCTATACCGGGAGAGACGAATCCCCTCCTATCGCTCATTGCCTCCATGTGATTCGGGACTGTACCCAAAAGCCACCTTTTTGCACGCCCTCTTGGACGTGGTATGATGGAAATCAAAGCACAGTGGGAACCACACAAGACTCTATGACGATCTCGGGTCAACAGACTACTCTGTACCAGTGTCACCGGAGAACTGCCATCTGACGTATGGTATAATACCATCTGGGAGTTCTCGGCGAGTCCGTCCAGTGTACCCAGTCTCTACTGAGCACCCGTACACCATCCTTGATGTCAAACACCGATGGATATGGGATCATCCATCGCCCATCTTATGGGTCAAGATGCGTATACGCTAGTCTACTCTGGTGCATCGATGCCCTGTCTCGATACACCCTCGACTAGGAACAGTTATAGGATGTACTCACCGACTACCGTGGCCCCACTAGTATGATCTCATCATAGTCCCAGTAGTCGAGTACATATCCTAAGGGCTTTATCAACATGTAATATAGAGACAATCAGAGTACATGTTAAGATAAAGTATAACCAGATAGCGTACTATCATGTCGAGCAAGAAAGTCCTCCCTATATATGTCCCAGCATCGACTACAATATACATCGTATGTACAGTAATGGCCTCTAGGGCATACATATAACTAACAATTGAACCTCCTGGATAAATCCAGAGTCGATTAACTTCTTGACCTCGGCGTTGATGCTCATCTCAAGCTCGAGCCGCATTCTCCTCGGCGCATGTTTAACTGGCTTGACGTCCGGGGATATCGCCAATTTATGCACAGCAATTTCTGGATCTAGTCCTGGCATCTCGGAATAGTTCCATGTGAAGCAATCTTTGTGCTGTACAAGGACATCTTTTAACGCAGCCACCCTTTCTTCAGATAGCAGCTCACTGACGAACGTCGGCCGTGGGTCATTTGCTGTCCCCAACTCAATTTTCTTGAGGTTATCCGCAGTGGTATAGATTCCATCTTCCAGCTCTTTCGGCGCTGGTGGAAACTCTGAGATCACCTCATCGTCGCTATTTTCGAAGAACCAGGGAAGGCTGTCCATGTTCTCGGGCTCTTCTTTTAATATTGTTATCAAGTGACAAGTGCGAATCCGCTTCCAATCCCAATGTGGAGTTGGTTCTGTTCTTGTGGCTTTGGGCTCGTGCTTCTGTGGCGGCGCTACCCTCCAGTTGTCAGACAGAGTGAATTTGCCAAGCTAATACTGATCTTCAACCCAATTCTTGAAGGTGAAGCAATCTTCAAAAGGATGCCCTATTACTCGATGGTAAGAGCAATAGTTTGGGTCAGAGACTTCGCTTGCTTGTTCGGGGTTTTTGGACTCCGGCAGTGTAAGCATTTGATGTTTTAGAGCAAGATCAAGTATCTTCTTAGTCTTGTCCCGAGGAAACGAGTACGCTCGACCCATTTTCTTCATGAGAGATAGATCAATAACGCTCGACTCCCGTTTGCGTGGCTTCTTAGCCCTGCTTTGTGGCTGTTGAGCGCCTTTTTGGCCTTTCGACTTATTTCTGCCTCTGCGTCGAGCCTTTTTTATAACAGGTTGACGGGGGGTGGCACTTTCATCTTTCATGGTCTGTTGAAGGAGACGTTGCGTTTTGGCTTTCTCGTAGATTGCCATTTCGCGGTTGTGATCATCTCGGACTCTTTGACCAGCTTCCCTTATAAGCCTGTCCATTTGTTCTTCAAACGACGGACTGGGCACTGTTGCATCAGGAACTTCTACTGGTTCAGGATTAGTGTCCTCCCGTTGAGCACCCGCTTCTTCATCGAAGTCATGCATGACAAAGCAGCTGTTTAGTAGCTCTTGTTTCTTTGACCGGATGTATCCAAGTCCTTTTGTCTCCATTCTCCTATTAGGTAGTTTGCGTTGACTCCCGGGAACGTTCCAGACTTTGTCATAGAACTTGGCTTTTCGAACGGTCTGCTTGAAGGATATCCCTTGGCGTTTCAGCAGCTTTTTCAAACCTTCCGTATAATATCTGGGAAGACGGATATGCTGAAGCCTGTCGAGCATAGGATCCGCGCCATGCCAGATTTCTTTCTCCAGTTTGGTTTCTTCAGAGCGTTAGAATAGAATTGCTTTTTCGCTTTCTCGTCTGAGAGGGATATAGAACGTCTGCAGCTCTTCTACACTGTAAATATCAAGTGTGTCCAGTTCTTTACGGTGCTTAAGCAGCACCATGGCGACTTGTAGACTTTGCTCTTCGATAGCTGACGTTTGTATTAAAGGCCGAGTAGAGAATATAGTATGGACCTCGTCTTCCGAGTCACTACCAAAGGTCAACGTAGGAGCAGATGGTCCCGGCTTGTTGTATTGGGGCGGACCTGAATAAACGATCTCCTCTTCCTCCTCGGTATCACTCCCGAAAACAGGGATGGTGGCGTTAGCTTTGTTCTCCGGCTTGTGACACCTTTCCGTGTCTTTGAAATCCGGTAAGAAGTATTTGGCATCTTCATATTTATGGACTTCGTTCACGGAAAACGGATTCAGTTCTCCAGCCTCGGTATACTCAAGACCATCCTTAGCATACTTCATACACTGATGTTGTGTAGAAAGGATAACGTTGTATTCGTGTAACCATGGTCGGCCGAGCAAAGCGTTGTAGCATCTCTTGGCTTCTATGATGTGGAACTTAATGTCCGTGACGAATAGCCCAAAGCGTAGCGTCAGTATCACAGACCTAAGAGTTCTTGATGATTGGGAGTCGAACCCGGAAGTGGTGATCTTGTCCCGAGCAAGGTGCTGGACGCTCATGCAGATTTCTTTTAACACCCACACATTGAGGAGATTAACGGAGGATCCATTGTCAATCAGGATCTTGCCTATCTTTATTTCGTGGTAGTATCCTGAGACGTAAAGGGGGCGATTGTGTTCGCATGTCCCAAGGAGAAGATCTTCATCACCAAAAGTGACATCGGCCGTGTGCACTTCCTCCAATTCATCCTTCATCTTTTCCTCGGCCAGGAAAGCTTGGAATTGCCCCGGATCCTGTAGTGCCTTGACTAACGAATCTCTCACCTCCTTTGATAGCAAAAGGGCGTCAAGAATGCTGAAATGTGAGGGTAGCTTTTTCAGATGCGCTAAGACGTTGTAATCCACGTTTTTTTTCTTCGGCGGGTCCTTGGCATTTAGTTCCTCCACAACTTGGTCATCTAAGTCGATATCTTCAGAGACCTTTTCTTTCCCTTTATCTTTTCTGTTTGAGGGTCCGAGATTCTTTTCGGGAAGCGTGCGATTATGTAGCCGGATATTTTCGCAAACCTTCGGCTCTTCTTCTTTTCCTGAAGTGGACTTTTTAAAGAGAGGGGCAAGTTCCAGCTCTTCATCAGAATCGCTCCTGAATGTAGGCACCTGTGATCCCGCCGCGTTAACCATGCGACAATTACCGGTAGTTCTTTTAAGCCCTTCGGTCGTATTTCTTTGCTCTCGACGAGTTTTGCGCCTTTCCCGCTTAAAGCGTGGTCGATGAGCAACGTATCCTTGGCACCATCTATTGAAAGCTTTGCACTCTTGAGTGGGGTGCGAAACCTTCTGATGATATAAGCAATAGGAGGGGTGCATTTCTATTTCACCAGTAATTTTTCCTTCGGAGGATGGTAGCTTCATGCCCATTGATATGGCCTTAGCGAACTTTTTCCTCATCTTGAATTTGCTTTTGTCGATAGTGGAGGCATTTTGCTCCAGCGGGATCGTCTCAGCTCTTTCATCAAGTTGCTGGCGTTTGGCCCTTTCAAATATGACCGCCTCGCGTTCTCGATCAGCTTTACTTTTCAACCGAGCTTCATTAAGGAATGCGTCAATTACTTCATCTGATGGCCCCAGAATTTTTTGTTCAGGATCTGCCCCCAGCTTTTCAGTGCCAGGAGTCTCCTCATCGTCCATGAACGAATGGGAAATCACATAACAGCTTGCCACATCTTCTTCAGATTCATCAGATGAACTTTCCCCCTTACCTTCCTCTTGAAAGACGTGGTTGAGAAACTCTTGGAGTGTAATGGGAGTCCGTGCTTTCTGGTTGTATTCCTCCAGCGCGTCAATTTGTTTTTGCAAGTCCGTGCGCTTGTCGCCAGGCTTTACGGGCTCCTTTGATTTCTTTTTCTTCTTCTTTGAAGATTTCGACGGCTGGTTGTGAATGCTTGGGCCATCACCATCGGTCTTTGGAGTTGCACGTGGCTTCAACATCCCTTCAATGACCTGCGGTTCCAACGGGTTCTTCCACTTGATCGCTGGGCATATTTGAAGATCGTTTAGCATCCTCTTTGTCTTGGCTGATAATACAACCTCCCAAGGAGCTTCTTCAACGACGGAGCATGTTGCCCCCGGCGTATTCATCCTCTTAGAGGTGTGGGGCTGTGGGGGATTCACCTTCCATTTGTCAGATAACGCGAACTTGCCCTGTCGGTACTGGTCTTCAAGCCAATTTTTGAAGATGTAGCAATCTTCGATCGGATGACCCAGTACTCGATGATAAGGACAGTAGTTGGGCTCATTAACATCACTTGGTTGCGAAGGACGTTTTGGATCCGGCAGATTTATGAGTCGGTTGCGCAACGCTAGCTCGAATAACCTTCTCGTTTTATCATGGGGAAAAGAGTAAGAACGTCCTAGACTCTCCTCAAGGGCTACGTACGGACGCATATTATTTTGACGAACAACCGGCTTCGTGTTGCTCGGTTGTTGTTGAGCATTAGCGACAACGATCGCTTTTTCCTTCCCCTTGTCATTTCGGGAGTCCGGCTTTGGAAGAGGGGTTTTATGGCCCATCTGATCCATTTGCGCTAGCTTGTCAATCAAGGCCTGGAAGGTAGTTGGCTTGAAAAACATCATAAATTGTGAGATGGTTGCTTGCAGATCAAGGGTTCCCACAAACATACCCACCGTGGGAGCTTCTTCAATGCGCTGCTCGCACTTCGACCATAAGTTCCGCCACCGTATAGCATATTGAACCCATGTCTCGCCTGGCTTTACCCTGGCGTTAATCATTGCCGTCATCGGGGTGCGTTCATTGGCGCTTGTAAAACGCTGAGTAAACAACAGCTCCATCTCCGCGATTGTAGCGTTTTGAAAATCGTTTCGGTGAAATTTTGGAAAAATCGGTAAAATAAGGGGGTTTTCTGTAAAAAGTCAAAATGCAAATATCTTATTATAAAAATTAAATATACATATTCTAGCTATGTAATTGCTATTATTTGGTGTTTATTGAGCCGCTGGTGAAATTTCAAATTTTCTGAAAAAAATATTATTTTATTATTATTTTAAGCCGTCACTAATACAATTAATTAGAGAAAATTACAAATTGGAATGAGTTGAAACAAATTTTGTGCATCATAAAACATTAAATAAAATTTTATCATGTGGTTTTTGAAATAAAATTGTTTGCCAAAACGGTTTAGATAATATTGAAGAAAAAGGCTTATTTTGTGAAAATAAAAGGGTTTTGGTGCATATTGTATTGGTGTTTGGTGTTCATTGCTCCACACACACACCCTCTCATCCTCACCCACTCACATGGCCGGCCCCACCACCACATTCCAGCAGCCCTCTCTTTTGAAAAAAAAAATAGAAGAAGAAAAGAAAGAAGAATGAATAGATTAATTGATGAGGTATGGTATTTAACATAAAGTGGACTTTGTTGACTTCAACCCACACCCCAACCTCATTCTCTCTCTCTCTCTTCCTCCCCTCAATTTTGGCCGAACCCCTCCCATCCTCACTGCAGTAACAGCCCCCCCCCTTTCTCTTCTCATTTCACCTCAAAATTTCTTCATATTATGCCCAAAAATCAACACAAGAAATCCCACAAAATCCAAATCCAAGCCCTACCCATTTTTCCTTAGCCTATCTAGCATGGATCTTGGTGAAAAGTTTGCATTTTGGGGACAAGTTTCATGTTGATCTCAAGATGGTTATGAGGTATAAATCTTGTTCTTTTTTTTGAGTTGTTTGTTATTACTTCAAATTATGTTAATGAAAGGTTTAGTTTAGATTTTAAATTTAAAGTCCAAATTCAAGATTAGGGTTTATGAAATTGAAGTGGGGTTTTGTTTTGGAGTTGAATGGTGATCAATTGTGCATGGTTACGTGATGTATTTTTGTATCTTAGGTCATGCAAAATATAATCTTGTTGCTTAGTGCTAATTGTAACATTAAAATATCCAATTTAGCTTTATTTAAGCAAACTAGTTTTTAGCTTTTGGTTCCAAATGGGTGATTTAAAATCTAATTAAGGTTTTGATGACTTTATTAACATTTTAATTTGTTGTTTAGCAATTTAGATCATGCAAAACCAAGCTTAATTGATGAATTGTGAATTTTGCCATAAAAGGTGTTAAAAATTGATATTTTTGCAAACTAGGATTTTGGAAATGAGGCAAATTTATGAGAATAAATTATAGAAATGGTTTATATGACTTAGTTATGATATTTAGTGGATATTGTGGTCGCTAAATTTGTTTAAACATCGTGTTTTGTACAAAAACGGCGAATTGTGCTTGCTAGATTTTCGGAAAAATGACTTTTTAAGTGAAATTGGCGTTTTTGTGAGTTTTAACCTAGTTTATATTAAAATTAGTGTTCGTGAATGTGCAAATGAGTGTGATTGGATTTTCTCGATGGTTTGACGTTCGTACATCGACATCGAGGGTTGGTTTGACTATTCCTGCATGCGTGGGCGATAGGTTTGGACCTATGCGTGATACGCGTGCCGATTTTATTTTCGTATGCCGTTTCGATTTCGAATTTAGTTTTAATGCGATATGGTATGTTATGATATGTAGGTACCCCCATGTGGACTTCGAGACGACAAGCAAGCGCGTGGCGACGTCGGCACCGGCTAGCGAGGACCAGGTGAGTAGATTTATATCTACGGGGAGAAGTCGGGTGGATGGCGTATAGCACCCCCGCAGTCCGTGGTGGTGTATACGGATGCGTATACACACCAACAATTATTATATGTTATTTGGGATTAATAACGATGCTTAGGATGGATATTGGTGTGTTGGATTACTTTAGTGTTGCGAACCCTAGGGTAGTGTTACACACACACATACACACATACATACTTGCATACATACCTATTGATATGTGCTCATGGGATTCTTTATAGTTATGTGTTCACATGGGTATGGGACTATGTGTTCACATACGGATTGATGATGATACTTGGGATTGAGCTGAGTCGATGAGATTTGATTTGAGGCCGTGAGATCGGTGATATAGCAGGGTTCGTATTTTAGATACGACATGACGTTGTAGCGGGTCCTTGACGTAGTGTTTCACACACGTCCATGCATACGTAGGCGGTATCAGTATGGTACTAGACGTAGATTAGTACCCCGATCATGATATTTGATAAAGAGGATACCAGGTGAATAGTATGATGAATGTGATATTGATCCGCACCCAGATTGGGATGCCGTACGACGGATTTACGTACGAGCTATATTGATGATTGATCCGCACTCTTGACTTGGGATGCCTGATTATAGATATGGTATCGGATATGATATTATTGAGGCGGGATCACCGACTATACATATACAGGTATGTATATGTATCGACTCAGATGATAGGCGGTTTCCTTACCTGTAGTTCAGCTTGCTAGTTCAGCCGTATAGTTTAGTGTAGTTGTTAGATTAGATTAGACTTCTTACCTATTTCAAAAACTAACGAATCGTGGGCATTTTTAAAGACTGCTCAAGGGAATCTACGGATATTTCAAAAACGACGTATATTTTCATAAAAACACCGTAGCCCCTATTTTCAAAACCCCATGATTCGTGTTATTTCAAAAGGCACCATTTGTAGGACTTATATTAGATTATTGCAGATTAGTTATCGTTGTGTCTAGTATTCAGCTCCCGCACATTATTGTTGTTCGCTCTGCCTCGCATATTTATTTTGCTGCATATTCCATTATTGATATCATGTTGTTAGGACACCAGCACCATTACCGATGATGCGTATGTACCACGTACACCTACTTGCCGGCTCACACACATCTTCATCGGTAATTGCCATGTCACGTACACTTTAGAGAATATAATTGCTTGACTTAGATTGTTAGCTAGTAGTGTTGACATGATATTAGTGTACTTCCCTTATAGGTCATATTAGACATTGTAGTTATTACCTACCACTTCATGCATACTGTTATTCAGTTGTTCATGCCTAGTTCATTATCATTGACATATGCACTTGTGATGATTTCTTGAGATTTATGATATTTCTGGATTTCGGGGAAAGCCGCAAAATTTACAACTTATGATCTTTTAAAATATAAAATGTTGCGGTTTTCTAGTGATGTAAAGTGTCGTCCACCATGAGTTTGCTGTGGTTTTGGAGATCCGTGTCGAGGAGTGGAGGAACCGTCACGGGTACATGGTGGGCCCGGTATGGTACCCCGGGGCAAGAGGAATGTGGTGTTGACGTTGAGCCTGGCTGGGGAGCACTACCTACCGGTGATATTACCCGACGCGTCGGATATCCGGAGGATACCGTCGTGGTCTTGAGATGGATGGTAGGGGCCGGTCTGGACTGGCGGCGCCCTAGATATTGAGATTGAGACATTGATATTTTGAGACAGTGAGATTTATGTTTTGTGTCGATGCTAGACACTGTTGATGCTGATTTCATTTATGATACCTCAGTTTAAAAATACGAAGGAAATCTCACTAATTTATGAAAACAGCTTCTTCATTTACATGTATTCTGTTTCATGCATTCATACCTCATTCATATGATATATTGCTACCTGAGGCACTGACACGGGCACATGAAATTATACTCGGGTTAGATATTACCCTAGCCATTGTTATAGGCTGCCTGTTATACTTATATTTGAGGATATATTATGATCATTGACCTAGGTTGCGTTATTTATGCGATTTCTGTGCGTAGATGTTTTTCTATTCACGATTTGGCAACTCACCCCCGTTGTGCCCCAGTTTCTTGCAGGTTTGCCGTACAGGTTTCATTACGGCTTTGCGGGCTCAGTTTCATTCGGGTGACTTGCTAGTAGGTGGGTTTTTTCTTGTATCGTACCCATCATATTATCTTGTATATCATTATTCTGTTGTATCTAGAAGTTCCATCAACCAAACATGTATCTATTGAGATAGAGACCAGTGTTGTTTATTCTTTCGACCTTAGAGTCGCTCGTTATATTTCTGGTGGTTTTGAGTTCCCTTTTGAGTTTTTGATCCTCGCCGTTGGCGTTGTATATTATATTGCTTGTGTGGTTGTGACCGTCGATTGACGAAGAGCTAGCTCCCGCTTGGGGATGCCTTTTATTGATTTCGTATACTATTCATGTTGTATCCCGTTTGGGAGCCTGTATTTACAAAGGAGACTCTGCCGAAATTTTCAGTAAATTTTTGATGTTTTTAGAAACCCGCATAATTCGGCTTATGCTATTAAAACTACTTGATTTAAATTGGTTTTTCCTACTCTCTACTACTCTTCTTGGTTTGGATTTCTGGGTTTTCGGTTTACTTAGATTACGTACGTCTCGAGACGTTCGTAGTTTAAGTGCCGGTCATGTTCCGTACTTTCGGGTCGTGACAAAGTTGGTATCAGAGCGTTAGGTTTTAACCTTCGGAGCGTAGGATGACCCTTGGTTGATGGAATATGTGACTAAAGTAGAGTGACGTACCGTTGGTATGTTCCGCGGCATATTTACGACACGCCACTCCACTTATGAAGCCTTAGGATGTACATTTCCTTGTTCAGTATTATATTCCTTCCTGATCTAGCCTCGTCGGTACCAGTTTGGTTTTGCTGCTACGGTTACAGGCAGGGAGAGCTACGGCTAGAGTTGCGGTCAGCACAAGCTCATCACGAACGAGGACTGACCAGGGCAAAATTCCGGCGACACACGATTGCAGAGATGTGTCTTTTTACTGTGTTTCCGCGCCACGAGCGTTTGGCGGATCGCCTTTATGAGGTTACTCGGATGTGCTGATCGACACTAGAGGATTGAGCCACTGACAGAGGCCAGCCAGATTTTGATGACCGTTGGTGTGTTGCTTACTCCTGATGATTGAGGCACTGTTCAGCGTGCAGACGAGCGAGCCAGTTATTGCTGCGAACGACGAGATATTTCCCAGATGCTAGAATTAATGCAGGACGAGTTGTACTAAGAGATGATAGGAGGTCGCTAGTCATCAAGGATGAATGACTAGGACATGTGGATCGTTCGCCTACCCCGATGCGAGGTCATCAGATAGATTGATTCCAGCTAGAGACGACTTCACGCGGAGACGTTGGGAGTCGACAGAGACGATCGAATGTCAGAAACCTATTATTCCAAGTTTAAAGTAGTCGGAAAGACATGCAGGCAATTCTATGGTCTCTCTAGAAGAATGAAACCCTAACTCGACTTAATGACCGTGTGAAAGCCTTTGAACCTTCGGGTTTGCGGCAGTTCTACGGCGCCATTAGGGAGGCTTGGGTTTGCCCTTCTACGGCTGGACCACCGATGCTGTGGTATGTACTCGATACTATTAAACTGTGCCCAAGAGGTTGAGCTCTTGGGGGATTATGAGGTTTTGACGACTCGATCGGATGACTCGACTTAATTCAGATGCTAGGTGGTGAGATGCATTCTTGGGAGACTCCAGATACGAGGATAGTCGTTGGAGCTCAGTCCATGCAGCCGCGACGAGACGAGTCCAAAGCAGACGACATTAGAGAAAAGTGAAGTAAGAGGTTCGTACCAGATCTAGATGAGATGACGTTCCACTCCGCCGACATCAGAGATGCGATGCGCATGCCGAGGCAGAGTACTGGATATACCTTCCAGAAGGAGTCGCGATGGGTATGCAGCCGTTACAGAGCAAGATGTAGATATAGGAAAGGACAATGACTTCCGGACAGTTGGCAGAGACGAGACATGGAAGAGACCGTGAGCAGGATTCCTTCCAGGACACTGCTGCAATGATACTTGCACCCAGGATCAGATGTGTCACGTACATTCAGAGAGCCAGAGGCCGACGCCAGTGATATGCTTTCTTACGAGTGGTCGCGATGATTGACCAAAAGATGACCAGAGAAGTGCCAGAACGGAATCGTCCCCGTTAGCACACCTGACAGGGCCGATGAGCCGATGGACCGAAAGATTGGTAATTCACAGTGAAGACCTTGACCCAGGAGTGGTCATGGTTACGCACACCAGCAGGACAGAGTTCATGATCATCGACGAGACGTCCCACTAGTGACCGCGACAGTTGGCCGAGATTCTTAGAGAATGCACTTGAGCGGTACTGTTCCGCCATTATTGATTACGATGTTTTGGGTGATTTATTCGTATGATTTGATTTTGATGATTGAGGATTTACGATCTTTGCACAGTGTTGCACTTGATATCGTTTTCGTTCTTTAGTTTCACATGTTTGTGATTTTACGGTTTTAAACAGTTGAGTTGGTTTTGTGCGTATGCATGCACACGATTTCGTTCCTGCACTCGGTATAGTTTATATATGCTTGCAGTGCAGTGATACGCCTTTTGTGCACTTAGATGCACTGGACTTCGATTTTGATTGTGATACTCGATATTTGTTTTGTGCACCTTGTGCACCTGATTGGATTTTGCGCATGTTCGACGCTTGATATTGGATTTAATGATTTCGTGCACGATGGATGCACCTGATTTGGATTTTCGCGCATGTTGGGCGCATGTTTTGAAGGGTGATTTTGGTGCGCACCAGATGCACTAAATCGAGATTTTTCTTTTCGTGCATGTCAGATGCACCTGATTTTGCTGTCAGGCACACATGTTGCCTACAACAGATGTTTCGTGCACACCCGATGCACTTAGATGTTGTTTCTGTGCGCATGTATGGCACATTCATGGATTTTGATTTCCGTGCGCACCAGACGCACGTAGTATTCATGTGCATATTTTGGGATTGATTTCTTATAGAGCAGTACGTTTTTATGATATTGCTATGTGTTTTCGTACTGAGCGGGAATAGTCAGAGGACAGTACCTGAATATATTTTGCATGCATTTCCTTCAGATACTTACAGATATAGATTCGATATTTACATGTATAGTTTCGAGTTATATCATATTGGTTTTGCTTTGGATTTGGCATTGATGTCTTCCCCACGACTCCGATGATTGCGGGATGCTTGACAGAGTTGTGATTTGAGTTGTATGCTCATTTTTCATGCGCATGCGCTGCGCTACGATTTGTTTTATGTATTTACAATTTCGGAGCCCCGACGACTTGATGGTTTTGGTTTAGATGTTTTAGTATTTGGGGAGAGTTTTAATTTAAATTTGGGGACCGAATTTCTTTAAGGGGGGAAGATTGTAGCGTTTTGAAAATCGTTTCGGTGAAATTTCGGAAAAATCGGTAAAATAAGGGGGTTTTCAGTAAAAAGTCAAAATGCAAATATCTTATTATAAAAATTAAATATACATATTCTAGCTATGTAATTGCTATTATTTGGTGTTTTTTGAGCCGCTGGTGAAATTTCAAATTTTCTGAAAAAAATATTATTTTATTATTATTTTAAGCCGTCACTAATACAATTAATTAGGGAAAATTACAAATTGGAATGAGTTGAAACAAATTTTGTGCATCATAAAACATTAAATAAAATTTAATCATGTGGTTTTTGAAATAAAATTGTTTGCCAAAACGGTTTAGATAATATTGAAGAAAAAGGCTTATTTTGTGAAAATAAAAGGGTTTTGGTGCATATTGTATTGGTGTTTGGTGTTCATTGCTCCACACACACACCCTCTCATCCTCACCCACTCACATGGCCGGCCCCACCACCACATTCCAGCAGCCCTCTCTTTTGAAAAAAAAAATAGAAGAAGAAAAGAAAGAAGAATGAATAGATTAATTGATGAGGTATGGTATTTAACATAAAGTGGACTTTGTTGACTTCAACCCACACCCCAACCTCATTCTCTCTCTCTCTCTTCCTCCCCTCAATTTTGGCCGAACCCCTCCCATCCTCACTGCAGTAACAGCCCCCCCCCCCTTTCTCTTCTCATTTCACCTCAAAATTTCTTCATATTATGCCCAAAAATCAACACAAGAAATCCCACAAAATCCAAATCCAAGCCCTACCCATTTTTCCTTAGCCTATCTAGCATGGATGTTGGTGAAAAGTTTGCATTTTGGAGACAAGTTTCATGTTGATCTCACGATGGTTATGAGGTATAAATCTTGTTCTTTTTTTTGAGTTGTTTGTTATTACTTCAAATTATGTTAATGAAAGGTTTAGTTTAGATTTTAAATTTAGAGTCCAAATTCAAGATTAGGGTTTATGAAATTGAAGTGGGGTTTTGTTTTGGAGTTGAATGGTGATCAATTGTGCATGGTTATGTGATGTATTTTTGTATCTTAGGGCATGCAAAATGTAATCTTGTTGCTTAGTGCTAATTGTAACATTAAAATATCCAATTTAGCTTTATTTAAGCAAACTAGTTTTTAGCTTTTGGTTCCAAATGGGTGATTTAAAATCTAATTAAGGTTTTGATGACTTTATTAACATTTTAATTTGTTGTTTAGCAATTTAGATCATGCAAAACCAAGCTTAATTGATGAATTGAGAATTTTGCTATAAAAGGTGTTAAAAATTGATATTTTTGCAAACTAGGATTTTGGAAATGAGGCAAATTTATGAGAATAAATTATAGAAATGGTTTATATGACTTAGTTATGAGATTTAGTGGATATTGTGGTCGCTAAATTTGTTTAAACATCGTGTTTTGTACAAAAACGGCGAATTGTGCTTGCTAGATTTTCGGAAAAATGACTTTTTAAGTGAAATTGGCGTTTTTGTGAGTTTTAACCTAGTTTATATTAAAATTAGTGTTCGTGAATGTGCAAATGAGTGTGATTGGATTTTCTCGATGGTTTGACGTTCGTACATCGACATCGAGGGTTGGTTTGACTATTCCTGCATGCGTGGGCGATAGGTTTGGACCTATGCGTAATACGCGTGCCGATTTGATTTTCGTATGCCGTTTCGATTTCGAATTTAGTTTAAATGCGATATGGTACGTTATGATATGTAGGTACCCCCATGTGGACTTCGAGACGACAAGCAAGCGCGTGGCGACGTCGGCACCGGCTAGCGAGGACCAGGTGAGTAGATTTATATCTACGGGGAGAAGTCGGGTGGATGGCGTATAGCACCCCCGCAGTCCGTGGTGGTGTATACGGATGCGTATACACACCAACAATTATTATATGTTATTTGGGATTAATAACGATGCTTAGGATGGATATTGGTGTGTTGGATTACTTTAGTGTTGCGAACCCTAGGGTAGTGTTACACACACACATACACACATACATACTTGCATACATTCCTATTGATATGTGCTCATGTGATTCTTTATAGTTATGTGTTCACATGGGTATGGGACTATGTGTTCACATACGGATTGAGGATGATACTTGGGATTGAGCTGAGTCGATGAGATTTGATTTGAGGCCGTGAGATCGGTGATATAGCAGGGTTCGTATCTTAGATACGACATGACGTTGTAGCGGGTCCTTGACGTAGTGTTTCACACACGTCCATGCATACGTAGGCGGTATCAGTATGGTACTAGACGTAGATCAGTACCCCGATCATGATATTTGATAAAGAGGATACCAGGTGAATAGTATGATGAATGTGATATTGATCCGCACCCAGATTGGGATGCCGTACGATGGATTTACGTACGAGCTATATTGATGATTGATCCGCACTCTTGACTTGGGATGCCTGATTATAGATATGGTATCGGATATGATATTATTGAGGCGGGATCACCGACTATACATATACAGGTATGTATATGTATCGACTCAGATGATAGGCGGTTTCCTTACCTGTAGTTCAGCTTGTTAGTTCAGCCGTATAGTTTAGTGTAGTTATTAGATTAGATTAGACTTCTTACCTATTTCAAAAACTAACGAATCGTGGGCATTTTTAAAGACAGCTCAAGGGAATCTACGGATATTTCAAAAACGACGTATCTTTTCATAAAAACACCGTAGCCCCTATTTTCAAAACCCCATGATTCGTGTTATTTCAAAAGGCACCATTTGTAGGACTTATATTAGATTATTGCAGATTAGTTATCGTTGTGTCTAGTATTCAGCTCCCGCACATTATTGTTGTTCGCTCTGCCTCGCATATTTATTTTGCTGCATATTCCATTATTGATATCATGTTGTTAGGACACCAGCACCATTACCGATGATGCGTATGTACCACGTACACCTACTTGCCGGCTCACACACATCTTCATCGGTAATTGCCATGTCACGTACACTTTAGAGAATATAATTGCTTGACTTAGATTGTTAGCTAGTAGTGTTGACATGATATTAGTGTATTTCCCTTATAGGTCATATTAGACATTGTAGTTATTACCTACCACTTCATGCATACTGTTATTCAGTTGTTCATGCCTAGTTCATTATCATTGACATATGCACTTGTGATGATTTCTTGAGATTTATGATATTTCTGGATTTCGGGGAAAGCCGCAAAATTTACAACTTATGATCTTTTAAAATATAAAATGTTGCGGTTTTCTAGTGATGTAAAGTGTCGTCCACCATGAGTTTGCTGTGGTTTTGGAGATCCGTGTCGAGGAGTGGAGGAACCGTCACGGGTACATGGTGGGCCCGGTATGGTACCCCGGGGCAAGAGGAATGTGGTGTTGACGTTGAGCCTGGCTGGGGAGCACTATCTACCAGTGATATTACCTGACGCGTCGGATATCCGGAGGATACCGTCGTGGTCTTGAGATGGATGGTAGGGGCCGGTCTGGACTGACGGTGCCCTAGTGTAAGTCCGTGTTGCCCACCCCGGTGCTTACGGGGAGGCGGAAAA
Organism: Agapanthus africanus; assembly: GCA_030015575.1. Taxonomy (NCBI): domain Eukaryota; kingdom Viridiplantae; phylum Streptophyta; class Magnoliopsida; order Asparagales; family Amaryllidaceae; genus Agapanthus; species Agapanthus africanus. The sequence continues at coordinate 410,609,164 of CM057348.1, read as the reverse complement.
CATAATAAAAATTTGATTTTTATCAACTATAGGCAACATGGACTATGCTTTAAGGATCTTTGCTAAACATAAACTTGCTAACCCTAACTACAAAGTAGCTAAGTGATGGAAAGGTTATACCTTGAGCTCAAAGTCCTTCTCTCCTTGCTCCTTGGAATGGTTGAAAGAGTTCACCTTGCTTGTCTTCTCCCGTCAAAGAACGATCCACCCGAAAGCCACTACCTTTAGCTTCAACTCCAAGCTAGGAGTAACTAGAGTGCAAGAAATGCTAAGACTTGAACCCTAGAAGAGAGTAGAGAGGATCAAGTGAAGGTTTTTCTCAAGCTTTTTGTTTCTCAACACATGAGAGGGAGAGAGCTTGAGGGAGAGGATGAGCAAGAGAGAGAAATAATATGAGAGAATGAATTATTAGTGAGCCATTCTCACTAATATGTGTGGATAATTTTAATTGGATAATTAGCTTGAAAATTGTCATGATAAATCATGACATGACCATTATCATTTCAATTTTGCAAAGATCAAAGAGCATCTTCCAAATGAAATGATTATGGTCAAGTTGTCAACAAGGTCAACAAGTCAATGAAGTCAAATTGTCAACAACAACCATGCACAATTATTAAGCTAATTATCAATTAACTATAATCCACACAAAATCAATAGGGTTAATAAAATGACAAAAGCCATTAACCCTAAACAAGGTCCTCTCCCCCAATCTCAAGCAACTGTGCATACGCACCCGCATTCGTGATCCGAGGAACACGAATACCCTGAGAAAAACCAATCTCAAATCATATACTAGGATCCGGCTTAAACCAAAGCCCGCTAGTATAAACTGTCCGGACAGCAAACGTGCACAAGTGCGCGGATGCGAACGAACCCTGTCGCAAAACCATGCGACCTCTACTCATTTTGCCTAAAGGCGAATAGCTCTCTGTGTGGGACTCTAAAGACTCGACACTACGCTGGCAGTGGGTTTAACCACAGACCGTAAGCGGCACTAGCTGTACGTAACGGTCCCCAGGTAGATGTCGATAAGAAGACTGACGAGGTGAACCCCATCTGCACTCCTACTGAGCCTGTATGTGACAGTCTCCGTACAGTCCGGTCTGTTCGTCTGATACATCGCATGGCGGGCCTAGGGGGCGGTGAACGTCAGTCCCCTAATAGCGGTACAAGTCGTGTCGGAGTGTAGCCCAGAACACCCTGAGATAACACTGGAAACCTACCAGTATATCTCGCTTGCCCTGGCCAGGGACTACTCGTGTAATGGCTCTCCTGGACACAGCGCGATGTCAACCCCCAATACCGGGAGAGACGAATCCTGTCTAACCGTCACTGCCTCCAAGTGCTTCGGGACTGCACCCAAAAACTACCTGTTTGCACGACTCCTTCAAGCCGTGGTAGGGTAGTAATCAAAGTGCAGTGGGAACACACTCGAGGCGAAGTGACAGTGTCAAGTCAGCGGACTAAGCTGTACTCATGTCACCTGGGAACTGATAACTGACGATAGGTATATTACCAACCAACAGTTCCCGACGAGTCCTGTCCAGTGTACTCGTAACCTAACGAGCACCCGTATACTATCCCAAGTACGACGTACTAACGGCTGTGGGACAGACCGTCTCCCACACTGGGATGAGAAGCGCATACGCTAGTCTACTCCGGAGTATCGATGCCCTGTCTCGATAGTCCAACGACCAGGGACCTGTATAAGGATGTGCTTATAGATTACCCAGCTCCCACGAGTGCGAGCGCCATCACAACGCTGGTAATCAAGCAAAGATCCTAAGGGCTCTACTAATATGTATACCAGCAATATGCTAAAAGAAACACATGCACATATTAAAGCAGAGACAAACCAAGTAGCATACTACCATTTCGAGCAAGATTGTATATACAACTGTGAATATCCCAAGCTTCCATTAAGTAATATACAAACTAGTATGATACAGTAATGGCCTCTAGGGCATATACACTAACAATCTCCCACTTGCACTAAGGCCATGTACTGGCGTATCGAAGACCTATCATCTCGATCAGCCGCTCGAACTGAGTCTGGGGTAGGGCCTTCGTGAGTGGATCTGCAGTGTTATCCTCTGATGCAACTCTCCGGACCTCGATCTCCTGGCGATCCACGATCTCCCTGATCAGGTGATACCTCCTTAAGATGTGTCTGGATTTCTGATGGGACCTGGGTTCCTTCGGTAAAGCTATAGCCCCGTTGTTGTCGCAATACAGAGGTATTGGGTCAACAATGGACGGAACCACCTGAAGTTCTTTCAAGAACTTCCTCATCCAGACAGCTTCTTTTGCGACATCAGATGCAGCGATGTATTCCGCTTCCATAGTCGAGTCAGCAACGGTTTCCTGTTTGGAGCTCTTCCAACACACCGCCCCTCCATTGAGGGTAAAGACAAAACCCGACATGGACTTGGAATCATCCTTGTCACTTTGGAAGCTGGAGTCAGCAAAGGCCTCAATCTGCAGGTCTTTTCCGCCATACACCAAGAACATCTCCTTAGTCCTTCTCAGGTACTTGAGAATGTTCTTTACTGCTATCCAATGTTTCTCCCCAGGGTTTGACTGATACCTGCTTACCACACTCAGTGCATAAGCCACATCCGGTCTGGTACACAACATCGCATACATTATAGAGCCTACCGCAGAAGCGTAGGGTATAATAGACATGCGATCCCTCTCCAAATCAGTCTTGGGAGACATCTCTTTGGAGAGGGTGATCCCGTGACAAGCCGGTAGATTACCGCGCTTGGAATCTTCCATACTGAATCTCTTCAGTATGGTGTCGATGTACCTGGACTGCGAGAGTCCTAATATCCTCTTGGATCTGTCACGGTAGATCCGGATACCCAGAATGTATGAGGCATCACCCAGGTCTTTCATGGAGAACCTGTGTGACAAGAACCCCTTGACAGATTGTAGCATAGGAATGTCATTTCCTATTAAGTGAATGTCATCCACGTATAAAACGAGGAATACTACAGTTCTCGCTACAAATCTACAATAGATGCATGGTTCATCTGGATTTTTGATAAAGCCAAATTCTTTGACCGTCTCATCAAAACAGATGTTCCAACTCCGCGATGCCTGCTTGAGTCCATAAATGGACTTGAGCAACTTGCACACCTTTCCGCTGCTCCCACCCTGAATGAAACCCTCTGGCTGGTCCATATAGACACACTCCTCTAAATGACCATTTAGAAAAGCTGTCTTTACGTCCATCTGCCAAATCTCATAATCGTGGAAAGCAGCGATGGCAAGAAGGATCCGAATGGATTTCAGCATAGCTACTGGAGAAAAGGTTTCGTCATAGTCCAAACCAGGTCGCTGACGAAAACCCTTTGCTACCAGTCTAGCTTTATAGGTCTCAACCTGTCCATCTACACCAATCTTCCTTTTGAAGATCCACTTGCATCCTACGGGTTTTACCCCGTCTGGAGCAATGTCCAACGTCCATACTTTGTTGGTGTACATGGACTCCATCTCGGTCCGCATTGCATCCAGCCATTTTACCGAGTCGACGCTCTGAATGGCTTGCTGGAAGCTAGTAGGCTCATCACAATCTATGATGCAGTCTTCTCTATCCCCGTCAATGAGAAAACCGTAGTACCTCTCGGGCGGATGAGACTGCCTACTACTCCTGCGGAGTGGCGTAGGAATGTCCTGTTCTTTTGAACCTTCTGGTTCCACTAAACTTTCAGTAATAGTTTGTGGTTCTGGAATTTCTTCCAGTTCTATTGCGCTCCCACTTATTTCTTTTTCTAAAAACTGATGTTCCAGAAAGTGGGCATTGCGAGAAACAAGGACTTTTTGTTCCTCTGCGTAATAGAAAAGATACCCCCTGGAGTTCTTTGGGTATCCCACAAACTTGCACAGTACTGAGCGTGCCTCGAGCTTGTCCGTATGCTGCTTTTTGACATAAGCTGGACATCCCCAAATCTTCAAGTATTGAAGATAGGGTTTCTTCCCACTCCATAACTCATATGGTGTGGTAGGCACAGTCTTAGTGGGAACACGGTTCAAAAGATATGCAGCTGTTTCTAGCGCATATCCCCAGAATGATCGCGGTAACTCAGCGTTACTCATCATGGACCGTACCATATCCAATAGGGTTCGGTTCCGTCTCTCCGATACACCGTTATGTTGCGGAGTGTATGGAGGAGTAAGCTGAGAGAGAATTCCATTCTCTTTTAAGTAATTCAGGAATTCGGCACTTAAGTATTCTCCTCCTCGATCCGATCTTAGGATCTTGATACTTTTGCCTGTTTGTTTTTCTACTTCATTCTTATATTCCTGGAACTTATCAAAAGCTTCGGATTTATGCTTCATTAAGAAGACATGTCCGAATCTTGAGAAATCATCCGTAAAAGTTATGAAGTAAGAAAAACCGCTTGGCGCATGTGTAGACATTGGACCGCACACGTCGCTGTGTACGAGTCCCAAGAGCTCGCTCGCTCTTTCTCCGTGTCCAGAAAACGGAGCCTTTGTCATCTTTCCTTTGAGACAGGATTGACAAGTTGCATACGATTGATATTCGAACGGATCTAAATATCCTTCAGTATGTAACTTAGTCAATCTTCTCTCATTGATGTGACCCAGTCTACAATGCCATAAGAAAGTTTTATTAATTTCTGGAGACTTTCTTTTGTGTGTATTCTGGATATTGAAAACCTGTAGTTGGTTTAAAACGTATATACCGTTGTTCAATGTACCTGACCCAATCAATACTTGATTAAGGTGAATGTTCACTACATTACTTACAAATGCAAATTCATAACCTTCTTTAGATAATAAAGATACAGAAATGATATTACAGGTTGCATTTGGTACATAATAACAACTACGCAAAACCAAAAAGTGTCTATCTGATAATCCCAGGTGATAGTCCCCCACGGCCTCAGCATCCATGCTAGCACCGTTCGCAACTCTGAGGGTCATGTCACCTGCCTTCAAAACTCTACGCTTTCTCAACGCCTGCAAAGAATTACAGATATGAGATCCTGATCCGGTATCCAATACCCAGGATGTAGAGTTTATTGATAGACAGTTTTCAATAACATACACACCTGAAGCTGAAGCTGCAACTCGCTTCAAATCCTGTGTTCTGGCTTTCCAAGCCTTGCAATCTTGTTTCCAGTGGCCACTTTTGTGACAATAGAAGCATTCTTCCTTCCCCACCAGCTTCCCCGCTACCTTTGTTGCTTTACCCTTTCCCTTCGTATCCACTTTACCGACACCGCCTCTTGGTTTGGCGGGGGCTTTCTTCTTCTTGCCCTTGGCTTTCGCCCTGGACCTAGAAGAGGAAGATCCTCCTACAAACAAAGTGGATGTCTCCCTACCCTTCTGTAGGGTGCCCTCAGCAGTCCTCAACATGTTCAGAAGTTCGGCAAGTTCAACCTCCTTTCCTTGCATGTTGAAGTTAAGAATGAACTGGGCGTAAGTGGAAGGAAGGGACTGGAGAATCAAATCGGTATAGAGTTCATTCTCCAACGTGGTCCCAAGGTCCGCGAGCTCCTCTATGTAGCCGATCATCTTAAGCACGTGGTCCGCTACCGATGATCCGACGGCCAACCTTGCCGAAAAGAGCTTCTTCGACACTTCGTATCTTGCGATACGAGACTGCTCTCCATACAGTTCTTTTGTATGGAGAAATATGGACTCTAGGTCCATATTCTCGTGCCTCCTCTGATGTTCGTTGTCCATCGAGGCTAGTACGAGGCATCTGGCCCTCGCGCAATCTATCTCCCATGTCTTACGGATTTCTACATCCGCGACGCTGGAGGTGGGACCTGGGACAGGGGGAGCTTTGGTGGTAAGTATATACCCCAGCTTGTCATAAGTGATAGCCATCTTGACATTCCTGAGCCAATCTTTGTAGTTTGGCCCTGTCAATATGTTTTTATCTAATAGTAACTTAAGTCCGGTCATCTTGAATGGTCGCTGCAATTAGGAGAGAGAAAAGAAACACTTTAGCATGATGCTCTTGCAAGTTTAGAGTGGTTTTTAGTTTGTCTAAACTGGATGGCTCCCACTGTCTCTCGAATCCCTTCTCAAACCGTAAAGAAAAGGATTAGCCGGGATCATTCTCACCGTACAATACTTGCTTAACCGTTCAGCCAGGCCAGTGTCGGTACTTCGAGGGAGGTTTTCCAACGCTTTCGCGAAGTTCCTTAATTAAGTAACCTCTTTTCCCTGTGGGCGTAGCCCCGCTAACACCTTTCTAGGCACCTACTAGGTTTATAGCATTGATCGTTAAGTGAGAGTTTTCCCGAGGAGTAGCATATACTCACAGTAGGATCGAGATCCAAATATCATCGCGTGATAAAACCGAAGGAATCCTACCAGAATCATCACACTCCAAATGGTATGCAACGCTAGCAAGTTTCAGTACTTATGAAACTGCCGATGTAGATTTTTTGCCCCATGCTCTTATGACCTTGGCGTGAGGTCAAAATGTCATAAGTCACATGTCAAGTTCTTCCCATCATTATCCTGGTTAATTTGAACCCACCCGTACCTACCCTTGACGTAGGCCAAAACGGCAGTACGACTGTCTCAAATCAACGCATTCTATCTATGCAACGGATAAATATCCGGTAGCTACCAATCACTATGCCTTGGCGTGAGGTCAAAATACATAGCTTGAATACTACCGAATATTTAACCGAAATGATGGAGGGCTACGGATGGTTTTGGCGAAACCGTGAACGTAGTGAACTTGATATAATCGATGGAACGAGATAGCTTTTAAAAGGAGTGGTTCAAGCTCCGCGTTTAAAAGTTTTAGTTTTGAAAAGAACCGAGTGGTTTTCAAAGTGTTCCAATCGACTTTTACTTGGTTTATTTCTTGCATTAGTTCTTTTAATGCGTCCCATCATTTAATCCTACCATTGCAGAAAACAACCAAAATATGACGTACGCTTATGCCATTCGCATTCGCCACGGGGCCCCGTCATCACCCGTTAGGTTACTTAACTAACGACAGAGCGGGGGCTGGGCTAGCGCGGCTGTAAAACATAAGCAACGCCTAAATAGTTATTATAAATAAATATATAGCAATGATAGACATTACAGATCACAGATGAATACATTGGATATACTAGGAATCCGCAATGCGTTCGAGCCTGCAACGCAAAGCGGATTACACGGTCGCGGTGAATAGCCAAAACCCTACCCAAGACCCCTACGGGTGCGGCAAACTACCCGCCAAGCACCCGAAGCGAAGCAACCTCCCTCACCACCGTGAGTAGGCCACTCGGCACTTCGAGATACCCGGTAGTTTGTGCACCCCCTCCATGGGTCTATCCTAGGAGCAAAAACAGTAAAAAGAATTATACAATGACGGCTACAACCCCGACCCGGTTGTGCGGCCATACAAATAATATTATTACATCAATTTACATGTTACAAATGAATGAAAGAAAAATAACGCTCATCTCACATCCAACCCGGCTATTCACCCGCGACGATCCAATCCATTCATATCCACAAACCAACAATCACAGATCACAGAGATGTATAACCCCGACTAATCGACTTATAGCGATTAGCCGACGTTCAATACATACAAGCATCACAGATATAACCGATATAGTTAAAGTGTAGTGAAGTTCCGAAAAAATACGGAATTATAGGACCCCAAAAGGAAATTTCTTTTCTGGAAAATCTGGGTACATATAATATATTTCAAAAATCCCAAAACCAACACAGACAAACACTGCACGAAAAACAATGCACAGAAGACGACAAACCGCGGCGCTTCCGCGGCACATGCCTACCTCGTGCGGCGGAAGCGCGGCGGTTTGAACGAATCACTGCATCGTTTTTCTTGGGTGTTCATACAAAACCCTGAGCCGAATTTAGGAGTATAAAGTTTTTCATTTTGACCAGAAAAAATTTTAACAGAAACTTGGATTTTGAAAAAGTTTGGTTTTTTTTTGGGTTTTTCGGTTTCGAAACTTCGTTACACTTAACTAGTTAGCTAGTTTAGGTTTAGTTAGGCTCTGATACCACTGTAAGTCCGTGTTGCCCACCCCGGTGCTTACGGGGAGGCGGAAAACATAATAAAAATTTGATTTTTATCAACTATAGGCAACATGGACTATGCTTTAAGGATCTTTGCTAAACATAAACTTGCTAACCCTAACTACAAAGTAGCTAAGTGATGGAAAGGTTATACCTTGAGCTCAAAGTCCTTCTCTCCTTGCTCCTTGGAATGGTTGAAAGAGTTCACCTTGCTTGTCTTCTCCCGTCAAAGAACGATCCACCCGAAAGCCACTACCTTTAGCTTCAACTCCAAGCTAGGAGTAACTAGAGTGCAAGAAATGCTAAGACTTGAACCCTAGAAGAGAGTAGAGAGGATCAAGTGAAGGTTTTTCTCAAGCTTTTTTTTTCTCAACACATGAGAGGGAGAGAGCTTGAGGGAGAGGATGAGCAAGAGAGAGAAATAATATGAGAGAATGAATTATTAGTGAGCCATTCTCACTAATATGTGTGGATAATTTTAATTGGATAATTAGCTTGAAAATTGTCATGATAAATCATGACATGACCATTATCATTTCAATTTTGCAAAGATCAAAGAGCATCTTCCAAATGAAATGATTATGGTCAAGTTGTCAACAAAGTCAACAAGTCAATGAAGTCAAATTGTCAACAACAACCATGCACAATTATTAAGCTAATTATCAATTAACTATAATCCACACAAAATCAATAGGGTTAATAAAATGACAAAAGCCATTAACCCTAAACAAGGTCCTCTCCCCCAATCTCAAGCAACTGTGCATACGCACCCGCATTCGTGATCCGAGGAACACGAATACCCTGAGAAAAACCAATCTCAAATCATATACTAGGATCCGGCTTAAACCAAAGCCTGCTAGTATAAACTGTCCGGACAGCAAACGTGCACAAGTGCGCGGATGCGAACGAACCCTGTCGCAAAACCATGCGACCTCTACTCATTTTGCCTAAAGGCGAATTGCTCTCTGTGTGGGACTCTAAAGACTCGACACTACGCTGGCAGTGGGTTTAACCACAGACCGCAAGCGGCACTAGCTGTACGTAACGGTCCCCAGATAGATGTCGATAAGAAGACTGACGAAGTGAACCCCATCTGCACTCCTACTGAGCCTGTATGTGACAGTCTCCGTACAGTCCGGTCTGTTCGTCTGATACATCGCATGGCGGGCCTAGGGGGGCGGTGAACGTCAGTCCCCTAATAGCGGTACAAGTCGTGTCGGAGTGTAGCCCAGAACACCCTGAGATAACACTGGAAACCTACCAGTATATCTCGCTTGCCCTGGCCAGGGACTACTCGTGTAATGGCTCTCCTGGACACAGCGCGATGTCAACCCCCAATACCGGGAGAGACGAATCCTGTCTAACCGTCACTGCCTCCAAGTGCTTCGGGACTGCACCCAAAAACTACCTGTTTGCACGACTCCTTCAAGCCGTGGTAGGGTAGTAATCAAAGTGCAGTGGGAACACACTCGAGGCGAAGTGACAGTGTCAAGTCAGCGGACTAAGCTGTACTCATGTCACCTGGGAACTGATAACTGACGATAGGTATATTACCAACCAACAGTTCCCGACGAGTCCTGTCCAGTGTACTCATAACCTAACGAGCACCCGTATACTATCCCAAGTACGACGTACTAACGGCTGTGGGACAGACCGTCTCCCACACTGGGATGAGAAGCGCATACGCTAGTCTACTCCGGAGTATCGATGCCCTGCGCTTTGATCACTGATCGCGTAAGCGGTCGATGACCCGTAGATATGCGACTGTCCTCTTTACAAGACGCCATGTAGACGGTCTGAACTACAATGCCCCCTGACTTAGGGCGTTTGGGTTCACCACCTTTGATATTCTTCATCGGCGTTGGCACTTTCTCCGGCCTTCTTCTTTTATGGGCCATAGAAGTTGAAGGGGCCTTTGCTTTGGGCACCCTGGTGACTGTCATCCTTTCCTGTTTGATCGGACGGTCTTTTTCTTTTTCCACTTTTGCCTTTTTCTGTTGACGAGAGCGATCTGGGTCAATTACGGAGTCTTGAACTCTCCGCCAAACTTTATAAATTTTTGAGGACAGCCGTTGAGGGGGCTGTTCCTGCTTTGTTTCCGGAACTCTCTCCGCAGGTGGAGGACATCTTTTCAGTATAGCGGTTGGAGAGTTCTTACGTACCCTCCTCAGCAGTTCAAAGCTATTCCCAGTTGGAACAGCAGCGTTGACTTCCACCACTGGAGCCGGTGGAGATAGCCCTGAGGGGGAGTTGCCCCCTGCCTTCCTTACTCGTCGCCAATGGCGACGTCGAGCATGACAAGACGTTGGGACCGGCTCGGAGATAGAGACAGCTTCTTTTTGCCCCCTGTCTGGATGAGGCGTCGCTGGTGTTAACCTCTTAAAGACCGAGGTTGTCCTTTGAGGGGTAATATTCAACCTGTCAAAGACAGATCCTCGAGCAGGGGCAGGAGCAGGAATAGTCAGCCTTGAAAAGACTGACTCTTTGACGGGAGAAGTCGCCTTAACGACTTCCGGAGTAGCGGCTGTTGCCTTCCTTAGGACAACCATTTTAGAGTTCATGGGCTTCCTAGCGGGCTCCTCAGAGTTCTGATCCAGCCTGGCGAAGACAGAGGCTGTTGATTTGGTAGCGGACGACCCGTTGACAGGGGCCGTCGTAGCAGTGAGTCGGTCGAAGACCGACTTCTTGTGCGCTTCTGGTGCAGGTATTGGCGTAGAGAAGTTTGCAGGTGGGATCATAGTCCAGAAAAACAAGCCGGTGGTGGCCTGGGTCACCTGTTCTACCGGCAGAGCGAGGAAGGAGGCCGCTTGAGGCCAATATGCTACACCTCCGGGTGAGGTGGAGCGTCTGTTGCAGTGGCAATTTGAGCAGTTCGTGCAGTTAAAGGCCATTGATGCTTGAGTTCTGCGCCAGGCAAAAGACCAAATCTTAGTAACTTGAAATCCAAAGGCGACCATTAACAAACCGCAATTCATTCGCGAAGACGACACACGAAGTGTGGAGTGGAATGAGAAAAAGGTCCCACCGGGCGTGCCAGAATCTGTTCCCCTCCAAATGGCGGCCGACGACGCGAGGACGTCTTACCTGAGATTCGGGGCAGATGCTATTTGGTTTTATCCGTCTACCTCTCCGAAGATGCCAAGTTGATTTATGGCACCGTGTATCGGAGGTTTAGACGGATGTGGCCGATGTAGCAGACTTCGTCAGATTCCTCCTCGCTTGAGGGGTTTTTGATTGTGGGGACGCTCTTCCCTGCAGGCGCAAGTCCCTGCAGTTAATTACGCTACCGCATCGCGGTAACAACTTTCTCCTTCTCCAGAATTTCACTTCGTGTCGTGTAAGTTTGTTTTGTTTGTGGTTGCCCGTGGATTGTATACGGAGACTAAGCGATATCGTCGCCCGTAGGACGTGGATTAGTCCAAATCCGTATTTACTTATATTTGGGTTTGGTGTTTTGGTTTAAGGATACGTTAGCCGTATTTAGGCTAAGATCGACTTAAACGTTTGTTAAGGATACGTTAGTCTGATTTGAGACTAAGATCAACTTAACGGGATCGTTTGGATCCGACAAAAGAGCATTTGGGGGCTCTATTGTTCCAGTTTAGGGACATAGTGGTCCATGTTCCAGTTTAGGGACATGGGGTCCATATTCCAGTTTATGGACGTAGTGGTCCATCGCCAGTTTAGGGACGTGGTGGTCCATGTTCCAGTTTAGGGACGTGGTGGTCCATCGCCAGTTTAGGGATGTGGTGGTCCATCATTAGTTTAAGGACGTTTCGGTCCAACATTAGTTTAAGGACGTTTCGGTCCAACATTCCCATTTTGGGGTAAATATTAGTTTAAGGACGTTTCGGTCCACGAGTTTAAGGACCCCGCAGTCCATATTGATTTGTGGTCGTCGGGACCCGTCACCTCTCTGACATCGTTGAAGGATTACAACGATAAGTGTCAGAGGAGTTCGGAGATGTACCCTCGAACCAGATATAAATTGATTTAGGGAGAAGCCGTGCTCAGTCAATTTAATTTGAGGACTTATGGCCATGATTGGGCTAAGTCCAGTTGAAAAATATTCAACGCTTTTATTTATTTTTGGTCTATTAGACCTGTGTTGGCGTTTTGCCCACAGTTAAATAATGCATTGCATTACTTTTTATTTTTGTTTGGGCTCTGCCCATAAAGGATGCAGAGCATCAATTTGTTTTGGGCTCTGCCCATTTATAAATGATGCAGAGCATCAACTTTACTTGGGCTCAGCCCTTTATAAATGATGCAGAGCATCAATTTTAATTGGGCTCTGCCCTTTTATTGCTTTGCAATTTATTTTGGCCTGCTAGGTCTTTTTGAGTTAGGCCTGGCCCTTTAGCAAAAGAAATGCATTGCATTTGTCAGGCGCTTTGCGCCAATCAAAGAGCGCAACCGCTTATGGTGAGGACACGTGTTATGCAAGCGCAGTGTGCTGCACCATTGCGCTGCGCTGCTGCGCTGCTGACACGTGGCGCGCTCTGATGAGTTGCGCCAGTTTCAGAGAGCAAGGCTCTATTTCAAAGCGCATAGCGCAAATGGTTCAGATGTTGACACTTGGCGCTCTCAGGTGGCTTGCGCCAACCCAAGAGCGCAACAGCGCAGTTCTGCAAGTGCAAGGCACTATTAACTTGAGAATCTTTTAGATTCAGAACCAATGGTTCATAAAAAGAAGTGCAAAGCACTGTTTGTTTTCTTGATCTAATTTAGATCAAAGAAAACAAGTTCTTCTTGTTTTTCTTATCTCGGGGAACCAATGGTTCATAGAAAAGTGCAAAGCACTTATTATTATTTATTTTTCTTTTCATTAGAGATCCTTGATCTTGTTCTCAGATCAATGATCTGTTCATAAGAGAATTTTCTCTTTTTCTAAAGGTTTTTACCTTTTTTGTTCTTGAGGAATTCTCTCCAAATCTTCAGAGTTCTCTCTGTTTGATTTCTCACAAAATGTTGATACTTTTGAATTGAGGTCTAGGGTCCTTTTTATAGTGCCCATAAATTAGTTAAAGAGATCTTTCTCTGAGTGATTTGGGGAATTTTCCCCACCGTTAGATTTTGATCTAAGGGCTTCTGTTTTACAGAAGAAAATCTTCTTGTTTTAACAAGAACAGAAAGATTTCTTTAAAATCTTAATTCTGTTTGACGCAAACGCCCCAGCGTGTGACACGTGTCAAGCAGCACACAGCGCAGCGCAACTGCGCTAGCGTATCTGTGCTGACACGTGTCGCGCAGCGCAACTGCGCTAGCGCATCTGCGCTGACACGTGTCGCGCAGCGCAGTGCTTGCACAACTGAAGCGTTGCTTCCTTTTGTTTTTTAATAGAGCTTTGCTCTGATTGGGCGTGCTGCTTTGGGTGCTGCGCTCTCTGCGCTGGCGTGCCTGATTTTGACACGTGGCGCTCTGCGCGCAGCGCAGAGGATCTGAAGCGTTGCTTCATTTATTAAAGCTTAAATTTTCAAAATAGAGCTTTGCTCTGATTGGGGGGAAGATGAAGCGTTGCTTCATCTCCCGCCTTAGAATTTGAACAGAGCTTTGCTCTGATTGGGGTAAACACACTTCATTTTCTTCTTCCTCAAAAAGCTTACTAGCTTTCTCTTTTGTGATGAAAGATTATGAGAAAAAGAAAACTAAAGAGAGCAAAAATCCCATTTCATCATCCTCTTCTATACTAGCCATATAAATTAGTGTGTTAGCTTCACTAATTCCATATTAATGAAGTCATTTCTTGAGTTCATTTTTCATCGAAGTAGATCATCTTGGATTTCGAAGTCCTCAAGCAAGCATGGATCATTCACCTTGCGGAGCCTTTCAAGAGTCCGGGAGTTCTAAGATCGCAGCGAAAGGACCACTACTTAGAGCTTGTGAAGTGAAGGAGAGGATTACAAAGGTTGTAATCTCTAATCACTCAGAAGTAAAGTTGATTTCTTTATCGATTCCGCATGATTCTTTAGTTAAGAATCTAGGGTTAAGGTTATTTATAGCGGCAAAATTTTAATTTGGCATGGACGATCCACCCGAAACCTTTCTTCCGTGCTAGACAACCCTACAGATCATACTAGTGGGACTTGTGTTTTCCACAAGAACATCCTTTAACAGTTCCTAGTCGAGAGAGTATCGAGACAGGGCATCGATATTCCAGAGTAGACTAGTATGTACGTTTCTTGACCCTGTATGGGGCGATGGTTGATCCATAACCATTGGTGTTTGACATCAAATATTGTGCAAAGGTGCTCATTGGAGAATGGGTACACCAAACAGGACTCGTCGAGAACTCCTAGATGGTACCATACCTATCGTCAGATAGCAGTTCTCTGGTGACACTTATACATATTAGTCTGTAGACCCGATATCATCAAAGTGTCTTGTGTGGTTCCCACTGTGCTTTGATTTACTCCCTACCACGGCTCAAAGGAGTCGTGCATAGGTGGATTTTAGGTACAGTCCCGAGTCACATGGAGGCAGTGAGCGATAGGAGGGGTTTCGTCTCTCCCGGTATTGGGAGTTGATGTCGTGATATGCTCGATTGGATATAACAGCAAGTCCCTGACCAGGGCTGATGAGATTTACTGATAAGTGTTATTAGTAGTTTCTCGAAAGGTTATAAGCCACGCATCAGCATGAATTATCATGTTGGTGTTGTATGACGATTCCACCCCCTAGATTCGATATGTGACATATCAGACAAGGAGACCGGACTGTACGGTAAGTGTTGCTTATAGGATTTACGGGAGTTTGGACAAGTTTGCTTGTTGATCTTCTATTCGTTCAATACCTGGGTAGCCGTTACGTCCAGCTAGTACAGCTGACGGCTTGTGGGTATCCGATGTGATCATTACCTACTGCTGGCGTATTGACAAGTCTTTAGAGCCCCACATAAAGGTTTCCAAGCTCAAGCGAAACGAAGTAGGGCACATATGGAGATATGTGCGGGAGCTTGATTAAATACGAGTATGTGATACCGTATTCCAATCTAGCTATATTTTATATGTGATATAACTGGATTATTGAATCAAGTGTTGATTCAATGATTTGATTTATATATATATATATATGTTAATATATATTTGATATTGGCTGGTTATATATGATATGACCAGATTATTGAATCAAGTGTTGATTTAATATCTTATATTGAATATTAGCCGGTTATATGTGATATAACCGGATTATTGAATCTAGTGTTGATTTAATGTTTTGATATACATATATATATATATATTGTTAGTGTATATGCCCTAGAGGCCATTACTGTATCATACTAGTTTGTATATTACTTAATGGATGCTTGGGATATTCACCTTGTATATACAATCTTGCTCAAAATAGTAGTATGCTACTTGGTTTGTTTCTACTTCAATGTGTACATGTGTTTATTTTTGTATATCGCCTATACACATTAGTAGAGCCCTTAGGATCTTTGCTTGATTACCAGCGATGTGATGGCCGTCACACTAGTGGGGCTGGGTAATCTATAAGCACATCCTTATGCAGGTCCCTGGTCGCAGGACTATCAAGACAGGGCATCGATACTCCGGAGTAGACCAGCGCATGCGCTTCTCATCCCAGTGTGGGAGACGGTCTGTCCCACAGCCGTCAGTACGTCGTACTTGAGATAGTATGCGGGTGCTCGTTAGGTTACGGGTACACTGGACAGGACTCGTCGGGAACTGACTAGTTGGTATTATACCAATCGTCAGTTATCAGTTCCCAGGTGACATGAGTACAGCTTAGTCCGCTGACTTGACACTGTCACTCCGCCTCGAGTGTGTTCCCACTGTACTTTGATCACTACCCTACCACGGCTCAAAGGAGTCGTGCAAACAGGTAGTGGTTGGGTGCAGTCCCGAAGCACTTGGAGGCAGTGACGGTTAGACAGGATTCGTCTCTCCCGGTATTGGGGGTTGACATCGCGCTGTGTCTAGGAGAGCCATTACACGAGTAGTCCCTGGCCAGGGCAAACGAGATATACTGGTAGGTTTCCAGTGTTATCTCAGGGTGTTTTGGGCTTCGCTCCGGCACGACTTGTACCGCTATTGGGGGACTGACGTTTATCGCCCCCTAGGCCCGCCATGCGATATATCAGACGAACAGACCGGACTGTACGGAGAATGTCACACTCAGGCTCAGTAGGAGTTCAGATGGGTTTCGCCTCGTCGGTCTTCTTGTCGGCATTACCTGGGGACCGTTACGCACAGCTAGTGCTGCTTGCGGTCTGTGGTTAAACCCACTGCCAGCGTAGTGTCGAGTCTTTAGAGTCCCACACAGAAAGCTTTTCGCCTTTAGGCAAAAGAGTAGAGGTCGCATGGTATTGCGACAGGTCGCATGGTTTTGCGACAGGGTTCGGTCACATCCGTGCACTTGTGCACGTACAGTGTCCGGACAGTTTACACTAGCGGGCTTTGGTTTAAGCCAGATCCTAGTGTATCTTATGGGATTGGATTTATCCAGTTTGCATTCGTGTTCCTCGGAACGCGGATGCGGGTGTGTATGCACAGTTGACAGGGAGGCACAGACAGCGGATTCTCATTAGGGTTGTTGACAGTTGACCGTTGACTTTTTGACTTTTTGCTCAACCCTAATGAGAATATGATATGCGATTAACTATTATATTAATTAAGTATTATGGTGACTTGGTTGTTGACTTTTGTTGACTTTGTTGACTTGTTGACTTTTGTTGACTTGTTGACTTTGTTGACCGGTTGACTAGGCTTGACTAGTTGACCATCATGATAACCATGGTTATCATTTCATGCCAAAGACTTTTACTTGCTTGTTCATTTGAGTAAAATGAGTGCATGACATGATAAGGTTATGGTTGCTTCAACCATCACATAAGACTTTTATTGATATGATGAGTTATGATTACATTGGATTATGAGAGGGTGAGAGACAAAAGAGAGCCTCATTCTTTCTTGCTCATTCTCTCTCTTGTTCTTGAGCTCTCCTCTTGCTCTCACCCTCAACCTCTTGCTCCCTCTCTTGATCTATGGTTCTCTTGTCTCATGAGTTGAGAATCAAGAACCATAGATAAAATCCCATTCTAAATCTTCTCTACTCATTCTAGTTCACTAGGTTTGGCAAACCAAGTGAACTAGTTTCTTCAAAGAACGAAGAAGGAGCTAAAGGTTGGAGCTTTCAGGTGGATCTATCTTCGGAGCTCGGAGACGAAGGAGTTCAAGTTTAGGTATAACCATCTCCATCCGAGTAGCTAACTCTCTTTAGCTAAGTATGCTAGTTTTAGTTTAGTCAAAGATCCTGACTTTGCTTAGTCCATGTTGCCCCTTGCGCTAATAATTTGATTTTTATACCGTTTCCGCCTCCCCGTAAGAACCGGGGGTCGCAACGTGGACTTACATATATGATATTAGTCGGTTTTATATGATATAACCAGATTATTGAACCTAGTGTTGATTTAATAACTTGATATATATTTATATATTTGATATATATATATATATAAACTAATATTTAGCTCACTTAAGATTTTCTTCTCTTTATATATATCTATGTGTGTGTGTGTGATATATATCTATATATATATATGTATTTAATATTGTATCAAGGTTGATGATACATAGAACTAGTGGAAATATGTCTTAGCACCTCAACTAGGTTTCAAGGAGCATCAAGTATGCAATTTTAAAAAATCTAGAGTGTTAAGTATACTAACTTAGAATCGAACTAGAGAATTAGGGTTTTAAAGTAAGCAATCATGGTCTAAACTTAGTGATGGGGGATTACAACCTTTGTAGACTGGTCCATCACTTCTAAAGCTCCAAGTAGTAGTCCCTAGAACATTTCTTTGACTCCACTTGAAGAAAGGATCGAGCTTGCTTGTAGTCTTCGATGCCGAAGTCGATCCACCTTGAAGTCTCTCTCACTCAAGCTCACTCTTCACTAATCAAGGTATTAATGAAGCAAACAACCTACACTAATGGGTTAGATTAGTGTAGGTTGATGAAGTAGGAGATTTGCTCACTAGAAAAATATTTCTCTTTTCTTTTCTTGAACTCAAGAAAATTCTGGAAAGGAAGTGAAGAAGAAGATGAGGATGAACTTGGATGAGAGAAAATGAGAGGTTCTATGAACCATGTCATGTGAGATAAGATGAGATATAGATGATTAAATATTTAAGAATAAAACAAGAATTAGAGATGAGTCATGGCTTCTCAATGCTTCTCCAACCATCCAAAGCCATGACTCACTATCTTTTCTTGTCTCATTCTTCAAAATATAAATCATTTCTATTTTCTTTTTCTCAAGTGTGATTCTCATACATCAATATTCTACGTATCATCAACCATGATACAATATCAAATACATATATAAATATATATATATCACACACACACACACATATATATATATATATATAAAGAGAAGAAAATCTTAAGTGAGCTTATATTAGTTAATATATATATATATATATCAAATATATAAATATATATCAAATTATTAAATCAACACTTGATTTAATAATCCGGTTATATCATATATAACCGACTAATATTATATATATGTCTATATCAAAACATTAAATCAATACTTGATTCAATTATCCGGTTATATCGCATATAACCAGCTAATATTCAATACTAAATATTAAATCAACACTTGATTCAATAATCCAGTCATATCATATATAACCGGCCAATATCAAATATATATACATAAATGAAATCATTGAATCAACACTTGATTCAATAATCCGGTTATATCACATATAACCAGGCTGATATCAAATAAGGTATCATATACGAGTATTTAATCAAGCCCCCGCACATATCTCCATATGTGCCCTACTTCGTTTCGCTTGAGCTAGGAAACCTCTGTGTGGAACTCTAAAGCCTTGTCAATACGCCAGCAGTCGGTAATGATCATATCAGATACCCACAAGCCATCTGCGGTACTAGCTGGACATAACGGCTACCCGGGTATTGAACGAATAGAAGATCAACAAGCAAACTTGTCCAAACTCCCATAGAGCCTATAAGAAACACTTAACGTATAGTCCGGTCTCTTCGTCTGATATATCACATATCAAGTCTGGGGGTGGAATCGTCAGACCCTAATAACTTGATAAGTCATGCCGATGTGTGGCCTATAACATTTCGAGAAACTACTGATAACACTTTCCAGTAAATCTCATCAGCCCTGACCGGGAACTTGCTGTTGTAGCCAATCGAGCATAGCGCAATATAAACTCCCAATAATGGGAGAGACGAAACCCCTCCCATCGCTCACTGCCTCCATGTGACTCGGGACTGTACCCAAAATCCACCTGTTTGCACGACTCATTTGAGCCGTGGTAGGGAGGAAATCAAAGCTCAGTGGGAACCACTCAAGACACTATGACGATCTTGAGTCTACAAACTAACATGTTCAAGTGTCACCAGAGAACTTCTATCTAACGATAGATAAAGTACCAACTAGGAGTTCTCGGCGAGTCCTCTTTGGTGTACCCATTCTCTAATGAGCACATGTATACAATCTTTGATGTCAAACACCAATGGTTATGGAATCAACCATCGCCCCATACAGGATCAAGAAATGTACACACTAGTCTACTCTGGAATATTGATGCCCTGTCTCGATACTTCATCGACTAAGAACTGTTAAACGATGTTCTTATGGACTACACAAGCCCTACTAGTATGATCTGCATCATAGTCCTGATAGTCAAGCTTACATCCTAAGGGCTTTATCAACATGTATCAAAAAGACAGTTTACCAAAACTGCTAGGAATATGTATGCCCTAGAGGCCTTTATTGTATGATATAGTGGATTCTTGGACATATATATAGACGACTTTCTTGCTCGACATGATAGTATGCTATCTGGTTGGTCTTTATCTTAACATGTACACTAGTATTTTTATACTGTCTCTCTGATATATATTGATAAAGCTCTTAGGTTGTTTGCTTAACTACCAAGACTATGATGCGGATCATACTACTGGGACTTGTGTAGTCCACAAGCATATCCTTTAATTGTTCCTAGTCGAGGGAGTATCAAGACAGGGCTTCGATATTCCAGAGTAGACTAGTGTGTACGTTTCTTGACCCTGTATGGGGCGATGGTTGATCCCATAACCATTGGTGTTTGACATCAAAGATTGTACACAGGTGCTCATTAGAGAATGGGTACACCGAACATGACTCGCCGAGAACTCCTAGTTGTTACTATACCTATCGTTAGATAGCAGTTCTCTGGTGACACGAGTACAGGTTACTCTGTAGACCCGAGATCTTCATAAAGTCTTATGTGGTCCCCACTGTTCTTTGATATCCTCCCTACCACGGCTCAAAGGAGTCGTGCAAACAGGTGGATTTTGGGTATAATCCCGAGTCAAATGGAGGCAATGAGCGATAGGAGGGGTTCCGTCTCTCCCAGTATAGGGAGTTGATGTTGCGCTATGCTCGATTGGCTATAATAGTAAGTCTATGGCCAGGGCTGATGAGATTTACTGGTAAGTGTTATCAGTAGTTTCTCGAACCGTTATGAGCCACACATCGGCATGACTTATCAAGTTTCTGGGGTCTGACGATTCAACCCCTAGACTCGATATGCGACATATCAGATGAAGAGGCCAAACTGTACGGTAAGTGTTACTTATAGGCTTCATGGGAGTTTGGACAAGATTGCTTGTTGATCTTCTATTCGCTCAATACCTGGGTACCCGTTACGTCCAGCTAGTACCGCTGACGGCTTATGGGTAATCGATGTGATCATTACCTACTGTTGGCGTATTGACGAGTCTTTAGAGTCCCACACAGAAGTTTCCTAGTTCAAGCAAAACGAAGTAGGGCACATATGTTGATATGTGCGGGGGGCTGATTAAATACGAGTATATGATATCGTATTCTAATCTGGCGGTTTTCTTGTTATCAGTTAGGTTATATGTGATATAACCGGATTATCGAATCAAGTGTTGATTTGATAATATGATAAACAGATAAATGATATTAGTCGGTTATATGTGATATAACCGGATTATTAAATCAAGTGTTGATTTAATAATATGATATATATTTATATTTGATATATATATTAACTAATATTATTTCTCACTAATTATTTTCTTATATATATATATATATTAAGAAAAATAGTTGGATTTTCTATTTTGGGAAAATAGAAAATGAGGTGGAAATTTGAGGAAATATCTGTGGAATGGGGAAGCATGGCTTGATCATTTTATTTATTCATTTATAGTCACTATAGATGCATGGTTGCTATATTTTAATGGTTTTAATTCCATGCTTCAATAAGTGAGGTATTTGATTAAGCCATTCTTCATATTTTTTCCACACTTGTTCAAACATTCTCACTTGAGCGTTTTTCTCTCTAGCTCTCTTCATCTTCCTCCTCACCTCCTCCAAGCCCTAACACTCACATGAATTGTGAAACCTAAGGCTTGTGAGAACCCTAGTGAGCAAACAAAACCCCTAGTTCACCATCCTATACTTTATTAGCTCTTAGGTGTAGTGTGTTTCCTTCACTATAGAGTTTAGTGAAGAGGTAGCATGGATTAGCGAAGCTTCGGGTGGATCATCATCGGCACGAAGGTTACATAGGAAGCTCGATCCAACTTCAATTGGAGCCTAGTGAAGTCGCGTGGACTACTACACGGAGCTTTAGAAGAGAAGGATATGGTCTACAAAGGTTGTTGCCTCCTTCTCTTAGCTAGTTTTTATGATATCATCATATTTAACCCTAATCATCTAGTTTGATCCTTAGTTAGTATAGCTTAGCACCCTAATTTTTTAAAAATAGCATGCATGATGCCAGTTTAAATCTCATTGTGGTGCTAAGGTAGACTTTCATGGTATCATAGCCAAGCTAGAACATTAGGGTAGCTCTTTACAATGTTAAAGTGTTCGATCGGTTTTCGAAACCCTGGATTTTGCAAGTTTCTGTCCATTTTTGAAAAGTTGAAATTTTTTATGATTAAAAATATGCAGAAATTCGTGCTGGGTCTTTAATAGAGCCCCAAGAAATTCGAAAGGACAATTCGATCAAAGAGCCGCGGAACCGCGTCCTAAACCCATGTTTAGCCTCGGTTCCGCCGCACTTTTGTAGCAATATGGCATCATTTTTCTTGTGCTGCTCCATTGTTATATTTGGCACTTTCTGAGTGTTTTTAATGAGGCTTAAGTTGTTGAGGTTTCTGTGATTTGTGGGTGTTTGATGAATCGATCGAAATGTTTAACGTCATATAGATTATGATGATATGTGATACAATATTTGGAATTCAAAATAATTAGTTTTATGAAAACTAGTTAGTGTTTTATAAATCTAGCGTTTTAGTCTCGGTTGATTGATTGCCACGGAGTTTCGATTTGGATCAAAACTCCGTCGCAATCGTGTATTGTACGCGATCACTTAGTCGAGAAACTTGTTGAATTATCTGAATGCTTATTGAAAAGAGTTTTCAGTTTGAGACTAAAATGCAAGGTTTATAGGCATAGGCATGAAATTCGGAATATGAGATATTCCGGGTTTTTGATGTCTAAGGGTTTTTCGGATTCTAAATATTGTAGTTTTTCATTTCTTTTTTGCGACCGTAAGTGTAATATGTGGGGTATCCTCGATCTCATTGCTATATGTCAACGGAATTCGGGATACGCATATTTACTTATGTTGATGACATGTGATGTTATGTGTTGCTAGGATATGTTATATTGGATCGTCGTTATTGAATAGCCGGGGGTTTTTACGTGAGATAAGAGTTTTTGTACTTTCATTCATGTAAAAATTTGTATGTAATATTCTTTTATTGGGACACTTCCGGGATGAGGATGATGTCACAATTGAAGTATATTATTTACTTTTCCGCATTAGGATAGACCTAAGGCGGGGAGCATAAGTAACCGGGTTCTGGAGTCCAGTGGGAGACCATCTCGAAGAGTTGAGACCGGGTCTCCTAACTCTAGAATTGGAAGGGTTGCTTGCCACTCTCGCAGGGGTCTAGGGATGTGGGTTTGGCTATTCATCATGACCGTGGAATCCGTGTTTTTCATTATTGGCTTAATTTAAAACACATACATCCTAGTATATCAAATATTTCATATGTTGGCTTCTACTGCTTGGTTCTGTGATGTGATCATATAACAGCGTGAGACGAATGCTATATATATATGATATATATAATAAACGTTGCTTATGTTTTGTACCCGCGCTAGTCCAGCCCCTGCTCTGCCGTTAGTTAAGTAACCTAACGGTGCAGGACGGGGCTCCATGGCTAATGCGGATGGCATAAGCGTACGTTCTATTCTCGTTTCTTTTCTGTGATGTTTAGGGAAACATAAATGATGGGGCTTCATTAATGAGATTAATGGAAAAAAAGAAACCTAAGATTATGTAGAATCGATATTTTTAAAAAGTTAGCTCTAGTTCTTTCTTTGCATAGTGGTATTCCTTGATGAATATTCACCACCTCATTCGATGAGGAAAGAGCCGAGATCCCTTCACCCGGAGTGACATCTTTAGCAAAACTAGAAAATGCTACAACCCACTCAGTTTTGTTTTTGTAGCTTCTCTAGTTCTTGCTTTGCATAGTGGTATTCTTTGATGAATGTCCAGCACCTCATTCGATGAGGAAAGAGCCGAGATCCCTTCATCGGGAGTGACCTCTTTAGCGAAACTAGCAAAAACTACAGAAAACACTCATTTTCAAATCACTAGATTCTACAACGATATCAAATTTATTACGTTAAAGGTTTTCTTAAAAACAAATGTAACCCTCCGTCATTTCAGATAAGTGTTATTTAGTATTCGAGCTACAATTGTTGGCCTTCGTGAAGGCGTAGTTTGCGGTAGCTGATTAGTGCTTATCTGCTGGATGTGATGCGGTTGGATTAGGGTAGTCGTGCGACTTTGTTGTCCTTCGTCAAGGGTCGTGCGGGTGGGTTTAATTCAATCAAGAAATGAACGGGTTGAACTTGACTAGCGGCCTATGGTTTGTTGACCTTCGTCAAGGTCATAGGACGTTAGGTGTAAAAACAATTATCGGAAATTTCAAGTGTTGAAATTTGCAATGAGATTGCATACCTTCTATATGATAGTTGGATCCCGATACCCACTGCGAGTAAGAGTTACTCCTGAGAGATTTTTCCACTTTTCAATTAGTTGATCAAGTAGGTGTCTAAGAAAGGTGTTAACAGGGTGATCGTCGGTGAGTGTTCTGTACGTATAATGGTATATACGTTCGAAATCAAACGACAGTTCTATACGTACAGAACACTCACAAGAGGAAAAGTTCAGAAATGACCGAAGCCATCTTGTGGCATTGTAGACTAGGTCATATCAATGCGACAAGACTAGCTAAGTTACATAAAGATGGATAATTGAATCCGTTCGAATTTACATCTTATGAAACTTGCGAGTCATGTCTCAAAGGCAAGATGACCAAAACTCCGTTTACTAGACACGGAGAAATAGCTACTGAACTCTTGGGACTGATACATAGTGATGTATGCGGTCCTATGTCTACACATGCCAGGAATGGTTCCTCGTACTTCATTACATTCACCGACGATCTCTCAAGATATGGACATGTGTTCCTGATGAAACACAAATATGAATCTTTTGAAAAATTCAAGAAATATAAGTACGAAGTTGAGAACTATACGGGTAAAAGTATTAAATTCCTACGGTCTGATCGGGGAGGAGAATACTGGAGCACGAAATTCAGAGACTACTTAAAAGAGAATGGGATTCTCTCTCAACTTACTCCTCCATATACACCACAGCACAATGGAGTTTCAGAGCGGAGGAATCGCACCCTATTAGATATGGTGCGCTCTATGATAAGTACTGTTGAGTTACCTATTTCTTTTTTGGGTTATACGCTTGAGAAAGCCGCATACCTATTGAATCAAGCCATCAAAATCTATGCCTAAAACACCATATGAGATATGGAGTGGAATGAGATCATATTTTAAATGAGTTGAGATATGGGGTTGTCCGACCTATGTCAAAAAGCATAATCCGGACAAGCTTGAGGCAAGATCAGTTTTTTGCAAGTTTGTGGGATATCCTAAAAATTCACATTGATATATCTTCTACTACACTGAGGAACAAATGGTGTTTGTTTCTCAATATTCCACCTATTTAGAAAAGGAATTTCTTGTGAAATAAATTAGTGGCAATGAGTTAGAACTGGAAGTGTTGGATATATGTATGCCCTAGAGGCCATTATATGTATAGTGGATGCTTGGACATATATATATGTATATATATGACTTTCTTGCTCGACATGATAGTATGCTATCTGATTTAGTTTATCTTGACATGTTCATTTGAAGATGCATTTTATTCATTTGGTACATGTTGATAAAGCCCTTAGGATATTTGCTTGACTACTCTGACTATGATGCGGATCATACTAGTAGGACACATGTAGTTTATAAGCATATCCTTGAACTGTTCCTGGTCGTGGGTGTATTGAAACGGGGCATCGATATTCCAGAGTAGACTAGCGTATACCATTCTTGTCACATATGATGGGCGATGGATGATCCCATATCCATCTGGTGTGGTGACATCAAAGATTGTATGCGGGTGCTCACTGGAGACTGGGTATACTGAACGGACTCGTTGAGAACTCCTATGTGGTATTATATCTATCGTCGGATAGCAGTTCTCAGGTGACACTGGAATAGGTTAGTCTGTAGACCCAAGATCGTCATAGAGTCTTGGGTGTCCTCCCACTGTACTTTGATCTCCACCCTACCACGGCTCTACTGAGTCATGCAAACAGGTGGATTTTGGGTACAGTCTCGAGGCACATGGAGGCAATGAGCGATAGGAGGGATTTCGTCTCTCCAGGTATTGGGGATTGATGTTGCGCTTTGCTCGATTGTCTATAACAGGAAGTCCCTAGCCAGGGCTGCTGAGATTTACTGATAAGTGTTATCAGTAGTTTCTCGATCTGTTATGAGCCATACACCAGCATGACTTATTGAGTTATTGGGGTCGAAGATTCCATCCATAGACTCGATATGCAACATATCTGATGAAGAGACCGGACTGTACGGTAAGTGTTGCCAGTTGTCTCGACGGGAGTTTTGATAGCTTTGCTGGTTTTCTTCCGATCGCTCAGTACCCGGGTGGCCATTACATTTAGCTGACCGCTTGGGGCTTGTGGGTGTTTGATATGATCATCACCTACTGCCGGCGTATTGACGTGTCTTAGAGTCTCACTTAGAAGTTTCCTAGCTCAGGCAAAACGATGTGGTGTGCATATGAGATATGCGCGGGAGCTCGATTAAATGCGAGTATGTGATAACGTATTTGAATCGGGTGTTTTCTATTGGTCGGGTCGTATGAGATATGACCGGTTTATTAAATCAAGTATGTAAGTCTATGTAACCCACCCCGGTACTTACGGGGAGGCGGAAAGAGTAAAATACGGATTTTTATCACAAAGAAACATAGACTAACCATGAAGGATCTTTGCTAAACAAAAACTAACAAACTAACTACAAGTTCTAGCTACTAGGTTAGATGGTTATACCTAGTTTTTGAACTCCTTCTCTTCTTGTTGTGGTCCTCCTTGTTGCTAGCTCCTTGGAGGGGTATAGACGGCTCCTCCTTTTCTTCTTCTCTTTGCCGAAGAAGGATCCACCCGAAGGCCTCTACCTTGAGCTCCTACCTCAACAAAGAAGTAACTAGAGTGCTTGGCTTGCTAGACTAAGAACCCTAAAGTGAGTAGAGAGGTGTTTTGATGGTTTTATCTCACAATACTCATGATTTTCAACACATGAAACAAGAGAGCTTTGAGAGAGCAAGAGGAGAGAGCTTTGCAAGAGAGAGAAAGAGCATGAGAGAATGAGAATAATGTGAACCTTTCTCTCATATGAACAAAAAGAATAATGATAATTTTAATTAGGATAAATTGTCATGCTTGATGTTGATTTGACCCTTATCATATCATAATTAATACTAAGCATGCTCACAAAAATATCCAAGTCAACATGGGTCAACTTGGTCAAAGGGTTAAACCTAATTAACCATGATACAATTATCACTAATTAAAACTCATTAATCAATTTCCTCAATCTCATTTTGGTTTTAAACAAGTCAATGGTCAAAACCCTAATGAGGTTCCTCTGCCTCTGTCAACTGTGTATACACACCCGCATCCGTGTTCCGAGGAACATGAATACAATGAGACAAAACCAATCCCAAAACAAATACTAGGATCTGGCTTAAACTAAAGCCCGCTAGCAATAACTGCCCGGACACCAAACTTACACAAGTGCGCGTATGTGAACGAACCCCGTCGTAAAACCATACGACCTCTACTCTGTTTTGCCTAAAGGTGAACAATCCTCTATGTGGGAATCTAAAGACTCGACACTACGCTGGCAGTGGGTTTAACCACAGGCCGCAAGTGGTACTAGCTGTACGTAACGGTCCCAAGGTAGATGCCGATAAGAAGACCGATGAGGCGAACCCATCCGAACTCCTACTGAGCCTGAATGTGACAATCTTCGTACAGTCCGGTCTGTTCATCTGAGAGTATCGCATGTCGGGCCTAGGGGGCGGTAAACGTAAGTCCCCTAATAGCGGTACAAGTCGTGTCGGAGTGCAGCCCAGAACACCCTGAGAAACCACTGGAAACGCTACCAGTATATCTCGCTTGCCCTGGCCAGGGACTTTGTGTAATGGCTCTCCTAGACACAGCGCGATATCAACTCCCAATACCGGGAGAGACGAATCCTGTCTAACCATCACTGCCTCCAAGTGCTTCGGGACTGCACCCAACTACTACCTGTTTGCACGACTCATTTGAGCCGTGGTAGGGTAGTAATCTAAGAACAGTGGGAACACACTCGAGGCTAAGTGACAGTGTCAATTCAACGGACTAAGCTGTACTCATGTCACCTGGGAACTGATAACTGACGATAGGTATAATACCAACCAACAGTTCCCAGCGAGTCATGTCCAGTGTACTCGTAACCTAACGAGCACCTGTATACTATCTCCAGTACGATGTATTGATGGCTGTGGGACAGACCATCTCCCCTCCTGGGATGAGAAGCGTAAACACTAGTATACTCTGGAGTATCGATGCCCTGTCTCGATAATCCTACGACCAGGGACCTGTATAAGGATGTGCTTATAGACTACCCAGCCCCCACAAGTGTGACTGCCATCACAACGCTGGTAGTCAAGCAAAAGATCATAAGGGCTCTATCAATATGTATTAGCAATATGTCAAAAGAAACACATACACATATTAAGATAGAAACAAACCAAGTAGCATACTACCATATTGAGCAAGAATGTCAATCCGTGTATATATCCCAAGCTTCCAAAATGTAATATACAAACTAGTACTATACAATAATGGCCTCTAAAGCATATCATTAACAATCTCCCACTTGCACTAAGGCCTTGTGCGGGCATATCGCAGACCTATCATCTCGAATAGCCTCTCGAACTGCGTCTGAGGAATGGCCTTTGTGAATGGATCTGCAGTGTTATCTTCTGTAGCAACCCTCCGAACCTCGATCTCCCGTCGATCCTCGATCTCCCTGATCAAGTGATACCGCCTCAAGATGTGTCTGAACTTCTGATGGGACCTGGGTTCCTTTGCTAAGGCTATAGCCCCGTTATTGTCACAATACAGAGGTATTGGATCAACAATGGTCGGAACCACCTGAAGTTCTGTCAAGAACTTCTTCATCCAGACGGCTAGTTTTGCGGCATCAGATGCTGCGATATACTCCGCTTCCATCGTCGAGTCAGCAACGGTTTCCTGTTTGGAACTCTTCCAACACACCGCCCCTCCATTGAGAGTATAGACTTAACCCGACATGGATTTGGAGTCATCCTTGTCACTCTGGAAGCTGGAGTCAGCAAAGGCCTTGATCTGGAGGTCTTTTCCGCCGTAAACCAAAAACATATCCTTAGTCCTTCTCAGGTACTTCAGAATGTTCTTTACCGCTATCCAGTGCTTCTCCCCAGGGTTTGACTGATACCAGTTTACTACACTCAGTGCATAAGCTACATCTGGTCTCGTACACAACTTCGCATACATTATAGAGCCTACCGCAGAGGCGTAGGGTATAATAGACATGCGATCCCTTTCCAAATCAGTCTTGGGAGACATCTATTTGGAGAGGGTGCTCCCGTAGCAAGCCGATAAATTATCGCGCTTGGAGTCTTCCATACTGAATCTTTTCAGTATGGTGTCGATGTAAGATTCAGTATGGTGTCGATGTACCTGGACTGTGAAAGTCCAATTATCCTTCTGGACCTTTCATGATAGATCTGGATCCCCAGAATGAAAGAGGCATCACCCAGGTCTTTCATGGAGAACCTGTGTGACAAGAACCCTTTGACAGATTGTAGCATAGGAATGTCATTTCCTATCAAGAGAATGTCATCCACGTATAAAATGAGGAATACGACAGTTCGTGCTTCAATCTTACTATAAATACATGGTTCATCTGGATTTTTGATAAAGCCAAATTCTTTGACCGTCTCATCAAAACAGATGTTCCAACTTCGCGATGCCTGCTTCAGTCCATAAATGGACTTAAGCATCTTGCACACCTTCCCGCTGCTCCCACTATGAATGAAACCCTCTGGCTGGTCTATATAGACACACTCATCTAAATTTCCATTTAGAAAAGCGGTTTTTACGTTCATCTGCCAAATCTCATAATCGTGGAAGGTAGCAATGGCAAGAAGGATCCGAATGGATATGAGCATAGCCACTGGAGAAAAGGTTTCGTCATAGTCCAAACCAGGTCTTTGACGAAAACCTTTTGCAACAAGTCTAGCCTTATAAGTCTCGACATGTCCATCTACACCATTCTTCCTTTTGAAGATCCATTTGCAGCCTACGGGTTTTACCCCTTTTGGAGCAATGTCCAAAGTCCATACTTTGTTGGTGTACGTGGACTCCATCTCGGTCCGCATTGCATCCAGCCATTTTACCGAGTCAGTGCTCTGAATGGCCTGCTGGAAGCTAGTCGGCTCATCATTATCAATGATGCAATCCTCTCTATCCCCGTCTATGAGAAAACCGTAGTATCTCTCAGGCGGATGAGACTGCCTACTCCTCCTGCGGAGTGGCGCAGGAATGTCCTTTTCTTTCGAACCTTCTGGTTCTACTAAGCTTTCAGTAATAACTCGTGGTTCTGGAATTTCTTCCAGTTCTATTACGCTCCCACTTATCTGATTTTCTAAAAATTCGGTTTCCAAGAAGCAGGCATGACGAGAAACAAATACCTCTTGTTCCTCTGCGTAATAGAAGAAATATACCTTGGAGTTCTTTGGATATCCCACAAACTTACACTGTAATGAGCATGCCTCGAGTTTGTCCGCATGCTGCTTTTTGACAAAAGATGGACATCCCCATGTCTTAATTTGTTTAAGATGGGGTTTCTTCCCACTCCACATCTGATATGGTGTGGTAGGCACTGACTTAGTTGGAACGCGGTTCAAAAGATATGCAGCTGATTCTAGTGCATATCCCCAGAAAGATCGTGGTAACTCAGCGTTACTCATCATGGAACGTACCATATCCAATAGGGTTCGGTTCCGTCTCTCCGATACACCATTGTGTTGTGGTGTGTATGGAGGAGTAAGTTGAGAGAGAATTCCATTCTCTTTTAGGTAATCCAGGAACTTGGCACTCAAGTATTCACCACCTCGATCTGATCTCAGTGTCTTGATACTTTTGCCTATTTGTTTTTCTACTTCATTCTTATATTCCTGGAATTTTTCAAAGGCTTCAGATTTATGCTTCATTAAGAAGACATGTCCATACCTTAAAAAATCATCCGTAAAAGTAATGAAGTAAGAATAACCACTTCGTGCATGTGTAGACATTGGAACACATACATCGCTGTGTACGAGTCCCAAGAGCTCGCTCGCTCTTACTCCGTGTCCGGTGAATGGAGTCTTTGTCATCTTTCTTTTGAGACAAGATTGACAAGTTGCGTATGATTGATATTCGAACGGATCCAAATATCCTTCTTTATGCAACTTAGTTAACCTTGTCTCATTGATGTGACCCAGTCTACATGCCATAAGAAAGCATGATTTATTTCTGGAGACTTTCTTTTGTGTGTATTCTGGATATTGAAAATCTGCGGTTGGTTTAATACGTATATACCGTTGTTTAATATACCCGACCCAATCAAAACTTGATTAAGGTGAATGTTTACAACATTTCTTACAAATGCAAAATCATAACCTTCTTTAGACATTAAAGTTACAGATATGATATTACAAGTCGAACTGGGTATAAAATAACAGTCGCGTAAAACCAAAACATGTCCATCTGTCAATCCCAAGTGATAGTCCCCCACGGACTCAGCATCCATGCCAGCTCCGTTTGCAACTTTGAGGGTCATATCACCTGCCTTCAAAACTCTACTCCTTCTCAGTTCCTGCAAAGAATTACAGATATGAGATCCTGATCCGGTATCCAATACCCAGGAAGTAGAGTTGATTGATAGACAGTTTTCAATAACATACACACCTGAAGCCAAAGCCACAACTTGCTTCGGGTCCTGGTTCTTGGCTTTCCAAGCCCTGCAATCTTTCTTCCAGCTTCCTTTCTTGTGACAATAAAAGCACTCTTCCTTCCCCACAAGCTGTCCCGCTACCTTTGCTACCTTTGCCTTTCCCTTGGCTTCCACCTTACTAACACTGCCCCTTGGTTTGGTGGGGGCCTTCTTCTTCTTTCCTTTGACTTTCGCCTTGGACCTAGAAGAGGAAGCTCCTCCAACAAACAAAGCGGGTGTTTCCCCGACTTTCTGCACGGTGCCCTCTGCACTTCTCAACATGTTGAGGAGTTCCGGAAGTTCAACTTCCTTTCCTTGCATGTTGAAGTTCAGGATAAACTGAGTGTAGGTGGAAGGAAGGGACTGGAGAATCAAGTCAGTGTAGAGCTCGTTCTCTAACGTGGTCCCGAGGTCCGCGAGCTCTTCAATGTAGCCAATCATCTTAAGCACGTGTTCCGCTACAGATGATCCGACGACCAACCTCGCTGAAAACAACTTTTTCGAGGTTTCGTATCTGGCGATACGGGATTGCTCTCCATATAGTTCCTTAGTATGGAGAAATATGGATTCAAGGTCCATATTCTCATGCCTCCTCTGATGTTCATTGTCCATAGAGGCAAGCATGAGGAACTTGGCCTTCGCGCAGTCAATCTCCCAGGTCTTACGGATTTCCTTATTCGCGACAATGGATTCTGGACCTGGGGCGGCGGGGGCTTTTGTGGTAAGGAGATACCCTATCTTGTCATAAGTGATTGCCATTTTGACATTCCTGAGCCAATCTTTGTAGTTTGGCCCTGTCAGTATATTCTTATCTAGTAGTAACTTAAGGCCGGTCATGATGTTTGGTCGCTGCAATTAGGAGAGAGAGAAGAAACACCTTAGCATGATGCTCTTGCAACTTTAGAGTTGTTTTTAGTTTGTCTAAACAGGATGGCTCCCACTGTTTCTCGAATCCTTCCTCAAAGCATAAAAGAAGAATTAGTCAGGATCAATCTCACCGTACAATACTTGCTTAACCGTTCAGCCAGGCCAGTGTCCGTACTTCGAGGGAGGTTTTACGACGCTTTCGTGAAGTTCCTTAATTAAATAACCTCTTTTCCTTGTGGGCGTAGCCCCGCTAACACCTTTCTAGGCACCTACTTGGTTTATAGCATTGATCGTTAAGTGAGAAGGTTTCCTGAGGAGTAGCATATACTCACAGTAGAATCGAGATCTGATTGTTAGAGTTTCTGTGTGTTCAAGTTTAGTTAATTACCGCAATCAAAACGGTTTCGCTTGTAGCTAGCCAGTTGAGTACGGGTCGTCCGCAGGGAGATGGGAATCTTTTTCTATGTGCTTTAACGAGTTCAGTCCAATTTTCCAGATTTGTTTGTGATTAACTAAGTGTTAAAATGATATGTAAAGAGAGCTTGTTAGGGTTAGGATTAGGTTAGTTTGAGTTAGGAGTCGCTCACTTCTTTCGTTGCCACTCTTAATATCGGTGTTACGGTAATCGGCAACAACGGGGATTAGCACGACTAGGAAGGAACTTGCGAGTATAAGCTAGGCTTTCCAACGCTTAAGTTCTTCCTTTTGGTGCTTGTCCGTCCGTTCTTGGCTCTTAGCCATAACCTCCGGTTAATTCAACCACAACCGGTCTCACTACGGAATCACCGCTATCATGTAGGATAGGGTGCCGTAAGGAGCGGATTATGGTTTAATTAACGGGAGTCGATTTAAGATGTTGGGCAAGGAAAGAGTGAGAGAGATTTCCTTCTCTCAAACTTCCCTTATCCTACCCTAACAAGTATGAAACTACTCACCCATTATACGGAAAAGAAAATAACACAAAAGAGGAAGATAGAAAGAAGGAGATTAGAAGATAACAACTAGCTATTTGCGACCTCACCTCGGCAAGGATCAAGCGTAAGCATCATGGTTGTTTAAGGGTAAAGGAAAAGAGAAAAGAAAGAAACAACAAGAAATAACAACAACTAAGTTAACAAATGAAAATTACAAGCAATAATAAGATAACAAGACAAGTAAAATAACAAAAGGAACTTCTTTATTCATCATTCTTCACTCACAAAAGCTCACTACAAGTTTTTCAATGGAGAAGAGATAAGAAGAGGAAGAAGAACAAGTATTCTAAAACCTAGAAAAAATACAAGATTAAGCACCCTTGTCTTCACAAGGTTCTGGGCTATTTATAGGCAGGGAAAAGGAAATCCAGGGCAAAATTCTGACCCTTCATGAAAAGACCCATATGCCCCTGCAATTTGACCAACTGCGGCGCCAGTACGGCCGCGGAACCACGGCCTATACCCCCTATTGGCCGCGGTTCCGCGGCCGTATAGTTGAATTAGGGCATGGCATTTTTGGTGCTTCCCTGGTTTGCTGTGTCCTTTATTCTGGCATATGATTTTTCTCAGATTTGCTTCACGATTTTTCCAGAATTTCTGTTGAGCACTAGATGATTTGATGTGGAACTTTTAGTCATGATTTCCTCGAGCTCCGCATAGATTTCTTGGATCTTGTGTTGCCATTGAGCCTTGTGCATGAAAACGACATTGATTTGCCATTTTGTCTCTTAAACTGGTGTGTGGCAACAGACGGATAAAGAGCGGAGACCCGTGTTTTATCTGTGGTTGGCAGGAACCCGGATTTTGTCGTGTTTTTTCCATGAAATTCACCGTTTAGAGCCGGGAACCTGTATCCTGTAATTGACTAGCAAACACGGCTCAAGAGTACCTACCGATAAGCAATGTGATAAAAATTGGGCGGTATAAAAATGCAAAATTCTGATATGAACAAATACCCCCAAACTTATCATTTGCTCATCCCGAGCAAAGCCAATTTATTCACAAAAAATTTCCTAACCTCACTTTCGCAGGGAACGCGATTGCACTGAGCATGTGCAACAAGCCGTTAAACCTCTAGGTGTCCCTAGTAGGAGGAGTGTTGTCTCCTGAGGGTTTTCAGCGGATACTACCCACAAAATCCGGTCAAGCTAGTTTTGTAGAATAACTATGATTCAAACCCCTAAAGTTTTGTTTCAGAAAATAACAATTCTATTATCCTAAGTCAAGACTATCAAACCCTTATTTTTCACATCTCGCTTCTTGTTTAACTACAGATTTCATATGTCTTTACGTGCAGTGCAAATAGTGTCGTTAAGTTTCCAGAAGGATCGATTAAAGTCATTATGTCACACAATAAAGCCCAGATAAATTTTTTAAAAGGATCACATAAGTTTTATAAAGAGTTAAGCATTTTTCAAGTCTCGTTTTCCAGTAAAGTTTCAACTTCAGAATTTCAATCTTCCCTAACAGGAAACTAGGTCTTATTTTTCACTCCACCTTTTTCTTGTTTTCATTTCATACACACCTCTGTGAACGTGCAATAGTCTTTATCATAGAATAAAACCTTCATATCTCCGCTAAATTTTTTTATAAAAGCCTGTCTTTTATCAAGATTATTCTCACACAAAGAACCGTTAGGAATTTTAACTCGGAGAGAACACTTGCTTGATTTTGTTTTAATCTGGACTTTCTAGGCTTCTTATAGAGCTTTGGGCCAATGCATCCAAACCAGTTGGCTTTAGGGTATTAGGTGTAGAAACACCCCAGCGGACTTAATTACTCAAGTTACCTAGGTCCAAAAACAAAACACAGTTTGGCGTGAAAATCATGATGATTTAATACGAACGGAGATATAGCCGGCAGTTCAATTATTTTTCTGGATAAAAGACGTGTTTAGTGGGTTTTGGTGTGTAATCATTCCAATCAAGTTCCAGATGGGTTATTTTTCAGACTTAGTTCCAATTAAGGCATCAATAACATACCTTCATATTCACTCACTTCATAAACTATTCTTGATATTACTTATTTCCGAACAAACCTATTTGATCCTCAGAAAATCATTTTATCCATTTAAAAGTTTTTCGACATAAAAGACTTGTCATCTAATTCCCAAAAACTCACGACACGTGTAGTGTGATGTAAAGACGTATATCAGCTATAGTTAACTTCAAAGGACAGTTATCTTTCAGGTTTTCAAAATCTAAAAATAAGATTTAGTTATTCTTATTGTCTCAAACAAAACCGTCGAAATGTTGAATCAGAGTCCTTCCACTAGCTAACTTGACAAAAAGTTTTTATGTTTTTACAAAATTTTCTGATTTTTATGGATTTTATGGATTTTAGTATGCAGATGAATGCGAAGGTAAGAAATGCGTACCGAGCGTACCCCCAAACTTAAACTGGACAGTGTCCTCACTGTCATCGCATGAAGAGATCATTTGAAGGGTCAAAATTGTTGGTTAGATAAACACAAAAAAAAATTTGTTTTTTTATTGTTTTTGTTTTTTTTTAAAGAAAAGAAAAAGAAAAGGAATGGAAAAGAATATCCACAAATATATACAAAATGGTATATACTTACCCCCAAACTTATTTGGAACAGTGTCCACTTGTTCTTGGCTGGATAACCGAAGTTTGGAGGTAGGCAGAGGAAGATTATGCAGGGTAAACCGGCTCCTGTAAGAACAGGAGCTCCTCTGTTGGTTCGGCGTTAAGGTACGGTTTAAGTCGGTGTCCATTTACTTTGAAAAATGAACCGTCCTTTGGATTCTCCAAATCCACAGCGCCCTGCGGATACACATTCCGCACAAAATACGGCCCTTTCCAGCGAGATCTGAGCTTTCCTGGATGGAAGTATAGCCGGGTGTCGTAAAGCAATACCTGTTGACCAGTTACGAAAGTTTTGCGCAAAAGGTGTTTATCGTGAAACACCTTCGTTCGGTTCTTAACGACAACCGCGTTATCGTAAGCCTCATCCCTAAGCTCGCTCAGTTCGTTCAACTGCAGCTTCCGATGGCTGCCCGCATCTTCGAGAGACAGATTCAGTTCTTTTATCGCCCAAAATGCGCGATGCTCTATTTCGACAGGTAGGTGGCAAGCCTTTCCGTACACAAGCCGATAGGGAGACATGCCAAGGTCGGTCTTATAAGCGGTTCGAAATGCCCAAAGGGCATCAGTGAGTTTCAGTGACCAATCCTTACGGTTCTTGGAAACCGTCTTCTCCAGTATCTGCTTGATTTGCCGATTTGAAACTTCGGCCTGCCTGCAGGTTTGGGGGTGGTAGGGCATAGAGAGCTTATGAATAATGGAGTATTTCCGCATCAAGGCCTCGAAAGTTTTGTTGCAGAAATGACTTCCATTGTCGCTAATGATCGCTCGGGGGTGCCCAAAACGGGAGAAAATGTTTTCTTTAAGAAACCTAACGACAACCTTGTTGTCGTTAGTCCGGCTGGGCACAGCCTCGACCCATTTAGAGACGTAATCAACAACGAGAAGAATGTACAAGTTCCCAAAAGTGCTGGGAAATGGCCCCATGAAATCTATCCCCCAAACATCGAAAATCTCCACAACCAAGATCGGTTGGAGCGGTATCTCGTTCCTCCGGGATATCCGGCCCATGTGTTGGCACCGGGAGCAAGTCTTGCAATAGTCATGAGCGTCTTTGAAGAGTTGTGGCCAGTAGAAACCACATTGCAAGATCTTCTCAGCTGTCTTTCTGGGGCCAAAATGCCCACTACATGCTTGATCGTGGCAAAATGACAGCACACTCTTGAATTCCTCGTCAGGGACACACCGACGAATAATCTGGTCGGGACAGTACTTGAACAGATAGGGTTCGTCCCAGTAAAAGTGTTTTACTTGGGATAAGAAGCGAAGTCTGTCCTGACTTGATCATTCAGTCGGTAGTAATCCTGTGGCCAAATAGTTCACAATATCTGCGAACCAGGGTTCGCAAGATACTGTCAAGAGCTGTTCATCCGGGAAAACGTCGTTGATCGGAATTGGAAGCGAAGGCGAAGAAGGAAGTCGTGAGAGATGGTCGGCAACTACGTTTTCACATCCTCGTTTGTCCTTAATGACAAGGTCAAACTCTTGAAGCAAGAGGATCCAACGTATTAACCGAGATTTTGCATCTTTCTTCGCAAAAAGATGGCGCAGAGCAGAATGGTCTGTGTAGACAATGACTGGAGAGCCGATGAGGTAGGGCCTGAACTTTTCTAAAGCAAATACAACAGCTAAGAATTCCTTCTCAGTTGTTGTATAATTGAGTTGGGCGTCGTTCAGGGTTCGGCTCGCATAATAGATTATGTGCGGCATCTTGTTGATGTGTTGTCTAAGGACAGCACCAATGGCAAAGTCGGATGCATCGCACATAATCTCAAATGGGTGCGTCCAGTCAGGCGAAGAAAGAACGGGAGCAGAAGTGAGTGAGCTTTTCAATGACTCGAATGCAGTCACACAGCTCGAGTTGAAGTCGAATGGCGTATCCTTGGCTAGAAAAAGAGTCAAGGGCCTAGCAATCTTGCTAAAGTCCTTGATGAACCGTCTATAGAAACCGGCATGGCCAAGGAAGGCTCGAATATCTCTGACGCATCGGGGAGGAGGGAGATTGGAAATGACCTCAATCTTCGCTTTGTCAACCTCTATGCCATTTTGCGAGATGATATGTCCTAAGACAATACCTTCGCGCACCATGAAGTGGCACTTCTCCCAATTCAAAGTGAGATTCTTGTCCTTACATCGGGTAAGGACAGCGTCAAGATGCAGCAAACACTCGTTGAAGGAATCGCCGAAGATGGAGAAATCATCCATGAAGATCTCCAGAAATTTTTCCACCATGTCTGAGAAGATTCCCATCATACACCGCTGGAAGGTAGCGGGTGCATTGCATAACCCAAAGGGCATGCGACGATATGCAAACGTGCCGAAAGGACAAGTGAATGTGGTCTTGTCCTGGTCTTTTTGGGCGATGGGAATTTGATTATAGCCGGAGTAGCCATCAAGAAAGCAGTAGTACTCGTGTCCGGCCAATCGTTCAAGCATTTGGTCAATGAAAGGTAGCGGAAAGTGGTCTTTCTGCGTTGCGGCGTTGAGTTTTCTGTAATCAATGCATACTCGCCACCCAGTTTGGATGCGAGTAGGGATTAACTCGTTCACCTCGTTAGTGATGACCGTTATACCTGATTTCTTGGGGACAACGTGAATGGGGCTAACCCACTGCCTATCAGAGATAGGGTAAATGATACCACTATCTAGAAATTTTACGATCTCCTTCTTCACAGCCTCTTTCATGACTGGATTGAGACGTCTTTGTGGATCCCGGGCTAGTTTGGCATCATCCATCAGATGAATGTAATGTTCAACGATCAGGGGACTAATCCCCTTGATGTCTGCCATGGACCAGCCAAAAGCTTGCCTCTTGCTGTGCAAGACCGCAAGAAGGGCTTTCTCTTGCTCTGGAGCTAGAGAAGCCGAAATGATGACAGGGAGGGTCTCGTTCTCACCTAAGTAAGCGTACTTAAGGTGAGACGGCAAAGGCTTGAGTTCGAGCGTTGGAGGTGAAACGATTGAAGGCAAGATTGGTGAAGCGGTCTCGAACTCAAAAGATTCCAGCAAAGGTTCAAAACGAGTGTAAGCGACCGAGTCGGATGGTTCAGGTAACTCATCCGGAAATTCGAAGGATTCAAACTCGGGTTGCGAGCGGCTAAGATCGTTCAAGAACGTGAAACACTCATAGTCGTTGTCGGGCGCAGAAACAGCAGCAGGTTCGAGGAGGAACGCACTAGTGGCGTTAAGGTTATCATGATCGAACAGAAACTCCTCGAATTCACACTCTTCTGGGGTGATCTCCTGGATTGAGCAAACGTCCAGTATATAAGCATTAGGTTCGGAGGGCTGATTCCCCAACCTAAAAATGTTAAGTTCAATTGTCATGTTTCCAAAAGAGAGGTTCATCGAACCATTGCGACAATTGATCACAGCATTTGAGGTTGCAAGGAATGGGCGACCGAGTATCACCGGAATTTGATTCCGGGGGTTAGCTACAGGCTGTGTGTCTAATACAATGAAGTCAACGGGGAATATGAAGTCCCCGACTTTGATTAACACACCCTTTAGCTCACCCCTAGGATGGGTGATCGATCGGTCGGCCATTTGGAGAGTGCAGTGCGTGGGTTTCAGCTCTCCTACGCCTAATTGCTCGTATACTGAGTACGGAAGCAGATTAACACTGGCACCAAGATCTAATAGTACGCGGTTGATGTTCTTATCCCCAATGGTAATAGAAATCGTAGGACAGCCAGGGTCCTTCCGTTTTTATGGTAAAAATTGGGTAAGAGCATCACTCACAGCACTAGCCAAGAAAACTTTCTTTGGTACCTGAGACTTCCTCTTTTTCGTGCACAAGTCCTTTAAGATTTTCGCGTAGGATGGGACTTGTTGGACGGCATCTAAAAGAGGAATGTTAATGTTAACCTGCTTAAATAACTCCAAAATCTTCTCCATTTGAGGATTTTGTTTATTAGACCTCAACCGGTTTGGAAATGGGACGTTTTTAAAATTGGTTGAGTCTAATGCTTGTGGAGGAGATTGTGGAGTTGGAACGGATCCCAGAACAGGTGTTTTCGTGGAGTGAGAAGCGGGTCCGTTCAGAGCAGAAGAAGAAGAAGAAGGAGAGCCTTTTGAAGAATGGAGAATAGGCTCAGAAGACGAAGAGGCAGGAGAAGAAGAAGAAGAAGAAGCAGCGGCCGGGGTGTCATCGTTGATCCGTTTTCCAATGTTTTTTTGCAGCATCCTTCCCGATCTCAATGTGGTCACGGCACTCACATTATGATTCTGTTGTTCAAGAGCAACATGTACATTATGTGGGTGGCCGAGATTTGGGAGTGGCTGGGACGGGAGCTTCCCCTTCTCTCGAAAGCTTAAGGCCGCATTTGTTGGATATATATGCCCTAGAGGCCTACATTGTATAGGATGCTTGGGATATGTATGTACATGACAGTCTTGCTTGATATGATAGTACGCTATTTGGTTTGACTTTGTCTTAACATATGATATATTTTACTTGGTATTTATATATATATGTTGATAAAGCCCATAGGGTGTTTGTCTGACTACCGGCGTTGTGATGGCAGTCATACTAGTGGGAGCTGGATAGTCAATAGGCACACCCTTAGATGTCTCTGGTCTCAGGAGTATCGAGATTGGGCATCGATACTCCGGAGTAGACTAGTGTATACATATCTAGACCCTGACGAGGGGCGATGGATTGGTCCCGCAACCATTGGTGGTGTTCACCTAAGATTGTATACAGATGCTCACTGGGTGTGAGTACACCGGACAGGACTCGACGAGAACTGACTGGATGGTATTATACCTAACGTCAGATAGCAATTCTCAGGTGACATGTGTGCAGATAGTCCGTTGACTTCAGGTCATCATTTGTCTCGTGTGAGTTCCCACTGTGCTTTGATTATTACCCTACCACGGCTCAAAGGAGTTGTGCAAACAGGTTTTTGTTGGGCGCAGTCCCGAGCCACGTGGAGGCAGTGAGAGTCTGTTAGGGATTCGTCTCTCCCGGTATAGGGAGTTGATATCGTACTGTGGTCGGTTGGTCATTACCATAAGTCCCTGGCCAGGGCTGATTGAGAATTACTGATGGACTGATCAGTAGATTCTCGGGTGGTCTTGAGCCATACCGACACGACTTGTACGGTTATTAGGGTTCTGACGTCCACCACTTCCCTAGACCATACATGCAATACTCTTAGGCGAATAGACCGGACTGCGCGGATATTGTCATGGACAGGCTCAGTAGGATTTCAGATGGGTTACCTCATCGGCTTTCTTATCGACAACTACCTGGGGACCGTTACGTACAGCTAGTGCCGCTTGCTGTCTATGGTTAAACCCACTGCCAGCGTAGTAGTTGAGTCTTTAGAGTCGCACACATAGATTTCCCAAACCCAGGCGAAAAGATATAGAGGTCGTATGGTTTTACGACAAAGGTTCGAACACGTACGTGTTTAAACGCACGTACGACATTCGGACAGTTTTTACTAGCTGGCTTTGGTCTAAGCCAGATTCTAGTATCAGGTTATTGGATTTATACAGTCTAAATTTTTTCCGTGTTTTCACGGATGAGAGGGGCGTTCTCGTAATTTTCCGAGAAGCTTCTAGAAGGATGTGACATGGAGGGAGAGGTGGCATTTTCATTTAATGATTTAGTGACTCATTGTGAGTGATTCATCATATCATTAATGCATTATTAAATACTTAATGACTCACATAATGAATCACCCACTTGCATTTATGAAACATGATGAATAATCTCATATTATTCATTTCTTTTTATTCATTATGTTTCATATATCAAGTGAGAAGCTATTTCATTATTATTATTATGATCATTATCATCTTCTCACTCTCTCTCTTCAAGCTCTCTCTCCTTCACCAAAGCCTAATCCTACCCCTCATGAGTTGAGAACAAGGATTAGGAAAGACTAATTACTCCATAACCCATCTCTACATCACCTTAGCTACTCTATTTAGCAACTAGAGAAACTAAGTAACCTCAAGTTTAGAGGTTATAGCTTGGATTAGGGTTCTCGGGTAGATCGTCTATCACGGAAGGAAGCCGAGGAGGACGTGGAGATCCAAAGAGGCCATAGATAACATAAAGACGAAGGACTAGAAACGTTTGGTATAATCTCTTAACATAGTAGTTTAGAACTCTATAGCTTTTGTTAAAACTTGTTTAGCAAACGATTCATACGGTTATTCGATGTTTAACCATAGAACAAGATTGTTATTCATATTTCCGCCTCCCCATAAGTATTGGGGTGTTGAACATCGACTTACAGCATTCAGCTGTGCAATCTGGGCCTCGATGGTTTTGATGCTTTGCCCGTGTGCGGCAGTGTGTTGCACTAAGGACTGAATGGAAGACTGGATGTTGGCAGTGGATTGTGTCGATTGTTTGACGAACGCCTCCAGACTTCGTTCGAGCGAGGAAACCTTATCGTTATTTGACGGAACAAAGTTGTTTTGGGGAAAAGAATTGTTGGGTGCAAAGTTGTTCGTCTGATTTTGAAGAGGTTGGGGTTAGAAGGGCTGCTGAAACTGATGTTGAGTTTGTTGTTGCGCTTGTTGTTGCGGCGGAGGGGGCCTTTGGAAATTGTTTCCTTGGAATTGATTATGATTCTGATTCCAGGCGAAATTGGGGTAGTTCCTCCAACCGGGATTGTACGTGGAAGAGTATGGATCATTCCTCGGTCTTTGCTGAAATACAGCATTAACCTGATCCTGTCCTTGCGATGGGGAATTGTAAGGACACTCTTCGGTTAAATGAGAAGGATCGGAACAACAAGCGCAAATGGTACGAAGGGGGAGAATAGGGGTAGGAGCAGGAGAAGAAAATTTGCTCTCTATCGCTTCAAGCTTTCTCGTTATTGCAGCCATTTCAGCTTTCATTGCAATAGAGACATCAAGTTGGTGAATTCCTACCCTAGACTGACCGGTAGAAGTAGAGGTAGAAGAAGAAGAAGTCGGTCTGGTGCTCTCCCATTGTAGCGTCTGCTCCGCAAGGTCGTCAAAGAATTGCCACGCTTCCTCGTCAGATTTCGATAGGAAGTGGCCCTGACAGATGGTTTCCAACAACTGCTTCGTTGCTGGGTTCAGGCACTCGTATAAGGTTTGGCAAAGTTGCCATCTCTCGATACCATGGTGAGGACACTGAACAAGAAAGTCTTTGTACCGGTCAAAGCACTTCCAGAAGGGTTCAGAAGGAAGCTGAGAGAATTGGTTGATTTCATTGCGAATCCTTGCGGTTTTATGATTCAGATAGAACTTTTTGAGAAACTCTTTAACAAACTCATCCCAACTGGTTATGGAGTGGGAAGCGGTGCTATACAGCCATTTTTCAGCAAGATCGCATAAAGTGAACGGAATGACCCGTAGACGTATAGCATCATCCGACAGTTGGGTAGTTTTCATCATGGCACAAACGTTTTGAAATTTATTGATGAAGATATAGGCATCTTCAGATTCAAGCCCATGAAATCGTGAAAGCATGTTGATGAAGTGGGGCTTAATTTCAAAATTATCCCCATTGGCCGGTGGAAGAGAAAGGCAAGTGGGAAGTGCAGAACGGGTGGGATAGAAACAATCCTGGAGCGCGATTCTCTGCGGCGCTACAACAGGTGGTGGTGGTGGGTTATTGGTCTCCGTAGGAGGTGGAGCCAATCCAGGGGTAGTCAAAGAGATGTTCGGATTAAATCCTGACATCGCGGAAGAAGAGGTTGGTGATGGTGAAGGTGAAGATGTATGAACAGAATTACGGTCAACGTCGGAGTTGGCCGGCAGAGGTAAAGGTGAAAGAGGCGTGGACGGAGTTTCG
The DNA here is from genome assembly GCA_030015575.1 of Agapanthus africanus. Lineage (NCBI taxonomy): Eukaryota > Viridiplantae > Streptophyta > Magnoliopsida > Asparagales > Amaryllidaceae > Agapanthus > Agapanthus africanus. The sequence continues at coordinate 410,565,331 of CM057348.1, read as the reverse complement.
ACGTCTGAGTCGATCGCGTAGTCTGTAGCGACTAACGTAACACGGACTAGGCGGGCGCTAGTGTCCCGAGTCCAAGCGGACATACACTAAACGAGTTTAGTATAGTCGAAGCGGAGAAGGTGAGGGTAAGAAAACGTCAATGGAGAAATGCGATGTGTGGTGGGTGAAAAATGGATTTTGGCGACAAAGGGCAAGTTTTTATAAAAGGTTTTGATTTTTTTCTTTCATTTTTTTTTTAGGAAAGAGCTTTACAGAAATATGTACGGACTTACGGCTTTAAGCAATCACAAACAAGATATGCACAATCACACCTAGATCTAGGGTCACCTAGGTCTGCTAGACAGCTCCTAACTGTTCCAGAGGGCTAGAAATAGGACCTCAAACCGCCTCTTCTCCGTCAATTGCGACCAGGTAAGTGCCAGGTAAGTGGGAGGTTGTCCAACGCTTTCGCGAAGTTCCTTAATTAAATAACCACTTGCCTTCGACACACTTGCCTAGACACCGCAAAAGTCAGATAGGATAAACGGCCGATGCCTGTAACTAGTCCTCTGTCCTATTGAGCGCGAAGTCCTTAGGGCTGAGTCTAGTATTTTTTTAATTAACAATGGTCAATGCATATGCTTTTTGTGATTTCTGGGGTCCTGGGAAGGGTGATGAAATCCCCACCCAATCTGAATTGGTTTCAAGCCCTTAAGTCCGTATTAATGAATGCAAAGCAGTAACAAATCAACTGCAAACAATTTTTATTTTTAGCGCGGCGCAAAGAATCCTGCACAAGAACAATTTATTGGAAGGGGGAAGAGAATTTGCGCAAAGAATGCTGCAGAAAACACAGTTTACTGGAGTCCAGAGGAGTGGGAGAGAGGAGATAAACACTTACAGGGATTTTGGCACCCTGAGGCCACCAAACGGCCGTGGATCCGCGGCCTAAGCCAGCTTATGCCGCGGTTCCGCGGCAGTAGGGTGGAGTTGGGCTTCTGAAATTTTTGGGCGTGCACTGTTGGGTGTCCTCTGCTTGTCTGGATGTGCTGAATTTTGACTTGCTTACTGTATCTGCTCCAGATTTTTACAGTAGACCGTTTGCTTCGTTTTGATCCGTCGCGGTGTAGCCGCGAAATGTGGGTCTATCTTCCCACGTCTTTGGCACTGAACTCGAACTCCATATTATCCTGCACACTTGCACAAAAACTAATCAAAAATAACAAGATGATTTTTCTTTACAAAGTATTTTTTTTTGTTTTGTTTTTCGGTTATATTTATATTCACAAGTTAACCCGAAATTACACAAAGAAATAAACTACCGTCTCCCCGGCAACGGCGCCATTTGATTGTTAGGGATTCTGCGTGTTCAAGTTTAGTTAATTACGGCAATCAAAACGGTTTCGCTTGTAGCTAGCCGGTTGAGTAGGGGTCGTCCGCAGGGAGATGGGAATCTTTTTCTATGTGCTTTAACGAGTTAAGTCCAATTTTCCAGATTTGTTTGTGATTAAGTAAGTGTTAAAATGATATGTAAAGAGAGCTTGTTAGGGTTAGGATTAGGTTAGTTTGAGTTAGGAGTCGCTCACTTCTTTCGTTGCCACTCTTAATATCGGTGTTACGGTAATCGGCAACAACGGGGATTAGCACGACTAGGAAGGAACTTGCGAGTATAAGCTAGGCTTTCCAACGCTTAAGTTCTTCCTTTTGGTGCTTGTCCGTCCGTTCTTGGCTCTTAGCCATAACCTCCGGTTAATTCAACCACAACCGGTCTCACTACGGAAACACCGCTATCATGTAGGATAGGGTGCCGTAAGGAGCGGATTGTGGTTTAATTAACGGGAGTCTATTTAAGATGTTGGGCAAGGAAAGAGTGAGAGAGATTTCCTTCTCTCGAACTTCCCTTATCCTACCCTAACAAGTATGAAACTACTCACCCATTATACGGAAAAGAAAATAACACAGAAGAGGAAGATAGAAAGAAGGAGATTAGAAGATAACAACTAGCTATTTGCGACCTCACCTCGGCAAGGATCAAGCGTAATCATCATGGTTGTTTAAGGGTAAAGGAAAAGAGAAAAGAAAGAAACAACAAGAAATAACAACAACTAAGTTAACAAATGAAAATTACAAGCAATAATAAGAGAACAAGACAAGTAAAATAACAAAAGGAACTTCTTTATTCATCATTCTTCACTCACAAAAGCTCACTACAAGTTTTTCAATGGAGAAGAGATGAGAAGAGGAAGAAGAACAAGTATTCTAAAACCTAGAAAGAATACAAGATTAAGCACCCTTGGCTTCACAAGGTTCTGGGCTATTTATAGGCAGGGAAAAGGAAATCTAGGGCAAAATTCTGACCCTTCATGAAAAGACCCATATGCCCCTGCAATTTGACCAACTGCGGCGCCAGTACGGCCGTGGAACCGCGGCCTATACCCCCTATTGGCCGCGGTTCCGCGGCCGTATAGTTGAATTAGGGCATGGCATTTTTGGTGCTTCCCTGGTTTGCTGTGTCCTTTATTCTGGCATATGATTTTTCTCAGATTTGCTTCACGATTTTTCCAGAATTTCTGTTGAGCACTAGATGATTTGATGTGGATCTTTTAGTCATGATTTCCTCGAGCTCCGCGTAGATTTCTTGGATCTTGTGTTGCCATTGAGCCTTGTGCATGAAAACGACATTGATTTGCCATTTTGTCTCTTAAACTGGTGTGTGGCAACAGACGGATAAAGAGCGGAGACCCGTGTTTTATCTGTGGTTGGCAGGAACCCGGATTTTGTCGTGTTTTTTCCATGAATTTCACTGTTTAGAGCCGAGAACATGTATCCTGCAATTGACTAGCAAACACGGCTCAAGAGTACCTACCGATAAGCAATGTGATAAAAGTTGGGCGGTATAAAAATGCAAAAATCTGATATGAACAAGATCCAAATATCATCGTGTGATAAAGCTGAAGGAATCCTACCAAAATCATCACACTCCAAATGGTATGCAACACTAGCAAGTTTCAGTTTCTTTAGAAACTCCCGATGTGGATTTTTGCCCCATGCTCTTATGACCTTGACTTTGGCCAACAAATCATAAGTCACATGTCAAGTTCTACCCGTCATTTTCCAGGTTAATTTGAACCCACCGGTACCTACCCTTGAGTTTGGCCAACAAGGCAGTACGACTGTCCCAAACAAACGCATCTATCTATGCTACATATGAATATCCAATAGCTACCAAGCTCTATACCTTTACTTTGGCCAACAAACATAACTTGAATACTATTGACTATCCATATGAAACGACGGATGGCTACGAATGGTTTTGGCGAAACCGTGAACGTAGTGAACTTGATATAATCGAAGGAACCTGATAGCTTCTAAAAGGAGTGGTTTAAGCTCCGCGTTTTTAAAAGTTTTCTGTTTTGGAAAAAACCCAGTGGTTTTGAAATTGTTCCAACGATTTAACTTTGGTTTATTTTCTTTGCATTAATATAATGTGTCCCATCAATTAATCATACCATTGCAGAAAACAACGAAAATATGATGTACGCTTATGCCATCCGCATTCGCCACGGGGCCCCGTCATCACCCGTTAGGTTACTTAACTAACGACAGAGCGGGGGCTGGACTAGCGCGGATGCAAAACATAAGCAACGTCTACTAGATATCATATATAGATATATACATTCGTCAGACGCGATGATAGCCATTCCAAATCACAGACGAACACATTGGATATGCAAGGAATCCGCGTTTCGTTCGAGCTTGCAACGAAAGACGGATTACACGGTCGCGATGAATAGCCAAACCCCACCATAGACCCCTACGAGTGTGGCAAACTACCCTCCAAGTACCCAAAGTGAAGCAACCTCCCTCAACAACGTGAGTAGGCCACTCGGCACTTCAAAGTACCCGGTAGTTTGTGCACCCCTCCTTGGGTCTATCCTAGGAGCAAAAAATAGTAAAAGAAATAATATACAATGGCGGCTGCAACCTCAACCCGGATGTGCGGCCATAAAAATAATATTACATCAATTTACAATTTACATCAAAAGAATGATAAGTAAACACTCATCTCACATCCCTGGCTATTCATCAACGACAATCCAACAAGTTCATATACACAATCCAACACCACAGATCACAGTTATGTACAACCCCTAATAATCGACGTATAGCGATTAGTCGACATTCAGTACATATATCACATCACAGATATAATCAATTAGCTAAAATTTATAGAACTTCGATCAATATTCCAATTTGAAACTACCCCAAATAAAACACTGTTCTCTGAACAATCTGGGCAGAAACAAAGCATCTGAAAAATCACAAAACATCAAGCTGGACACAATGCAGGAAAAACAAGTTGACTCCGAGTCGACTCGGCCGCGGATCCGCGGCGAAACGCTTGGTTTCGCCGCGCTTCCGCGGCTGTCTGACCGAGTCATGAGCTCATTTTTCTTGTGTGTTCCTAAAAAACCCCGCACGTATTTTTCAGGTCCCTGGAAATATTTTTAGACCTGTTTTTAAAATCGGCAGAAAACACTAAATTTTGATGTATTTTGCGATTTTTCTCGGGATCGAAGTTCTAAACACTTTTCTAATTGTTAGTTGTTGTTTAGCTATGCTCTCATACCACTGTAAGTCTATGTAACCCACCCCGGTACTTACGGGGAGGCGGAAAGAGTAAAAAGAGGAATTTTATCACAAGGAAACATAGACTAACCATGAAGGATCTTTGATAAACAAAAACAAACAAACTAACTACAAGTTCTAGCTACTAGGTTAGATGGTTATACCTAATTCTTGAACTCCTTCTCTTCTTGTTGTGGTCCTCCTTGTTTCTAGCTCCTTGGTGTGGTGTAGACGGCTCTTCCTCTTCGTATTCTCTTTGCCGAAGAAGGATCCACCCGAAGGCCTCTACCTTGAGCTCCAACCTCAACAAAGAAGTAACTAGAGTGCTTGGCTTGCTAGACTAAGAACACTAGAGTGAGTAGAGAGGTTTTTTGATGGTTTTATCTCACAAAGCTCATGTTTTTCAATACATGAAACAAGAGAGCTTTGAGAATGGAAGAGGAGAGAGCTTTGCAAGAGAGAGAAAGAGCATGAGAGAATGAGAATAATGTGAACCTTTCTCTCATATGAACCAAATGAATAATATTAATTTTAATTAGGATAAATTGTCATGGTTGATGTTGATTTCACCCTTATCATATCATAATTAATGCTAAGCATGCTCACAAAAATATCCAAGTCAACATGGGTCAACTTGGTCAAATGGTCAAACCTAATTAACCATGATACAATTATCACTAATTAAAACTCATTAATCAATTTCCTCAATCTCATTTTGGTTTTAATCAAGTCAATGGTCAAAACCTACTGAGGTTCCTCTGCCTCTGTCAACTGTGTATACACACCCGCATCCGTGTTCCGAGGAACATGAATACAATGAGACAAAACCAATCCCAAAACAAATACTAGGATCTGGCTTAAACCAAAGCCCGCTAGTAATAACTGCCCTGACACCCAACGCACAAATGCGCGTATGTGAACGAACCCCGTCGTAAAACCATACGACCTCTACTCTGTTTTGCCTAAAGGTGAACAACCCTCTGTGTGGGAATCTAAAGACTCGACACTACGCTGGCAGTGGGTTTAACCACAGGCCGCAAGTGGTACTAGCTGTACGTAACGGTCCCCAGGTAGATGTCGATAAGAAGACCGATGAGGAGAACCCATCCGAACTCCTATTGAGCCTGAATATGACAATCTCCGTACAATCCGGTCTGTTCGTATGAGAGTATCACATGTCGGGCCTAGGGGGCGGCAAACGTCAATCCCCTAATAGCGGTACAAGTCGTGTCGGAGTGCAACCCAGAACACCCTGAGAAACCACTGGTAATGCTACCAGTATATCTCGCTTGTCCTGGCCAGGGACTTTGTGTAATGGCTCTCCTAGACATAGCGCGATATCAACTCCCAATACCGGGAGAGACGAATCCTGTATAACCATCACTGCCTCCAAGTGCTTCGGGACTGCACCCAACTACTACCTGTTTGCACGACTCATTTGAGCCGTGGTAGGGTAGTAATCTAAGAACAGTGGGAACACACTCGAGGCGAAGTGACAGTGTCAAGTCAACGGACTAAGCTGTACTCATGTCACCTGGGAACTGATAACTGACGATAGGTATAATACCAACCAACAGTTCCCAGCGAGTCCTGTCCAGTGTACTCGTAACCTAACGAGCACCTGTATACTATCTCCAGTACGACGTACTGATGGCTGTGAGACAGACCATCTCCCCTCCTGGGATGAGAAGCGTATACACTAGTCTACTCTGGAGTATCGATGCCCTGTCTTGATAATCCTACGACCAGGGACCTGTATAAAGATGTGCTTATGGACTACCCAACCTCCACAAGTGTGACTGCCATCACAACGCTGGTAGTCAAGCAAAAGATCCTAAGGGCTCTATCAATATGTTTTAGCAATATGTCAAAAGAAACACATATACATATTAAGATAGATACAAACCAAGTAGCATACTATCATATTGAGCAAGAATGTCAATCCGTGTATATATCCCAAGCTTCCAAAATGTAATATACAAACTAGTACTATACAATAATGTCCTCTAGGGCATATCACACTAACAAAGTGTTGATTTAATATTGACCTTTATCTCATTTATATAAACCTTTTCTTTATGATGTATGCATGGATGTATATGTACATATTGATCTGCATGCACACATACTTACATACATTTGTATCATGGTTTTTGATACATAGAAGATGGAAATGCAAGACTCACATGGTGTATAAATATCTTCATATTTATTTGATTTTGAGAAAAAGGAAAATGATTTAAATCAAGGTTGACAATTCAAAGCTTTACCCTTAGTTACAACCATGGTTTCATTTCACATGTTCCTTAACTCAAACAAAAAATATATATATATTTATTAACCCTAGTTTGGCATGGGACATATATCTTGGATATTATTCATTTTCTATTTTCATTATCATTATCTTTTTATCTCTCATGAGCTCAAGGTTGCCATCTTCTTCTTCCTCCTCTCTGATGCTCTCTTGATTATTCTAGTGAGTGTGTGAGCTAAAAAGAAAGGGTTTTTGAGTGAGAAAACAAACCACATAATCATTCTATACTATTTTAGCCTATTAGTTTAGAGTGTTAGCTTCACTTCCTCATTATAAAACCCTAGAATGCATTAGGGGTTATTATGCTTTAATGTGGGGTTTTTAGTAAAAAGTTTACCAAATCGGTTTACAAATATTTTATTAGATTTAATGAACATTTTACTGGAATTTAATTTGGACTACACACACATGTGCATGTAAATTAGGGCTAAGTTTAGGGTTAAGCCATGTTTAGGTAGCCATGGTGAACTAAACCATTTAATTAGGTTAATATGATGTTAATTAAGTGTATTACTTTTTTTTAAATATAATTAGTAGTGTTTTGGGGGTTGAGTTGGGAATGAGAGAGAGGGAATGATGGCAAGAGGCGTGCTTGGTAATCATGATGAAAGAGAGAGGGAAGGGGTTGACTCTCATCTCTCTTTTCTTTTTTCAAACCAATTATTTTCCCACACTCATTCTCACATCTCTCTCCCTCTCATTTTCCTACACACAGCAGCAGCAACAGCAGTAGCAGCAAGCAGCAGCAGCAGCAAGCAGCAGCAGCAGCAGCAAGCAGCAGCAGCAGAGCACACACCCCACCCCTGTCACGACTCGAAATATTAGCTCGTGACCAGCACTTAAATCACGCAATGTCTAAAGGCGTAACCTAATTCAAGTAAGCTGAAACCCAGAAATCTAAACCTTTTTAAGAAAATAAAGGAGGTAAAATTTTTAAATAAAGTTATAATGAAATCAAGTTTTCTTAATGCATAGAAAAGGAACATGAAAATGCAAATGAAATTTACTAGTATGAAAACATTTGTCGTCTTTTTGAAAATTTGGGCAGCACCTCCTTTGTATTTTTTTGATCGAAAACCAAAAATACATAATAATAATAAAGGCATCCCCAAGCGGGAGCTAGCTCTTCGCCAAACGGTGGATCACAACCACGCAAGACAATAAAAACCACAAGTAGCGGAAACCCCTTGCTCTAAGTCTCGCAACCGCAATCCCACTAAGTCTCATTACTTATACAATTTACTAATTTTGATTGATGGAGTTGACTAGATACAATATGAAATATAAATACAAGAGTGGGTACGATACAAATGTCACACCTACCAATACAAAACACCCAAATGAAGCTATGTGCCAGCAATGCCGCTACTGATCCATGCGGTCAACCAGCAAGAACTGTGTCACAACGGGGGTGAGTTGCCAATTCGTGAGTAGAAAAACATCTACAAGTAGAAATTGAATAAACAACGACTCTTTGGTCAACTGTATCATAAAGGTAATACTATGATATCGAAGGTGACTGGGTTTGTATATGTGCCAACAAGGTTGTCAATGCCTATAAGCATATAGATAACATCCAACAGTAAAATCAATGCATGTATGCATGTGGATCTCGTCCTCCAATATAATTAATGTATGTATGCATGTGGATCTCGTCCACGTGTCAACCACTGACACAACAAAATCATGCATGTAAAAATCATAAAAGCATATGCATGAAAATATGAGGATATAAATCAACATGTGTCCCTCGCGACACCTCAAAATCATGGAACCTGAGTGTCCAGTATCGATACTCGAAACATCATGAAACCCGTATCCAGCATCGACACGCAAATCCTCATATCTCTCAGGCTCCGTCATCCCGGATCGGTCCACGGGCTCCGTCAGTCCGGATCGGCCCATATCATCTCTCGATTCCGGTCGGTATCCTCCGGATATTCACCGAGCACAAATACAATCACCGGTAGGTAGTAGTCCCTCTGACAGGCTCACCGTATATATACACAGCATCCCTTTCTTGCCCTGGGGTACCATACCGGGTCCACCATGTACCCGCAATCGGCCTCATCCGCCTCCTCGAATCGGGTTTCACATGTCGCTCTCAGAACCGAGAAAACACTGTTGGAGATAGTGCCCTCAAAGTCAATTATTGGATCGCAGGTATGCGATTGCAATGATTGAGGCATGACCTATACCGATATGATAGTCTTGCTCGAGATGATAGTATGCTATCTGGTTTGTCTTTATCATCGTTTACATGCTTTAGTTCGCTGTTGCATATTGATAGAGCCCATAGGATTCTTGCTTGACTACCAGCAGTATGATGGCGATCATATACGTGGGAGCTGGGGTCTGTAAGCACATCCTTAAAGTGTCCCTAGTCATGGGAGTTTCGAGACAGGGCATCGATACTCCATAGTAGACTAGTGTATACAGTCGAGACACCGACGAGGGGCGGTGGCCGGTCTCACAAGCCACTGGTGTCAGTTGGATCACCTAAGATGTATACAGGTGCTCATTGGTTTATGAGTACACCGGACAGGACTCGCCGGGAACCTGCTAGTTGGTATTATACCTAGCGTCAGATAGCAGTTCCCTGGTGACATGTGTACAGGTTAGTTCATTGACCTGAGGTCGTTATTTGTCTCGTGTGAGTTCCTACTGTGCTTTGATTTCTACCCTACCACGGCTCAAAGGAGTCGTGCAAACAGGTCTTTTTTGGGTACAGTCCCGAGCCACATGGAGGCAAGTGAGCGGATCGGCAGGGGATTCGTCTCTCCCGGTATTGGGGGTGAGATCGCGCTGTGTCTAGGAGAGCCATTACACATAGCCCTCGGCCGAGGCAGGAGATTTACTGGTAAGTACTCCAGTAGTATCTCAGGGTGTTCTGGGCCACTCTCTGACACGACTTATACTGCTATTGGGGGTCTGACGTTACCAGCCCCTAGGCAGATATGCGATACTCATAGACGAGCGGACCGGACTGTATGTATATTGTCACTGTTAGGCTCAGTAGGGTTTATAGATGAGTTCGCTCGTCAGCTTCCCTTCCAATCAATACATAGGCAACCGTTACGTACAGCTTGTACGTTTGACGTGCTACAGGTTATACCCATTGCCAGTGTGTTGATGAGTCATTAGAGTCCCCCACAGACACTTTCCCAAGTTCGGGCGAAACGTTGTAGAGGCCGTATGGTTTTATGGCAGGGTTCGGAAAATGCACGTGCGTTTTCGCACGTGTCGTTTTTCGAGCGGATAATACTGGTTGGCTTTGGTTTAAGCCGGATCCGAATATCATGCTGTGTAGATATAATATCTTTGTCTCAGTTGCATTTGTATTCGGTAGTAATACAAATGCGGGTATGTTTATACTGATACGGGGTTGTCCTGAAATTCGTTTCAGGATCACTTTTGGAAGTTGCCAGTTTCCAGTTTTCTATCACCCGTATTTAACATTCGGTTAAATGCGGATTTATCTTTTCTTCCATGGGTGAGTTATAAGGGTGAGTCATGGGTGAGGAAGCTTCTTGGTTGATGACTTGGTTTGTGACTCACTTGATTACATTAAATGTGTTCATACTAGGTGTTGTATGACTCATGCTTTCATTAATGTTATGATAAGTATTGTGCTTGTTATTCTCACCATCCCTCCTCCTACACTAACCCCCCCTTTGCCTATATAGTGGCCGGCCCCCTATCTAGGGTGGTTGTGTGGTTCATTTTCGATAAAAAGAAGATGATAGTTTTGGTTCATAAAAGGATATAGCCTCATTTCTCATTCCACCCGATCCAAAAAGGCAACTTCATTAACCGTTCGTCCATGGCTTTAGACGTAACGAGACAAAGTGTTCTACTCATTCCCTACATCAATCTTGGTCATCTCTTTTAGCAAACTTCATGAACGAGTTGCCTCGGTTCAGAGGCGGGAGTTTGTTTAAAGATCCGTCGACGTGGTGTCACCTGGACGAGAAAATTGGAGATTCAGGAGATCGGAGCAGCCGCAACAAAGCGTGGGATGATGGTTGAAGACCGAAGGACTCGGATCGTTCGGTATAACTCTTCTGCCCACTTTGTAGTTTGTTAGTTTAGCTTTAATGGCAGATCCGGGTTATAGTACGCGATAGCGCCAGTTGTAAAAAGTTTTTGTTCCGCATTTGGCGTCTGTTAGACGTCCGGGGCGCTACCGTGGACTTACAGTGGTATCAGATCTTCACCATTAAGCTTTACTAACTTGTGCTAACAAGTTTAAAAATTCGATCGAACGGATTTTCGAAAACCGCAAATTCCAGGGTTAAAGTTTCTGTCGATTTTAAACAGTGTCTAAAAATAATTTTACATATCACAGAAATACAAGCAGGCTTTTCTAAGCCCACGGGAAAAATTTGAGCACGTGATCCCACAAGACCGCCGCGGATCCGCGGTCAAAGCATGGGTTTGACCGCGGAACCGCGGCCATAATGTAGGAACTGTGCATCAAAATTTTCCAGTGAGCTTTTTATTGGAAATTGTGGTTTCTGGTACTGTTCTTTTGGGCCCAGATTTTGTTACTGTACAACAGATGTACATGGGGCCCACTTCGGGAAATTTTATCGATCGAAATTTTAAACTTGTTAGTATGCAGTACTTACTTTATATCTCCGACCGGAAATGTCATTTGATCGGTAAACCGTGTCTAATTGCTATAGTTCTTTTAGACGGGTTTGCGAACGTGACATTCGCGTTGATGTTCTGTGTTGTGCTGTGATGTTGCGGATTTGTCGTGGTGGATAGCAAGGTGCAATGATAGTGCAGTTTGGATTTATTTGTACATTTGATATTGCGGGGCTAGCGTCCAACATGTGGACTGCCGTCATTGCCTGTTGTATAATATTCTTTTGGGGCACGACCGGGTTGAGGTCGATGTACCCGTTGTACATATTTTTCATTTCTGTACTAGGTTTATCCCGCGACGGAGTGCACGGATAGCCAGGTTTTGGAGGGCAACGGGTCCATATCTCATGGCTTTGAGAGGCAGATGGGCCTCACTCTAGAATTGGCAGACTATTCGCCGCACTCGTAGGGGGTACAGGTTGACCCAGAGAGGGGTGCTCAATTTACCGGATTCCGTGAAGTGCCGAGTATTCCATTCACTATGCTGTGGGGGATTACCTCGCTTCAGGTTTTGGCGGGTAACTTGCCGCACCCGTAGAGGTCTAGTTTTCATTGCACAGGCTATCCACACGACCAGGGGAATGTCGGGTTTCAACTGCGGCTTCGTGAAACCCGGGGATCCCAGTTTATCTGTATTGTTCTGTGATGCTTATTACTTTTCTGTAATGTTGCATATTATCACGCCTGGAACGATTATTGTATATTGGTATATATACTATTAGATATTGTATATGTTTTACACCCGTGCTAGTCCAGCCCCCGCTCTGTCGTTAGTTAAGTAACCTAACGGGTGATGACGGGACCCAGTGACGAATGCGGATGGCATATACGTACATTTTATTTTCGTTCTTTTCTAGTGTGATTGATTGATGGGACTGCATTGATTCTTATCAATGCAAGAATAAAACAAACCTATATTTGATGTTGTTGGAACGAATTTTAAAAGGTGTTATTACAAAGACGTTTCTTTTTGTTTTGCATAGCGATATTCAGTTTAGAATATCCTGCACCTCATTCGACGAGGCAAGGGCCGAGATCCCTTCACCGGGAGTGACCCCTTGGGCAGAAGTTTACATCAGGGTAATAACTTCAATATAGTCGATTACAAGTTGCTTTGCATCACGGTATTCAGTTGGAATATCCTGCACCTCATTCCACGAGGAAAGAGCCGAGATCCCTTCACCAGGAGTGACCTCTTTAGCAAAGGTTTTCGTCACTATATTTTATAAAAAGCTATCAGGTTCCTTCAACGAGATCATGTTCATTTCGTTAAAGGTTTTTTTCGCCAAAAACCAACCGTAGCCCTCCGTCATTTCCTTTGGGTATTCAGTAATATTCAAGCTATGTATTTTGGCCCTTAGTCAAGGCATAGTGTTTGGTAGCTGCTGGGTATTCATTTGTTGCATAGATAGATGCGTTGGTTTGGGACAGTCGTATTACTATATTTGGCCCTTAGTCAAAAGTATGTACGGGTGGGTTCAAATTGACCTGGATAATGATGGGTAGAACTTGGAATGTGACTTATGACATTTTGGCCCTTAGTCAAGGTCATAAGAGCATGGGGCAAAAATCATATCGGGAGTTTCTAAAGATACAGGAAACTTGCCAGGCATGCGCATACCTTCTGGAGTGTGATAACTTGAGTGGCTTCCATCAAGTTATCATGCGATGATAGTTGGATCCCGATTCCCACTGATGAGTTAGTATACTCTTCGGGTGATCCCGACTTATTCTTCTTTCTGGTTTGGAGGAGAATTTGAGATTACAGTTGGAGGTTTCCTGATTAGATAAAGTGATAACCATTCTGATCTAGGTTAGAGTGCACGCAGAGTGTTTCTTTTCTCTCTCTCTCTCTTTGGCAGAGACCTTTGACCGACCCTAGACTATGACTCAGTGACCAAGTTGACCGAACCTTCTTAAAATACTGGCTTTTGGATTGTCTGAGTTGTATAAGTCATTGCCGCTACTTCTTTTACCCTTTGTATTTCTCAGAACATCCCGTATTATTACGGACATCCACTTCTATTGGATAGATCCATTGTATGGTTATATACGAACTCGGAGGGACTTCTTCGAGGATGGATCCAGGTTCAGGAGAAATAGAATTGGTTTATTCAGTTGTCTTTTATCATCACCTTCTCTCAGGTTGCGAGGGCTCCTTGGTTTAGGAGAGTACACCAATTACGCTTATTGGATAGTCTTCTTCCAAACTATAGGCAGGTGCCGAAAGGTTGGGAATGAAGAAAACCAATTACCCTAACTAGGGTGTACAGAAGGTAATAGCTAAAGAAAAAAATAAAGGGACTAGAAAGAGGGCAAAGTAAATTACGACTGTTATCATTCACGACCAAACCACGTACTTCATCGCCACTCCCATTTCACCTTTGCTTTTTTTCCCAGTTCGGGGAATAAGGTATTATTCAGTTGTCTTTTATCATCACCATCTCTCAAGTTACGAGTACTCCTAGGTTTTGGAGGGTACACCTATTATGCTCACTAGATAGTCTTCTTCCAAACCATAAGCTGGTGCCGAACGGTAGGGAAGGAAGAAAACCATTTAGCCTAACGATGGTGTATAGAAAGTAACGACTAAAGACAAATAAAGGGATTTGGAGAGATGGCAATAAAATATACGGTTAAAGTCATGAATTGGATTATGGAAGAGGCATTACTAGGAATACCAGGATACCCCTACGAAACATTTTTATGTTTCAGTGCATTGTTAAAGGAAAACTGATTTCCCGATTAGATACTTACTCCATGGGTATGTATTTACCAGGTATGATTCTCACATCTGTATGGTTTTACAGATGATGAGTGGGAGGAAGTTATTGGGAATTAGGTGATCATCCTCATTATATCGGAATTCGTTGTAATTGGTGATATTTGAGGAAGTCGCCTGGGTTATTGCCAGCAAGCATTTATTTGGTTTTGAGTATCCGTTGTTGTGCACCAATTTGAAAATGATATATCTGTACGTTTATTTTTATAAAGTGAGATATAACTTTTTGATATTATGTCGATGATATTTACCTATATCAGTTGATGATTGGGTAAGGAGCATTGAACAACGGAGTAGTTCTTAAATCATAAGTACAGTTTTCAACCTACGACGCACAGTTTTTGAGTTATCAAACTCAGCGGACTTACACAGAGTATTGTATGTTGTCCAGTGTCCGTAAGGACAAAGGGGTAGGTCCTCGTACTCTGTTCTGTTTACTTGTAACTTCTCTAGTTTTTAGACAAGTGTTTCGTAGAAATACAATGTCTATGTTTTGAGAAGGTAGAGAACCAGATGTCGCAAGTATCGGGATTCTTCAAAGAAATCGAAGATGTAGATACTTGTGATTGGTATTCAGATGATAGTAATGGTTTTGAGAAACTTGTTTCTCTTTCAGGTTACTCATAATTGGATGGATTCCTAAGTTGAGTAATGTTGATTAGCCTCTCTCCATTAAGTTGATATGCACTGGAGACAGTTGCATGATTTGAATCTGGTTCCAATTAAATTAGTGCCTCTATTTCTATATTGTATATAGAATGGTTCATATCTTAACGATGTTAAGGTACGGGGAGAAATCCAGCTTATGCTTAAAACCAGCATTGGATAACTCAAGGCACGTTTCTTTAATGGCAGTTTGTGGGTTGACCCTGGCTTTGACGAGTGTTGATTTTCTACCATCTGGAAGATCAATAGTGATATTGTTCATGACTCGCCACAGTTTTTTGTAAAATGGATTTTTTCAGAAAACAGTAGTGGGAGTATGGTAGAACTGGAAGTGATTCCAGAACCGCAAACGATTACAGAAAATTTAATAGGGCCAATATATTCAATCAGATTTGACATTCCAATAGCCACTCCGCAGATATGGTGGGTAACCTCAGACACCCGAGAAGTAGTCCGGTAGCCTCAAGGACGGTGACAAGGAGGTTCTTGTTTACCCAGACTTGACACTACTGTTGTTCCAGACTATGAGACCCGGCTGGAGGATAAGTATAGCGTCATTCTAAACTAGCTTTAGAAGTGTACGTAGATATTATTCTGCCAGAGGGTTATCATAGTCAGTGGGAGCAGCGGAAGAATAGTGGGCAAGTAGCTTATGTCTATTTATAGACTTCAGCAGTTATAGTAGAGATAGATCATCTAATTTTGATAAGACAGTCATGGCTTTGACTTCATCAGAATAGGGGATGGATCTGTTGAGAAGGTAGTAGGGTATGATGTCCTGGTATTTGGATGACATACACAGAGTAGGAAGTAAAATTCCTATACTACGATCGGTTGTACTGTGGTCGTCACACGGTTGTTTCTCCACAAAGGATATGGATATAATATCAGATATTCTGGTTACTAGATCTATGGTTTTAGATCTAGATTTGGGTAGCTTCCCGGGGTACTTTGACAGTATTCTAATAGTATTTTAGAATAGATGACTCCTGGCATGGTGGTGTACCTGCAGGTGATGGAGTCACACTCTCTAAAGGTGTCTTACTGACTAAAGGGGAGAGGGATGTGCATGATTGGCAGATCACTTGCTTAGGCAATTGAGTCAATCGTGAAAAGTCAAGTACCACACCAGATGTTGTTTTTTGCACTAGATGCGATAAGTTTATATTAATCCAATCCTGAAGAAACATTAGAAAGCAGTTTTACAACATAAGTGAATGTTCTACGGATTTGATGAAGGCAGCCTCTTTCGGGAGACGGTTATCATTCCAGGCTTCCAAGGTGACCTGGATGACAGAGTAATTCTCAGAGTTATAGTTTTCCCTCTGACGAGGGACAGTATTATGGATAGGTGGTCCAAGAGGATACTGTGGGAGGCATGGTGCTGGATACTGATTAGGTTCAGTGATCGATACAGTCTAAGAAGTTTGGATTTGGAGTTCATTTATAAACTAGGTCCCATCAGATATCCAGACATATTCTAAGACAGGTATTATTCAATTCGGGAGATGGCTTTCTCCGCGAACTTGAGATTAAGAGAGACATAGAAAGAAACAACAGAGCGGATCCACTCGCTGAGGCTATTTCTCGAACACAAGAGTTTTACAAACTTGCTGATTAGTAGAGGAGTTGGATGTTCGGTATCACACGGGCTGTGAGTATGCGACATCACAATAATTAGCCTTAAGTGCAAGTGGGAGATTGTTGGAGATAGTGCCCTCAAAGTCAATTATTGGATCGCAGGTACGTGATTGCAATGATTGAGATGATAGTCTTGCTATCTGGTTTGTCTTTATCATCGTTTTCATGCTTTAGTTCGTTGTTGCATATTGATAGAGCCCATAGGATTCTTGCTTGACTACCAGCAGTATGATGGCGATCATATACGTGGGAGCTGGGGTCTGTAAGCACATCCTTAAAGTTATTTTCGGCAAGGATGGCCGTCAGATCATCAGTAGCAGAACACGTGCTTAAGATGATCGGCTACATTGAGGAGCTCGCGGACCTAGGGACCACATTGGAGAGTGAGCTCTATACGGACTTAGTTCTCCAGTCCCTTCCTTCCGATTACGCCCAGTTTATATTGAACTTCAACTTACAAGAAAAAGAAGTTGAACTTTCAGAGCTCCTCAACATGCTGAGGAGCGCAGAGGGCACCCTACAGAAAGGTAGAGAAACATCCACTTTGTTTGTAGGAGAATCATCTTCTTCTAGATCCAAGGCGAAAGCCAAGGGAAAGAAGAAGAAAGCCCCCGCCAAACCAAGAGGCGGTGTTAGTAAAGTGGATACGAAGGGAAAAGCTAAAGCAACAAAGAAAGCGGGGAAGCTTGTGGATAAGGAAGAATGCTTCTATTGTCATAAGAAAGAACACTGGAAGAATGATTGTAGGGCCTGGAAGGCCAGAACACAGGAATTGAAGAAGGTTGCAGCTTCAGCTTCAGGTGTGTATGTTATTGAAAACTGTCTTTCAATAAACTCTACTTCCTGGGTATTGGATACCGGATCAGGATCTCATATCTGTAATTCTTTGCAGGCGTTGAGAAACCGTAGTGTTTTGAAATCAGGTGACATGACCCTCAGAGTTGCGAACGGAGCTAGCATGGATGCTAAAGCCGTGGGGGACTATCACCTGGGAATGTCAGATGGACATGTTTTGGTTTTGCGTAATTGCTTTTTTGTACCCAACGCAACTTGTAATATTATTTCTGTATCTTTAGTTTCTAAAGAAGGTTATGAATTTGCGTTTGTAAGTAATGTTGTAAACATTCACCTTAATCAAGTTTTGATTGGGTCAGGTACATTAAGCAATGGTATTTACGTATTAAACCAACCACAGATTTTCAATGTCCAGAATACACACAAAAGAAAGTCTCCGGAAATAAATCAGACTTTCTTGTGGCATCGTAGACTGGGTCACATCAATGAGAGAAGGTTGACGAAGTTACATACAGAAGGATATTTGAATGCGTTCGAATATCAATCGTATGCCACTTGTCAATCTTGTCTCAAAGGAAAGATGACAAAGACTCCATTCACTGGACACGGAGTAAGAGCGAGCGAGCTCTTGGGACTCATACACAGCGACGTGTACGGTCCAATGTCTATACATGCGCGAAGCGGTTTTTCTTACTTCATTACTTTTACAGATGACTTTTCAAGGTACGGTTATGTCTTCTTAATGAAACATAAGTCCGAAGCCTTTGGAAAATTCCAGGAATATAAGAATGAAGTAGAAAAACAAACCGGCAAAAGTATCAAGATCCTAAGATCGGATCGAGGTGGTGAATACTTGAGTGCCGAGTTCCTGGACTATTTAAAAGAGAACGGAATTCTCTCTCAGCTTACTTCTCCATACACTCCGCAACATAACGGTGTATCGGAGAGACGGAACCGAACCCTATTGGATATGGTACGGTCCATGATGAGTAACGCTGAGTTACCGCGATCATTCTGGGGGTATGCGCTAGAATCAGCTGCATACCTTTTGAACCGAGTTCCAACTAAGACTGTGCCTACTACACCATATGAGATGTGGTGTGGGAAGAGACCCTATCTTAAGCACATTAAGACATGGGGATGTCCAGCTTTTGTTAAAAAGCTGCATTCGGACAAGCTCGAGGCACGCTCAGTACAGTGTAAGTTCGTGGGATATCCAAAGAACTCCAAGGGATATTTCTTCTACTGCGAAGAGGAACAAAAAGTTCTTTTTTCTCGTCATGCCCACTTTTTAGAACACCAGTTCTTAGAAAAGGAAATTAGTGGGAGCGCAGTAGAACTGGAAGAAATTCCAGAACCACGAGCTATTACTGAAAGCTTAGTGGAACCAGAGGGTTCAAAAGAACAGGACATTCCTACGCCGCTCCGCTGGAGTAGTAGGCAGTCTCATCCGCCCGAGAGATACTACGGTTTTCTCATAGACGGGGATAGAGAGGATTGCATCATAGATTATGATGAGCCTACTAGCTTCCAGCAGGCCGTTCAGAGCGTTGACTCAGTAAAATGGCTGGATGCAATGCGGACCGAAATGGAGTCCATGTACACCAACAAAGTATGGACGTTGGACATTGCTCCAAACGGGGTAAAACCCGTAGGATGCAAGTGGATCTTCAAAAGGAAGATTGGTGTAGATGGACAGGTTGAGACCTATAAAGCTAGACTTGTTGCAAAGGGTTTCCGTCAAAGACCTGGCTTGGACTATGACGAAACCTTTTCTCCAGTGGCTATGCTGAAATCCATTCGGATCCTTCTTGCCATTGCTGCCTTCCACGATTATGAGATCTGGCAAATGGACGTAAAGACCGCTTTTCTAAATGGAAATTTAGAGGAGTGTGTCTATATGGACCAACCAGAGGGCTTCATTCAGAGTGGGAGCAGCGGAAAGGTGTGCAAGTTGCTTAAGTCCATCTATGGACTAAAGCAGGCATCGCGGAGTTGGAACATCTGTTTTGATGAGACGGTCAAGGAATTTGGCTTTATCAAAAATCCAGATGAACCATGCATCTATTGTAGATTTGTAGCGAGAACTGTAGTATTCCTCGTTTTGTACGTGGATGACATTCTCTTAATAGGAAATGACATTCCTATGCTACAATCTGTCAAGGGGTTCTTGTCACACAGGTTCTCCATGAAAGACCTGGGTGATGCCTCATACATCCTGGGGATCCGGATCCATCGTGATAGATCCAAAAGGATATTAGGACTTTCACAGTCCAGGTACATCGACACCATACTGAAGAGATTCAGTATGGAAGATTCCAAGCGCGGTAACCTACCGGCTTGTCACGGGATCACCCTCTCTAAAGAGATGTCTCCCAAGACTGATTTGGAGAGGGATCGCATGTCTATTATACCCTACGCTTCTGCGGTAGGCTCTATAATGTATGCGATGTTGTGTACCAGACCGGATGTGGCTTATGCACTGAGTGTGGTAAGCCGGTATCAGTCAAACCCTGGGGTTAAACACTGGATAGCAGTAAAGAACATTCTTAAGTACCTGAGAAGGACTAAGGAGATGTTCTTGGTGTATGGCGGAAAAGACCTCCAGATCGAGGCCTTTGCTGACTCCAGCTTCCAGAGTGACAAGGATGATTCCAAGTCCATGTCGGGTTTTGTCTTTACCCTCAATGGAGGGGCGGTGTGTTGGAAGAGTTCCAAACAGGAAACCGTTGCAGACTCGACGATGGAAGCGGAGTACATCGCTGCATCTGATGCCGCAAAAGAAGCTGTCTGGATGAGGAAGTTCTTGAAAGAGCTTCAGGTGGTTCCGTCCATTGTTGATCCAATACCTCTGTATTGCGACAACAACGGGGCTATAGCTTTAGCGAAGGAACCCAGGTCCCATTAGAGATCCAGACACATTTTGAGGTGGTATCACCTGATCAGGGAGATCGTGGATCGCCAGGAGATCGAGGTTCGGAGAGTTGCTTCAGAAGATAACACTGCAGATCCATTCACCAAGGCCTTGCCACAGACTCAGTTCGAGCGGCTGATCGAGATGATAGGTCTTCGATACGCCAGTACATGGCCTTAGTGCAAGTGGGAGATTGCTAGTGTATATGCCCTAGAGGCCATTACTGTATCATACTAGTTTGTATATTACTTAATGGAAGCTTGGGATATTCACCTTGTATATACAATTTTGCACAAAATAGTAATATGCTACTTGGTTTGTTTCTACTTCAATGTGTACATGTGTTTATTTTTAGTATATCACCTATACACATTAGTGGAGCCCTTAGGATCTTTGCTTGATTACCAGCGTTGTGATGGCAGTCACACTAGTGGGGCTGGGTAATCTATAAGCACATCCTTATGTAGGTCCCTGGTCGCAGGACTATCGAGACAGGGCATCGATACTCCGGAGTAGACTAGCGCATGCTCTTCTCATCCCAGTGTGGGAGACGGTCTGTCCCACAGCCGTCGGTACGTCGTACTTGAGATAGTATGCGGGTGCTCGTTGGGTTGCGAGTACACTGGACAGGACTCGTCGGGAACTAACTAGTTGGTATTATGCCTATCGTCAGTTATCAGTTCCCAGGTGACATGAGTATAGCTTAGTCCGCTGACTTGACACTGTGACTTCGCCTCGAGTGTGTTCCCACTGTACTTTGATTACTACCCTACCACGGCTCAAAGGAGTCGTACAAACAGGTGGTAGTTGGGTGCAGTCCCGAAGCACTTGGAGGCAGTGACGGTTAGACAGGATTCGTCTCTCCCGGTATTGGGGGTTGACATCGCGCTGTGTCTAGGAGAGCCATTACACGAGTAGTCCCTGGCCAGGGCAAACGAGATATACTGGTAGGCTTCCAGTGTTATCTCACGGTGTTTTAGGCTTCACTCCGACACGACTTGTACCGCTATTGGGGGACTGACGTTTACCGCCCCCTAGGCCCGCCATGCGATGTATCAGACGAACAGACCGGACTGTACGGAGAATGTCACATTCAGGCTCAGTAGGAGTTCAGATGGGTTTCGCCTCGTCAGTCTTCTTGTCGGCATCTACCTGGGGACCGTTACGCACAGCTAGTGCCGCTTGCGGTCTGTGGTTAAACCCACTGCCAGCGTAGTGTCGAGTCTTTAGAGTCCCACACAGAAAGCTATTCGCCTTTAGGCAAAAGAGTAGAGGTCGCATGGTTTTGCGACAGGTTTTGCGACAGGGTTCGGTCACATCCATGCACTTGTGCACGTACAGTGTCCGGACAGTTTACACTAGCGGGCTTTGGTTTAAGCCAGATCCTAGTGTACCTTTTGGGATTGGATTTATCCAGTATGCATTCGTGTTCCTCGGAACGCGGATGCGGGTGTGTATGCACAGTTGACGGAGAGACAGAGGCAGAGGATTCTCATTAGGGTTGTTGACCGTTGACAGTTGACTATTGATTTTTTGCTCAACCCTAATGAGAATATGATATGTGATTAACAATTATATTAATTAAGTATTATGGTGACATGGTTGTTGAGGGATTGACTTTGTTGACTTGTTGACTTTTGTTGACTTGTTGACTTTGTTGACCGGTTGACTAGGCTTGACTAGTTGACCATCATGATAACTATAGCTATCATTTCATGGCAAAGACTTTTGCTTGCTTGCTCTTTTGTGCAAAACGAGTGCATGAAATGATATGGCTATGGTTGCTTAAACCATCACATAATACTTGATTGATATGAGGTGTTATGATTGTTTTGGATTATGAGAGCCAAATGAGAAATGTCTTCTCTCATTCTTTCATGCTCATTCTCTCTCTTGTTCTTGAGCTCTCATCTCCTCCTCTTGCTCTCCCTCTCTTGATTCTATGGTTCACTTGTCTCATGAGTTGAGAACCAAGAACCATAGATAAAATCCCATACAAACTCTTCTCTACTCACTCTAGTTCACAAGGTTTAGCAAACCGAGTGAACTAGTTTCTTCAAAGTTCGAAGAAGGAGCCAAAGGTTGAAGCTTTCAGGTGGATCTATCTTCGGCGCAAGGAGACGACGGGGAGAACCCGATTCGGACGACCATCGAAGCTTGAAAACGAAGGAGTTCAAGAAAAAGAAAGGTATAACCCCCTAACCGAGTAGTTAGCAACTTGTAGTTAGGTTGTTAGTTAGATATTTAACAAAGATCCGGTTTTGAGTCCATGTTACCACCTCTAAGAAAATTGTTTTTCACCAAATTCCGCATGCCCGAAAGTACCGGGAGAGGTAGCATGGACTTACAGTGGTATCAGAGCCTAGTTAAACTCTATCTAACATGTTAGCAAAGTAGCTAGAAGATCGATCAAAGAAAAAGTCTCAAAACGAACCCTGTTTTTTAAACTTTCTGTCGATTTTAAAAGTGCTGGAAATTTTTTTTGAGATACACCAAAAATCGAATCAGGGTTTTCTGAAGAAACTGCAAAAATTTGACCCCCTAATTCGATCAAAGCGCCGCGGTTCCGCGGCGGGAGCTTGCTCATGCCGCGGAACCGCGGCCGAGTTGACTCGGTCATGGGGTTTCTTCTTTGCAGTTTGCTTATGGGGTTATTTTGGGAATTTTGGTATATGTATTTTCATCCCAGATTTTCCAGAACGAAAATTTTATTTTTGGGGTCCTGAAAATCCGTATTTTTGATCGAACTTCTAAAAGACTTTAGCTGACGGGTTTTTCTGTAATGTGATATTTGTATTGAACGTCTGCTAATCGCTATATGTCGATTAGTGGGGGTTATACAAATCTGTGATCTGTAATGTTATTGGAATGTGTATATGAATTCATTGGATTGTCGCGGGTGAATAGCCGGGGGTTGTGAGACGAGAGTTTTCTTTTCTTTCAATTCATGTAAATTTGTAAATTGATGTAATAATTATTTGTATGGCCGCACAACCGGGTCGAGGTTGTAGCCGTCATTGTATAATTTCTTTTTACTGTTTTTGCTTCTAGGATAGACCCATGGAGGGGGTGCACAAACTACCGGGTATGCCGAAGTGCCGAGTGGCCTACTCACGGAGTTGAGGGAGGTTGCTTCGCTTCGGGTACTTGGTGGGTAGTTTGCCGCACCCGTAGGGGTCTTGGGTGGGGTTTTGGCTATTCACCGCGACCGTGTAATCTGCTTTTCGTTACAGGCTCGTACGAATTGCGGATTCCTAGTATATCCAATGTGTTCATCTGTGATCTGAAATGGCTATCATTGCAATATATTTATATATGATATTATTTAGGCGTTGCTTATGTTTTACAGCCACGCTAGCCCAGCCCCCGCTCTGTCGTTAGTTAAGTAACCTAACGGGTAATGACGGGGCCCCGTGGCGAATGCGAATGGCATAAGCGTACGTCATATTTTGGTTGTTTTCTGCAATGGTAGGATTAAATGATGGGACGCATTAAAAGAACTAATGCAAGAATATCACGCATTAAAAGAACTAATGCAAGAAAATAAACCAAGTTAAAATCGTTGGAACACTTTCGAAAAACCACTCGGTTCTTTTCAAAACAAACTTTTAAAATGCGGAGTTTGAGCCACTCCTTTTAAAAGCTATCTCGTTCCATCGATTATATCAAGTTCACTACGTTCACGGTTTTGCCAAAATCATTCGTAGCCCTCCGTCGGTTCACATGAATAGTCAATAGTATTCAAGCTGTGTATGTTGGCCAAAGTCAAGGCATAGTGATTGGTAGCTATTGGGTATTCATGTGTAGCATAGATAGATGCGTTGGTTTGGGACAGTCGTACTGCCATTTTGGCCAAGGTCAAGGGTAGGTACGGATGGATCCAAATTAACCTGGAGAATGACGGGTAGAACTTGACATGTGACTTATGATATTTTGGCCAAAGTCAAGGTCATAAGAGCATGGGGCAAAAATCCACATCGGGAGTTTCATAAGTAATGAAACTTGCTAGATTTGCATACCACTTGGAGTGTGATGATTCTGGTAGGATTCCTTCAGTTTCGTCACGCGATGATATTTGGATCCCGATCCTACTGTGAGTATATGCTACTCCTCAGGAAATTTCTCACTAAACGATCAATGCTATAAACCTAGTAGGTTCCTAGAAATGTGTTAGCGGGGCTACGCCCCCAGGGAAAAGAGGTTATTTAATTAAGGAACTTCACGAAAGCGTTGGAAAACCTCCCTCGAAGTACCGACACTGGCCTGGCTGAACGGTTAAGCAAGTATTGTGCGGTGGGATTGATCCCGACTAATTCTTCCTTTTTGGTTTGAGGAGGGATTCGAGAAACAGTGGGAGCCATCCTGTTTAGACAAACTAAAAACCATTCTAAACTTGCAAGAGCATCAAGCTGAGTGTTTCTTCTCTCTCCTAATTGCAGCGACCAATCGACATGACTGGACTTAAGTTACTCCTAGATAAAAACATAATGACAGGACCAAACTACAAAGATTGGCTCAGGAATGTCAAGATGGCAATCACTTACGACAAGCTGGGGTATCTTCTTACCACCAAAGCTCCCCCTGTCCCTGGTTCCACTTCCAGCGTCGCGGATAAGGAAATCCGTAAGACTTGGGAGATCGATAGCGCGAAGGCCAAGTGCCTCGTACTTGCCTCTATGGACAATGAACATCAGAGGAGGCACGAGAATATGGACTTAGAATCCATATTTCTTCATACAAAAGAGCTGTATGGAGAGCAATCTCGTATCGCAAGATACGAAGCGTCGAAAAAGTTATTTTCGGCAAGGATGGCCGTCGGATCATCAGTAGCAGAACACATGCTTAAGTTGATCGGCTACATTGAGGAGCTCGCGGACCTAGGGACCACATTGGAGAGTGAGCTCTATACGGACTTAGTTCTCCAGTCCCTTCCTTCCACTTACGCCCAGTTTATACTGAACTTCAACTTACAAGAAAAAAAATTTGAACTTTCAGAGCACCTCAACATGCTGAGGAGCGCAGAGGGCACCCTACAGAAAGGTAGGGAAACATCCACTTTGTTTGTAGGAGGATCATCTTCTTCTAGGTCCAAGGCGAAAGCCAAGGGAAAGAAGAAGAAAGCCCCCGCCAAACCAAGAGGCGGTGTTAGTAAAGTGGATACGAAGGGAAAAGCTAAAGCAACAAAGAAAGCGGGGAAGCTTGTGGATAAGGAAGAATGCTTCTATTGTCATAAGAAAGAACACTGGAAGAATGATTGCAGGGCCTGGAAGGCCAGAACACAGGAATTGAAGCAGGTTGCAGCTTCAGCTTCAGGTGTGTATGTTATTGAAAACTGTCTTTCAATAAACTCTACTTCCTGGGTATTGGATACCGGATCAGGATCTCATATCTGTAATTCTTTGCAGGCGTTGAGAAACCGTAGTGTTTTGAAAGCAGGTGACATGACCCTCAGAGTTGCGAACGGAGCTAGCATGGATGCTAAAGCCGTGGGGGACTATCACCTGGGAATGTCAGATGGACATGTTTTGGTTTTGCGTAATTGCTTTTTTGTACCCAACGCAACTTGTAATATCATTTCTGTATCTTTAGTTTCTAAAGAAGGTTATGAATTTGCGTTTGTAAGTAATGTTGTAAACATTCACCTTAATCAAGTTTTGATTGGGTCAGGTACATTAAGCAATGGTATTTACGTATTAAACCAACCACAGATTTTCAATGTCCAGAATACACACAAAAGAAAGTCTCCGGAAATAAATCAGACTTTCTTGTGGCATTGTAGACTGGGTCACATCAATGAGAGAAGGTTGACGAAATTACATACAGAAGGATATTTGAATGCGTTCGAATATCAATCGTATGCCACTTGTCAATCTTGTCTCAAAGGAAAGATGACAAAGACTCCGTTCACTGGACACGGAGTAAGAGCGAGCGAGCACTTGGGACTCGTACACAGCGACGTGTGCGGTCCAATGTCTACACATGCGCGAAGCGGTTTTTCTTACTTCATTACTTTTACGGATGACTTTTCAAGGTACGGTTATGTCTTCTTAATGAAACATAAGTCCGAAGCCTTTGGAAAATTCCAGGAATATAAGAATGAAGTAGAAAAACAAACCGGCAAAAGTATCAAGATCCTAAGATTGGATCGAGGTGGTGAATACTTGAGTGCCGAGTTCCTGGACTATTTAAAAGAGAACGGAATTCTCTCTTAGCTTACTCCTCCATACACTCCGCAACATAACGGTGTATCGGAGAGACGGAACCGAACCCTATTGGATATGGTACGGTCCATGATGAGTAACGCTGAGTTACCGCGATCATTCTGGGGGTATGCGCTAGAATCAGCTGCATACCTTTTGAACCGAGTTCCAACTAAGACTGTGCCTACTACACCATATAAGATGTGGTGTGGGAAGAGACCCTATCTTAAGCACATTAAGACATGGGGATGTCCAGCTTTTGTTAAAAAGCAGCATGCGGACAAGCTCGAGGCACGCTCAGTACAGTGTAAGTTCGTGGGATATCCAAAGAACTCCAAGGGATATTTCTTCTACTGCGAAGAGGAACAAAAAGTTCTTGTTTCTCGTCATGCCCACTTTCTAGAACACCAGTTCTTAGAAAAGGAAATTAGTGGGAGCGCAGTAGAACTGGAAGAAATTCCAGAACCACGAGCTATTACTGAAAGCTTAGTGGAACCAGAGGGTTCAAAAGAACAGGACATTCCTACGCCGCTCCGCAGGAGTAGTAGGCAGTCTCATCCGCCCGAGAGATACTACGGTTTTCTCATAGACGGGGATAGAGAGGATTGCATCATAGATTATGATGAGCCTACTAGCTTCCAGCAGGCCGTTCAGAGCGTTGACTCAGTAAAATGGCTGGATGCAATGCGGACCGAAATGGAGTCCATGTACACCAACAAAGTATGGACGTTGGACATTGCTCCAGACGGGGTAAAACCCGTAGGATGCAAGTGGATCTTCAAAAGGAAGATTGGTGTAGATGGACAGGTTGAGACCTATAAAGCTAGACTTGTTGCAAAGGGTTTCCGTCAAAGACCTGGCTTGGACTATGACGAAACCTTTTCTCCAGTGGCTATGCTGAAATCCATTCGGATCCTTCTTGCCATTGCTGCCTTCCACGATTATGAGATCTGGCAAATGGACGTAAAGACCGCTTTTCTAAATGGAAATTTAGAGGAGTGTGTCTATATGGACCAACCAGAGGGCTTCATTCAGAGTGGGAGCAGCGGAAAGGTGTGCAAGTTGCTTAAGTCCATCTATGGACTAAAGCAGGCATCGCGGAGTTGGAACATCTGTTTTGATGAGACGGTCAAGGAATTTGGCTTTATCAAAAATCCAGATGAACCATGCATCTATTGTAGATTTGTAGCGAGAACTGTAGTATTCCTCGTTTTGTACGTGGATGACATTCTCTTAATAGGAAATGACATTCCTATGCTACAATCTGTCAAGGGGTTCATGTCACACAGGTTCTCCTTGAAAGACCTGGGTGATGCCTCATACATCCTGGGGATCCGGATCCATCGTGATAGATCCAAGAGGATATTAGGACTTTCACAGTCCAGGTACATCGACACCATACTGAAGAGATTCAGTATGGAAGATTCCAAGCGCGGTAACCTACCGGCTTGTCACGGGATCACCCTCTCTAAAGAGATGTCTCCCAAGACTGATTTGGAGAGGGATCGCATGTCTATTATACCCTACGCTTCTGCGGTAGGCTCTATAATGTATGCGATGTTGTGTACCAGACCGGATGTGGCTTATGCACTGAGTGTGGTAAGCCGGTATCAGTCAAACCCTGGGGTGAAACACTGGATAGCAGTAAAGAACATTCTTAAGTACCTGAGAAGGACTAAGGAGATGTTCTTGGTGTATGGCGGAAAAGACCTCCAGATCGAGGCCTTTGCTGACTCCAGCTTCCAGAGTGACAAGGATGATTCCAAGTCCATGTCGGGTTTTGTCTTTACCCTCAATGGAGGGGCGGTGTGTTGGAAGAGTTCCAAACAGGAAACCGTTGCAGACTCGACGATGGAAGCGGAGTACATCGCTGCATCTGATGCCGCAAAAGAAGCTGTCTGGATGAGGAAGTTCTTGAAAGAGCTTCAGGTGGCTCTGTCCATTGTTGATCCAATACCTCTGTATTGCGACAACAACGGGGCTATAGCTTTAGCGAAGGAACCCAGGTCCCATCAGAGATCCAGACACATCTTGAGGCGGTATCACCTGATCAGGGAGATCGTGGATCGCCCGGAGATCGAGGTTCGGAGAGTTGCTTCAGAAGATAACACTGCAGATCCATTCACCAAGGCCTTGCCCCAGACTCAGTTCGAGCGGCTGATCGAGATGATAGGTCTTCGATACGCCAGTACATGGCCTTAGTGCAAGTGGGAGATTGTTAGTGTATATGCCCTAGAGGCCATTACTGTATCATACTAGTTTGTATATTACTTAATTGAAGCTTGGGATATTCACCTTGTATATACAATCTTGCTCAAAATAGTAGTATGCTACTTGGTTTGTTTCTACTTCAATGTGTACATGTGTTTATTTTTAGTATATCGTCTATACACATTAGTGGAGCCCTTAGGATCTTTGCTTGATTACCAGCGTTATGATGGCAGTCACACTAGTGGGGCTGGGTAATCTATAAGCACATCTTTATGCAGGTCCCTGGTCGCAGGACTATCGAGACAGGGCATCGATACTCCGGAGTAGACTAGCGCATGCGCTTCTCATCCCAGTGTGGGAGACGATCTGTCCCACAGCCGTCGGTATGTCGTACTTGAGATAGTATGCGGGTGCTCGTTGGGTTACGAGTACACTGGACAGGACTCGTCGGGAACTGACTAGTTGGTATTATGTCTATCGTCAGTTATCAGTTCCCAGGTGACATGAGTACAGCTTAGTCCGCTGACTTGACACTGTCACTTCGCCTCGAGTGTGTTCCCACTGTACTTTGATTACTACCCTACCACGGCTCAAAGGAGTCGTGCAAACAGGTGGTAGTTGGGTGCAGTCCCGAAGCACTTGGAGGCAGTGACGGTTAGACAGGATTCGTCTCTCCCGGTATTGGGGGTTGACATCGCGCTGTGTCTAGGAGAGCCATTACACGAGTAGTCCTTGGCCAGGGCAAACGAGATATACTGGTAGGCTTCCAGTGTTATCTAAGGAAGTTTTGGGCTTCACTTTGACACGACTTGTACTGCTATTGGGGGACTGACGTTTACCGCCCCTTAGGCCCGCCTTGCGATGTATCAGACGAACAGACCGGACTGTACGGAGAATGTCACATTCAGTCTCAGTAGGAGTTCAGATGGGTTTCTCCTCGTCAGTCTTCTTGTCGGCATCTACCTGGGGACCGTTACGCACAGCTAGTGGCGCTTGCGGTCTGTGGTTAAACCCACTGCCAGCGTAGTGTCGAGTCTTTAGAGTCCCACACAGAAAGCTATTCGCCTTTAGGCAAAAGAGTAGAGGTCGCACGGTTTTGCGACAGGTCGCATGGTTTTGCGACAGGGTTCGGTCACATCCGTGCACTTGTGCACGTACAGTGTACGAACAGTTTACACTAGCGGGCTTTGGTTTAAGCCAGATCCTAGTGTACCTTTTGGGATTGGACTTATCCAGTATGCATTCGTGTTCCTCGGAACGCGGATGCGGGTGTGTATG
This sequence comes from Agapanthus africanus, assembly GCA_030015575.1. NCBI lineage: Eukaryota > Viridiplantae > Streptophyta > Magnoliopsida > Asparagales > Amaryllidaceae > Agapanthus > Agapanthus africanus. The sequence goes on along the minus strand of CM057348.1, from coordinate 410,535,269 downwards.
CACAGTTGACGGAGAGACAGAGGCAGAGGATTCTCATTAGGGTTGTTGACCGTTGACAGTTGACTATTGACTTTTTGCTCAACCCTAATGAGAATATGATATGTGATTAACAATTATATTAATTAAGTATTATGTTGACATGGTTGTTGAGGGATTGACTTTGTTGACTTGTTGACTTTTGTTGACTTGTTGACTTTGTTGACCGGCTGACTAGGCTTGACTAGTTGACCATCATGATAACTATAGCTATCATTTCATGGCAAAGACTTTTTCTTGCTTGCTCTTTTGTGCAAAATGAGTGCATGAAATGATATGGCTATGGTTGCTTAAACCATCACATAATACTTGATTGATATGAGGTGTTATGATTGTTTTGGATTATGAGAGCCAAATGAGAAAAGTCTTCTCTCATTCTTTCATGCTCATTCTCTCTCTTGTTCTTGAGCTCTCATCTCCTCCTCTTGCTCTCCCTCTCTTGATTCTATGGTTCACTTGTTTCATGAGTTGAGAACCAAGAACCATAGATAAAATCCCATACAATCTCTTCTCTACTCACTCTAGTTCACAAGGTTTAGCAAACCGAGTGAACTAGTTTCTTCAAAGTTTGAAGAAGGAGCCAAAGGTTGAAACTTTCAGGTGGATCTATCTTCGGCGCAAGGAGACGACGGGGAGAAGCCGATTCGGACGACCATCGAAGCTTGAAAACGAAGGAGTTCGAGAAAAAGAAAGGTATAACCCCCTAACCGAGTAGTTAGCAACTCGTAGTTAGGTTGTTAGTTAGATGTTTAACAAAGATCCGGTTTTGAGTCCATGTTACCACCTCTAAGAAAATTGTTTTTCACCAAATTCCGCATGCCCGAAAGTGCCGGGAGAGGTAGCATGGACTTACACAAGAGAAAGAAATGAAGCTAACACTCTAAACAAGTGTGCAAGACTTGTGTAGAATGATGTTGCGGTGGCTTTTCTCACATCAAAATCCTAACTTGGTGAGTGTTTTGCTCACTAGAAAAATCTAGAGAGCAAAGGAAGAATGAGGAAGAAGATGATGGCCTTTTAGAACAAGAGAGAAAGATAATCCCTTTTGAAAAAAAGAAAATATATGAATATATATTTTCCACTTCTCATCTCAAACCATGGTTAAACAATAAAGATATTATTGAACTTGAGTTAAAACACAAAAGGAAAGTCAATCCATGGCTAAATGGTGGGTGAGCATGGTTAGGTCAAAGAAGAGTGTAGAATGAAACCATGAATTATCCTTTCCTTTTTCTTTTGTTTTAAAACAAATGCAATAATAATACATATATATAACACCATGGTGTGAGTCTTATATTGCCACCATTTTCTATGTATAAACAACCATGAATGATGATGTATGTATGTATGTGTGCATGCACATCCATATGTGCATGAATCAAGAAAGAATGCATACATGCATGCATACATCAAAAATACAAGAAAGGATTTCTAGTGAGAAACAAATGGTTAAATGATAAATCAACACTTGATTTATCAATCCGGCCATATCACATACGACCCAACCAAAAGCAAGCCGTCCGATTAATACGGTATCTCATACGCGCATTTTAGCCGGGTCCATGCGCATATCGCATACACGCACCACAACGTTTCGCTTGAACTAGGTAACTCCTTTGTGGGACTCTGAGACTCGTCAATACGCCGGCAGTGGGTGATGATCATATCAAGCACCCCCAAGCCGCAAGCGGTCAGCTAAACGTAACGGCCACCCGGGTATTGAGCGATCAGAAGAAAACAAGCGAACCTGCTACAACTCCCGTCGAGCCAACCGGCAACACTACCTGTGCAGTCCGGTCTCCTCGTCTGATATGTCGCATATCAAGTCTAGGGCTGGTAAACGTCAGACCCAAATAACCGATAAGTCATGCCGATGTGAGGCTCATAACGGGTCGAGAAACTACTGGTAACACTTACCAGTAAATCTCTAATCAGCCCTGGCCAGGGACTTCCCTGTTACGGCCAATCGAGCACAGTGTAACATCGACCCCCAATACCGGGAGAGACGAAACCCCTCCTATCGCTCATTGCCTCCATGTGACTCGGGACTGTACCCAAAAACCACCGTTTTGCACGCCCTCATGGACGTGGTAAGGTGGAAATCAAAGCACAGTGGGAATCACACAAGTCTCTATGACGATCTCGGGTCTACAAACTAACCTGCACAAGTGTCACCTTAGAACTGCCATCTGACGTGAGGTATAATACCATCTGGGAGTTCTCGGCGAGTCCGTCCAGTGTACCCAGTCTCCACTGATCACCCGTATACCATCTCTGATATCAAACACCAATGGATATGGGATCATCCATCGCCCATCTCATAGGTCGAGAAGCGTATACGCTAGTCTACACTGGTATATCGATGCCCCGTCTCGATACACCCACGACTAGGGACCTTGAAGGATGTACTTATGGACTACCATGTCCCCACTAGTATGATCCGCATCATAGTCCAGGTAGTCAAGTACACATCCTAAGGGCTTTACCAACATGTAACTATAAGACAGTATAAAGAGACAAGTATACATGTTAAGATAAAGAGCAACCAGATAGCATACTATCATATCGAGCAAGAAAGTCATCTCTATATATTTCCCAAGCATCCAATATAATATACATCATCTGTACAATACTGGCCTCTAGGGCATACATACAACTAACAATCTCCCACTTGCATTAGGGTCAGCTGCTGTAGTATCGCATACCGAGCATCCCGAAGAGTCTCTCAAACTGTATCTTGGGAATGGCCTTTGTGAGTGGATCCGCTGTGTTATTCTTCGTGTCAACCCTCCTTACCTCGATCTCCCGGCGATCAACTATCTCCCGGATCAGGTGATACTGCCTCAGAATATGCCTGGATCGCTGATGGGGCCTGGGTTCCTTGGCCAAAGCCACCGCTCCATTGTTATCGCAATACAAAGGTATTGGATGCTCAATGGATGGAACCACTCCAAGTTCAGTAATGAACTTCTTTATCCAGACAGCCTCTTTGGCAGCATCGTTGGCAGCGATGTATTCAGCCTCCATCGTCGAGTCTGCCATGGTTTCCTGCTTGAAACTCTTCCAGCTAACCGCCCCTCCGTAAAGGGTAAAGACAAATCCTGACTGCGACTTAGAGTCGTCTTTATCACTCTGGAAGCTCGAATCGGTAAAGGACTCCACTTGGAGTTCTCCGTTACCATACACCAAGAGCATCTCCTTAGTCCTTCGCTAGTACTTGAGAATGCTCTTCACAGCTGTCCAGTGACTCTCTCCAGGATCATTTTGATACCTACTCACTACACTTAGTGAGTATGCTACATCGGGTCTGGTACATAGCATCGCGTACATGATAGAGCCTACAACCGAAGCATAGGGTATCCCTTGCATGCGAGCTCTCTCCAAATCAGTCTTGGGAGATATCTCTTTGGAGAGAGTGACTCCAGAGATCGTGGGTAAGTCCCCACGCTTGGATTCTTTTATACTAAACCTCTTTAGTATGGTGTCAATGTACCTGGATTGGGACAATCCCAATATTTTTTTAGATCTATCTCTATAGATCCTTATTCCCAATATGCAGGAGGCATCACCTAGATCTTTCATTTAGAATCTTTATGATAAGAAGAGCTTGACCGATTGCAGCATAGGAATGTCATTTCCTATCAAGAGTATGTCGTCCACGTACAATACGAGGAAGATAACCTTACTCTCTGCCACCTTCTTGTAGATACAAGGTTCATCTACGTTTTTGACGAAATCAAACTCTTTGATAACGATGTCAAAGCAGATGTTCCAACTCCGCGATGCTTGCTTTAATCCATAAATGGATTTAAGCAGCTTGCACACCTTCCCGCTGCTCCCGCTATCTACGAAGCCCTCTGGCTGAGTCATGTACACGCACTCTTCTAAATCACCGTTTAGAAAGGCGGTCTTAACATCCATTTGCGAGATTTCATAATCATGATATGCAGCGATGGCAAGCTTAATCCGGATGGATTGAAGCATAGCCACTGGAGAAAACATCTCGTCATAGTCCACACCTGGTCTTTGACGAAAACCCTTTGCAACAAGTCTAGCTTTGAAAGTCTCCACTTTCCCATCTACACCAAGTTTTTTCTTGAAGATCCACTTGCTCCCAATGGGTTTTACCCCTTCAGGAGCATCTTCCAAAGTCCACACTTTGTTGGTGTACATGGATTCCATCTCGGACCGCATTGCATCCAGCCATTTCACTGAGTCCCCACTCGTGATGGCCTGCTCGAAGCTAGTTGGGTCATTATCCTCCATGATGCAATCCTCGCTCCCACCATCCATGAGAAAACCGTAGTATCTCTCCGGTTGGCGAGAAACCCTACTAGATCGGCGGAGAGGCTGAGGTTCGTTGGGAACTACCGAATCCTCCGGTTCAACCAAATCTTCTGTCGTAGTCTGTATTGCTGGAACTTCTTCCAGTTCTACCTTCTTTCCACTAATCTCTTTTTCAAGAAATTCCTTTTCTAAAAAGGTGGCATGTCGAGAAACAAACACCTTTTGTTCCTCGGTGTGGTAGAAGATATACCCGTGCGAATGTTTGGGATATCCAATAAACTTACACAGAATGGACCTTGCCGCGAGTTTGTCCGGATTCTGTGTTTTTACATATGCCGGACAACCCCGTATCTTAACATAATTAAGACATGGTCTCTTACCTTTCCATATCTCATATAGAGTGGTTGGCATGGATTTGGTGGGAACCATATTCAATAGGTCTGCAGCTGTTTCCAGTGCATACGCCCAGAAGGAAATAGGTAACTCAGCTGTGCTCATCATAGAGCGCACCATATCTAATAGGGTGCGGTTCCTCCGTTCCGATACACCGTTGTGCTGTGGTGTCTATGGAGGAGTCAGCTGAGAGAGAATCCCATTCTCTTTTAGGAAGTCCAGGAACTCATTGCTCAAATATTCACCTCCTCGATCAGATCGAAGGATTTTAATACTTTTTCCGGTCTGGTTCTCGACTTCTTGTTTATATTCTCTAAATTTCTCAAAAGCTTCTGATTTGTGTTTCATTAGGAACACATATCCGAATCTAGAGAGATCGTCAGTGAATGTAATGAAGTACGCATAACCATTCCTGGCATGTGTAGACATTGGACCACATACATCACTATACACCAGTCCTAAGAGTTCCGTAACTCTTTCTCCGTGTCCCGTAAACGGTGTTTTGGTCATCTTGCCTTTGAGACATGACTGGTAAGTGTCATAAGATGAAAATTCAAACGGATTCAAATATCCATCCTTATGCAACTTAGCTAGTCGTGTCGCATTGATGTAACCCAGTCTACAATGCCACAAGAAGGATTCGTTCAGTTCTGAACTCTTTCTCTTGTGTGTGTTTGTTATACTCAGAACTGTTGATTGATTTAGAACATAAATGCCATTGCACAACGTGCCTGATCCAACCAACTTTTGGTTAAGGAAAATGTTCATAACATTATCCTGTAATACAAAATTATATCCTTCTTTACTCAACAAAGAAACTGATATAATGTTGCATATCAGGTTCGGCATGTAATAGCATTCGTTCAGAATCAATGTATTACCAGTTGGTAATACAAGGTGATATTCCCCGACGGTCTTAGCTGCAACAATTGCACCATTTCCAACCCTTATGTCTTTATCACCTTCTCCAAGTTCTCTACCTTTCTTAAGCCCATGTAACTAATTACATATATGGGATCCTGAACCGGTATCTAATACCCAGGACGTAGGGCAAATGGAGAAACAGTTCTCTGTAACGAACACACCCGAAGAAAATGCATCAACATGTACTTTCTTCATTCGGGTGGCATAGGAATCCTGGTATTCCCCTATGTCCTGTTCAGTCCTATAACTCTTATAAGATAGAACGGAACCAGCGTTCCCCAGCATAGTATAACTTGCGGGTTCAGTCAATACATCCATATTATTATCTTGATTAAGGCATGACATGGTCGCTACCTGGAGAGAGAGAGAAGAAAACACTTTAGCGTATGCTCTTGCAAGATCAGATTAGTTATTATCTTATCTAATCAGGATGGCTCCCACTGTTTTTATCAAATCTTCCTTCAAACCTTAAAAGGAAAGACTAGCCGGGATTAATTACACCCTACAACTTCGTCGATCTTTCGGCCAGGCCAGTGTCGGTACTTTGAGGGAGGTTCCCCGTGCTTTCGCACGGACCTAATTAAAGTAAACCTCGTTTTCCCAGAGACGTAACCCCATTGACACCTTTCTAGACACCTACTTGATCGGCTAATTGTCCTGTTTAAAACTCTCCCAGTAGTAACAATTACTCGCAGTGGGTATCGGGATCCAACTATCTCATAGAAGACATGCAATCTCTTTGCAAATTTCAACACTTGAAATTCCCGATAATATTTTGCCCCTAGCGTCCCATGACCTTGACGCAGGCCAACAAACCATAGTGCGCTTGTCAAGTTCAACCCATCATTTCTTGATTGAATTAAACCCACCCGTACGACCCTTGACGCAGGCCAATAAAGTCGCACGACTACCCTAATCCAATCTGCATCATATGCACAAACAGATAAATACTAGTTAGCTACCGCACACTACGCCTTGACACAGGCCAACAAACGTAGCGCGAATACTAAGTAGGACTTATCTGAAATGACGGAGGGCTACGACAGGTTTTTCTGAAAACCTATTGCGTAATGAACTTGATATCGTTGTAGAATCAAATGAATTTTGAAATGGAGTGATTTTGAGGCTTTTATTTAGTTTTGCTAAATAGGTCACTCCCGGTGAAGGGATCTCGGCACTTTCCTCATCGAATAAGGTGCAGGACATATCATATATATCGCTATGCAGAGCAAAACTCCAAAAGCAATCAAAAACAAACCGATTGTTGTAGCATCTGCCAGTTTTGCTAAAGAGGTCACTCCCGGTGAAGGGATCTCGGCTCTTTCCTCATCGAATAAGGTGCGGGATATATCATATATATCGCTATGCAAAGCAAGACTTTAGCTACCCTTTCTGAAAAAAATTTGATTCTACAACATCTGTTAGGTTTCTTTTCTTTCATTAATCACATTAATGAAGTCCCATCATTTAAGTCACCTAAACATCACAGATAAATACGACGTACACTTATGCCATCCGCATTCGCCTCGATGTCCCCTCGTGCACCGTTAGGTTAGGTAACTAACGACAGAGCAGGGCAGGGCTAGTGCGGGTGTAAAACATAAGTAACGTCTATATAATGTGTACTGTATCCATCACAGAACATATCTAATGATCACATCACAGATATCGCAGCAGAAACATAGATATAATGTGGGATATACTAGGATGTCCGTATTTAGTATTTAGCCAACAATAGAAAATACGGATTCTACAGTCGCGATGAATAGCCAAGCCCACACCCTGGACCCCTACGAGAGCGGCAAGCGACCCTACCAATTCTGGAGTTTAGGAGACCCGGTCTCGACTCCTCGAGATGGCCTCCCACTGAACCCCAGAACCCGGTCACCTGTGCTCCCCTCCTTGGGTCCATAATAATGCAGAAAAGTAAATAATATACAACACTGGTGGCATCAACCTCAACCTGGAAGTGCCCTAAATAAAAGAATATTACATTACATTTGAATTTACATGAATGAAATTATAAAACTCTCATCTCACATAAAACCCCCGGCTATTCAATCGCGACAATCCTGCACATCATATCGCAGCAACACATAATATCATATATCATCAACGTAAGTAAGTATGCGTACCCCAATTGTCGTTGATGTATAGCAACGAAACCGGCGATATCGACATACTACACTTACGGTCACAGAAAAGAAAGTGTAAAACTACAATATTTATAATCCACATTCTCTTTAGACATCATAAATGTGAAATATCACATATTTCGTATTTCATGCCTAACTATATGAATTCCACATATTGTATCACATTCCAGATAAATAGACAGTATTAAAGTTTTCGAACGAATGACGAAATACCCAAAATTCCCTATAGCTCAACACTTGAGCGGAGTTCAAAAACCCGGAGTGTGTCACAGTAGTAGCGGTCCAGCCGTAGAAGGGTCAAGCCAACGCCTCACATGTGGCACGTCGTACTGCCCCAAAGCCTAAGGTTCAAAAGGCAGTTCAAGACGGTCACATAATCGAGTTAAGGTTTGTTGTCTTCTAGAGGGTCCACCACATAACTTACACGTATTTCCGCAAGATTTAAACCCCGTGAAAAGTGAGAAAATGATACTCGTTCGAACAATTCAATACTTTCTAATTTACCCGGAAAAGACATGAAATCAAAAATCCGATCGAATCACTGACTCCAAAACAATCTCCAGAACATACAGCACTAAATTCAGATTACAAATTCCCCAAAAAAATATACAAGCAGACAAAACAATTACTGTATAAAAACGACAAATTGATTCATCCGTACGGCCGCGGAACCGCAGCCCAAGCAGGCTATTGCCGCGGTTCCGCGGTAACAAGTACTGTTCATGTCATCGTTTTTTACATGTGTGCTTAGATTTCCCTGCTGAATGTTTTAAGGATTTTTAATTCTGAAAATTAACAGTTTTGAAAAATGTCCAGAGAGTGCTAAAAATCCGTATTTTTCGGTTCGATTGGAGTTTTAACTTCGTTAAAGTGTCGCCTAATGTTCTAGGTCGGCTCTGATACCAATGTTGGGTTTACCTAGCACCTCATGAAGGGATTGGAAGCATCACATGTACCAAAGATTAAAATTTTAGGGTGCTAAGTAAGCATACAAAGAATCAATCCTAGAAAATTAGGGTTTCTAAAACAACACTTCTTTACAAGTAAGAAAAGTTAGGGTTTTTGAGAGTACAACCTTTGTAGCTCCCTACGCTAGACTCCTCGGCCACTTGGGGTTTGGAAAAAGTCCGCTTGATCTCCTCTAGGTCCACGATGATCCACCCGGAGTCCGCTTTGTCCAAGCTTGCAACTTCACTTGATCAAGAGAAAGAAATGAAGCTAACACTCTAAACAAGTGTGCAAGACTTGTGTAGAATGATATTGTGGTGGCTTTTCTCACTTCAAAATCCTAACTTGGTGAGTGTTTTTCTCACTAGAAAAATCTAGAGAGCAAAGGCAGAATGAGGAAGAAGATGATGGCCTTTTAGAACAAGAGAGAAAGATAATCCTATTTGAAAAATAGAAAATATATGAATATATATTTTCCACTTCTCATCTCAAACCATGGTTAAACAATAAAGATATTATTGAACTTGAGTTAAAACAAAAAAGGAAAGTCAATCCATGGTTAAATGGTGGGTGAGCATGGTTAGGTCAAAGAAGAGTGTAGAATGAAACCATGAATTATCCTTTCCTTTTTCTTTTGTTTTAAAACAAATGCAATAATAATACATATATATAAAACCATGGTGCGAGTCTTATATTGCCACCATTTTCTATGTATAAACAACCATGAATGATGATGCATGTATGTATGTGTGCATGCACATCCATATGTGCATGAATCAAGAAAGAATGCATACATGCATGCATACATCAAAAATACAAGAAAGGGTTTCTAGTGAGAAAATAATGGTTAAATGATAAATCAACACTTGATTTATCAATCCGGCCATATCACATACGACCCAACCAAAAGCAAGCCGCCCGATTAATATACGGTATCTCATACGCGCATTTTAACCGGGTCCATGTGCATATCACATACGCGCACCACAACGTTTCGCCTGGACTAGGTAACTCCTTTGTGGAACTCTAAGACTCGTCAATACGCCGGCAGTGGGTGATGATCATATCAAGCACCCCCAAGCCGCAAGCGGTCAGCTAAACGTAACGGCCAACCGGGTATTGAGCGATTAGAAGAAAACAAGCGAATCTGCTACAACTCCTGTCGAGCCAACCGGCAATACTACCTGTGCAGTCCGGTCTCCTCGTCTGATATGTCGCATATCAAGTCTAGGGGTGGTAAACGTCAGACCCAAATAACCGATAAGTCGTGCCGATGTGAGGCTCATAACTGGTCGAGAAACTATTGGTAACACTTACCAGTAAATCTCTAATCAGCCCTGGCCAGGGACTTCCCTGTTACGGCCAATCGAACACAGTGCAACATCAACCCCCAATACCGGGAGAGACGAAACCCCTCCTATCGCTCATTGCCTCCATGTGACTCAGGACTGTACCCAAAAACCACCGTTTTGCACGCCCTCATGGACGTGGTAAGGTGGAAATCAAAGCACAGTGGGAATCACACAAGTCTCTATGACGATCTCGGGTCTACAGACTATTCTGCACAAGTGTCACCTTAGAACTGCCATCTGACGTGAGGTATAATACCATCTGGGAGTTCTCGGCGACTCCGTCCAGTTTACCCAGTCTCCACTGAGCACCCGTATACCATCTCTGATGTCAAACACTAATGGATATGGGATCATCCATCGCCCATCTCATGGGTCGAGAAGCATATACGCTAGTTTACACTGGTATATCGATGCCCCGTCTCGATACACCCACGACTAGGGACCTTGAAGGATGTACTTATGGACTACCATGTCCCCACTAGTATGATCCGCATCATAGTCCAGGTAGTCAAGTACACATCCTAAGGGCTTTACCAACATGTAACTATAAGACAGTATAAAGAGACAAGTATACATGTTAAGATAAAGAGCAACCAGATAGCGTACTATCATATAGAGCAAGAAAGTCATCTCTATATATGTCCAAGCATCCAATATAATATACATCATCTGTATAATACTGGCCTCTAGGGCATACATACAACTAACACCTGCTAGTTGGTATTATACCTAGCGTCAGATAGCAGTTCCCTGGTGACATGTGTACAGGTTGGTTCATCGACCCGAGGTCGTCATTTGTCTTGTGTGAGTTCCCACTGTGCTTTGATTCTACCCTACCACGGCTCAAATGAGTCGTGCAAACAGGTCTTTTTTGGGTACAGTCCCGAGCCACATGGAGGCAAGTGAGCGGATCGGCAGGGGATTCGTCTCTCCCGGTATTGGGGGTGAGATCGCGCTGTGTCTAGGAGAGCCATTACACATAGCCCTCGGCCGAGGCAGGAGATTTACTGGTAAGTACTCCAGTAGTATCTCAGGGTGTTCTGGGCCACGCTCTGACACGACTTATACTGCTATTGGGGGTCTGACGTTACCAGCCCCTAGGAAGATATGCGATACTCATAGACGAGTGCACCGGACTGTATGTATATTGTCACTGTTAGGCTCAGTACGGTTTATAGATGAGTTCGCTCTTCAGCTTCCCTTCCAATCAATACATAGGCAACCGTTACGTACAGCTTGTACCTCTGACGTGCTAGAGGTTAAACCCATTGCCAGTGTGTTGATGAGTCATTAGAGTCCCCCACAGACACTTTCCCAAGTTCGGGCGAAACGTTGTAGAGGCCGTCTGGTTTTATGGTAGGGTTCGGAAAATGCACGTGCGTTTTCGCACGTGTCGTTTTTCGGGCGGATAATACTGGTCGGCTTTGGTTTAAACCGGATCCGAGTATTATGCTGTGTAGATATAATATCTTTGTCTCAGTTGCATTTGTATTCGGTCGTAATACAAATGCGGGTATGTTTATACTGATACGGGGTTATCCTGAAATTCATTTCAAGATCGCTTTTGGAAGTTGCCAGTTTCCAGTTTTCTATCACCCGTATTTAACATTCGGTTAAATGCGGATTTATCTTTTCTTCCATGGGTGAGTCATGAGTGAGGAAGCTTCTTGGTTGATGACTTGGTTTGTGACTCACTTGATTGCATTAAATGTGTTCATACTAGGTGTTGTATGACTCATGCTTTCATTAATATTATGATAAGTATTGTGCTTGTCATTCTCACCATCCCTCCTCTTACACTCACCCCCATTTGCCTATATAGTGGTCGGCCCCCTCTCTAGGGTGGTTGTGTGGTTCATTTTGGATAAAAAGATGATGATAGTTTTGGTTCATAAAAGGATACAGCCTCATTTCTCATTCCACCCGATCCAAAAAGGCAACTTCATTAACCGTTCGTCCATGGCTTTGGACGTAATGAGGCAAAGTGTTCTACTCATTCTCTACATCAATCTTAGTCATCTCTTTTAGCAAACTTGATGATCGAGTTGCCTCGGTTCAGAGGCGGGAGCCCGTTTAAAGATCTGTCGACGTGGTGCTACCTGGACGAGAAGATTGGAGATTCAGGAGATCGGAGCAGCCGCAACAAAGCGTGGGATGATGGTTGAAGACCGAAGGACTCGGATCGTTCGGTATAACTCTTCTGCCCACTTTGTAGTTTCTTAGTTTAGCTTTAATGGCAGATCCGGGTTATAGTACGCGATAGCGCCAGTAGTAAAAAGTTTTTGTTCCGCATTTGGCGTCTGTTAGATGGTCGGGGCGCTACCGTGGACTTACAAACACATGGTGGACGCACTGAAATACCATATCAAGAGAGACCGGGTTTTTAAAACAACACATAATCTCTTTTAAAATGTCCACGGTTCTCAAATCCAGAAATCTCATGAAATCATCATATCTCAATGCGTAAAATCATAGAGCATGATGTATGCGACATATAATAGAAATGTGAGCATATCCGTGTATCATGCAACATACAATAGCGATATAACATATTAAGGGAAAAACCGTTCTTTTAAATGATTCCAGTTTTTAAAATATAACATGTGGTTCCCAAATTCCCAAATAATCCATTTATCTATGTAGGTACACTATGTATACGTGCAAGTATGGATGTACCAATGTATGTGTGCCAATATGGATGTACAATATGCATATCATGATGCAGCAACCCTACTGTATAGTGACATGGCAATTATCGATGATGAAGTGTGTGAGCCGGCGAATCTGTGTACGCGTAACATACGCATCATCGATAATGGTGTAAGTGTACTAGCACAGGTATAAGTAATGCAATGCGAATAACATGAATGCAGCATAAGGTAAATCATCAGCTAAAAGCTATAAGGTATACATAACTATCATATATCTGAGTCGGTGAATCTATTGATCGGCATCCAGCCTCACCACATCGCGTACGGTATAATCCATCGTACGGCAACCTCTAGTTAAGGGTATGGATCAAACCTCAAGTCAAACTCATCACGTACGGAAAATCATCGTACGGCGGCATTAAGCTATCAGGGATCCTATCATCCTATAAGACGAGGATGGTACGGACCTAACGTCTCGTATGGCTATCACTCATGATTCACAACATATATAAATATCTCTATATACCTATGTCCCAGGTCACATCCGTAATAATCTTATATCAGTGGACCGGCAGGGTATAAATCATCTTAATCAACTCACATCCGTATACCAACATATCATCAAATCATCATATTCGTCTTATATTCTTTTCATCACATTTATATCTCACATCAAGTCGAGTTTACATAAACATTCTATCTCTACTATAATTATAAGTATCTAATCTAACATACACACTCGAACCATACAATCAGATTTTTAAAGAAGCGAATCGTAGTTTTGAAAATAGGGGTTACGGTGTTTTTAAGGAAAAGATATCATTTGAAAATCCGTAACATCCCTCAAGGTATATATTTAAAAGAAACATACGATTCTTCTGTTTATAAAAATGTATGGTTCGGATGACACATCTACATCGACTATCTAGTCCTACAGTACCCTAAACGGCGATATCGACAAACGTCATCCTCAAATTCTGTCATCCTATAATAATCGTAACATATCACTTCTAACTATCCTCTAGTTTCTAATATGGTTTCATATCTACCCTCATTCTAACCCTAGTTTCCTAATCTAGGTTTCCTTAACCATATTCTGTAAATCAGTTTTCCATCAAAACTTTGCGGGGGTGCTATACGCCATCCACCCAACTTCCCCCGTGGATATAGATCCACTCACCTTGCTCTTGGTTGCCGATGTCGATGTCGCCATCCTCTTCTTCATCGTCTCGAAATCCTTGTGGGGTACCTACATATCATAACACATCGCAATTGTGTATTAAAATCAAGTCGGAAACCAAAACGGCACACGTTTTGTTGGAGATAGTGCCCTCAGAGTAAATTATTGGATCACAGGCACGTGATTGCAATGATTGAGGGAGGACCTATCCCGGGACGACAGTCTTACTCGAGATGATAGTATGCTATCTGGTTTACCTTTATCATCGTGTACTGCTTTAGGTGACCTGACAGGTCACTATTGCACGTTGATAGAGCCCCTAGGATTCTTGCTTGACCACCAGCAGTATGAGGGCGATCATATAAGTGGGAGCTGGGGTCTATAAGCACATCCTTAAAAGGTCCCTAGTCGTGGGAGTTTCGAGACAGGGCATCGATTCTCCAGAGTAGACTAGTGTATACAGTCGAGACCCCGACGAGGGGCGGTGGTCGGTCTCACAAGCCACTGGTGTCAGTTGGATCACCTAAGATGTATACAGGTGCTCATTGGGTTATGAGTACACCGGACAGGACTCGCCGGGAACCTGCTAGTTGGTCTTATACCTCATGTCAGATAGCAGTTCCCAGGTGACATGTGTACAGGTTAGTTCATCGACCTGGGGATCGTCATTTGTCTCGTGTGAGTTCCCACTGTGCTTTGATTACTACCCTACCACGGCTCAAAGGAGTCGTGCAAACAGGTTTTAGTTGGGTACAGTCCCGAGCCACATGGAGGCAGTGAGCGGATCTTCGGGGGTTCGTCTCTCCCGGTATTGGGGGTGAGGTCGCGCTGTGTCTAGGAGAGCCATTACACGAAGTCCTTGGCCAAGGCAGGAGATTTACTGGTAGGTATTCCAGTAGTATCTCAGGGTGTTCTGGGCTACACTCCGACACGACTTGTACCGCTTTTGGGGGTCTGACTTTTACCCACCCCCTAGGCCCGACATGTGATGCTCATAGACGAACTGACCGGACTGTACGGATATTGTCACTGACAGGCTCAGTAGGGTGTCAGGATGAGCTTTCTCATCGACGTCCCTTTTAGTCAATAGCTCGTGGCCCGTTACGTATTGGCTTATACCTCTGACGTGCTAGTGGTTAAATCCACAGCCATAGTATTGACGAGTCTTTAGAGTCCACCACACTTTCAGTTACTCAGCTTTCGGGCGAAACGCTGTAAAGGCCGTATGGAGATATGGCAGGGTCCGATCAGATACGTGCGGTATTGCACGGGTCAGGATCGGACGGTTTGTACTAGTGGCCGTATGGATATATGTCAGGGTTCGATCTGATACGTGCGGTATTGCACGGATCAGGATCGGACGAACATTACTAGCCGGCTTTGGTTTAAGCCGGATCCTAGTATAGTACAGTGTAGATTTTGTCTCATTGCATTTGTATCCGGTCGGAATACAGATGCGGGTGTGTATGCACAGTATCGGGGTTTTCCTGTAATTTATTACGGGACCAGTTTTCTGGAGTTGCCAGTTTGCATTCCGTTACGGCCGGTTTTCGTTTGTTCTTTCCCGGCCGGACTTTTCCGATGGAGGGGGGTTATTTGCAATTGTGCAAATAACATTTGTGGAGGGGGTTTCTTGCAATTGTATTGATTATGATATCTTTCATCCATGATGGTGCATTAATGAGATTAGAAAGGGTATGGGTTTGTTGTTCATATGTTATCATGATGTTTTTGGATGTGGTCACCCCTTGCTTTCTACTACACTCACCTCCCTCTTTGATAAAGTTTGATTCCTCCACCATTCTCTAAAGAGAGGGCCGGCCACTTCTTTAGGTGAGGATGAATGAGAGAGTTTTGATTTTGTGAGCTTGTGGCATATTTCCTTCATCTCATTCTCATGTAATGAAAAATGAAAGCACCATTTTTCATACCTTCATTCCTCCACATCCATGGCAACCAATACCCCAAAGTGAGACATGCACTCTACACTATATTCTACAGCTTATCTTGGGCATGTCGACTTGCCAGCTTCATGCCCGAGTTGCCTCGGTATAGAGGCGGGAGCCCGTAAAAGAAACAGGCGATGTGGTGCCCTTCCGGCAAGGAGGCGACGACCGGAGTTTCCGCGAGAGATCGGGACGATGACGAGAAGACCGGAAGACTCGGATCACTCGGTATATCTCTTCCCTATCTTGTTACTTTGCTAGAACTAGTTTAATGGCCCGATCCGGGTTTTAGTGCGCGGTGGTGCCGGTTTGCTAAGTTCGCAAAATTAATGTTTATCACCGCTTCCGCATTTGGCCGTCGGATTGACGACCGGGGCGCCGCCGTGCACTTACAGTGGTATCAGAGCCTCGCCATTAACTTCGTCTAGCTTCGTTTGATGTGTTTTGCATTTCCGATCGACCAAAATTCCAAAATCTACATTTTTGCTAGCGACAGTTTTCTGTTGAAATTTTTTGGTCTCCAAAAATTTTTCAGGTTGTATAAAAGTACTGTGCTAGAAGACCTAAGACTACTGTAGAAATTCGAGACTCTGATCTCTTCAGAGGAGCGCGGAACCGCGGCAAAACCCTACTTGTTGCCGCGGTTCCGCCGCAGTATTGATGGATCAATGTGTACAATTTTTCCAGTAGGCTTTATGGCTGATTTTAGGGGTTTTGGAATATTAATATTGGGCGCAGAATTTCTTGATCTGCTACAGTATTGCTTGGGGGCCCACTTGTTAATTTTTGATCGATCGGATATTTTAAACACATTATTTCACAGTATTTACATTATATCTGCGACCGTGAATGTCACTTGATCGGTAAATCCAGTCTAACTGCTATAGCCCGGTTAGACGGATTTGCGAACGTGACTTTCACGTTGATGTTCTGTGTTTTGCTGTGATGTCGCGGATCGGTCGTGGGGGATAGCCTGGATGCAATGCTAGTACTGTGTTGTTGTATTATGTACATTTGTTGTTGCGGGGCAAGCGTCCGACAAGTGGACTGCCGTCACTGCCTGTTTGTATTATTCTTTTGGGGCACGACCTGGTTGCGGTCGATGTACCCGTTTTATGTATATTTTACTTTCTGTACTAGGATTGCCCCGCGGTGGAGTGCATGGATAGCCGGGTTCTGGAGGGCAACAAGCCCGCATCTCATGGCATTGAGACGGAGGGGGCTTTACTCTAGGATTGACGGGCTATTCGCCGCACTCGTAGGGGGTACAGGTTGACCCAGGAGGGGTGCCCAAGTTACCGGATTCCGTGAAGTGCTGGGTG
The DNA here is from genome assembly GCA_030015575.1 of Agapanthus africanus. Classification (NCBI taxonomy): domain Eukaryota; kingdom Viridiplantae; phylum Streptophyta; class Magnoliopsida; order Asparagales; family Amaryllidaceae; genus Agapanthus; species Agapanthus africanus. The sequence continues at coordinate 410,518,074 of CM057348.1, read as the reverse complement.
GTCCATTCACGGTGCTGAAGGGGGCTGCCTCGCTTCAGGTTTTGGCGGGTGACTTGCCGCGCCCGTAGGGGTCTAGGATTTCATTGCACAGGCTATCCACACGACCAGGGGAACGTCGGGTTTTCAGTAGTAGCTCTGTGAAACCCGGGGATCCCAGATATCTGTATTGTTCTGTGATGCTGTACATTTCTGTGATGTTGCATTTTATTCACGCCTTGAGAGAAATATAATATATTGGTATATATATTAGTAGATGTTGTATATGTTTTTTTCATCCGCGCTAGTCCAGTCCCCGCTCTGCCGTTAGTTAGCTAACCTAACGGGTGATGACGGGACCCAGTGGCGAATGCGGATGGCATATACGTACGTCAGTATATTTTCGTTCTTTGTGGTGTGATCAATTGATGGGACTGCGTTGATTCGGATCAATGAAAGTTAAACAAACCTAATCTGATGTTGTTGGAACACTTTTCAAAAAGCTGTTATTGCAAGGACGTTCACTTTTGTTTTGCATCGTGGTATTCATTTGGAATATCCTGCTCCTCAGTCGACGAGGCAAGGGCGAGATCCCTTCACCGGGAGTGACCCCTTGGACAGAAGTTTGCGTCAGGGCATTAACTTCACTATAGCCGATTACTTTTGCTTTGCACAGTGATATTCGGTTATGAATATCCAGCACCCCATTCTACGGGGAAAGAGCCGAGATCCCTTCACCTGGAGTGACCTCTTTAGTAAAGGTTTTCGTCACTATATTTTCTAAAAAGCTATCAGTTCCTTCAACGATATCAAGTTCATTACGTTAAAGGTTTTCTCCAGAAACCATTCGTAGCCCTCCGTCGTTTCAGACGGGTAGCACGTAGTATTCATGCTATGTTTGTTGGCCTTCGTCAAGGCATAGTGTTTGGTAGCTGCTTGTTGCCTTTCTGCAGCATAGATAGATGCGTTGGTTTGGGACAGTCGTATAGCCTTGTTGGCCTTCGTCAAGGGCTTGTGCGGGTAGGTTCAAATCAACCTGGAGAATGACGGGTAGAACTTGACATGTGACTTATGATTTGTTGGCCTTCGTCAAGGTCATATGAGCATGGGGCAGAAATCACATCGGGAGTTTCAAAAGAACTGAAACTTGCCAGATATGCGCATACCTTCTAGAGTGTGATAACGTGAGCGGATTCCATCACTTTATCATGCGATGAGAGTTGGATCCCGATTCCCACTGATGAGTTAGTTTACTCCTCGGGTGACCCCGACTAATTCTTCTTTCAGGTTTGGAGGAGAATTTGAGGTACAGTGGGAGGTTTCCAGATTAGATAAATTGGTAACCATTCTGATCTTGGTTAGAGTGCACGCTGAGTGTTTCTTTTCTCTCTCTCTTGGCAGCGACCATTGACCCGACCCTAAGACTATGACTCAGAGACCAAGTTAACCGAACCTTCTTTACACTGGCTTTTGGATTGTCAGAGTTGCAGACCTCATTGCCACTCCTACTTTTACCCTTTTCTCCAGGACACTTTGTATTACTATGAACGTCCACTTCCATTGGACTAAACCATCGTATGGTTAGATACGAACTCGAAGGAATTCGAGGATGGTTTCCGGTTCTGAAGAAAACGGATAGGATTATTCAGTTGTCTTTTCCCTTTTACCTTCTCTCAAGTTGTGAGTACTCCTTGGTTTAGGAGATAGTACACCTATTATGCAAATTGGATAGTCTTCTTCCAAACCTTAAGCTGGTGCCGACCGGTAGGGAATGAAGAAAACCAATTAGCCTAAACGGTGTGCAGAAGGTATTAAGATTAAGACAAAGCAAGGGATTAGTAAGAGGGCAAAGTAAATTGCGACTGATATTCACGACCAAACCAAGTATTTCTTCGCCAATCCTAAATCACCTTTGAATTTCTCCAGGACACTCCGTATCACTACGAAGATCCACAGTTTATTGGATACTCCATCATATGGTTATATACGAACTCGAAAGGAACTTGTTCCAGTTCGGGGATGGATTCTGGTTCAGGAGAAATAGGAATGAGGTTTATTCAGGTGTCTTTTATCCTCACCTTCTCTCGCATTGCGAGTGCTCCTAGGATTAGGACAGTACACCCATTATGCTTACTGGATAGTCTTCTTCCAAACCATAGGCTGGTGCCGAACGGTAGGGAAGGAAGAAAACCATTTGGCATAAGGGGTGTGCAGAAGGTAATGACTAAAGACATAATAAAGGGATTTGGAGAGGTGGCAAAGAACTATACGGTTACAGTCGTGAATCTGGAAGAGGCATTACTAGGAATACCGGGATACCCGAACGAAACATTTCAATGTTTCAGTTAAGCTATGTACTGTTAAAAGAAAACTGATTTCCCGATTAGACACTTGCTCCAGGGTATGTATTTACCAGGTTTGATTCTCACATCTGTATGGTTTTACAGATGATGAGTGGGAGTAAGTTATTGGGAATTGGGTGATCATCCTCATTATATCGGGATTCGTTGTAATCGGTGATATTTGAGGAAATCACCTGGGCTGTTTGCCGGTCGGCAAATATTTGGTTTTGAATATCCGCTTTTATGCACCGATTTCAAATTGATATATCTGTACGTCTATTTTCATAGAGTGAGATATACCTTTTGATATTATGTCGATGACATTTACCTATATCAGTGGATGGTTAGGTAAGGAGCATTAAACAGCGGTGTAATTCTTCTTAACCATAAGTACAGTTTTCAACCTACAACACACAGTGAAAGAGTTGTTAGACTCAGCGGACTTATACAGAGTATTGTATGTTGTCCAGTGTCCATTAGGACAGAGGGGTTGGTCCTCATACTATATTCTGTTTACTTTTAACTTCTCTAGTTCTTAGACATGTGTTTCGTAGAAACACAGGGTCTAAGTTTTGAGGAGTTATAGGTATTTGAATAGAGTAGAGAACCAAGTGTAGCAAGTATCGGGATTCTTCAAAGTGATCGAAGATGTAGATACTTGTGTATGGTATTCAGTTGATAGTAATGATAAAGAGAAATTGCTTCTCTTTCAGGTTACTCATAATTGGAAGCATTTCTAAGTTGAGTAACGCTGATCGGCCTCTCTCTATTTAGTTGACATGCACTGGAGACAGCTGCATGATTTGAATCTGGTTAAATTAAATCAGTGCCTCTGGTTCTATATTAGATATAGAACAGTTCATATCTTAACGTTGTTAAGGTACGGGGAGTTGTCCGGCTTATGATTAAAACCAGACACTGAACAACTCAAGGCACGTTTCTGTAATGGCTGTTTGTGGGTTGACCCAGGCTATGACGAGGGTTGACTTTCTACCATAAGAAAGATCAATAGTGATATTGTTCTTGACTCGCCACAGTTTTAACAAAAATGGATTTTTTCAAAAACAGTAGTGGGAGTATGGTAGAACTGGAAGTGATTCCAGAACCGCAAACGATTACTGAAGATTTGATAAGGAACCTAAAGATTCAATATGGATTGACATTCCATTGGCCACTCCGCAGATACGGTTGGTAACTTCAGGCACCCGAGAGGTACTCCGGTAGCCTCAAGGACGGTGACAGGGAAGTTCTTGTTTACCCACACTTGCCATTACTGTTGTTCCAGGCTGCGAGACCCGGTGGGAGGATGAGTATAGCGTCATTCTAAACTAGCTTTAGAAGTGCACGTCTATATGACTCTACCAGAGGGTTGTCGTAGTCAGTGGGAGCAGCGGAAGCATTGGTGGACAGGTAGCTTATGTCTATTTATAGACTAAAGCAGATGTAGCGGAGATAGATCATCTATTTCTGACGTGACAGTCATAGGTTTGACTTCATCAGAATAGAGGGTGGATCTGTTGAGAAGGTAGTAGGGTGTGATATCCGGGTTTTGGATGACATACACAAAGTACGAAGTGATATTCCTATACTACGATCGGTTATACTTTGGTCGTCACACAGTGGTTTCTCCACATGGGACTTGGACATTATATCAGACATACTGGTAACTAGATCTATGGTTTTAGATCTAGATTTGGGTGGTTTCCCAATCAGGGTACTTTGACAGCATTCTAAGAGTATTTAGAATGGACGACTCCTGGCACGGTAGTGTACCTGCAGGTGATGGAGTCTCCCTCTATAAAGGTGTCTTATAGACTAAAGTAGAGAGGGATGCGCATGATTGGCAGATCACTTGCTTAGGCAATTGAGTCAATCATGAGATGTCAAGTACCACACCAGATGTTGTTCTTGCACTAGATGCAATAAGTTGACATTGATCCAATCCTGGAGAAACAGTCGGAAGCAGTTTTAGAACATAAGTGGATGTTCTAGGGATATGATAACGACAGCCTCATTTGGGAGACAGTTATCATTCCAGGCTTCCAAGGTGACATGGACGACAAGGAGGTTGTCAGAGTTATAGTTTTCCCTCTGACGAGGGGCAGTATTTTGGACAGGTGATCCAAGGCAATACTGAGGGAGGCATGACGCAGGATACTGATTAAGTTAAGTTGACGATACAATCTAAGAAGTTTGGATTTGGAGTTCATTTATGAGCTAGGTCCCATCAGACATCCAGACATTCTAAGACAGGTATTACTCATTTCGGGAGATGGCATTCTCCGCGAACTTGAGATTTAGAGAGACATAGAAAGAAACTTCAAGGCGGATCCACTCACTGAGGCTATTCCTCGAACGCAAGAGTTTCGCAAACATGCTTTGTGAGACTGACTAGTAAAGGAGTTGGGTGTTCGGTATCACACGGGCTGTGAGTATGCGACATCGCAATAATTAGCCTTGAGTGCAAGTGGGAGATTGTTGGAGATAGTGCCCTCAGAGTAAATTATTGGATCACAGGCACGTGATTGCAATGATTGTGGGAGGACCTATCCCGGGACGACAGTCTTACTCGAGATGATAGTATGCTATCTGGTTTACCTTTATCATCGTGTACTGCTTTAGGTGACCTGACAGGTCACTATTGCACGTTGATAGAGCCCCTAGGATTCTTGCTTGACCACCAGCAGTATGAGGGCGATCATATAAGTGGGAGCTGGGGTCTATAAGCACATCCTTAAAAGGTCCCTAGTCGTGGGAGTTTCGAGACAGGGCATCGATTCTCCAGAGTAGACTAGTGTATACAGTCGAGACCCCGACGAGGGGCGGTGGCCGGTCTCACAAGCCACTGGTGTCAGTTGGATCACCTAAGATGTATACAGGTGCTCATTGGGTTATGAGTACACCGAACAGGACTCGCCGGGAACCTGCTAGTTGGTCTTATACCTCCTGTCAGATAGCAGTTCCCAGGTGACATGTGTACAGTTTAGTTCATCGACCTGGGGATCGTCATTTGTCTCGTGTGAGTTCCCACTGTGCTTTGATTACTACCCTACCACGGCTCAAAGGAGTCGTGCAAACAGGTTTTAGTTGGGTACAGTCCCGAGCCACATGGAGGCAGTGAGCGGATCTTCGGGGGTTCGTCTCTCCCGGTATTGGGGGTGAGGTCGCGCTGTGTCTAGGAGAGCCATTACACGAAGTCCTTGGCCAAGGCAGGAGATTTACTGGTAGGTATTCCAGTAGTATCTCAGGGTGTTCTGGGCTACACTCCGACACGACTTGTACCGCTTTTGGGGGTCTGACTTTTACCCACCCCCTAGACCCGACATGCGATGCTCATAGACGAACGGACCGGACTGTACTGATATTGTCACTGACAGGCTCAGTAGGGTGTCAGGATGAGCTTTCTCATCGACGTCCCTTTTAGTCAATAGCTGGTGGCCCGTTACGTATTGGCTTATACCTCTGACGTGCTAGTGGTTAAATCCACAGCCATAGTATTGACGAGTCTTTAGAGTCCACCACACTTTCAGTTACTCAGCTTTCGGGCAAAACGCTGTAGAGGCCGTATGGAGATATGGCAGGGTCCGATCAGATACGTGCGGTATTGCACGGGTCAGGATCGGACGGTTTGTACTAGTGGCCGTATGGATATATGGCAGGGTTCGATCTGATACGTGCGGTATTGCACGGATCAGGATCGGACGAACATTACTAGCCGGCTTTGGTTTAAGCCGGATCCTAGTATAGTACAGTGTAGATTTTGTCTCATTGCATTTGTATCCGGTCGGAATACAGATGCGGGTGTGTATGCACAGTATCGGGGTTTTCCTGTAATTTATTACGGGACCAGTTTTCTGGAGTTGCCAGTTTGCATTCCGTTACGGCCGGTTTTCGTTTGTTCTTTCCCGGCCGGACTTTTCCGATGGAGGGGGGGTTATTTGCAATTGTGCAAATAACATTTGTGGAGGGGGTTTCTTGCAATTGTATTGATTATGATATCTTTCATCCATGATGGTGCATTAATGAGATTAGAAAGGGTATGGGTTTGTTGTTCATATGTTATCATGATGTTTTTGGATGTGGTCACCCCTTACTTTCTACTACACTCACCTCCCTCTTTGATAAAGTTTGATTCCTCCACCATTCTCTAAAGAGAGGGCCGGCCACTTCTTTAGGTGAGGATGAATGAGAGAGTTTTGATTTTGTGAGCTTGTGGCATATTTCCTTCATCTCATTCTTATGTAATGAAAAATGAAAGCACCATTTTGCATACCTTCATTCCACCACATCCATGGCAACCAATACTCCAAAGTGAGACATGCACTCTACACTATATTCTACAGCTTATCTTGGGCATGTCGACTTGCCAGCTTCATGCCCGAGTTGCCTCGGTATAGAGGCGGGAGCCCGTAAAAGAAACAGGCGATGTGGTGCCCTTCCGGCAAGGAGGCGACGACCGGAGTTTCCACGAGAGATCGGGACGATGACGAGAAGACCGGAGGACTCGGATCACTCGGTATATCTCTTCCCTATCTTGTTACTTTGCTAGAACTAGTTTAATGGCCCGATCCGGGTTTTAGTGCGTGGTGGTGCCGGTTTGCTAAGTTCGCAAAATTAAAGTTTATCACCGCTTCCGCATTTGGCCGTCGGATTGACGACCGGGACGCCGCCGTGCACTTACACGTTTCGCTCATAGGTTAAAACCTATACCCTAGCATGCAAAACACGACCAATAACCTGGTCGTTGACGTCCAAACGCCACACGACGGAAACACAATACCAAATTCAAATTCATAAAAAGCCGCAAAATAATTTCAGAAACTAAGTAAGACACTCCCGGATTTTCCCCAGGTGACAATTAGCCAAAATTGCATACAGGAGGGGTATAATTTATTGCAAAAGGAGCCATGGACCAAACCTGGGGCCCTAATTCCCTGCTCTGGCCGCAAATTGCGGCTAGAATGGATTAATTTGCGTCCCAAAGGTGGAGTTAGGGTCTTGGGTCTCTGTGGTAGCTTCCTGGGTGCCTGCATGTGTCACTGTGTTCGCTAAATTATTTTTTGTGCCCCCGGGTTACTCCAGATTCCATAATACCCTCACAATTTACACATTTATTCGATCTCGGGGTTTCTAAATCCGTGTTTTGGGTTCCATCATCTGTTCTAGGTCAGTAAAACACCACTCAAGCCTTGTTAACAGCCACTAGGCATCACCCAATTCACACAACACTCAAACCCTTCACTTGAAATTTCTAACATCACTAATCAATACCCATTTAACTTTAAACTACTATGGGGTGTTATTAGACTTCAAATTAAACTAGATGGAAGAATTCATACCTCATTTGGGCAACCCAAGAAAAACCCTAGCTCCTCAAGTTTGTCAAAATCTAACTTTTCATGGTCCAATGTGTAGAGGAGAAGGAGGTGATCAATTTTAATGAAAGGGGTTTAGGGTTTTAATGGATATTTTGAGATGATATCATGGGGTGAAGGTGGAGGGAAGTGAGGAAGAAGAAGGAGAAGAAAATGATGGAGGAGGTGAAAAGGGTAAATAGATGAAAGAGTGGGTGAGAATAAGAGAGGAGAGAGAGGGGCTGCCTCATTTTCACCTCCCCCGTCATTTTCTTGTGTTCTTTTGGGTACATCAGCGTTTTTTTTCTAGTTTAGAAAACATGTACAGAATAGTGTGCAGGCTTTTTAGAGTGGTGTGTAGGATTTCGTGCCCGTGCCCCTCCCAAAAATCCGGCCACTATCCCTTCTTTTCCGGCGTCGCCGGCCCCCCTGTTGATTTTGGTGTTGGTGCTGTGCTGAGTGGTGTCTGTGGGTATTTGTCTGTGTTTGGTATTATTTATTTTCCTTGTTTTTTTCCAGGTTAAAATCTGGGATAGTTTAGTTCGTTTTAGTGTTTTGTGGGCCTTGATGATAATTTGATGGTTTAGTTAGAGAATAGAGTAAGTCAGGGTTTTTAAGGTTAGATTAACTCTAATATGTGCTGTTGGTATCACTCGATTCTTGTAATTTCACCTAATTTCACAAGTGTACCCTATGTTGCAAATTAAGTGTTTTATAACATTTTTGAAACTAAACTTTAGGTTATTAGAATCTGCTGTATGTGAGATAATGATTTTTGTAAGCAAACATGTACATTAGGCTATACTTAGTGTTAGGAATATAGTGTAGAAACCTGGTCCTTTTCCACCTGTTTTTGGCCGATATCATCCCTATGGTGGCCGGCCCAATTTTGTGGGATCATGTTGAATTTTTGCAGGTAGTTGTCTTTAGGTATTGTAAGAGGTTTGGTCTTGTTTCTTTTTCTTGTTTTTGCTCCAGATGAAATCTGGAACCGTTTACCTATAATTAGCGTAGCGGGACTTGCACGACACGTACGATACGAGTTGAGTGGTGTGCTGTGTGTCACTTCGTGTCGCGGTGGGTTTTGACGTATGCACACACGTTACGTATACACACGCGCTTAGCTTGCGACGCTAGTTTCTCATATAACCTTGATATCGCGTTTTTGCAGGATTGTGCCTTATGTGTGTTGCTTTGTGTAAATTCTAAGTTCACAGGCGGGACTTCGGATGCCGCGGAGAAAGGAAAGCAGGTGGTCGGATACACCTAGCACCAGATCACGGGTGAGTAGATAAAACGGGGGAAATCGTATGGATGGCGCGAGGCGCCCGATAGTTTTAAACTTCTAGTAGTACAGGTATTACGTGTGGTTCCTCATTATTCATTTTGTTGCATTGCATGATCCTTATATCCCTATATGTGTTAGTTCATTATATAGAACCATTGAACCATTAATATGAGACATGTGACACGAGTACTATATGACTTGTTTAGTTCATCCTGTAGAACCTTTGAACCATTAAAAACGAGTTTGCGGCATAAGTACTATTTAACTTGCTAAATTGAGAATGTGAAACTATTACACCATTATCATGAGTTATGCGACACAAGTATTATTTAACTTGCTAAATTGAGAATGTGAAACTATTACACCATTATCATGAATTATGCGACACAAGTACTATTTAACTTGCTAAATTGAGCATGTGGAACTATTGCATCATTATCATGAGTATGCGGCACGAATACAAATTAACTTGCTAAATCGAGAAATTACAATCATACTATCATCATTCCTGTACAGTTTTCTCGCTACGTATTGCAGTTCGTATAGTTAATACCATAATTTCATTCTAGCTGAAATGCGTGCTTATGGTGATTTTCTGAGGATTTCTGCATTTGAGATTTATGAGTTTTGGGGGGAAAACCGCAAGGATTTAATAAACCAGATATCATTTTTAAATATTGTAAGTTACGGTTTTCTCGTGATTGAAATATGTGTCGCCCACAATGGGTTTTCTGTTAGTTTTCGAGACCCGATTCGAGGAGTAGGATAAACCGTCTCGGGTACATGGTGGGCCCGGTAAGGTACCCCAGGGAAAGAAGATCGAGTTGTAGACGATGAGCCTGGCAGGGGCAGACTACCTACCGGTGTTTTTTGGCGCGGCGGATATCCAGAGAATACCGACCCTGGTCGTGAGATATTAAGATATTGATACTTTGAGATGGGCCAGCCGGACGGCTGGGGCCTGAGATATTGTGATACCGATACTTGAGATTTTGAGATAGTCGTTTGAGGTGTCGATGCTGGACACAGATTTCTATTGATTCCATTGATATTATGTTAATATTTCAATGGAGTTTTTCTAAGATGAAAATAATGATTTCTTATACCAACATATTCAGATCACGGGTTAAACTTGATTCATGTTGCATACATACCTGCTAGTACATCATGCCAGATTAGTAATGTAAAATTGATTCATGTTACATACATACCTGCTAGTACATCATGCCATATTAGTATTGTAAAATTGATTCATGTTGCACACATACCTGCTAGTACATCATGCCAGATTAGTATCGTAAAATTGATTCATGTTACCCACATACCTGCTAGTACATCATGCCAGATTAGTGTTGTAAAATTGATTCATGTTGCATACATATCTGCTAGTATATCATGCCACATCAGTATTGTTGAGTTTTGACACTTTGCGTGCATGCTTACGATAGCCTTTGTAGATGTTACTTATTACTCACGAGTTGGCAACTCACCCCCGTTGTGCCACAGCCTTTTTGCAGGTCTGTTCCATCAGCACTGTAGCGGCGGATGCACTTCATCCTTTTGCTCCTTTTGCCTGGATCTGAGTTTTTGCTCGTAGGTGGGTTGTTATATTATTTTGTTTCCACCTTATATATATAGAGTACTCCATCTACTGTACCTGTTACTTGTATTGATGTACAATGAACTAAAAACGAGATAGTGAGATTTGTGGATATTTATGTTGTTTCTCTGGGTCGAGCTCACATGACCCGACATGATGCTTATTACTTGTGCCTTTTATTCTTATATTTGCACATTAATGATTTACATTGCATGGGATTTGAGTCAGCTTCGGCGAAGAGCTAGCTCCCGCTTGGGGATGGCTTATTCATGTTATATGTTTATTCGTGATTTGTACCCGTTTTGGGGCCAGTTTTTACAAAGGAGACTCTGCCAAAATTTTTGGAAAAACGTGATGTTGTTCTTTAAAAGATGTTGATGCGACTTATATGGTTTTACTTCACTTTATTTCTTAATTGGGTTTTGATTTCTGGGCTTTCGCTTACGTAGATTTCGTACGCCTCGAGATGTTTCGTAATTTAAGTGCCAGTCATGTTCCGTACCTTTTCGGGTCGTGACAAAGTTGGTATCAGAGCGATAGGTTTTACCTTTCTGAGTATAGGATGACCCTTGGTAGATGGAGTAAGTGACTTAAGCAGGGTAACGTAGCGTGTGTATGTCCGCGTCATACATGCGATACGGTACTCCGCCTAGGTGACTTTAGGATATACTTGCTAGAAATTCCTTCTTCAATTCCGTGTATCCTATGATTCTATTGCACTGTTCTTATTGTCCTGTTTCCTGTACCAGCAACTATGCCGCCGATAGCTACGAGTGCTCAGAGGGATACCGCCCGAGATGAGATCCGAGCAGGCTCGTCCGAGACGAAGACCGATCAGGACGGTATACCTACCCCTCAGGGACAGACTGATCCGCCTTCCCTAGGCCGCATGGATAGGCTAGAGTTTGGTATGCGGAAGTTACGACAGATGGTGGGAGGTATGCAGGAGTTACGACAGAAGGTGGAAGGTATGCAGGAGTTACGACAAATGGTGGGATCCTTAGTCGAGGCCAGTCGTGCACCGAGATCGGAGGACGTACCTACCACAGCACAGACTACGATTGTACCTGCTGCCCAGACAGTTTCTCCTACTACTACCGTGGCTATTCCAGTATCACTACAGGATTTCATGAGGCTGAGACCCCCATTCTTCACCGGCACTGATGCAGCGAAGGATCCGCAGACATTCCTCGATATATTAGCTAGGATTTGCCGTTCGCTCAGATGTTCCGACGATAGATGGGTGGAGCTTACGATTTTCCTTCTAGAGGTCCTTGCACAGACGTGGTGTGAGTCGGTCGAGAGAGGTCGAGCTGCAGATCTACCTCATATTACTTGGGTCGAGTTCACAGCAGTATTTCTAGCCCGTTTCATTCCAGAGAGCGTTCGTGATGCTCGAGCTCATAGTTTTGAGGCTTTATGCAAGACTCCAGGGATGACAGTGTCCGAGTATGATATCCAGTTTACTCAGTTGTCCCGATATGCTCCGTACTTGGTAGACACCGAAGAGAAGAGGATAAAGAGGTTTATGCAGGAACTTGACACCCAGTTATTTCTTGGCATCAGCGCCCAGAATTTTGACACTTATGCAACTGTTATGGACACGGCCTTACGGATGGAGGCGCGCATTACAGGGACTTCGGTCGTTTCTGGGACGAAACGGATTCGTACCGATATGCCTGCTCAGAGGCAGATGGGGAGACGTCGTGACGGATTCTTTCCGAGAGATGGTGGCGGCAGAGGAGTCAGACGGGGTCAGCTATTTGGTTCTTATCCACAGGGCAAGCAGGCGTCGCCAGGATGTTTTCGGTGCAGGAGTCCGTACCATCGTATCAGAGACTGTATGGTGAGACGACAGAGAGCGGCGAAAGTTCCACACGTGACCTTACCACCTTCACCACTTCCTCAGAGAGCTCTACTTCCTACCCCCGGTGGTGCTCCACGTCAGTTAGACGCCCCAGAGGCCGTGGACGCGGCGGTCCTGTTAAGAGAGGACGAGGAGGCAGAGGCAGAGGACAACCAGCTATTGGTGGGGGATAGGCCCGAGTATTCGCTTTGACTCCGCAGAATTCGCAGGCATCCAATGCCGTTGTGACAGGTACTTTGACAGTATGTTCTTTCGACGCGCGAGTATTATTCGACCCCGGTTACACACATTCGTATGCATTTACACACATTGCACCTATGTTAGGCCGTGAGTCATCGTCGTTAGATCAGCTTGTGGTTATTACTCCGGTAGGAGTGTCGTTTGTCGCTCGTTTTGTGTTTCGATTGTGTTCTGTTCGTATCGGGGAGAGGGATTCATCGGTTGATTTGATTCTCCTCGATATGTTGGACTTTGATGTGCTTCTGGGCATGGACTAGCTAGGCACTTGTTATGCATCTGTGGACTGCCGTGAGAAGGAAGTCAGATTTAGATTCCTGGGGGAGCCATTCATTGTTATTCAGGGAGACCGCAGCGTCACCCCTCCCAGCTTGATTTCGTCTCTTCGCGCCGGTCAGATCTTACGGAAGGGATGTCAGGGATTCTTAGCTTATTTTTGTGATACTCGAGTTGCAGAGGTTCCTTTGGACCAGGTCCCGATTGTTAGTGAGTTCCCTGATGTTTTCCCTGACGAGCTACATGGGTTACTGCCTGAGCACGATATTGCGTTCTGCATTGACTTGATTCCCGGCACGATGCCTATTTCCATACCGACTTATCGGATGGCCCCGGCGGAGCTTAGAGAGCTGAAGGATCAGTTGCAAAATTTTTTAGATAAAGGGCTTATTAGACCTAGTGTATCTCCGTGGGGTGCTCCTGTCCTGGTCATCAAGAAGAAGGACGACAGTTTGCGCTTGTGCATTGATTACCGCCAGCTGAACCAGGTTACCGTACGGAATAGATATCCCTTACCACGTATCGATGATTTGTTCGACCAGCTTTAGGGTGCGGGATACTTTTCGAGGATTGACTTGCGATTGGGTTACCATCAGTTGCGGGTGCGGCAGGAGGATATTCCGAGGACGGATTTTCGCACACGTTACGGGCACTATGAGTTTTTGATGATGTCATTCGGACTCACCAATGCACCAGCCGCGTTTATGGATTTGATGAACCGCATTTTCACGCCGTATCTAGATCTGTTCATCATCGTGTTTATTGACGACATTTTGGTGTATTCCCAGAGCCGAGAGGAGCACGAGCAGCACCTGCGGATCACATTGCAGACCTTGAGGGAGCACCAGCTGTTCGCGAAATTCTCCAAGTGCGCGTTTTGGCTTGACAGCGTCGATTTCTTGGGTCACATGATTTTAAGAGATGGCATATGTGTGGACTCAAAGAAGATCGAGGCCGTTAAGCATTGGCCCAGACCAGCATCAGTTACAGAGATCCGCAGCTTCCTAGGCCTGGCTGGCTACTACCGACGATTTGTTCAGGACTTCTCCCGTATCGCTGCACCGTTGACCGGGTTGACCCGGAAGGGAGTTCCTTTTGATTGGACCGAGGCGTGCAAGCATAGCTTCCAGCAGTTGAAGACTCGTCTGACTACTGCACCAGTGTTGTCATTACCTTCGGGATCGGGTGGATTTGTAGTTTATTGCGACGCTTCTCGAATGGGACTAGGTTGCGTGTTGATGCAGCACGACAGAGTTATCGCGTATGCTTCTCGGCAGCTGAAGACACATGAACAGAACTATCCTACGCATGATTTAGTAATGACTGCAGTGGTGTTTGGACTCAAGATCTGGAGACATTACCTATACGGCGAGTCGTCCCAGATATTCACGGACCATAAGAGCTTGAAGTACATATTTCAGCAGCGAGACCTGAATCTGAGACTGCGTCGTTGGATGGAGCTGGTGAAAGACTATGATTGTGAAATCCTTTACCATCCGGGCAAGACGAACGTGGTGGCAGATGCTTTGAGTCGGAGGCCCGGAGGTAGTTTATCTTATTTGAGCGCCGTGCAGAGGCAGGCGTCAGCAGATTGGCAGATTCTATACGACGTCCGAGTGCAGTTCGAGTTCACTCCGACCAGGGGACAGCTTGCGCATATTCGTGCACGTCCGCAGTTGCCTAACCGTATTCGCGAGGCACAGCCCAGTGATGACCGTCTTTCAGAGATCATGGAGCAGATTAGGCAGGGCAGAGTTTCCGAGTTCGTGATCGATGATCAGGGGGTACTGCGATTTGGGACTCGATTGTGCGTACCAGATTTTGAGGGACTGCGGCGTGAGATTCTTGAGGAGGCACATAGATCGATATACAGCTTTCATCCCGGTTCCACCAAGTTGTACTGCGATTTGACAGATGTTTATTGGTGGGACAGAATGAAGAGGGATGTCACAGACTTCGTGTCGATATGCCTGACTTGTCATCAAGTCAAGGCCCAGTACCAGAGGCCCGCTGGAGAGTTGCAGCCTTTGTCCATTCCGGAGTGGAAATAGGAGCAGATTTCTATGGACATCATTGTGGGTCTACCCAGGAGAAGTCGAGGGTACGTCTTGATCTGGGTGATCGTGGATCGATTGACAAAAGAGGCTCATTTCCTGCCAGTGAAGACCACTTTCGGTTTTTCTCATTATGCCCAAATTTACATCGACGGGATCGTACGGTTGCATGGTGTCCCGACTTGTATCGTGTCAGACTGAGGCATCCAGTTTACCAGCCGACTATGGCAGAGACTTCAGGAGGCGTTGGGCACCCGTTTGAGTTTCAGCACAGCTTTTCATCCGCAGACCGACGGCCAGTCAGAGCGAACTATTCAGACTCTCTTGGACATGCTCCGAGCATGCGTATTAGACTTCGGTGGTAGCTGGGATCATCATTTACCCTTAGTGGAGTTCACCTACAACAATAGCTTCCGGGATACTATTCAGATGGCACCTTTCGAAGCTCTGTATGGGAGGAGATGTAGATCGCCTGTCGGTTGGACAGAGCTCGGCGAGAGCAGTATTTTGGGGCCGCAGATCGTGCAGGAGACGACCGAGAAGGTACAGTTGATTCGAGATCAGATGAGAGCGGCTTAGAGCAGGCAGAAATCGTATGCGGACAGACGTCGTCGCAGACTAGAGTTCGCAGTTGGCGATCATGTTTTTCTGAGGGTCTCTCCGATGAAGGGAGTGATGAGATTTGGGCGAAAAGGAAAGCTTAGTCCCAGATTTGTGGGTCCCTTCGAGATCCTCGAGCGTGTCGGCGCAGTTGCATACTGTTTGGCTCTTCCACCCAGCTTTCGGACGTTCACCCCGTATTCCATGTGTCGATGCTTCGCAGATATCTTCATGACCCTTCTCATATGATTCAGCATCAGACCGTTCAGCTTGAGCGCGATCTTTTGTTCACCGAGCAGCCAGTAGTGATATTGGATCGGCAGGTGAACAAACTTCGATCAATGGTTTTGCCATCTGTGAAGATTTTTTGGCGCAGCCCGAATGGTGAAGAGATCACTTGGGAGGCCGAGGGCGTCATGAGGAAGAAATATCCCCATATCTTTGAAGGTACGCGTAGCTATATTTTAAATTCGGGGACGAATTTTATTTAAGGGGGGAAGATTGTAACACCCTAGAATGCGATTAGGGGTTATTATGCTTTAATGTGGGGTTTTTTAGTAAAAAGTTTACCAAATCGGTTTACAAATATTTTATTAGATTTAATGAACATTTTACTAGAATTTAATTTGGACTACAAACACATGTGCATGTAAATTAGGGCTAAGTTTAGGGTTAAGCCATGTTTAGGTAGCCATGGTGAGCTAAACCATTTAATTAGGTTAATATGAAGTTAATTAAGTGTATTAGTTTTTTTTAAAATATAATTAGTTGTGTTTTGGGGGTTGACTTGGGAATGAGAGAGAGAGGGAATGATGGCATGAGGCATGCTTGGTAATCATGATGAGAGAGAGAGGGAAAGGGTTGACTCTCATCCCTCTTTTCTTTTTTCAAACCAATTATTTTCCCACACTCATTCTCACATCTCTATCCCTCTCATTTTCCCACACACACACAGCAGCAACATCAGCAAGGCAGCAGCAGCAGCAGTAGCAAGCAGCAGCAACAACAGCAAGCACCAGCACCAGCAACAGCAGCAAGCACCAGCACCAGCACCAGCAGCAGCACACACCCCACCCCCTTCTTTTCTTCTCCTTCTTCTTGCATCCTAAGACCAACTTGAGGTATAATGTTAAACCCAACATCCATTTTTGCTAGACTTATAGTTTGTTTAGCTTAAAATCTTGTTTAAGTAGTGAAATGGGCGAACCTTGTGTTTTGTGTGGAGTTTTGGGTAAAATGGGATTGTTATGGCTTAATTAACTTAATTAGGTGTTAGTTGTGCTGTGTAAACCATGTAGTATCACTAGTTTTCGCTAAAACATCTTAAAGTACCAAATTTGAAGTTTTAATACGGTTTTGAAACAAGTTTAAGATACAAGTGACCTGCTACATCTGCGGTTATTTTCTAGTTTAGCAAACATGTACAGAATAGTGTGCAGGCTTTTTAGAGTAGTGTGTAGGATTTCGTGTCCGTGCCCGTCCTAAAAATCCGGCGAGTATCCCTTCTTTTCCGGCGTCGCCGGCCCCCCTGTTGATTTGGGTGTTGGTGCTGTCCTGGGTGGTGTCTGTGGGTATTTGTCTGTGTTTGGTATTATTTATTTTCCTTATTTGTTTCCAGGTTAAAATCTGGGATAGTTTAGTTCGTTTTAGTGTTTTGTGGGCCTTGATGATAATTTGATGGATTAGTTGGAGAATAGGGTAAGTTAGGGTTTTTAAGGTTAGATTAGCTCTAATATGTGTTGTTGGTATCACTTGATTCGTGTAATTTCACCTAATTTCACAAGTGTACCCTATGTTGCAAATTAAGTGTTTTAAAACGTTTTTGAAACTAAACTTTAGGGTACTAGAATCTGCTGTATCTTAGATAATATTTTTTGTAAGCAAACATATACATTAGGCTATACTTTGTGTTAGGAATATAGTGTAGAAACCTGGGACTTTTCCACCTGTTTTTGGCCGATATCATCACTATGGTGGCCGGCCCAATTTTGTGCGATCATGTTGAATTTTTGCAGGTAGTTGTCAATAGTTATTGTAAGAGATTTGGTCTTGTTTGTTTTTCTTGTTTTTGCTCCAGATGAAATCTGGGACCCTTTACCTATAATTAGCGTAGCGGGACTTCCACGACACGTACGATACGAGTTGAGTAGCGTGTTGTGTGTCACAGCGTGTCGCGGTGGGTTTTGACATATGCAAACACGTTACGTATACACACGCGTTTAGCTTGCGACGCTAGTTTCTCGTATAATCTTGATATCGCGTTTTTGCAGGATTGTGCCTTATGTGTGTTACTTTGTGTAAATTCTAGGTTCGCAGGGGGGACTTCGGACGCCGCGGAGAAAGGAAAGCAGGTGGTCGGATACACCTAGCACCAGATCACGGGTGAGTAGATGTACACATCTACGGGGGAAATCGTATGGATGGCACGAGGCGCCCGATAGTTTTAAACTTCTAGTAGTACTGGCATTGCGTGTGGTTCCTCATTATTCATTTTGCTGCATTGCATGATCCTCATATCCCTATATGTGTTAGTTCATTATATAGAACCATTGAACCATTAATATGAGACATATGCCACGAGTACTATATGACTTGTTTAGTTTATCCTGTAGAACCTTTGAACCATTAAAAATGAGTATGCGGCATAAGTACTATTTAACATGCTAAATTGAGAATGTGAAACTATTACACCATTATCATGAGTTATGCGACACAAGTATTATTTAACTTGCTAAATTGAGAATGTGAAACTATTACACCATTATCATGAATTATGCGACACAAGTACTATTTAACTTGCTAAATTGAGCATGTGGAACTATTGCATCATTATCATGAGTATGCGGCACGAATACAAATTAACTTGCTAAATTGAGAAATTACAATCATACTATCATCATTCATGTACAGTTTTCTCGCTACATATTGCAGTTCGTATAGTTAATAACATAATTTCATTCTAGCTGACATGCGTGCTTATGGTGATTTTCTGAGGATTTCTGCATTTGAGATTTATGAGTTTTGGGGGGAAAACCGCAAGGATTTAAAAAACCAGATATCATTTTCAATTATTGTAAACTGCGGTTTTCTCGTGATTGATATATGTGTCGTCCAGAATGGGTTTTTTGTTAGTTTTCGAGACCCGATTCGAGGAGTAGGATGAACCTTCTCGGGTACATGGTGGGCCCGGTAAGGTACCCCGGGGCAAGAAGATCGAGTTGTAGACGATGAGCCTGGCAGGGGCAGACTACCTACCGGTGATTTTTGGCGCGGCAGATATCCAGAGGATACCGACCGTGGTCGTGAGATATTGATACTTTAAGATGGGCCAGCAGGACGGCTGGGGCCCGAGATATTGTGATACAGATACTTGAGATTTTGAGATAGTCGTTTCAGGTGTCGATGCTGGACACGGATTTCTGTTGATTCCATTGATTTTATATTAATATTTCTAAGGAGTTTTTCTATGATGAAAATAATGATTTCTCATACTAACATATTCATATCACGGGTTAAACTTGATTCAGGTTGCATACATACCTGCTAGTACATCATGCCATATTAGTATTGTAAAATTGATTCATGTTACATACATACCTGCTAGTACATCGTTCCAGATTAATATTGTAAAATTGATTCGTGTTGCACACATACCTGCTAGTACATCATGCCAGATTAGTATCGTAAAATTGATTCATGTTACCCACATACCTGCTAGTACATCATGCCAGATTAGTGTTGTAAAATTGATTCATGTTGCATACATATCTGCTAGTATATCATGCCACATCAGTATGACACTTTGCGTTCATGCTTACGATAGCCTTTGTAGATGTTACTTATTACTCACGAGTTGGCAACTCACCCCTGTTGTGCCACAGCCTTTTTGCAGGTCCATTCCGTCAGCACTGTAGTGGCGGACGCACTTCAACCTTTTGCTCCTTTTGCCTGGATCTGAGTTTTTGCTCGTTGGTGGGTTGTGATATTATTTTGTGTCCACCTTCTATATTTATTGTATCTAGAGTACTCCGTTTACTGTACCTGTTAATTGTATTGATGTACTATGACTTAGAGACGAGACAGTGAGATTTGTGGATATTTATGTTGTTTCTCTGGGTCGAGCTCAATTGAGCAGACATGATGCTTATTACTTGTGCCTTTTATGCTTATTTTTGCACATTGATGATTTACATTGCGAGGGATTTGAGTCCGCTTCGGCGAAGAGCTAGCTCCCGCTTGGGGATGCCTTATTCATGTTATATGTTTATTCGTGATTTGTACCCGTTTTGGGGCCAGTTTTTACAAAGGAGACTCTGCCGAATTTTTTGGAAAATACGTTATGTTGTTCTTTAAAAGATGTTGATGCCACTTATATGGTTTTCCTTCACTCTATTTCTTAATTGGGTTTTGATTTCTGCGCTTTGACTTACTTAGATTACGTACGCCTCGAGATGTTTCGTAATTTAAGTGCCAGTCACGTTCCATACCTTTTCGGGTCGTGACACGCATTCATCAAGTGAAGCAAGGATCTTGGGCAAAGGAGCTTCGGGTGGATCGTCGTGGACTTGGAGGAAGCTTGAGCAAGCTGCTTTCAACTCGAGGAGATCTAAGGAGTCAAGGAGGGAAGTCTATAAAAGTTATATCACTTAGCCCTTAGTGTAGATTTCTTCTAGTATGTGATGCTAGCAATTTGTTACCCTAAATTTCTAGATCGATTCATTGTTAGTTTGCTTAGCACCCCCTTTAATTTTTGTTATGGCATGTGTGATGCTTCAAAACCCTAAGTAAGGTGCTAAGGAAACCCTACATGATGAAGTTCCAGCTGCACAAACTACAACTGACGATTTGATAGAACCGGAGGATTCGATAGTCCGCGATGAACCTCAGCCACTCTGCAGATCTAGTAGGGTTCCTCATCCACCAGAGAGATACTACGGTTTTCTCATAAACGGTGGTAGAGAGGATTGCATCATGGAAGATGATGACCCAACTAGTTTTGAGCGGGCCATCACAAGTGGAGACTCTGTGAAATGGCTGGATGCTATGCGATCTGAGATGGAATTCATGTACACCAACAAACTATGGACTTTGGATGTTTCTCCTGAAGGGGTAAAACCCATCGGTAGCAAATGGATCTTTAAGAAGAAACTTGGTGTAGATGGAAAAGTTGAGACTTTCAAAGCTACACTTGTAGCAAAAGATTTTTTCGTCAATGACCAAGAGTCGACTTTGATGAAACCTTTTCTCCTGTCGCTATGCTTAAGTCCATCGGGATCCTACTTTCCATTGCTGCATACCATGACTACGAAATCTGGCAGATGGACGTCGAAAGCTCTTTTCTAAATGGTGATTTAGAAGAGAACGTGTACATGTGTAACGTTTTGAAAACCGTTTAGGTGAAATTTCTGTTAATCGATAAAATAACGGGTTTTTTCCGTAAAAATCAGGATATAAATATCTTTTAATATAAAATTAAATATACATATTCTAGCTATATAATTGCTAATATTTCGTGTTTATTGAGCCACTTGTAAAATTTCTAATTTATTGATAATTTTCCGAAATTAATTATTTTAATATTATTTTAAGCCATCACCAATACATTTAATTAGGGAAAATTACAAATTGGAATGGGTTAATACAAATTTTATGCATCATGACACACTAAACTAACATGTAAAATATTGTTTTAGAAATGAAATAATAAACAAAAGGGGTATGGTGTTAGATAATGGGGACTTGGACTTTTTCTTTGACTTTACCAACACCCCCACACCCTCTCCCCTTGCATTCCTCATCTGGCCGAGCCCCCCCTCTCCCTCAACAGCAGCCCCCTACTTCTTCTCCTCTCATTTCTCATCAAAAATCCACCATTTTGCCTCAAAATCCATACAAAAATCAAAGCTAAATCCAAATCCCACTCTTACCCATTTTTCCTTAGCCTAACATGCATGGATTGTGGTAAAAAGAGAGCATTTTGAGAGGTTAGATTGCAAGTTTGATCCATGGTTCATGAGGTATAAATCTTGACCTTTGTTTAATTGTTGCTATAACACTTCTTTATTAGCTAATTAGATGCTTAATTAGGTTTTAATTTGAAAACATGGAAATTCTAGAATGGGGTTTAATTGGTAGTTAGGGTTTTGGGTAATTAGATCATGGTTGTGTGTTGTAATTAAGATCTTAAGTCATGTAAAGGCAAAGCTAGTTGTAGTTTGCTAATTGTATTTTAAAAATTTTTCTAATTAAGATTTCTAGAAAACTAGGTTTTTGGAACTAATTCAAACAATGAGATTAGAATCTAGTAAAGGTTTTAATGACATAATTAACATTTTAATTTGTTGTTTAGCAACTTAGTTCATGCAAAACTTAGTTTAGTTGATGAATTGTGGAATGTTTCCTTGAAAATTGTTAAAATTGGTTATGTATGCAAACTAGATTTTTAAGATCAATATTAAGAGGTAAGTTTAAAATCTAATTAACATTGGTATGACTTAATTGAGATGTTTAATGAACATTTGAGCCACTTTGTTAAAATATTTAGATTGGTTAAAACATCAAGTTTTGAACCGAAATGGGAATTTGTGCTAATTAGGTTTTTAGGAAATAAAACGATTTGATTAATTTTAATGTTTTGATGAATTAAAACCATATTTCATATATGATTAGTGATTTGTGAAACCAAGAATGGTGCGTTTGAGTTTTTATCGTTCGCTCGGCGTTTGTACGCCGATGTCGAGGGTTTTTGGGTTGATTTGAGACTCAAAAGCATAGGTTTTGACCTATGTGAGATTCGTGTGTCGTTTTGGTCATGAGTCGGATTTTAATGCGATACGATGCATTATGATACGTAGGTATCCTCACGAAGACTTCGAGACGACAAGCAAGCACGTGGCGACATCGATTTCGACAAGCTAGGACCAGGTGAGTAGATTATATCTACGGGGGAAGTCGGGTGGATGGCGTATAGCACCCCCGCAGTCCGTAGTATAGTTTATGATATATATGTTTATATAGGTTCTTTATGATACTTGGATGTTTATCAAGAGATGATTATTGCGTTCATGGTTTAGTTTAGGGTAATTAGAAGTAACTAGCATAGCTTCTTAGTCGCGAGCCCTAGAATAGGTTCACACCCACACGCACACACGTATTTGCATACATCTATTTTACATGTGCGTATATGGGGATATGTAAATATATATATACACATGGGTATGGGACTTTGTATATATAAATATACGTATACATATACACGGATTATGAGGATAGTACTTGGGATTGGAGATGAGTCGATGAGATTGGGCTTGAGGCCGTGAGATTGGTGATGTGACAGGGTTCGTATTTTAGTTACGACGTGATATGTTTAGTGGGGCATTTAGGCGTGGTGTTTTCATACACACGCATGCATACATAGATGGTATCAGTATTGTACTTGACGTAGTTCAGTACCCCGGATCTTGATTTTGATAAAGAGGATACCAGATGAATAAAGTGATGAATGTGATATTTGACCGTACCCAGATTTGGGATGCCGTACGACAGATTTACCGTACGAGCTATATATTGATGATAGATCTGCACTCTTGATTCGAGGATGTCATATTATATTAGGGTATCGTATGGGATACTATTGAGGCGGGATCACCGACTATTATATATATATATATATATGTATGTATCGACTCAGATGTTAGGCGGTTCCTTACCTTTCGATCAGCCTGTTTAGTTAGGCCCTGTAGTGTACTTGTAAATGATAGATTAGATTCGACTCATACCAATTTCAAAAACTAACGAATCGTGTGTATTTTAAAGATGTGACAATGGATTCTACGGATATTTCAAATGACGTATCTTTTCTTAAAAACACAGTAGCCCTTATTTTCAAAACACCACGATTCGTGTTATTTCAAATGGCACCACTGTATGACTCATATTTATATAAATGCAGATTAGTTATCATTGTGTCTATTATTCAGCTCCCACATATTATTACTATTCGCATCCCATTTGAATGTTTATATTGTACTTCCATATGCCATTATTGAGATCATGCTGTCAGGACACCAACACCATTACCGATGATGCGTATGTTCCATATACACTTACTTGCCGGCACACACACATCATCATCGGTAATTGCCATGTCACGTACACTTTAGAAAATACCTTTTCATTGACATAGCTTGATAGATGATAGTCGCAATATGTTATAGCTTCCATATGCTAGTTTAAAAATTGCATTCTTTGCATGATATTAGATGCATTCATATATTCATTGGTTATGCAGTATTATGGAGATTTATGCCGGTATTCACTGTTTATTGGTATCATGATTTTGATGATTTCGGATTTACATGAGATTTCAGGATTTGGGGGAAAACCGCAAGAATTTAATAAAAGCTTAGTATCATCATTTTTAAAATGCAAATTTGTGGTTTTCTCATTATGTATGAGTCATCCACCATGAGTTTTCATGATTGCTATTGGATTTCGAGACCCGATTCGAGGAGTTGGATGAACCATCTCGAGTACATGGTGGGCCTGGTATGGTACCCCGAGGCAAGAAGCTCGAGTTGTATTCGATTAGCCTGGCAGGGGAGCACTACCTACCGGTGATATTAATTGGACCCGTCGGTTATCCGGAGGATACCGGCCGGAGTCATGAGATGGATACAAGCTGATCCGTTCTGCCGGAGCCCGCGGGCCGATCCCGCAAATGATACGGATGCCTGAGATATTGATATTTGAGATCTGAGATTTGAGATATTGAGATTTGATATTAAGATTTTAAGACATATGTTTTGTGTCGATGCTGACACTGATTTCTCTTTTGCTTTCATTGATGATACTTGATTGATACACATTTAGAAATCTCATTGATTAAAGAAAACAGTTGTGTCACTCATGATATATTCTGTTTCCATTCGTACATCATATATATCTGATATGTTGCTTTCTGAGGCACGGACACGAGCACGTGGTATTGCACTTATAAGTAGCTAGACCAGGATTTTTGTTTGAGGATATTACTTGATATGACCTAGGATAGCGTTATGCATGCGATTTCTACTCGTAGATATTTTCTACTCACGAGTTGGCAACTGTAGGGTTCCTAGGCATCCTAATGAAGTCTCACAAGGCATCAACCATGCCAATTTCAAAAATTATTGGTGCCGAGAAACCCTAACACGGATCGTTGACTAGATGTTTAGGCGAAATGAGAATCTAGTTAACTACTTAACTAAAAGTTAGATGCTACAACTTTTGTAGATCCGGTTCCCCACTTCATTAGCTCCACGT
This sequence comes from Agapanthus africanus, assembly GCA_030015575.1. Lineage (NCBI taxonomy): Eukaryota > Viridiplantae > Streptophyta > Magnoliopsida > Asparagales > Amaryllidaceae > Agapanthus > Agapanthus africanus. The sequence continues at coordinate 410,493,177 of CM057348.1, read as the reverse complement.
GGGTGTGCTCTCGTTGTCCATCACGAATCCTAGACTCATTCGTCGGCTTCATCGGAAAAACGGGCGAGCAAGGTCGTCAGCTTCGTATCAAAGACGATCTACGTCGAGGTTGCACAAGTTCAAGCTCCGACTTCACCAAGTTGTGAAACTTGTGAAGAAAATACCCAAAACCACTTGGCAAGAGGTAGAGGATGAAGAAATAGGAGGTGGGTTCACTTTAGATTGGGATTTCTCTCACTAAAACTCAAGTTGCCATTGATGGCATCAAGGTTTCTATCTTGAAGAAGAAGGAAGAAGATGAAGCTAGTTTATGATAAGTTATTTAAAATGAAAAGAAAAATACATACTTATCATAATCTAACATGGGTTAAGTGTAGAGAATAAACCATGGTAAGTGGATAGGTTAGGGTTAAGCATGAAGACAAAATGGTCTCCTTGGTCAAAACTTCATGAAGCTTCAACAAGCTTCATGACAAAAACAAACCATTATCTCTTCATTTATCCAATAAAATAAATAAAGAAATGAATAAATAAATGATAAGGCAAAACCCTAATTATCATTTAACCATGGTTTAATTCTTCACACTTAACCATATGATCAAGTATCATCAAACATGATACATATATGTGCACAAAAGTATATCACATATACAACTTGCACATCAAGTGAGAAAATCCGTATAAAGTGAACCAATACTAGTTAATGCAAAGTAATATATCAAATATATAATTATACATTAAATCATTAAATCAACATTTGATTCAATGATCCGGTCATGTCGCACATAACCGACTAGTATACAATGTATCGATTTATCGAATCAATGATTCGATAACTAGGTCATATCGAATATAACCAATCGAAACATTTATCGCGAGAATGAAATGCGGTATCACATACACGCATTATTCTCGCTCCCGCACATATCTCATATGCACTCCTATTTCGTTTCGCTTGAGCCAGGAAACCTCTGTGTAGGACTCTAAAGACTCGTCAATACGCCGGTAGCAGATGATGATCATATCAAGCACCCATAAGCCGCAAGCGGTCTGCTAAACGTAACGTCCATCCGGGTATTGAGCGATCAGAAGATCGACGAGCTAGCCCGCTCACACTCCTGTGAATCCAACCAGTAACACTTACCGTACAGTCCGGTTTGTTCGTCTGATATGTCGCATATCAAGTCTAGGGGTGGTAAACGTCAGACCCCAATAACCGATAAGTCGTGCCGATGTGAGGCTCATAACGGGTCGAGAAACTACTGGTAACACTTACCAGCAAATCTCTGATCAGCCCTGGCCAGGGACTTCCCTGTTACGGCCAATCGAGCACAGCGCAACATCAACCCCCAATACCGGGAGAGACGAAACCCCTCCTATCGCTCATTGCCTCCATGTGACTCGGGACTGTACCCAAAGACCACCGTTTTACACTCCCTCATGGACGTGGTAAGGTGGAGATCAAAGCACAGTGGGAATCACACAAGACTCTATGACGATCTCGGGTCTACAGACTAACCTGTACAAGTGTCACCTGAGAACTGCCATCTGACGTGAGGTATAATACCATCTGGGAGTTCTCGGCGAGTCCGTCCAGTGTACCCAGTCTCCACTGAGCACCCGTATACCATCTCTGATGTCAAACACCAATGGATATGGGATCATCCATCGCCCATCATATGGGTCAAGAAGCGCATACACTAGTCTACACTGGTATATCGATGCCCCGTCTCGATACACCCACGACTAGGGACCATGAAGGATGTACTTATGGACTACCATGTCCCCACTAGTATGATCTGCATCATAGTCCAGGTAGTCAAGTACACATCCTAAGGGCTTTATCAACATGTAACTATAAGACAGTTTAAAGAGACAAGTGTACATGTTAAGATAAAGAGTAACCAGATAGCATACTATCATGTCGAGCAAGAAATTCATCTCTATATATGTCCAAGCATCCAATATAATATACATCATCTGTACAATACTGGCCTCTAGGGCATACATACAACTAACAATCTCCCACTTGCACTAAGGCCAGCTGCTGTAGTATCGCATCCCGAGCATCCCGAAGAGTCTCTCAAACTGTATCTGGGGAATGGCCTTCGTGAGTGGATCCGCCGTGTTGTTCTTCATGTCAACCCTCCTGACCTCGATCTCCCGGTGATCAACTATCTCCCGGATCAGGTGATACCGCCTCAGAATATGCCTGGACCGCTGATGGGACCTGGGTTCCTTGGCCAAAGCCACCGCTCCATTGTTATCGCAATACAAAGGTATTGGATGCTCAATGGATGGAACCACTCCAAGTTCAGTAATGAACTTCTTGATCCAGATAGCCTCTTTGGCAGCATCGTTGGCAGCGATGTATTCAGCCTCCATCGTCGAGTCTGCCACGGTTTCCTGCTTGGAACTCTTCCAGCTAACCGCCCCTCCGTAAAGGGTAAAGACAAAGCCCGACTGCGACTTAGAGTCGTCCTTATCACTCTGGAAGCTCGAATCGGTAAAGGACTCCACTTGGAGCTCTCCGTTACCATACACCAAGAACATATCTCTAGTCCTTCGCAAGTACTTGAGAATGCTCTTCACAGCTGTCCAGTGACTCTCTCCAGGAGCAGCTTGATACCTGCTCACTATACTTAGTGAGTATGCTACATCGGGTCTGGTACATAGCATCGCATACATGATAGAGCCTACTGCCGAAGCATAGGGTATCCCTTGAATGCGAGCTCTCTCCAAATCAGTCTTGGGAGACATCTCTTTGGAGAGAGTGACTCCAGAGATCGTGGGCAAGTTCCCACGCTTGGACTCTTCCATACTAAACCTCTTTAGTATGGTGTCAATGTACCTGGATTGGGACAATCCCAATATCCGTTTGGATCTATCTCTATAGATCTTAATTCCCAGTATGCAGGAGGTATCACCAAGATCTTTCATTGAGAATCTTTGTGATAAGAAGAGCTTGACCGATTGCAGCATAGGAATATCATTTCCTATCAAGAGTATGTCGTCCACGTACAATACGAGGAAGACAACTTTACTCTCTGCCACCTTCTTGTAGATACAAGGTTCATCTGGATTTTTGACGAAATCAAACTCTTTGATAACGACGTCAAAGCAGATGTTCCAACTCCGCGATGCTTGCTTTAATCCATAAATGGATTTAAGCAGCTTGCACACCTTCCCGCTGCTCCCACTGTCTACGAAGCCCTCTGGCTGAGTCATGTACACGCACTCTTCTAAATCACCATTTAGAAAGGCGGTCTTAACATCCATTTGCCAGATTTCGTAGTCATGATATGCAGCGATGGCAAGCATGATCCGGATGGATTTAAGCATAGCCACTGGAGAAAAGGTCTCGTCATAGTCCACACCTGGTCTTTGACGAAAACCCTTTGCTACAAGTCTAGCTTTGAAAGTCTCCACTTTCCCATCTACACCAAGTTTCTTCTTGAAGATCCACTTGCTCCCAATGGGTTTTACCCCTTCAGGAGCAACGTCCAAAGTCCATACTTTGTTGGTGTACATGGATTCCATCTCGGACCGCATAGCATCCAGCCATTTCACTGAGTCCCCACTCGTGATGGCCTGCTCGAAGCTAGTTGGGTCATCATCCTCCATGATGCAATCCTCACTCCCACCATCAATGAGAAACCATAGTATCTCTCAGGTGGACGAGAAACCCTACTAGATCGGCGGAGAGGCTGGGGTACGTCGGGCACCACTGAATCCTCTGGTTCTACTAAATCGTTAGTTGCAGTTTGTGGTGCTGGAACCTCTTCCAGCTCTACCTCTTTGCCATTAATTTCTTTTGCAAGAAATTACCTTTCCAAAAAGGTGGCATGTTGAGCAACAAACACTCTTTGTTCCTCAGCTTGGTAGAAAAAATATCCTTGAGAATTCTTAGGATATCCCACAAACTTGCAAAGGACTGATCGTGCCTCGAGTTTGTCCGGATTTTGTTTTTTGACATAGGCCGGACAACCCCATATCTTAATTCGTTTAAAATATGGTCTCTTCCCACTCCATATCTCATATGGTGTGGTAGGTACAGATTTAGACGGAACCAGATTCAATAGGTATATGGCTGTCTCAAGCGCATACCCCCAAAAGGAAATAGGTAACTCAGCATTACTCATCATTGAACGCACCATATCTAATAGGGTGCGATTCCTTCGTTCCGATACACCGTTGTGCTGTGGTGTATAAGGAGGAGTAAGCTGAGAGAGAATCCCATTCTCTTTTAGATAATCCAGGAATTCACTGCTTAAGTATTCACCTCCTCGATCAGATCGAAGAACCTTTATACTTTTGCCCGTTTGGTTCTCTACCTCGTGCTTATATTCTTTGAATTTCTCAAAAGCTTCAGACTTGTGTTTCAACAGGAACACATGCCCGTATCTAGAGAGATCGTCAGTGAATGTAATGAAGTAGGAAGAACCATTTCTGGCGTGTGTAGACATTGGACCGCATACATCACTATGCACCAGTCCCAAGAGTTCAGTAACTCTTTCTCCGTGTCCCGTAAACGGAGTTTTGGTCATTTTTCCTTTGAGACATGAATGGCAAGTGTCATAAGATGATAATTCGAATGAATTCAAATATCCATTCTTATGCAACTTAGCTAGTCGTGTCTCATTGATATGGCCAAGTCTACAGTGCCACAAGAAGGATTCGTTCATTTCTGAGCTTTTCCTTTTGTGTGTGTTTTGTATATTGAAGACTGTATTTTGATTGAGAATGAATATGCCATTATGTAGCGAGCCTGATGCAATCAACCTTTGATCCAGGAATATGTTCATAACATTATCCTTTACTACAAAATTATATCCTTCTTTACTTAATAAAGAAACTGATATAATGTTGCACATCATGTTCGGTATATAATAGCACTCATTCAGGACTAGTGTATTACCATTTGGTAATACCAGGTGATATATGCCAACTGCTTTGGCTGCAACATTTGCCCCATTCCCTACTTGAAATGAATGATCACCTTTTCCCAGTTCTCTACCTTTCCTTAGCCCATGTAACTGCTTACATATGTGGGATCCTGATCCGGTATCCAATACCCAGGACGTAGGGTGAACTGAGAAACAGTTCTCAATGACAAACACACCCGAAGATGATGCATCAACATGCATGTTCTCCTTTTGGGCGGTGTGAGAATCCAGATATTCTCCTGTTTCCTATTCATTCTTATAACACTTATAAGATAGAACGGGTTCAACGTTCCCCTGCACAGTATAACATGCGGGTTCGGTCAATACATCCATATTATTATCTTGATTAAGGCATGAAATGGTCGCTACCTGGAGAGAGAGAGAAGAAAACACTTTAGCGTAAGCTCGTGCAAGATCAGATTGGTTATTATCTTATCTAATCAGGATGGCTCCCACTGCTTTTTATCAAATCATCCTTCAAACCTTAAAAGGAAAGACTAGCCGGGATTAATTACACACTACAAGTTCGCCAATCTTTCAGCCAGGCCAGTGTCGGTACTTTGAGGGAGGTCCCCCGTGCTTTCGCACGAACCTAATTAATGTAAACCTCGTTTTCCCAGAGGCGTAACCTCGTTAACACCTTTCTAGACACCTACTTGATCGGCTAATTGTAATGTGTAAAACTCTCCCAGGAGTAACTCTTACTCGCAGTGGGTATCGGGATCCAACTATCTCATAGAAGGTATGCAATCTCATTGCAAATTTCAACACTTGAAATTCCCGATAATGCTTTTGCCCCTAGCGATCTATGACCTTGACTAAGTCAACAAACCATAAATCACAAGTCAAGTTCAACCCGTACATTTCCCGATTGAATTAAACCCACCCGTACGACCCTTGACTGAGTCAACAAGGCCGTGCGAATGCTCTAATCCAATCACATCTCATGTTGTTGCAGATAAACATAATTTAGCTACCATACACTATGCCTTGACTAAGTCAACAAACACAGCATGAATACTAAATAATATCTATCTGAAATGACGGAGGGCTACGTCAGGTTTTTCTGAAAACCTATTGCGTAATGAACTTGATATCGTTGTAGAATCAAATGAAGTTTTAAAAATGGAGTGATTTTGAGGCTTTTCTAGTTTTGCTAAAGGGGTCACTCCCGGTGAAGGGATCGTCGGCCCTTTCCTCGTCGAATGAGGTGCGGGATATATCATATATATCACTATGCAAAGCAAAAACTCTTAAAAGCAATCAAAACCAAACCGAGTGTGTAGCATCTGCCAGTTATTGCTAAAGGAGTCACTCCCGGTGAAGGGATCTCGGTCCTTTCCTCATCGAATAAGGTGCAGGGTATATCATATATACTGCTATGCAAAGCAAGAACTGTAGCTACCTGTTTTATTTAAAATTTGATTCTACAACATCTTAGGTTTCTTTTCTTTCATTAATCACATTAATGAAGTCCCATCATTTAAGTACCTAAACATCACAGATAAATACGACGTACACTTATGCCATCCGCATTCGCCTCGATGTCCCCTCGTGCACCGTTAGGTTAGGTAACTAACGACAGAGCAGGGCAGGGCTAGTGAGGGTGCAAAACATAAGTAACGTCTATATAATATATCATATATACTATATAAAGTATCTATCACAAAACATCACATGATCACATCACAGATAACGCAGCAGAAGAAACACATGAAACATTGGATATACTAGGACGTCCGTGTTTTCAATACGAGCCAGTATAAAACACGGATTCCACGGTCGTGATGAATAGCCAATCCCACACCCCTAGACCCCTACGAGAGCGGCAAGCAACCCTGCCAATTCTAGGGCTAGGAGACCCGGACTCGACTCCTCGAGTTGGTCTCCCACTGGACCCCAGAACCCGGTTACCTGTGCTCCCCTCCTTGGGTCTATCCTAATGCGGAAAAGTAAATAATATACAAAGGGTGACAACTTCCGCTACCTGGAAGTGCCCCAAATAAAAGAATATTACATACAAGTTTTTACATGAATGAAAATGAAAAACACTCATCTCACATAAAAACCCCCGGCTATTCAAACACGACGATCCAATATAACATATCCAGCAACACATAACATCACATGTCATCAACGTAAGTAAATATGCGCATCCCAATTGTCGTTGACATATAGCAACGAAACCGGCGATATCACATATTACACTTACGGTCACAGAAAAGAAAGTGTAAAACTACAACAATTGGAATCCGCAACCTCTTTAGACATCACATGCCTAACAGTTATAAACCCCGCTTTTTAGTCCCATTATCGAAAACTCTTTTCGATATCAAGTGAAACTAAACCGCTAGATTTATAACATTCATCCAGTTATCTCATAACTGTTTGTGAATTCCAATTATTGTATCACATTCCAGATAAACAGAAAATGTTAAACTTTCCGATCGAACATTTGAATACCCAAGTTTTCCGGATACAGCTCAACACATGAAATAAGTCTAACAACATTCAGTTCGTGCCTCAGTACCAACGGTCCAGCCGTAGAAGGGTCAAGCCAACGCCTCACATGTGGCACGCCGAACTGCCCCAAACCCGAAGGTTCAAAGGGCAGTTCAAGACGGTCACATAATCGAGTTAAGGTTTGTTGTTTTCTAGAGGGTCCATCGCGTTACTTGCACTACTTAGAACGTCGTTAAACTACGGAAAAATCCAACACTTGGAAATTTCCTGACAGGGGAAAAATTGGGTATTTATATCCGGTCGAACTTTTTGACATATTCAAAAAATTATCCGGAAAAACACAAAGACGAAATTTGATACCCCGATCGAAACACCGAATCCCAAAAGCAACCCCAGAAAATTCAACTCTTGAATAATTATTAAAAATTCCCATAAAACTCAGCACCAGAAAAGAAGAATTACTATGCAAACAGTATTGGGTAATGTGAACAGTTGGCGGCGGAACCGCGGCAGAAGCCATGCTTCTGCCGCGTTTCCGCGGCTGTTTGGAAGCTTCATGAGTTCGTGTTTCACCATAATTCTTAGATATTCATGCTGAATTTTTTAGGCATTTTTAATCTTGAAAAATCCCAGATTTTAGAAAATGTACAGAGAGCATGTTAAGTTTAGGGTTTCGGGTTCGTTCGGGCTTCAAATCGCGTCTAGACTTTGCCTAAGGCTCTAGCTAGGCTCTGATACCACTGTAGGGTTCCTAGGCATCCTAATGAAGTCTCACAAGGCATCAACCATGCCAATTTCAAAAATTATTGGTGCCGAGAAACCCTAACACGGATCGTTGACTAGATGTTTAGGCGAAATGAGAATCTAGTTAACTACTTAACTAAAAGTCAGATGCTACAACCTTTGTAGATCCGGTTCCCCACTTCATTAGCTCCACGTGGGTGTGCTCTCGCTGTCCATCACGAATCCTAGACTCATTCGTCGGCTTCATCGGAAAAACGGGCGAGCAAGGTCGTCGGCTTCGTGTCAAAGACGATCTACGTCGAGGTTGCACAAGTTCAAGCTCCGACTTCACCAAGTTGTGAAACTTGTGAAGAAAACACCCAAAACCACTTGGCAAGAGGTAGAGGATGAAGAAATAGGAGGTGGGTTCACTTTAGATTTGGCTTTCTCTCACTAAAACTCAAGTTGCCATTGATGGCATCAAAGTTTCTATCTTGAAGAAGAAGGAAGAAGATGAAGCTAGTTTATGATAAGTTATTTAAAATGAAAAGAAAAATACATACTTATCATAATCTAACATGGGTTAAGTGTAGAGAATAAACCATGGTAAGTGGATAGGTTAGGGTTAAGCATGAAGACAAAATGGTCTCCTTGGTCAAAGCTTCATGAAGCTTCAACAAGCTTCATGACAAAAACAAACCATTATCTCTTCATTTATCCAATAAAATAAATAAAGAAATGAATAAATAAATGATAAGGCAAAACCCTAATTATCATTTAACCATGGTTTAATTCTTCACACTTAACCATATGATCAAGTATCATCAAACATGATACATATATGTGCACAAAAGTATATCACATATACAATTTGCACATCAAGTGAGAAAATCCGTATAAAATGAACCAATACTAGTTAATGCAAAGTAATATATCAAATATATAATTATACATTAAATCATTAAATCAACATTTGATTCAATGATCCGGTCATGTCGCACATAACCGACTAGTATACAATGTATCGATTTATCGAATCAATGATTCGATAACTAGGTCATATCGAATATAACCAATCGAAACATTTATCGCGAGAATGAAATGCGGTATCACATACACGCATTATTCTCGCTCCCGCACATATCTCATATGCACTCCTATTTCGTTTCGTTTGAGCCAGGAAACCTCTGTGTAGGACTCTAAAGACTCGTCAATACGCCGGTAGCAGATGATGATCATATCAAGCACCCACAAGCCGCAAGCGGTCTGCTAAACGTAACGGCCATCCGGGTATTGAGCGATCAGAAGATCGACGAGCTAGCCCGCTCACACTCCTGTGAATCCAACCAGTAACACTTACCGTACAGTCCGGTCTGTTCGTCTGATATGTCGCATATCAAGTCTAGGGGTGGTAAACGTCAGACCCCAATAACCGATAAGTCGTGCCGATGTGAGGCTCATAACGGGTCGAGAAACTACTGGTAACACTTACCAGCAAATCTCTGATCAGCCCTGGCCAGGGACTTCCCTGTTACGGCCAATCGAGCACAGCGCAACATCAACCCCCAATACCGGGAGAGACGAAACCCCTCCTATCGCTCATTACCTCCATGTGACTCGGGACTGTACCCAAAGACCACCGTTTTACACGCCCTCATGGACGTGGTAAGGTGGAGATCAAAGCACAGTGGGAATCACACAAGACTCTATGACGATCTCGGGTCTACAGACTAACCTGTACAAGTGTCACCTGAGAACTGCCATCTGACGTGAGGTATAATACCATCTGGGAGTTCTCGGCGAGTCCGTCCAGTGTACCCAGTCTCCACTGAGCACCCGTATACCATCTCTGATGTCAAACACCAATGGATATGGGATCATCCATCGCCCATCATATGGGTCAAGAAGCGCATACGCTAGTCTACACTGGTATATCGATGCCCCGTCTCGATACACCCACGACTAGGGACCATGAAGGATGTACTTATGGACTACCATGTCCCCACTAGTATGATCTGCATCATAGTCCAGGTAGTCAAGTACACATCCTAAGGGCTTTATCAACATGTAACTATAAGACAGTTTAAAGAGACAAGTGTACATGTTAAGATAAAGAGTAACCAGATAGCATACTATCATGTCGAGCAAGAAAGTCATCTCTATATATGTCCAAGCATCCAATAAAATATACATCATCTGTACAATACTTGCCTCTAGGGCAAACATACAACTAACAGCAACTCACCCACGTTGTGCCACAGTTCCTTGCAGGTTTTGCCGTACAGGTTTCGTTGCGGCTTTGCAGGCACACTGTTCATTCCGGGTGATTGCCTTGGTAGGTGGGTACTTTTGCATCAGGGCCACCATTATTTATTTATTATTTCAGTTGTATCTAGAAACTCCATCAACCAGTTTGTATATTTGATAGAGATAGAAGACCAGACTTGTTATTATTTCGACCTTAGAGTCGTGCGTTGTATTATTATGGTTTTCTTGCTGATTTTCGGTTTCCATTTGAGTTTTGATCCTCGCCTTTCGGCGTTGTATATTATATTGCTTGCATGGTTGTGACCCTCGATTGACGAAGAGCTAGCTCCCTCTTGGGGATGCCTTTTTATTTATTTCATATACTATTCATGTTGTATCCCGTTTGGGGCCAGTATTTACAAAGGAGTCTCTGTCGAAATTTTCAGAAAATACTTGAGATTTTAAAAATACATACTTCGGCCAATGTTGATTAAAACTACTTGCTTTAAATTGGTTTTTCCTTTCACTCTACTGTTTCTTTGGTTTTGATTTCTGGGTTTTGGCTTACTTAGATTACGTAAGCCTCGAGACGTTTCGTAATTTAAGTGTCGGTCATGTTCCGTACTTTTCGGGACGTGACAAAGTTGGTATCAGAGCGTTAGGTTTTACCTTCGGAGTGTAGGATGGCCCTTGGTTGATGGAGTAGGTAGCTTGAATAGAGTGACATACCGTACGTATGTTCCGCGGCATATTTACGATACGATACTCCGCTTAAGAAGCCTTAGGATTGTTCATTTTCTTGCACAGTATTATATTCCTTTGTATGATCTAGCCTCATCGATACCAGTTTATGGTTTTGTTATCACGGTTGTACGGGCGTGGAGAGCTACGGCTAGAGTTGCGGTCAGCACAAGTTCGTCATGGACGAGAACTGACCAGGACGTGATTCCAGGGACATACGATTGCATAGAGGCATCATTTTATTGTGTTTTCGCGCCACGAGCGTTTGATGGATCGCTTTAACGAGATTTCTCGGACGTGCATATCAACACCAGAGGATTAGGCTACTGTTAGAGGCCAGCCAGAATGTGATGACCGACAATACACCGATTGCTTGATGATTGAGACACAGTTCAGCGTGCGGACAAATGAGCCAGTGATTTTGGCGAATGAGGAGATATCGCCCTAGAAGTTTGGAGCTATTGCCGCACGAGTTGTACTTAGAGATATGATAGAAGATCGCTAGTCACCAAAGATGAAAGACTATGACATGTGATTCATTGCCTACCCCGATGCGAGGTCATAAGATTGATTGATTCCAGCTAGAGACGACTTCACGCGGATACGTTGAGAGTCGATAGAGACGATCGAATGTCTGGAACCCATTTTCCAAGTTTAAAGTAATCGGAAAACAATGCAAGAAATTCTACGGACCCTTTAGAAGAATGAAACCCTAACTCAACTTAATTACCATGGAACGCCGGTGAACCTTAGGGTTTGCGGCAGTTCAGCGGTGCCATTAGTGAGGCTTGGGTCTGCCCTTCTACGGTTGGTCCATTGGTGATGTGGCATATATTCGATACTATTAAACTGTACCCAAGATGTTGAGCTCTTGGGGGAATATGGAACCTCGATGAATCGATCGAAAAGTTCGACATCATTCGGATATCATATGATGGGATACATTGCTAAGGAGACTCCAGATACGAGTATAGCCATTGGAGCGCAGTCCACGCAGCCACGAAAAGACGAGTCCGAAGCAGTCGACATTTGAGAGAAGTGGAGTAAGAGGTTCGTACGAGATCTTGATGAGACGGCGTTCCACTACGCCAACATCAGAGATGCGATACACTAGAAGAAGTGTTGACTATGGATATATCTTCCAGGAGGAGTCGTGATGGGTATGCAGCCGTTCCGGAACAAGAAATAGATATAGTAAAGGATGATAACTTCCAGGCAGTTTGGCAGAAACGAGATTTAGGGAGAGACCTTGACAGGACCTTTCTGGAATACTACATGAGAAAACATGGACCCAGGATCGGTCATATTGCACGCACCCAGCAGGCCAGAGTTCAGCATCGTCGACGAGACATGTTATGAGTAACCATGATAGTTGGCCAGAGATCTTTGGAGGATGTGTCAGAGCGGACTACTTCCGTTATCGTTTCTATATTGGACCTTTGAGCCGAGGAGCTATGTACTTAGCAATCTGCAGTGAGAGACGAGAGCCTAAGGGCACTAGGCGACAGGCCATGATCAGAAGGCAGGTAGATATCTTGCTCTGCTAGCATTTGATGCACCGACATCTTCTTCACCTTGAAGGACGGACATATCGACGACAACATTTTTGATTTGTGATTTTGTGATTGACTATCACGTATCCGTCACTTTGGATTTCAGTATTTTTTGCGTGATTTATTTCATGATTGAATTTTGATGACCGAGTTTCATGATATTTGTTTTCGTGCACGTTGTGCACTTGATTTGGATTTTGCGCATACTTAAGGCGCTTGATGCGATTTAGGTGCACACCAGATGTACTAAATCGAGATTCTTCGTGCATATCAGATGCACCAGGTTTTGCTGTCAAGCACACACGTTGCTCTTGACATGTGTTTTTGTGGACACCCGTTGCACTTAGATTTTTGTTTTCGTACACGTGTTTAGCATATTCATGGATTTCGATTTCCGTGCGCACCAGACGCACGTGGCATTCATATATATTTAGGATTGATTTCTTTTGGAGCAGTATATTTTATGATACTTGCTATTTGGTTTAGTACTGAGCAGGACCAGTCAGAGGACAGTACCTGAGTATATTTTTGCATGCCTTGATAGTTATCGAAGGGATTTCCAAAGAGGAGCTATAGTCTTAGTATTTACCTACGTGTCCGAGATGACACGAAACTTTTTACAAGGGAAACCCTTCTAAATTCTTTTCAAAACGGCGGGACGTGTATGTTAAACAAAGGATATATATAAATATATAGTTATTTTCTCACAATGGACGTCCGCCACTGTGCAGTGATACACACATCGCACAGCGATTTGAAAAAGATTTAGCATGCATTGCTCCCAGATGTTTAAATGATGTATATCATATTGATTTTCGTTTCGGATTTAGACATTGATGTCTTCCCCATAACTCCGATGATTGCGGGATGCTTGACGAAGTTTTGATTTTTGAGCTGTATACTCTTTTTCATGCGCATGCATTGCGCTACGATGTGTTTTATGTATTTATGATTTCGGAGCCCCGACGATTTGATTGTTTTGCTGAAATGTTTTAGTATTTGGGGAAATTTTGATTTAAATTCGGGGACCGAATTTCTTTAAGGGGGAAGATTGTAACATTTTGAAAATCGTTTAAGTGAAATTTCGGTTAATCGGTAAAATAACGGGTGTTATCCGTAAAAATCAGGATATAAATATCTTTTAATATACATATTCTAGCTATGTAATTGCTAGTATTTGGTGTTTATTGAGCCACTTGTAAAATTTCTAATTTATTGAAAAAATTTCCGAAATTAATTCTTTTAATATTATTTTAAGCAGTCACTAATACATTTAATTAAGGAAAATTATAAATTGGAATGGGTTAAGACAAATTTTATGCATCATGACACACTAAACTAACATGTAAAATATTGTTTTTGAAATGAAATAATAAACAAAAGGGGTATGGTGTTAGATAATGGGGACTTGGACTTTTTCTTTGACTTTACCAACACCCCCACACCCTCTCCCCTTGCATTCCTCATCTGGCCGAGCCCCCCCTCTCCCTCAACAGCAGCCCCCTACTTCTTCTCCTCTCATTTCTCATCAAAAATCCACCATTTTGCCTCAAAATCCATACAAAAATCAAAGCTAAATCCAAATCCAACTCTTACCCATTTTTCCTTAGCCTAACATGCATGGATTGTGGTCAAAAGAGAGCATTTCGAGAAGCTAGATGGCAGGTTTGATCCATGGTTCATGAGGTATAAATCTTGACCTTTGTTTAATTGTTGCTATTATACTTTCTTATTAGCTAATTAGATGCTTAATTAGGTTTTAATTTGAAAACTTAGAAATTCTAGAATGGGGTTTAATTGCTAGTTAGGGTTTTGGGTAATTAGATCATGGTTCTGTGTTGTAATTAAGATCTTAAGTCATGTAAAGGCAAAGCTAGTTGTAGTTTGCTAATTGTATTTTAAAATTTGTTCTAATTAAGATTTCTAGCAAACTAGGTTTTTGGAACTAATTCAAACCATGAGATTAAAATCTAGTAAACGTTTTTTTGGCATAATTAACATTTTAATTTGTTGTTTAGAAATTTAGTTCATGCAAAACTTAGTTTAGTTGATGAATTGTGGATTGTTACCTTGAAAATAGTTAAAATTGGTTATGTTTGCAAACTAGATTTTTAAGATTAATATTAAGAGGTAAGTATAGAATCTAATTAACATTGGTATGACTTAATTGAGATGTTTAATGAACATTAGAGCCACTAGAATTGTTAAAATATTTAGATTGGTTAAAACATCAAGTTTTGAACCGAAATGGGAATTTGTGCTAACTAGGTTTTTGGGAAATAAAACGATTTGATTAATTTTAATGTTTTGATGAATTAAAACCCTATTTCATATATGATTAGTGATTTATGAAACCATGAATGGTGCGTTTGAGTTTTTCTCGATCGCTCGGCATTTGTACACCGATGTCGAGGGTTTTTGTGTTGATTTGAGAAGCAAAACCATAGGTTTTGACCTATGTGAGATTCGTGTGTCGTTTTGGTCATGAGTCGGATTTTAATGTGATACGATGCGTTATGATACGTAGGTACCCTCACGAAGACTTCGAGATGACAAGCAAGTGCGTGGCGATATCGATTTCGGCAAGCGAGGACCAGGTAAGTAGATTATATCTACGGGGGAAGTCGGGTGGATGGCGTATAGCACCCCCGCAGCCCGTAATATAGTTTATGATATATATGTTCATAAATGTGCTTTATGATACATGGATGTTTATCAAGAGATGATTATTGTGTTCATGGTTTAGTTTAGGGTAATTAGAAGTAACTAGCATAACTTCTTAGTCGCGAGCCCTAGAATAGGTTCACACCCACACGCGCACACGCATTTGCATACATCTATTTTACATGTGCGTATATAGGGATATGTAAATATATATATATATATACACACACATGGGTATGGAACTATGTATATATATATACGTATACATATACACGGATTATGAGGATAGTACTTGGGATTGGAGATGAGTCGATGAGATTGGGCTTGAGGCCGTGAGATCGGTGATGTGACAGGGTTCGTATTTGAGTTACGACGTGATATGTTTAGTGGGTCCTTTAGACGTGGTGTTTTCATACACACGCATGCATACATAGATGGTATCAATACTGTACTAGACGTAGTCGGTACCCTGGATCTTGATTTTGATAAAGAGGATACCAGATGAATAAAGTGATGAATGTGATATTTGACCCATACCCATATTTGGGATGCCGTACGACGGATTTACCATGCGAGCTATATATTGATGATAGATCTGCACTCTTGATTCGAGGATGTCATATTATATTAGGGTATCGTATGGGATACTATTAAGGCGGGATCACCGGCTATTATATATATATATATATATATATATATATGTATGTATGTATCGACTCAGATATTAGGCGGTTTCCTTACCTTTCGATCAGCCTGTTTAGTTTGGCCCTGTAGTGTACTTGTAAATGATAGATTAGATTCGACTCATACCTATTTCAAAAACTAACGAATCGTGTGTATTTTAAAGATGGGACAAGGGATTCTACGGATATATCAAATGACGTATCTGTTCTTAAAAACACCGTAGCCCTTATTTTCAAATCACCACGATTCGTGTTATTTCAAATGGCACCACTTTATGACTCATATTTATATAAATGCAGATTGGTTATCATTGTGTCTATCATTCAGCTCCCGCATATTATTACTTTTCGCTTCGCATTTGCATGTTTATATTGTACTTCCATATGCCATTATTGAGATCACGCTGTCAGGACACCAGCACCATTACCGATGATGCGTATGTCCCACAAACACTTACTTGCCAGCTCACACACATCATCATCGGTAATTGCCATGTCATGTACACTTTAGAAAATACATTTTCATTGACATAGTTTGATAGCTGATAGTCGCAATATGTTATAGCTTCCATATGCTAGTTTAAATATTACATTCTTTGCATATTAGATGCATTCATATATTCATTGGTTATGCAGTATTATGGAGATTTATGCCAGTATTCACTGTTTATTGGTATCATGATTTTGATGATTTCGGATTTACATGAGATTTCTGGATTTAGGGGAAAACCGCAAGAATTTAATAAAAGCTTAGTATCATCATTTTTAAAATGAAAATTTGCGGTTTTCTCATGATGTATGAGTCGTCCACCATGAGTTTTCATGATTGCTGTTGGATTTCGAGACCCGATTCGAGGAGTTGGATGAACCGTCTCGGGTACATGGTGGGCCCGGTATGGTACCCCAGGGAAAGAAGCTCGAGTTGTATTCGATGAGCCTGGTAGGAGAGCACTACCTACCGGTGATATTAATTGGACTCGTCGGTTATCCGGAGTATACCGGCCGGAGTCATGAGATGGATACAGGATGATCCGTTCTGCCGGAGCCCGCGGGCCAATCCCGCAGATGATACAGATGCCTGAGATATTGATATTTGAGATCTGAGATTTGAGATATTGAGATTTGATATTGAGATACTGAGACTTATAT
The DNA here is from genome assembly GCA_030015575.1 of Agapanthus africanus. Lineage (NCBI taxonomy): Eukaryota > Viridiplantae > Streptophyta > Magnoliopsida > Asparagales > Amaryllidaceae > Agapanthus > Agapanthus africanus. The sequence goes on along the minus strand of CM057348.1, from coordinate 410,476,008 downwards.
TTTGTGTCAATGCTGACACTGATTTCTCTGTTGCTTTCATTGATGATACTTGATTGATATACATATAGAAATCTCATTGATTAAAGAAAACAGTTGTCTCACTCATGATATTTTCTGTTTCCATTCGTACATCATATATATCTGATCTGTTGCTATCTGAGGCACGGACACGAGCACGTGGTATTGCACTTATAAGTAGCTAGACCAGGATTTTTATTTGAGGATATTACCTGATATGACCTAGGATAGCGTTATGCTTGCGCTTTGTACTCTTAGATGATTTCTACTCACGAGTTGGCAACTCACCCCCGTTGTGCCACAGTTCCTTGCAGGTTTTGCCCTACAGGTTTCGTTGCGGCTTTGCTGGCACACTGTTCCTTCCGGGTGATTGTCTTGGTAGATAGGTTCTTTTGCATCAAGACCACCATTGTTTATTTATTATTTCAGTTGTATCTAGAAACTCCATCAAGCAGATTGTATATTTGATAGAGATAGAAGACCAGACTTGTTATTATTTCGACCTTAGAGTCGCGCGTTGTATTATTATGGTTTTCTTGCTGATTTTGGGTTTCCGTTTGAGATTTGATCCTCGCCCTTCGGCGTTGTATATTATATTGCTTGCGTGGTTGTGACCGTCGATTGACGAAGAGCTAGCTCCCGCTTGGGGATGCCTTTTTATTTATTTCGTATACTATTAATGTTGTATCCCGTTTGGGGCCAGTATTTACAAAGAAGGCTCTGTCAAAATTTTCAGAAAATACTTGAGATTTTAAAAATACATACTTCGGCCTATGTTGATTTAAACTACTTGCTTTAAATTGGTTTTTCCCTTCACTTTACTGTTTCTTTGGTTTTGATTTCTGGGTTTTGGCTTACTTAGATTACGTACGTCTCGAGATGTTTCATAATTTAAGTGTCGGTCATGTTCCATACTTTTCGGGACGTGACAACATGACACAGCCAGAGGGCTTCATAGATAGCGGGAGCAGTGGAAGCGTGTGCAAGCTTCTTAAATCAATCTACGGATTAAAGCAGGAAATGCGGAGCTGGAACATATGTTTCGATTAAGTTATCAAAGAGTTTGACTTCATCAAAAATGTAGATGAACTATGTATATACAAAAAGGTTATAGAGAGTAAGGTTGTCTTTTTTGTATTGTACGTGGATGATATACTCTTGATAGGAAATAATGTTCCTATCTACTCTCGGTCATGCTCTTCTTATCACACAAGTTCTCCATGAAAGATCTAAGTGATGCCTCTTACATCTTGAGAATTAAGATCTATAGAGATAGATCAAAGCGGATATTGGGATTGTCTCAATCCAGGTACATTGACTCCATACTAAAGAGGTTTAGTATGGAAGATTTTAATCATGGTATTTTACTCGCTTGCTCAGGAATCACTCTCTCTAAAGAGATGTCTCCCACTTCTGATTTGGAGAGGGCTAGCAAGCAAGGGATACCCTATGCTTCGGCAGTCGGGTCTATCATGTATGCGATGTTATGTACCAAACCGGATGTAGCTTACTCACTAGGTGTAGTGAGTAGGTATCAATCAGAAATAGGGAAGAAACACTGGACAGCTGTGAAGAATATTCTTAAGTACTTGAGAAGGACTCAAGAAATTTTCTTGGTGTATGGTAACGGTGAACTCCAGGTGCAGTCCTTTACTGATTCGAGCTTCCAAAGTGATAAGGACGATAATAAGTCGATCTCGGGTTTTGTCTTCACCCTCAATAGTGGGGCAGTATGTTGGAAGAGTTCCAAGCAAGATACCGTAGCAGACTCGACGATGGAGGCTGAATACATTGCTGTCAACGATGTTGCCAAAGAAACTGTCTGGATGAAGAAGTTCATTGCTAAATGATTGAAGCGAAAAAGCGATATGTTTTATGATATGCGTTCTACTCTGTTCTCTACTTACCGCAATCAAGATGGTGTCACTTTGCAGCTAGCCGG